>CM074787.1:11306684-11906684 GCA_037355745.1 Pseudo-nitzschia multiseries | reverse complement strand
ATTTTGCATACCGGTACACTAGCGCAATACCCACCAAAGATAGGATCATACCGGTACGAACTGTTCTCTTCGCCAAAATTCGTCGCAACTCCAGAAATTCTTTGCGACCAAAATCCACTTTTCGGAATACAACCTGACATATCTCACAACCTCAGCCTCGCACATTTCCAATTTTTTACACTGAATTTTTGCACGCGATACTCCTTTCATAATTAGATTTATTCACTTCTGAATAAAATTTGTCAGTCCATACGTATCCACTGACAGTTTTTATTCACTTTTTTAACACCGAATAGATTTCAATGGAATCTAAAAATCAAACATTGCACTCATTTCAGTAAACCGGACCACCGTATAGAGGTACAAATATCTTCGCTTAGCATCAAATGCACCTCCACTACTTCGAAATCCTTAAGTGGTAAAAACAATTACACTTAAGGCTACAAACAAAACAGGTTAATCAATTTGGTCCAATACACCAACAAAGACTGAATCGATAATTAAACACTTGGAACCCATATGTGCATTTAATAGAGTACGTATAAAAAGCCCATGAGTAAATTACTTATTGCAATCATGAAAATCAATGCCGCCATCCTTGAATACTTAACAGCAGGCTTGATTGCCAAAATAGGCCGGTAGGTGGCGCGGGTAGTGATTAAACAGACAGTTACTGTTTCTTCTTTAGGGATTCCAAATTCCAAATTTGGCAGTTAATAAAAGTATTGGTCGGTTGGGTGTGATAAAAAAGTATTCATTCTATAGTACTTTTTATTAACTTTTGATTCTATTCACTTTCATCTGGTGGGAATCACTCAATAATATTATTATTATTTTCTCTACCAATAAGCGTGCACTGATATACTAATGTTTAGACTCCAAAATCCCTACTGTTATCATTATTTTTTGTACAAAAAATACACCAAAATTAGGACTCCAGAAGGAAAGAATATGAGCCCCTATCAAACATCACTGCAGCAAGATTTCAGAACACGGGGATGGATTGTTGGTGAAGACAACAAGAACCCGGCATCATCATGACATCACTGTGCCAATGTGGAATCAGTTGGATTGTGTTGGAGTTGCAGCTGCCTAAAAGCTCCTCCAGCATGGCGGAGGGAACGAGCACTGACGTCAGCAATGTCAGTGGTGTGCTCATGGAAACCAGCATGCAGGTGCATCATAGCTGTGATTATGGAGGCTTTCACAGGAACATTGGCTGTAGCAGTGTTGTAGTAACTAACAAGTTTCTTGATGGTGCCCTCTTAGTTCTGCTACTGTATAATGGGGCTCCCTGTATTTTACATGGTAGAGATCTTCCCTGGTAATGTGTTATTTTACCATCAGACGGATCCTTGCTGTATTGCTGTATTGTATTGGCTGTTTTTGAATTGGTCTTTTACAAGGTTAAGTAATTAACTCAATGGGTCTTTTGCTTGATCATATCTTCATGTTTTTAATGGAATAAATGAGATGCCATTCTGAAGTGGTATTGCTTTTCATGAGCAGCATACGTAGCTTCCTCATGGGTGTTTATGTTCATTATTTTGAATTCACATACGGATTCCAAGGGTTTACTTAGTGCTCTTCTTTTTATGAGATGTTAATTTGCACCTTTTAACCTATTTAATCGTGACATTAAGTGGGATTGTTTTTACCACTTATGAATTTCAAAGTAGTGAAGATGCGTTCAGTTTTCAGTCAAACTTGCCATATATTTTGTTGTGTTATTTGTCACATTACGGTATTTTCGTACGATACGGTATTTTTTGTTGCCGTATTTTTGACTGACAATACACCCCTTGATGCAACAACCTTTGCTGTTGTTGAATCATAGGCAGTTTCCTTAATTCCAGTTTCCCGATCATTCACTCCAATACGATTTAATCTAGGTAGTGTCCTATGATGTATCTCGCGTGTCAGGCATGCAAGATCCATTCCAATGGTTTGGTTAAACCATCTGCTGGATTGATTACTCTGGTGGGGATATGAATCATCTTGATTTCTCCTCTTTTTTTCCAGGCTTGGATTGCAAAGAACTGGATTTTGATATGCCTGGTTCTTTCAGTCAGCTTCTGGGCATTAATGTGGACACATTATCCTCACAGATTGGAGCTGGTCTAACTTGAATAAAGCCTAGTTCTTTTAGAATAGACCAGTGATATTGCGCTGTTTTGGCTGCCATAACAGCAGCAATGAACTCTGCTTCTGTAGAACTTTGCGCCGTAAGTGATTGCCCCTTGGACCTATAGACAATATCACCACCGGCATATTTAAATACATAACCTGTGGTGGATTGCCGGTGTTTTGGATCATTCCCATATGCTGCTATATCAACAAAGCGGATTAACTTGCCTTACCTGATATCTTCGGGATATTTTGGAAGCACCGCATCTTGTGTTACTTCATCATAAGGAATCCCGGGGGCTAAGAATGGTTCAGCACTGGGCATGTTATTAATTTCCTTCTGAATCCGGTCTGTTGAGAGTCTGATTTGAAGGCTTCTGAAGAACAGCAACGCTGCGTTAGTGTGTTAGTAGACAAACAATTGTACTCTACGCGTGACAATTGTGGTTGGATACTTTTGGCAACAGACAATCTTACTACAGGCGAGACTATGGAAATGGCAGATCTCTTCTTATTGTGAACTTGTTCAGATACAGCGAGACAGATCTTAGGTATTGTAGATTACAAGTAGTTGATAGCAACTAGTGTGAATTTTGGAGATATAATCAGTTGAATGTTAAAAGCATGAGATAAGAGAGTAATCTTGCTGGAGAGCATGATATCTCTTTTAGTAGTGCAGTGATGAATACAGCACACCGCTAATACTTTGTACAGCACTGTAGAATCATGTGCTAGTATCAAACCTCTCTATATGTATATACCATGAGAAGCTTCTTCGAACCTCTCCTTCTAATCGTGATCATCGAAACAGCAGTTACTAGGACATATATATTGCAAGAGTACATATATATATATATATATATATATACCGTGAGAAGCTTCTTCGAACCTCCCTTTTTGATTGTGAGTATCGAAACACTATGATTGGAAGTATCAAAATGGCTATATCGGAGCCAGGCAATTCATCTTGTTTTGGTCATGAAAACAAAAAGGAATCTTGCTTCCTGATCTTAAGTATCGAACTTTCGATCGTGAAAACAGAAAGAATGGGCCTTCCCGGTCATTTACCATAAGATATGAGAATATTCCAATCCTGTTTACAGAAAGAATGGGCCTTCCCGGTCATTTTCCATAAGATATGAGCTGGATGCAAGTCACCTGCCTTAGAGAAGAACATTCCAATCCTGTTTACAGAGATACTCCAATCTTGCTCACAGAGGTGCATATGCTGACTCGATCAGTAGTATCGTACCACTCCAGCTGTAGTACTATAAATTATGTAGGAATGTACGTAAATTAAAGTACCGGCCTGTAGTTTCCTTACATACCGTCATTTTGCCTTTGACTTGTACCGGTTTTCACCTGCCCAACTTCTGACAGATCGATCTCAGCAACCAGACATCCCCAGAAAATTCTGAAAATATCACCTTAAAGCGCAAATCACGTACTACTGAACCACGTTTTCAAACATTTTCTGGGAATGTCTGGTTGTCAACATCGGTCTGTCAGAAGGAAAGAGGGTTAAGTAAATGGTACGAAAAAAACTATGGAGAACTCTTTATTTTTAATCTGATTGAAATAACTGCTTCTTAGCTGATTTTGAAACTCCACGCGGACCGTGCCGGCTCGCGCATGCGCGCGCATGCCGGCAGCGGATAAAGAACAGACCATAAAAACAGGAAAGGAGTAGAGGATGGAGCATAAAAACAGAAAAGGGGTAAAGGACGGACCATAAACACGGAAAAAGGACAGACCATAAAACGGAAAAAGGACAGACCATAAAAACGGAAAAAGGACAGACCATCAAGTACCTGCCAAGTAGTACAACAAGTACTACTACTACCTCAATTTCACTTTGGTTCCCTCCGTACGGGAATCCACATTTCGAAGAACGTGTGCAACCCCTATTAACCTATATACCGTTGGAAAGCTTATGAGAAGACGAACACGAATCTGCTGTTTGTTTCTGTTTCTTTCGAAGTCAAAGGGACATGATATATAGAAAACTTTATCTTCATTACTGAATATGAATATAAAAAAATAATGAGAGTTTTCATGTTCTTTATGTTCTATTTTCAACAATTTGGAGACTCCGCGCAGTGACAGCGCGCACGCCCAGCCACTCAGAAGCCGTTAAACCGTTAAAAAAATACTCCACGTGTAAGAAATATCAATTCAAATCGTCTATCCATATTGCTGTATCTATGAATGGTATGATACCACTTAGGAGTAATTCAATCGAACCCAATGATCATCTGGAGTTAGTCTGTTCTGATTGTCTCGTGTGGAATCCCTACTAATAACGGCAAGTCCGATCTGAAATACTTCTGAACTTCCGGTGGTCATCGAGGCGAAACCTAGAGTCAAACAGGAACCGACTGTCACAAGTCTTTCAGTTCCGACTCCTTTGTGTACATTCTGTACTACTCAGCACATTCCCGATTGGAAATACTATCGAACTTCCGGTCGAGCTACTTTCAAAGGCAGAAACAAGCAAGTGCAAGCAACCAAAAAAACGGATCGATAGTAATTCACCTCCGACGGCGCTGTGTACAAATCCTACCATTTACCAAAAGTTGGATTGGAAATACTATCGAACTTCCGGCCGAGTTAGTTTCAAAGGCAAAACCTAGAGTCAAGCAAGTGCGAGCAACCGAAAAAACGGATCAATCGACTGTCACAAGTAATTCACCTCCAACGGCGCTGTGTACAAATCCTACCATTTACCAAAAGTTGGATTGGAAATACTATCGAACTTCGGTCGAGCGAAACAACAAGGGAGTGCAAGCAACCGAAACGGATTACCGTACAGTATTTCAGTTCTGACGACGCTGTGTACATTCTGTACTACTCAGCACATTCCCGATTGGAAATACTATCGAACTTGAGCAAAACGAGCATCGCGACTGTCGCAAGTTTTTCAGTTCCAACGTCGCTGTGTACAAATCGTACCATTCTGCAGAAGTTGGATTGGAAATTCTACTGAACTTCGGTCAAGCGAAAGCGAAACAAAGAGCAACCAAAAACGGGATCAAGGCCCACCGAAACCAAGCAACCGAAACCAAGCAAGTATTTCAGTTCCAACGGGGTTGCCTACAAATCCTACCATTCACCACAAGTTGGATTGGAAATACTATCAACCACCAAACCTTTTCAACAATCAACCTACTACGGTACCGTACCATGCCCAAGAAAAGAAGAACTGCTGGTGGTACACAAAAGCCCCAGACCAATAAAAACAGGAAGAAAACCTTGCTTGCACAGGAACGCAGAGAGGTCACTAGGATTCTCCAGGAAGATGATGAAACTAGACCTTCACCAAGAGCTGTACCCCGAGTGAACTATGAAGAAGTACCAACTGATGATGAAGAAGAGTATGCCTATGTGGATCCAGAAGCATACACTGAGTCGCCGCCAGCTCGAGTAGCTACCTCCTACAAGCGCATTAGGCAATCAATTGCTTTGATCTTTGAGAATGCACTTGAAACTCCACCAGCAGAGGATTGGAAAGAGCTCAATACAATTTCATTCATCTGTGATTGTTTCAAGAATGACAGAAGGGCATTTCGAGATACAGTCATTCAAGTTTGTACTGATGTTTTGTATTGTCAAGACAACGGCATCTTCTATAGTGGTAAAGGAAACTACAGTACAACTGGAAGGCCTCCTATCATTGCTTTGGATAGCATCGAAGCAGAAATTGTTGCTGACTCCATCGAATCCGGAAACTCTGTAAGAATGTCAACAGTCATTGTTAACAAGTATAGAAAGAAACTGGAACTCCCTTCCTTCACATATTCAGCAGTGAGAGGCTGTATGTTAAGGCTCAACCCTTTGATTAAGACGGTGAAGAGGGGGAAACAAGGTTCCAAAACCAAGGAGGATGCCTGGTGCCGTGCTTCATTCCGTTGGTTTGCACAGCTACTTCTTCGGTTTGGAAAGATTGATTTCAGTCATGCAATCTTTCCGAAGCTACTTGGTGAAGCGTATGTTGAAAACCAGCCACCTCCTTGTTACGATGTTGCTCTTCTAAGTCCACTAAAGCTTTCACGGATTCTTTGGTTTGACGAAATTCACAAGCAGTGTCACATAGGTCAGTCAGGGTCTCGCATTGGACCAGGCCGCCCAAACGTAGCAATCTCTTTTAAAAGGAATGAATTTGGAAAGCTTGATCCAAATGGTGAATATGCTGCAAGTGACAAGAGTGTTCTCCAAGTTAAGTATGAACGTGAGGCCCGGTTTTGCTTAGGTGTGTTTATGACAGATGATGACAAAGGTCACAGGGTTGATGAAATCTTTGAATACACGGAGAAGAAACTCATTACAAGACCAGAACGGGAGAAGCTTCGATTGCAAGTGATTGCTTATGCCAAAACACGAAAAGGTGTGATACATTTCAATCGCATTGCTTTGTTATTAAACTTACAACCGCTCACTGTGGTCCGGTCTGGTTTTGTTGTGATCATTTCAGGCATGCCATCCAAAGTTTGGATTCGCGATGATCGACCTCCAGGAGCCATCTACGGAAATGAGTCTGTTCAACAGATTCCTAAGCTCAAAGGGAAAACGTTTCAAAAACTCCAGCAGCATGGTCT
Organism: Pseudo-nitzschia multiseries; assembly: GCA_037355745.1. Classification (NCBI taxonomy): domain Eukaryota; phylum Bacillariophyta; class Bacillariophyceae; order Bacillariales; family Bacillariaceae; genus Pseudo-nitzschia; species Pseudo-nitzschia multiseries. Next base: position 11,899,962 of record CM074787.1, on the reverse strand, counting down.
TGTCCTTGTTCGTGACCTGAAAGCCCTTTCAAGCCAACCCGATCGCATTCGAGCCATTACTGCTGCTACTCCGGGCATCTCATTCAATCGGCTTTCAGGTTTTGCTCATGCGGCTGCAATCTGTCTTGAAGGTGACCCCCCCCCAGTTTTCGACCATTGCCAAGCTGATAACCCATATGAAAGCTTATATGGAAGGTCATGGAAGGAGGAAGTTGACAAAGTTTGTATGGTTGGTAAGGTTTGTGTTACGGAAATGATTGACTACATGTTCGACCAAACAAAGAGAATTTTTGGGGACGAGGGCTTTGTATATCATGACGCTTTGGTGCTCATGACCTGTGCAGACAGTGTTTCTTACATGAAGGAAAAGGGCTACTACAAGCACTGGATTTTGCCCGAGCTTGATCTAATTGGTGAGCAAGGTGGCGTGGGTGGATCTCTCAAACTTTATCGCAATAGGCCTGTTGGAAACCGGCCTGAAGCAAATCCACTTGACACAAGTCTGTTTAGTCAGCTGAATCGTGCAGTTGATCAGCATGTCGTGTTAACACAAGGTTTCATTGACGAAAACAAGAAATTTTCACTTGCAACACCTACTGCAGTTTCAAGAACCTATCGCCGTGTTTGGACACTTCATCCCAAGTCGGAAACCATTGTCAAGGATATCAATAAAGTTCTTCGTTCATTTCTAGAGGTTGCAGAGGCGGAAGGTATTGCCATTGATGGTATTGGCGATAGGTCGGGAAGAAGACATCTTCCACGGGGCCAACATGAGGGTCGTGGAGTTCGAAAACTTGACATTGATTGCTATGATAAAGGAGAGATCGAGTTACATGAAGATGCAGAAGATGCTGGAGATCTCATCCTTGCAAAAGCAGAGGCGAAATTCAACGTATAAAAATTATTAGTGTTTCTTTTTAATGTACACACGAATTTTTCTAGCGAGAGCCCCCCTGCCGATCGTTTGAATCGATAGATGGCTTGATCTTCCTCTACAATGCATGTAGATGGGCGCTGATACCTCTAGGATGTTCTAACTCCCTCTGGAAGGAAAGTTATGGCAGTAGCAAGATTGGCCTCCCCATGTCACATTGTAGTGTTGTTGAAAATTCTTACATAATTTACACGAATTTTTCTAGCGAGAGCCCCCCTGGCGATCGTTTGAATCAATAGATAGGTCGATCGGCATCTACAATGCATGTAGATGGGCGCTGATACCTCTAGAATGTTCTAACTCCCCCTGGAAGGAAAGTTATGGCATTAGCAAGATTGGTCTCCCCATGTCACATTGTAGTGTTGTTGAAAATTCTTACATAATTTACACGAATTTTTCTAGCGAGAGCCCCCCTGGCAATCGTTTGAATCGATAAATAGGTCGATCGGCGTCTACAATGCATGTAGATGGGCGCTGATACCTCTAGAATGTTCTAACTCCCTCTGGAAGGAAAGTTATGGCAGTAGCAAGATTGGTCTCGCCATGTCACATTGTAGTGGTGTTGTTGAAAATTCTTACATAATTTACACGAATTTTTCTAGCGAGAGCCCCCTGGCAATCGTTTGAATCGATAAATAGGTCGATCGGCGTCTATCGTGCATGTAGATGGGCGCTGATACCTCTAGAATGTTCTAACTCCCTCTGGAAGGAAAGTTATGGCAGTAGCAAGATTGGTCTCGCCATGTCACATTGTAGTGGTGTTGTTGAAAATTCTTACATAATTTACACGAATTTTTCTAGCGAGAGCCCCCCTGGCAATCGTTTGAATCGATAAATAGGTCGATCGGCGTCTACAATGCATGTAGATGGGCGCTGATACCTCTAGAATGTTCTAACTCCCTCTGGAAGGAAAGTTATGGCAGTAGCAAGATTGGTCTCGCCATGTCACATTGTAGTGGTGTTGTTGAAAATTCTTACATAATTTACACGAATTTTTCTAGTAAGAGACCCCCTGCCGATCGTTTGAATCGATAGATAGGTCGATCGGCGTCTACAATGCATGTAGATGGGCGCTGATACCTCTAGAATGTTCTAACTCCCTCTGGAAGGAAAGTTATGGCAGTAGCAAAATTGGTCTCCCCATGTAACATTCTGTTGTTGAAAATGCTTAGTACCCAAATGCACTAATTAGGTGCTGACACACAAACCATGACAGATAACTCACTTCTGTTTCTTTCATGATTCATCATATCCATAATAGGAACAATATTCATGGTTCAATCACCCAAAATATCTAATTTTCTATTTTTTAATTGCAAATAGTGTGTATTTTTCCTCCAAATCCAGGACCCAAATGCACTTACTAGGTGCTGACACGCTAACTATGACAGATAACTCACTTCTGTTTCTTTCATGATTCATCATATCCATAATAGGAACAATATTCATGGACTAATCACCCAAAATATCTAATTTTCTATTTTCTAATTGCAAATTAGTGTGTATTTTTCCTCCAAATCCAGGACCCAAATGCACTTACTAGGTGCTGACACGCTAACTATGACAGATAACTCACTTCTGTTTCTTTCATGATTCATCATATCCATAATAGGAACAATATTCATGGTTCAATCACCCAAAATATCTAATTTTCTATTTTCTAATTGCAAATTAGTGTGTATTTTCCCTCCAAATCCAGGACCCAAGTGCACTTACTAGGTGGTGACACACTGACTATGACAGATAATTCACTTCTGTTTCTTTCATGATTCATCATATCCATAATAGGAACAATATTCATGGACTAATCACCCAAAATATCTAATTTTCTATTTTCTAATTGCAAATTAGTGTGTATTTTTCCTCCAAATCCAGGACCCAAATGCACTTACTAGGTGCTGACACACTGACTATGACAGATAACTCACTTCTGTTTCTTTCATGATTCATCATATCCATAATAGGAACAATATTCATGGTTCAATCACCCAAAATATCTAATTTTCTATTTTTTAATTGCAAATTAGTGTGTAATTTTCCTCCAAATCCAGGACCCAAATGCACTTACTAGGTGCTGACACACAAACCATGACAGATAACTCACTTCTGTTTCTTTCATGATTCATCATATCCATAATAGGAACAATATTCATGGTTCAATCACCCAAAATATCTAATTTTCTATTTTCTAATTGCAAATTAGTGTGTATTTTTCCTCCAAATCCAGGACCCAAATGCACTTACTAGGTGCTGACACACAAACCATGACAGATAACTCACTTCTGTTTCTTTCATGATTCATCATATCCATAATAGGAACAATATTCATGGTTCAATCACCCAAAATATCTAATTTTCTATTTTCTAATTGCAAATTAGTGTGTATTTTCCCTCCAAATCCAGGACCCAAGTGCACTTACTAGGTGGTGACACACTGACTATGACAGATAACTCACTTCTGTTTCTTTCATGATTCATCATATCCATAATAGGAACAATATTCATGGACTAATCACCCAAAATATCTAATTTTCTATTTTCTAATTGCAAATTAGTGTGTATTTTTCCTCCAAATCCAGGACCCAAATGCACTTACTAGGTGCTGACACACTGACTATGACAGATAACTCACTTCTGTTTCTTTCATGATTCATCATATCCATAATAGGAACAATATTCATGGTTCAATCACCCAAAATATCTAATTTTCTATTTTTTAATTGCAAATTAGTGTGTAATTTTCCTCCAAATCCAGGACCCAAATGCACTTACTAGGTGCTGACACACAAACCATGACAGATAACTCACTTCTGTTTCTTTCATGATTCATCATATCCATAATAGGAACAATATTCATGGACTAATCACCCAAAATATCTAATTTTCTATTTTCTAATTGCAAATTAGTGTGTATTTTTCCTCCAAATCCAGGACCCAAATGCACTTACTAGGTGCTGACACACAAACCATGACAGATAACTCACTTCTGTTTCTTTCATGATTCATCATATCCATAATAGGAACAATATTCATGGTTCAATCACCCAAAATATCTAATTTTCTATTTTCTAATTGCAAATTAGTGTGTATTTTTCCTCCAAATCCAGGACCCAAATGCACTTACTAGGTGCTGACACACTGACTATGACAGATAACTCACTTCTGTTTCTTTCATGATTCATCATATCCATAATAGGAACAATATTCATGGTTCAATCACCCAAAATATCTAATTTTCTATTTTTTAATTGCAAATTAGTGTGTATTTTTCCTCCAAATCCAGGACCCAAATGCACTTACTAGGTGCTGACACACAAACCATGACAGATAACTCACTTCTGTTTCTTTCATGATTCATCATATCCATAATAGGAACAATATTCATGGACTAATCACCCAAAATATCTAATTTTCTATTTTCTAATTGCAAATTAGTGTGTATTTTTCCTCCAAATCCAGGACCCAAATGCACTTACTAGGTGCTGACATACTAACTATGACAGATAACTCACTTCTGTTTCTTTCATGATTCATCATATCCATAATAGGAACAATATTCATGGACTAATCACCCAAAATATCTAATTTTCTATTTTCTAATTGCAAATTAGTTTGTACTGTCTATGTGGTACTTGCATTACTACTGGTAGTAGTACCGTACCTGTAGTAGTACTTGTACTGCTTGGCATGTACTTGATGGTCTGTCCTTTTTCCGTTTTTATGGTCTGTCCTTTTTCCTTTTTCATGGTCTGGCCTTTTTCCTTTTTTATGGTCTGTCCTTTTTCCGTTTTTTTGGTTCGTCCTTTACCCTTTTTTTTGTTTTTTTTGGTCTGTCCCGTGTCCGGGGCTGGCATGCGCGCGCGTGCGCGCGCAGGCATAGCCAGAAGAATCAGGTAAAAAGCTGTTATTTTAATTACATTAAAAACATCTGGTTCTCCAAAGTTTTTTTTGGGTGTTTAGATAAGCCTCTTTTTTTTGCAGGAGTTGATCTGGAGAACCAGACATTGTATGGTCATTCTGAAGCAAACTCGTAACAATAGAGACTTTCAGCTGTTTGGGGATATTTTCAGAATTACCAGGCGATGTCTGGTTCTTGAGATCAACTCCTGCAAAAATTGGCATTCCCGAAACGGAGGGAACCTAAGTGAAATTGAGGTATGAATACCAGTACCACATAAACAGTACACACTAATTTGCAATTAAAAAATAGAAAATACAATATTTTGGGTGATTAGTCCATGAATATTGTTCCTGTTATGGATAAGATGAATAATGAAAGAAACAGAATTGAGTTATCTGTCATAGTTTGTGTGTCACCACCTACTAAGTGCATTGGGGTTCTGGATTTGGAGGGAAAATACACACTAATTTGCAATCAAAAATAGAAAATCCAATATTTTGTGTGATATGTCCATGAATATTGTTCCTGTTTTGGATAAGATGAATAATGAAAGAAACAGAAGTGAGTTATCTGTCATAGTTAGTGTGTCACCACCTACTAAGTGCATTGGGGTTCTGGATTTGGAGGAAAAATACACACTAATTTGCAATCAAAAATAGAAAATCCAATATTTTGTGTGATTAGTCCATGAATATTGTTCCTGTTTTGGATAAGATGAATAATGAAAGAAACAGAAGTGAGTTATCTGTCATAGTTAGTGTGTCACCACCTACTAAGTGCATTTGGGTTCTGGATTTGGAGGAAAAATACACACTAGTTTGCAATTAAAAAATAGAAAATCCAATATTTTGTGGGATTAGTCCATGAATAGTGTTCCTGTTATGGATAAGTTGAATAATGAAAGAAACAGAAGTGAGTTATCTGTCATAGTAAATGTGTCACCACCTACTAAGTGCATTGGGGTTCTGGATTTGGAGGAAAAATGCGCACTAATCTGCAATTAAAAATAGAAAATCAGATATTTTGTGTGATTAGTCCATGAATATTGTTCCTGTTATGGATGAGATGAATAATGAAAGAAACAGAAGTGAGTTAACTGTCATAGTTCCTGTGTCACCACCTACTAAGTGCATTTGGGTTCTGGATTTGGAGGAAAAATACACACTAATTTGCAATCAAAAATAGAAAATCCAATATTTTGTGTGATATGTCCATGAATATTGTTCCTGTTATGGATAAGTTGAATAATGAAAGAAACAGAAGTGAGTTATCTGTCATAGTTTGTGTGTCACCACCTAAGAATGAGTGCATTTGGGTACTAAGAATTTTCAACAACACAATGTTACATGGGGAGAGAAATCTTGCTACTGCCATATCTTTGCTTCCAGAGGGAGTTAGAACATTCTACAGGTATCAGCGCCCATCTACATGCATTGTAGATGCCGATCCAGCTATCTATCGATTTAGCGAACCGGCAGGGGGGCGCTCGCTACCACGTTTCGTGTACATTATGTAAGAATTTTCAAGAACAAAATGTTAGATGGGGAGACAAATCTTGCTACTGCCATATCTTTGCTTCCAGAGGGAGTTTGAACATTCTAGAGGTATCAGCGCCCATCTACACGTATTGTAGACGCCGATCGAGCTATCTATCGATTCAATCGTCCATCAGGGAGGGGATCGCTATCACGTTTTGTGTAACTACTACGGAGTAATTATTTTCTACATTACTAATTTTGAATTTTGATTGGAACCGATTGAATTACTCTTAAGTGGTATCATACCATTCATAGATACAGCAATATGGATAGACGATTTGAATTGATATTATTTACACGTGGAGTATCTATGTTAATGGTTTAACGGCTTCTGAGTGGCTGGGCATGCGCGCTGTCACTGCGCGGAGTCTCCAAATTGTTGAAAATAGAACATAAAGAACAGCAGATACCTCATTATTTCTTTATATTCATATTCAGTAATGAAGATAATTTTTTTAATATATCGAGACACTAAGACTTCAAAAGAAACAGAAACAAACATCAGATTCGTATTCGTCTTTAAATAAGCTTTCCAGCGGTATATAGGTTAATAGGGGTTACACACGATCTTGAAGGGGTAAATGTTCCCGTTGGAACAATCATACCCAACGCGTAGGTACGTACGAAAGGAGTTTAATACATATAGAAGGGTGTCCCCCAAGATCTTGTGGTCCTCAAATACCTAGCAATGTTCTTCAGACTTGAGTAATGAAATGCTGTAGGAATGGAGCTTTACTTGGGCATCAGAGTCACTGCATATCCTATCCGGCCTGCAACTGACATAGGCAAAGATCATTTCACCTAATAATGTTCGATACGAGAAATTGGATGTTGTTTGCAGTTTAGCATGTTCCTTGGTTCCCTCTAGTGGACCGTCACAATGGGATTGCAATTAATTCAACACTTCAATTGACAGAGGGGCTGTAGGTTTGGAATGAGACTTCATCTTAGCATCAGTTTCCCACCCATGTGATCTCATAATATGATCAATATAATTGGCACAAGATAATTCAATATAGTCTATTGTTTATTAGCATCAATGCCATTGAAGTCTTCAAGTAAAGCCATTTTTGTGAATAGAATTTTATCCTCTTTTGGCAGCTTCAATTTTTCGCCAATGATATCGTAGATTCTGTTGGAGAAAGATTTCTTTGTACATACCAGAGCAAGCAAAGCCATCTACTTGTCTTAGCATGTATACTTTTTTACCTTCAAAAACAATCGTATAGATGGTTTTGTCATGAGGGGTGGTTTTGAAGTTAAACTCAGGGGAGCTAAGAATCTTGTTGATATGGGTTTCCCACAATCTCCCAGATTTGGGATGGCCCTGCAAAGCTCAGAGGACTGACAACACCATCTTCCTGTCAAGATTCTTGCCATATTTATGTTTGTACCACTCTGCATATGCATTGTCTATGGTGATGAAGGTTGGAACTTCTGGGCCTGGTGAATCCCCATCAGCACTGGCTGCATCGCCGCCATACACCTTCACGTTGAGGTTGGCTGCAATTGCAAAGAACAGCCTTTGAATTGGATGTTCAACACATGAGGTAACAACCGGTATTTGAGTCGTTGAGTGGAAGAATGTCCAGAAGGCATAAGTAAAAGATAAGCCTCCAGGGTACGCATATGTACAAGGATCTAGTACTAAGCACCAACGCGTGTATGTATGGTACACACTGCACTTCTTAGAGGTGCATGGTGGTACAGAGATACAGCAGAATACTATGTTACACAGAGGATAAGGCTTAATCAGAGCATGCAAAACCGCGTACGCGCAAGGTGAATCACATACGTTATGGCATATACCAAACAAATAATAAATGAGACAATACAACGTAATAAGAGGACACGCGCGAATACCGCGCGTACGGTCCGTATGACGTATCATGAGGAATGTGTAAGCCAGCCACTAAGAGTAAGACACCACACGTACTATACTACGTGTAAAGTCTAACGCTCGGATAACGATTAGTATCTGGATTACATAAGGACACACACGAATGACGCATGTAGTACGATTCGCGAATCATAAGTATGATTCAAGTGTACTATCATACGACGAAATACTTAACCAAGCACATGAAATACGACTAAAGGTGCGCCAATATGGTAAAAACAGGCATGAGCACAGTGTTCCCACGATTATAAATGAAGAAGAACAACCAACCATAGTAAGCATGAGACGACACAGGTCACTACAGAGGGATTGTTACTATGATTAACATGATAGATGTTAATCAGAGTCATGATTAATGCCCTAAGGAGATACTAATGACTCATGGAGTTGAATCGTGGAACACTGCCAAATAAATCCAATCATCGCCGAATGCCAAGTAGGTTAATCGTGCAAAAATTGCTTACTTTTCAAGAGAATACGAGAGAATACGCGGAAACACTCCAATATAGGTTCGGGATTCTTAGATTAACCTAATTAGATCACAATTCAAATTACCAGACATTATGAAGAGTAAGTCATAGCAATAGCGTGTAGAGTTGGAGCTGCATAGTACTTGCTGCCATTACAGCACTGTCTTGCCCTTCTGACACCGCTGCGTTTAACATGATATTGCCAATGGGGTCATAGAATGACCGTGTTGGGATCCTTGGGATATGGGATTGTATCTCCAAACATTTCCAGCTCTTCAAACTGATCAAGTTGCTTGCATTCGCCAGAATGCCAATCACCCCAGGTGGATAATTTCTTCAGGCTCCTTCTTGTAAAGTGACCAAAAGCCTGGTGTTCTTCAGTAGTAGTAGCTTTTGAATTGATTACATTGGTTAACAGTTCAATTGCCTTATTTGATAGTGAATCGGTGTCCAATGGTACTTCTGAATTGCCAGCTTTATGCAACTTGTTGGTCATATCCCTGCTGAGTGATGCAATGTCAATGGTAGGAATGACAAGCAGCCATGCCATCCTCTGATGGGAGTAAGTTGCTTCTGGATGGTAGCATGCAAAGCTTCAGTGGAGCTAATGTTACTAATTCTGGATTGAACTAGCTTCCTGTATTTGTTTCTGATGGTCTTGATGGCATTGGTGGATGCAATACAATCCAGGAAGAGTATATCGTCATTGTCTGTGGAATCCTGTGATTTCCAGAAGGTATTGGGTGAGAACAAACCATATTCATTAACATGTTTGCAAAGTTTCTTGAGGGTCATCTTGGCTTCTAAGGCAAAAGTGATGGGAACATCAGCAGCCGCCTCCCAGTTGTGTGCTTCGTGCAGCGCTTGTGTGACATCAGCACCATTAAATGCATGCTTGTGATTGATTAGACACAATGAATTTGCCACAAAGCTTGGAAAGAGGTGTCTTGTGGGAGGAGAAGAGCTTGGAGACCAGGGTTTTAGGCAGAATCTTGGTGATATATGCTCTGCTTAAAAGAGCATCATTGGCAAACCGTTGGTCAAAGGTTTTGTCTGAGGATGTAGACAGAGGACTACTAAGCCTGAGATGACTGAGATTGGCAAATGGAGTGATGGAAAATTGGAAGTTGCTGACAGAAACTTCAAAATCTTCAGCAGGCATGGGCTGTCCATCATTGGCACACAGAAGGTGCTGCACATTTGCTGGTATCTGTCACAATAGGAGATCCTTCATGCCTTCATCAAATCTAGCATGCATAGCAATCTTCACTCTATTGGTTTCTGTGTCATACCACAGAATGTTTCTTGTAGTGTATGGGACAAAACCAAGGAAAATTCCTTTCTTAGCATTAGGTTTCAATATTGCTTTCTTCCAGCCTGGTGGGCGAATCCACATGTAACACCCAAAGGTTCTGAAGTCAGCCAAGTTCTCCTCCTTGCCAGTTGCAAGTTCCAGAGGAGAACAGGTTTGATTGCGTTCTGGGAAGGCATTTGACAACCTGAGTGCATGATAGAAAGCAAATACCACTTACGGATCTGAGGCGCTGTTCCATTTTTGAGTTGTGGAAATCAGATAGAAACAATTTGTCACGTGCAGCTTCTTGCAATTTATCAGATGCTCTGGCAAGATCAAAGCAGTCACCACTTCTAGTGATTAGTAGGCTTTGGTCTCCTCTTCTGCGTCCAAGGTTATGGATAGTAATTCTGGTGTGAGACAACCTCATTGCCTGCTGCATCTGTGGATTTGATTTTGGAATAGGTTTGTTCCTTGCTGGTGAGTAATTCTTCTCTTCTGTTGTATCATTCCTTAATGGCTGTAGGTAATGCGGATGGATTCCATGGAAGTGTTAGGGTTGTGGGATCATGACTGGCGCTGTTGTTTGAAGGGCCGTTGTTAACCATTTGCTGCAGGAGGCTAGCTAGGCGATTCATTTCTGCGTCGGTCGCTCTTGCTTGTGTTACAGGAGCTGTGTACAGGAGTACTATGGTCCACAACCTTGAACCTGAATGCAAGGACACCATTCTGGGCAATGAAGCTCTTTAGCTCTAATAAGTTGCTGTTGGTGATGTTGCCATTCGGGGTGTGATAGGAGACAATCCTGTCCTGAATGGAATGGGAACATCTGCTAGCCCATATGATTGCTGTAACTATTCCATCAATACTGGCTATGAATTGTATGTCTCCCATCCCGGCCTCAAAAGTGTCACAAGCCCCCAGGGTGACTGGCATGACGTTGGGGACAAGATCAGCTATTCGAGCCAGGTATGTCATTATATCAGCTACAATCTGAAAAACAGTGAGGAAGTTATGGAGTTGTTTGGTGAGTGTTAGACATTGGACACCAGGGTTCCTTGTGCTAGAAAGCCTCTAGAGCATGGGAAATAGGCTCAAGGATCCTGAGAGTGCAAGTGACATGAACTGGAGTTCTCCAAGGATTTTATGACAGCCTGAAAAGGTCACATACTATTGCTGCTGTTATTTGAATGGTGCCCAGGCATCTCACTGTAGTCAGTCCACTTGCTACGTGGGCAGGATGATAGTCTTGTCCCAGGCAATAATCACCCATCATAGGATGATCTTTTGTGTGGCGCATTGTGGCATTCCCCCTTGCAGAGCTTCTTCAGGGAGGCTGGCTCCTGTCACTATTTGGTGGCTGACAAATCAATAAGTCAAAACAGCTTGTCTAGGAACTGGAAGAGCCCCCGCTTTGTAGCATGATGAGTCCCACTTGTTGCCTGTACGTCTCTGCAGAAGTAATCCACATAGACATCCCAGTAGGCCATATGTTGTTTGTAAGGATGTGACAAGGGTGGTGGCAGATGCTGTGCTCCAGTGGACTCTAGGGATGCTGTGCTCCAGTGGACTCTAGGGATGCTGACGTGTGTTCCAGTGGACTCCAGGGGTATTTCATAGAAATGGTCCAGCTGGTGTGGTATCCTCCTGGGTTGCTGGAGGGACTTCGGATTGGGGAGGCCCACGTTGGCAAGGTCTGCTGGTTCTGTCCAAGCACTAAAGTTAGTGGGAGAGGAATACTACCAGCTCATCCAATGAGCTGAGTTGCTCTCCCCTGGTCTTGCTGGGAACAACCTCTGGCCTCTACCATAACCACTAAAAGCCATCAGATATATCTATTTTGGACATGTCGATAAGGCCAAAATGGCCGTTTGCTGATTTTGGTGAGTAATCTTTGTAGGGTCCTCCCAAGTTGTATTGCTTCCATGGGGGCAAGAGATATTCTATCCTTGCTTACGCCAAAGTAGCTGTGCTCTGATATCATTCAATATTGGCGTCCACACTGGGGGATAAGTCCAAGGGGACTTAGTCACAGTAGTCCGGGAATAAATTTAATGAGCTCTGCTGGAAACACGGTTCATTGTTGCTTATCTGTTACACTTCTCACAGGAGTTTGATGCCATTGTGGTAATAGGAACTGCAGGGATCTCTGTCAATGGCAGCTTGGCTGTGTTTGGGGCTCCAAGGAGTGTCTGGAGGTCTGGAACCAGTTGAGCAAGTGTGCTGCTTGATAGAGGAGGCTTGCCACAGACGGGTGGAGGGGATTATTGTTTTTGTTATTGCATTGCTGACATCAGCCTTGGAATACGGAGCTCTGATTTGTATTCAGGCGCTTTTTGCATTCAGGTGCTGATGTTTCAGATACAAGCATGATTGTTTCGTAACAATGTCTGTTTCAAAACTAACTCTATCAGCGTTGAAATCAGCAAGTATTGTCAGTGATTTGTATTATAGTAGAACCAAGCACCAAACAAGAGATTAGAATGGGCGGAGGTAACATAGCTTGACCTTGATGGCATTGCGGTGTTGTTTGGTGACACAGACAAGGGGAGCATAGTTTACAGGATGTGCCTGGCTCCATAAAGAGTCTTCATAGTAACAGCAAAATGAACACTGGTAGGAACAGAGCGGGCATGTGAAGCAGGTGGCGTCCTATGCTTGGAATAGGCACAAGCTAAGCTTGGAAGGGCGCAAAAGCCTGCCCCTATTGAGAAGAGTTCCCTTGTCGAGTTGACAAAGAAAGACTTGATCGCAAAGCTCAAATCCAGAGGATGCCCTATCTTATGGGGCGAAAGCACGGCTACAAAGAGCAACCGCAAGCGGTTCTACTGAACGAGCAACTTATTGGTTGCAGCAGGGATGGATGATCAAAGGGGAGGAAGAAGAAAAAAGGAAAGCAGCAAACTCTTCTTTGCCACGCACGGCCTATTGGAGGGAGCTTCTTCCACAGACCACAGCAGTGCCGGAGCCATTGCCGGAGCCATTAAATCCTAGGTTTGGAAAATCTCAAGCACCAACAGTTCCTGAAGAGTTTGCAGACTTCATCGCGATGAAGCATTATTTTGCAGAGCAGTTTGGTGTCCCTGTCTTCTCTGAAAAGATGTCAACCTGACCAGCATGGCAACCTAAAAAAGACCGACAAGACAATCCATTGACAGATCAGCGTGTTTGACACAAGTACACTGTCGACCCAGCGCTTGTAAGGAAGCATAAGCTATCTTCTAGCACCAAGATGTATGAGCCATGCAACTGTTCTTTCCTTTGAAGAAGCGGGGGGGGGGGGGGGGGGGGGGGGGGCTTCAGCTTTCAAGACATGTCCGCATGGACCAACCTCAAGGCCAGTATTGCTGAAGCAGGGAGCTGTGGCTCCAATACAAGAACTACAAGAGTTTGATTGGAAGCGAACTGAGGCAACACTTTGGCTTCTACATCTTCCGCTGATTTTCCCTTTCCCCCGGATCAAAATGAAGTTTCGTCCGCGATGTGTGTTGATCCTGTCAACGGCAATGACTTCATTTGCTCAAGCTTTGGTGCCAATTCCGAGAGTTGTGCCACCGCCCCTTCAAAGATTTCCTTGCTTCCCAGGATCCAGGGGACTTCAGATTTAATTAAATGAAAAGGTATACGCCACAGGCCGTTTCAGAAGCAGATACGATTCTTACGTTTACAACACCAATCTTCGACCTGGTGTCCAAAGTTTTATGCCTTTCTCGTAAGATATTTTCTTTCCAATCACAATACACAAATGTTTATGTGCCTATTCATCGTGGCAAGTGCGTAGATTATCTCTATCTATTGATCGAGGATGCTACAATTATCCAGGAATTCTATTCCATTTCTTTCGCTTTCTTATGTCGAAATGTTAGACTGTATCGAAGACCCCGAGGAACGATTCGACCCGAAGGTGCGTTCAGGCACTTATCCGTTGTGACATCCTGCCAAGCATCCATCTCGATTCCGTGGCAGTAGTCCATGTATGCCTCACCTCGAAATACAAGCAACGATCCCGATTCTAGCAACACAGTCAACAACTCATCATCGATAGATTCGGTAGGTTTGTCATCAGACGTGTGCTCTTTGTCATCACTTGGATGATTGTCGTTGTGTTTTCTCGTTTCATTGAAATCGTTCGATACCGAATTCATCACTGAAACAGTTTTTGCTTTTCCAATTTCATCGGAAGACAATCGTTTCGAGAATTCAATCACGACGTCGCTGCCCAGCGACAGCGTCGCCGTACAATCTTGGTACAAGGGGCCGTCTGTGTGGGGCAAAATCCCCTGTCCCGGTTGGTATTCATTGAGCAAAACGTGGTTTGGCGGCGAGGAGGAGGGGAAAATGCGTTGCTTCACCAATTCTCTTGCCATCTCTTCAAGTGGGGCAGGCAAGGAGGGAGAAGCCTTGTTCCCGACCTCTGTTTCTCCTCCAAACATACAAACTCGCCGTTTCCCGAAAGCCATTGTCTTCCATTCCCCCAGACCGGAATCGCCACTCGGCAACCGTTGTAGCCAATTCGTTAGGGCCACCTCTGGAGATAACGATTCCTTTTTATTCGCGTTGTCCCTGTCCCATTTGACTTGTTCTCCCAATGCGGTTGACGAGTAGCAAATAGACCGGGGACTTTCGCAGATCGAGCGCAGTGAAATTTTGCGAAAAGCAAGGAGACCACTGTCATAATGCCAATCAATATTATTGCGATTCACAGCAGTATCAAACCTCGTCTCCTTTTCACGACGGTGTGTATTGTCGTCATTCCCTTTCGTTCCCTCTGTTTTCTTCTTGTTCCTGAGTCGTTTTCGCTCCTCTCGCATCAGTTTTTTGTAGTCGATTGCCTGCATTTTTCACCATTATAGACTTGAGTAGCAATTAAAGCAACCGGGACGCTAGGTAAGAGTAAAAGGGTAGGCGGGTATCCCAGCTCTTCCACGACAACAGAGAAAACAAACACCCTCCGTGTGCGCCGTTCCTAATGGGATAGTGGATGGCTACCGTACGGTACGGTGCGACTTACTCGTAGTTGTTGTCGTTCTTCTTGCTGAGCTCCCTATCTCACAGCATGTCACAGCACTTCTTCCATGGGAGTCAAACCTAAAAAAAGGAACGAAATAGGATTCAGGGGATATTTTCAGTGTGATGTTCGATTGCGTTTTATCGGGGTATTCAATACGGAGTACTTCGTATTATTTACTTCTAATAAAATTGTATTCCCCTGATTAAATTTTGGCTCTGATAACCCCACCCCGAACCATGTTTTTTGTCTCGGTGAGATTTACTCTACCGGATACTACGAATCGTACCGTACATTGTTCATCTCGGTTAGGGACCGTTTACACTTTTAAAAGGTACGGTACAGTACGTACGGTACGGTACAAACATACACTTTTGAAAATTAGGTACTATCCTACTCTTGATATTTATAGAATGTATGATCCCCACCGCTGGGCAGAGTATCAATTGGCATCCCTGGTGCAGAGCGCAGTTTATTAGCCTTTGATATACCCCCAACCCCCTACCCCTGACCCAGTACAGCAGTGTTCACCTGAGGGGTGAAACCCTAACCGTTCACCAGAGGGACATATCGTTCACCAGCAGAGCAAGCACGACCCCAACAACCACCATGTTGGCTCCTCTTAAAATGTGAGGTTCACCAGCATGAGGGTGGAGGTTGTGTGTATGGGCAAGAGGGCTAGTGGTGGAGCAAATGAGGCCACGGTCTGGAATTGCAAGCATGATTCTACCTTTAGTGGGCATTGTTGTGTTTGAAAAGAACTGTATGCCAAAAGTGTATGAATATACCAAAACAAATGTGAGACTGACCCGGTACCCTCAATTAGAGGCAACTAATCTCATACCCATCTTCACAATGTAGAAAATCTCATACCCCATTGGTATCACCTAGAATGCCTTTTTCAAATCTCATACCCTGCATAATGTCTGTTTCAAATCTCATACCCTGCTATATTAAGATTCAAATCTCATACCCTGTCTCGGAATATCTACTAAAAACCAACAAATCTCATACCCTGTCTATCCCTATGTATTACATCAAGTACCTTATTGGGGCATAATATTTAGATAAACATAGCTCTAGTAGTTTTAAGTTAAATACTCATAATGGTCTTAAAGTACAGCGTGCTAACTACCTTCTTTAAATACCTGCTTAAAATACTGCGCTAAATATCTTCTTAAAATGGTGTGGTGCTAACTACTACCTTCTTCAAAGACTACCTCCTGACAGCAACAGCGACAGTGACAGCAACAGCATCAGCGACAGCAACAGCAACAGCAACAGCAAGCGACAAGAGCAACAACAGCAAGAGAAAGAGCAGCAAGCGGTGACGGCAAGAACTAGGGGCAGGAGCAAGAGCAAGGGCAGCAAGTGGCGAGAGCAACAGCAAGAGCAACTGCAACTGCTTGAAATGACAGAGACAGCAAGAGCAAGAGCCACAGCAAGAACAAGAGCAGCAACAAGGAGAGCCACAGCAAGAGCAAGAACGGTGACAGAGAGAGCACAGCAAGCAGCAGTAGCAACAGCGATGAGAGCAACAGCAAGCAAGAGCAACAGCTAGCGGGGATGGTGAGAGCAGCGAGTGGTGCACAATTCTTCGCCATCCACCCAGCTCTAGAATACAATGAAGACTGCAACAAGATCCACATCAGTCCTACAGAAATAACAAGGGGTGGTGAATTTGAAACAATACTTCCTGCCATTGGCGCCGGGGTCATCAAATGAGAATGGAATGCCATCTTGCTCCTGCTGTTGCTGTTGCTATTGCTATTGCAGCTCGCTGTTGATGTTGCTCTCCCTGCTTGCTGTTGCTGTTGCTGTTGCTCTGGTCTTTAGTGCCGTATTTTAAGTAGGTATTTAAATAAGGTAATTAGCACAGTATTTTAAGAAGGTCTTAAAGAAGGTAGTTAGTGCAGTATTTTAAGAAGATGTTGAAAGAAGGTGTTGAAAGAAGGTGTTGAAAGATGGGACTTAAAAACAAACTGAAAGCAGAGTGTTTATTTGGCATATGCACTGAAAATAGGCTATCTGTTTCTCAAACACCTTCAAGCACACTTAAGGGTCATCCCATTGTGACTCAATTTCATACTAAACCATGACAGGATATGATGGCATTTGGAGCTTTGGAAATACATATGGGACGACAGGGTATGAGATTTGTTGGTTGTTAATACACATGCGAGGACAGGGTATGAGATTTGAAACAGACATTATGCAGGGTATGAGATTTGAAAAAGGCAATCTAGGTGATACCGATGGGGGTACCGTAGGGTACCGGTATGAGATTTTCTGAATTGTGAAGGCGGGGAGAATATGAGATCAATTGCCCTCGGTTAGACGCGGTTTCCTCCGATTTAATTTAAGCTTAGATTTTTGCGAGATGGCCTCGCGAGGATCTTTTTGGGCCCTCTAATTTTTTTTATGGTTTGTTTCGTTCCATCGACACTCGTCAGTCTCACTGATCACCGATGTTGCGATTCCAATTATTTTTCGGTCGAAGAAGGAAGGCAGTAAGCTTTCGGTCTTGCTAGAGCTACCCTAACACCTCGCACAGGGTTTCCACTCAACTTTGTATCGAGCGCGGTGCATAGAAAACAAATTGATAAAAGAATCAGACGCGAAAGAATTGGTGGACGATGAAGGGACAGGACAGACTTTACCAGCTGAATGAGGCAATTCGCAACGACCATGGGGCTTCTGCTACCAGTATGTCTTCTCAGTGGCTTCCGCTCGAATCCAATCCAGAGGTCCTCAATGATTTTGCAAAGGGGGTAGGTTTGCGTTCCGACTTTGAATTCGTGGACTACTACGGCCCAGGATCGATCGATCCAGATCGCCATACCACCAAGGCATTTTTATTGCTCTTTCCCTGTACAGAAAACATTTATGAGTTCCGACTGAAACAAGCATCCGACTTAGAAAGGGAAGCAGGAGATAGCCAGCATGATCATTTGTGTTTTATTCGCCAGGTAGAAGGCTTTGGAAATGCGTGCGGCACAATTGGATGCCTCCACGCTTGTCTCAATACAAAGGGTGCCATTCACAATGGCAATGCAGATGACGACGAAAGTGCAGCAGTGCCCATGCAAAGCTTCTTGCAGAAAGTCCGTGCGAAGACACCGAAAGAAAGAGGAGAACTTCTCTTGGAAAGCCAAGATTTTAAGCCTCTTTCGGACGAGGCTGCCCTGAGCTTGGTTGCACAAACGATTTGTCCACCTCGAGAGGGTCCCGACCTGGATCATCACTTTGTTGCCTTCTGCTTTTCTTCATTACCATCGTCATCGTCGGGTACAATATGGGAGCTGGATGGCACCAAGCCTTGCCCGGTGAACCATGGAGAAAGCTCTTCCGAACGATTTGAAGAAGATGCTTGGAATGTGATTCACTCCGATTTCATGCAAGTGGAACCGGATTCCCTTGAGTTTTCGTTGATTGCACTTGTCGCAATCAACGAGGAATAGGCGAAGAAAATCGATAATTGGTGATTTTGTCATGATGGCAATGATGACAACGATATCCAGAATTTGTTTCCACACCATGTGCACGTTTCCTCGTGCCGATGTCGAACACATTTTTAAAACTTTAAAAGCCACACAAAATAAAACGTTGTTTTATTATTGGTTTGATCTATATCATGCACGTGCGGACTGTGCTGATTGTAACCTTCCAACAATTTTGCAATCATTGCAAGCGGTAAATGCAAAGTTCGACGGAATGAAAAAACTACGATATCGATGCATAACTAGATGCGTTGTGACTGAATGCCAAATTGGAGGTTGTGGATCAAATATTTTCGCTATTGTATCAGAAAGTCAGCTTCGAACCTTTTCAATACCGCATTATTGTGTTCTCTTTCACCATCCTCGGTCGACACTTCTCGCAACGCCCCGAGACACATGCCCGTAGTGGTTCCCACGCGGTATGCAGTTTCAATCAAATCCGAACTTCCTTTCTTGCCCTCGGAGTCCTGTTCTTTTTCCCACATCCGAATTCGCCGTTCGATATCGTTTGCGGAAGTGACGGTTGGATCCAGCAAGTTGCACGCCACTTCGTATTGATCTGGTCCGTATTTCAAGGTCAAAGCTTCCACGTGCGGCAATCCCCGACCACTTCGTTCGCGGAGGGATTCTGTCAGCGTTCGAGCCAGTTTTTTTGTCACCCTTGGATGCAATCGAATGTTGAAGTTTTCGACGAACTGTGGAGGTGCACCCACCGTAGCCTGTCCGGCCACGCTCGTCGCAGCCACCGGGGTCTTGAAAGTACTGTCAAAAAATCGCGTCGATTCTCGCCGCACCGCTGCCAGTTCCTTTCCGGTGGGATGTGCGTTTCCATAATAGAGAACATCGGCACCTAGATCTTTCATGGTCTCGCCAATGTCGCGGGCCACCGAACCGATGATGCTGCCGGCTGTTTTGTCTTCCAATGGTAGAACAGATACGTGGTCCACCATTCCAACGGTTGGGTGCCGTTGTTCTGTCGGCATCGACGCTGTTTCGTTGGCTTCTTGTAATCGAGACGCGTCGGAACCCTCCAGATCTGTTGTTGTGCCATCCTTGGCGTTGTCGTCGTTCTTGTTGGTAGCTTCGAATCGCACCAAAGCTTCTATGGCACTTCCCGCTAACGACGATCCCACGTCGGCCACCAAGGCCGATGATCCGGCGAGATGGAAGGAAGAACGATCATACGGACCATCTCGAAACGCGTGGACTACCACTACTTGCTCCTGTTGCTTCATCGTGCCTTGTTGTTTCGGGACCTCGAATTTGTTGGAACGGCGGCAATGTTCTTGCGTTTCGGTCAGAAGTCTCAACAAGAGATCTTTGTGTAGAGGATTTCCCCCAGCACTGACATATATATTGCACGCCACAAGAGCACGTGATGTCGCAGATACAATCATCGTTATCTTGATGTTTGTCTTGTTGTATAACTATCAATAGTCCATTTCGGGAGAGCCCAAGAAGAGGAAGTTTTGTCCTTAGTCCATCGTCACTCGTTATTTTCAAATTCATCATTCTCGTCGAAAAATCCAAGTAGTTTCGTATGTTCTTGTTGTCGTATGCATAAGTGAAGTTAGTAATACAAGGAGTACGAGTAGTATGTGCGTATGTTCAATGTGGTTGAAAATAAACTAGAACTAAGATTGTGAGCAAGTGTTGTTACTCTAAAAATCGACCGAAAGGTATAGGATAATTGAAATTTAAAGATATGTGAGCATATCATGAGATTGCTCTGTTACTGTGTATTTTACTGTATTCGACCGGTATCCCTGTGTTAGTATTGTATGTAGGGATGTCTAAACCGGTCGTCGATCATGTGTAATTCGTCATAAGACAGAGAACACATGATGTGACGTAGATATCTTGATACTTGAAGTCATTTTATCTCTGTAGGAGTATAAGTAACTTTTCAAGTGTAGAATGGATATAATTCCTGTAGAATGTACGTAAGTAGAGTACGTGTATTTTTGACCGACAGCACACCCCTTGATTCAACACTTAGTGAAGGAGTGTTGAATTACAAGTCGGTTCTCCATCTTGTAGAACTCTAAAAACTTAAGCTTAGATATCAAATCGGAAGATTGTAATCGTAGAATCGGAGTGGCATTGAAGGAGAGGTGCTTGAGTACTATGCCGTGGTCGCGAAAGTCATATTGCCTTGGAATCGATTGGATGGGTAACGAATCATCAACGCGTAGGAGAAATTGGCTTGTCCTTCACAATTGTACCGTAGAATCAAATATTTGTGCTGATCTTTGGAGGGAATTGGACGTGATTGTAGATATGAACGAATTGTAGATATGAACAAATCAAAGTGATGGAATGGTCGGCGGTGGAGGGATCGACCATAGTAGTATAAATCGAATGTAGAGCGGAGTTTCAATTTAATCGCCGAAATGAATCATATGAGTCGGGTAGGGATGAGGCGAATCAATTGAACTGGAGCAGAAGATTCAATTGAGGATCTCAACCTAGGGGAGAGCCATGAGTGATTGAGATGCAAACCGGATACTTGGAAGTGAAATCTATCAGTATCGAGTCTTGGGATAATCGGAATCAATCGTAGAAATTGATTGTGAAACGAATCGTAGAGTTGAACCAATCGTAAATCAATGAGAGAGGAGATTGGACAATGCTTGGTATCACGGAGGGGATGATCAAGGGTCATCGGTGAGGAGAAACCGAATCGTTGTTCACAATTGTAGTGGGGATCAAACGGCTAGGATTGCTTGGGGAATCAGAGTCGTCTTGTATAAACTTGATCGTAGAATGGGAGTGAGCAGCATCGAAGGCGATCGATTCAAAGAGGAGAGATTGAAAGTAATCGTAGTACTGATTAGATTGGAGTTTGAGATCATCGACGGAGAAAGATGATTGATTGTGGAAGAGTTACCAATCGTAATCGAGGGATTGTAGAATCAAACGCTTTGAGTGCCGTAGAAAGACAATTGATTGGGGAGGAAACAGATCAAGTCGTTGAGGATCGGTTGCTTCAAGACGTAGAATAGGATCGTCGTAGGGATGAAACAAGAGGGGATATCAAATCGTCAACAAAGGATTGTAGATAGTAAAGATCGAATATCAACGGAGATTGGAGAATCCGGATTGACTCGTAGGACGAACCGTAATTGATCGAGAACAATGGCTCAAATGGTTGAGGACAAAACCGAGTATGGGTCATTGATCGAGTGATGGGATATTTGGAATCAATTGTAGAAATTGATTGTGAAACAAATTGTAGAATTCGATTGATCGTAGAACGGCATTGGATCAAACGATAGCGTAGGAAAGAATTCAATTGGAGATCGCGGGGATTGATATAGTGAAATCAGATGTAGTCTTAGGTTCAATTCAATTGTCAGATAGAATCAAACGAGTCGATTACTGATGCTGAGGTGGATTGATTGAACTGGAGTTGTTGGACATTGAGGATCTCAACGGAGGGGAGATCAATGACGACCATGGTATAAATTGAATGAAACTTGTCAAAGCAAATTGGAGAATCATGTAGAGAGGGGCCGTATAGACAAAACGAATGTCTAGAGACGTGTCTTTGGAGAAGAGGAAGACGGACCAAGAAATCGATTCATGGATTGAAGACTTGGAAAAGAGATCAATTGCACTGGAGCGAGTGTGTGTGTATTGATATAGGGCGATGATGCTGGATATCAAGTCAAGGATCAAAGATCATACCAAAGGTCCATCAGTAGACTCCTTCTGTGTGAGATCTGAGCTAGCTCGTATGTTATTGAAGCTTTGACTCATATCTTTGTCTTGATACTTAGTTACGAGAATCGTTGTTTAGTGCGTTAAGTAAGGTCCATGAATTCGTCTGAACCGGCAACACACCCCTTGATTTGACACTTGGTGGAGGAGTGGCGAATTATCAGTCGGTTCGTATTTCAGGTTGTTTTTAGTGGGATCCGTGTCGCGTGCGGGCGATGATAAGTAAATTGGTGGAGGCTTATGAGGGAATGATCCAATGCACACCCCTTGATTCAGATGCACACCCCTCGATTCAACACTTATGGGATTGAATTCCATGGTTCAATCAAATTCCATGGTGGTGAATGATACAGAACGTCAGTCAAAGGTATCATAAAACCAATTCATCGGCAAGAGGTTAGCATACAAGTGCACGGATCGAATGGTAGATTGGAGGATCAGAATCGTCAAATTAAGTCGTGTGGATTGTTGTAGGTAGGGAGATGATGCTGGATATCAAGTAAATGTCTGGAATCTGCTTGTGGTGGGGTTACATGAATCGGTGACACACCCCTTGATTCAACACGGAGTGAGGGAGTGTTGAATTATTTGGCGGTTAATTGATGTTTGGTTCAGTGGGATCGCAATACTGGAAATCGCTTGTAGCCTTGGAGCACGGTACATAAATGCCTGGAGACATAAGTAAAATGTCTTTAAGTGTATCAAAAAAAATTCTGGAATTTGTGCACGTGCACATCCAAATTGAGCGCCATGCAGTCATCCAAGAAACAAAAGGGAGATTGCGAAAGGTTGATATAATCTAAACACAGTCGAAGCATAGAATCAGATCAAGAAACCGGGCAATCATAGAACAAATCAGAGAAATGCGCCGGAGAAACAATCGAGGGAGATTGGAAGTGAGGCGCTCCACAGCGGGTTCACAACGATCTGTAGGAGATCGCAGGGGGTGGGAGTTGCGCAGACAACATCGTATGTGAATTGGAGAATGAAACCGAGTAGCAGTCAGTCGATAGTGTCATAAAACCAATTCATAGACAAGATATTAGCATGGAGGTGGAACAGCTTGATCTTGAGAGCATCGCGGTGTCGTTTGGTGATGCGCAAGACAGTCGGGTTTGTATGGGGGAGAATCACGTGACTACCCGTATGACTCACTTTGGACCATAGGGGTTGCAGTGAAGAAGCGCCAGGAGACTTGGGTAGGGGAACTGGTGTTGGCAAGTGGTGGAACGCCATAGATTGGCTGTGAGGATTAAATGTCCGTCAGAAGGTAGCTGGCGTCTCTGAGAGAGCTTCGACAGGGGTCGCGGCAGCATTGGAATCAACAATTTTGGTAGTATCAGAAGGAATAGTCGCGTTGACATTCTTGGCTTGTTCAGCGGGCGTGATAGGGGCCAAGATGGGAGCTTCCGGGGGAGCGGCCTTTGGTGTGGTATATTTTTGCTGTAGTAAATTGGCAAATTGGGCCCTGGATGCGGGGGCAGATGGTGGGTCTCTGGTGTAGGCTTGCATGAAGAGGTCAGGGCGCCATTTGTTTTTGAATCTCCAATGGGTCATAGTGAGTTCAAATAAGACAATAGGTTCTTCATCAGTGTTGGTTCGAATCACATGCTTGGCTGCTGCATCAAATTCTGTTCTGGGTTGCATTCGCTTGCGAGACCCATTGTGTCTAACATGTTTGATAACACATTTGTGGAGAAGATTTGAGATGTGGCCTTTCGTGACTTTGTCTGGGTCTATTAGATTGATAGCAATGGCTTTGGCAACGCAATTTAGGATGTGGAGTTGTGGATCCGGTGCTATTTCTAGTGGTCCTTCTGCTTCTTTGCCTTCACGCGTCACAAAGAATTCTGAGAGTTCATCTTTGCCAATGATTTCAGAGTAGGTTTTGTTGAGTGACGTGGCCGCAGTTGGGTTGCTAGCGCTTGCAAAGCGGAATTCGATTCCAAAGATTGGAGTCCAGTCAAATGGAGTTGGCATGGTTGAGGCTGTATGTGGCGGAGAAGCAATCGGAGTAACCGAGTGTCGGAGGAACAATCGGAGGAGAACCAAGGTTGGATTTTTGAGTGATCGTCGGAACGATCCGCGGAGGTGCGGAAGAGAAGATGGAGATTCTTGTAGGACGATCGTCGGTGGAACAAGTGTTGTGGGTAGAACCGAATTAATCGTTGGTGGAATTTTTGTCGATGGTAGGATTATCGAGTGGTCGTCGGAACGATCCGCGGAGGTGCAGAGATAAGGACCGGCGTATTCGAGAGTCAGAGAGACAATTGGGGTAGACAGGAGGGGTTAATTGATCCGTGCTATCGTCCTTTCGTCGTCAATCGTACTCGGTTGGAATTCCGGGGAAACAATCAATCGTCGTTGATGATAATTAACCGTGCTTGGTCGTGAATTACAGAAGAAGATTCTTGTAGAAGGAGCGGTATGACACCCCCTGATTCACGAGCAGGGAGGTGAAGAGAAAGAAAGAATGAGATGGGGGGAGGCCGAGAATGTGCCGCACAGGGAGCTAAGCACAGAATTTCCTCTGGATTTCTTAACCGACAGTGGAGGTGCTGAACGGCCGGAGATAGGTAGCTTAAGGTAAACACTGGTGCTCTTGCGGGACACAAGTGTAAGTTATAAGGGCTCTATAACCTGTTGTTACTCTAAAAATTGACCGAAAGGTATAGGATAATTGAAATTTAAAGATATGTGAGCATATCATGAGATTGCTCTGTTACTGTGTATTTTACTGTATTCGACCGGTATCCCTGTGTTAGTATTGTATGTAGGGATGTCTAAACCGGTCGTTGATCATGTGTAATTCGTCATAAGACAGAGAACACATGATGTGACGTAGATATCTTGATACTTGAAGTCATTTTATCTCTGTAGGAGTATAAGTAACTTTTCAAGTGTAGAATGGATATAATTCCTGTAGAATGTACGTAAGTAGAGTACGTGTATTTTTGACCGACAGCAGCAAGCTCTGTTAACTACATACTCCTGAGTTGAGCTTGTCTTTAATTTGCTAAGTGTTGGATTGGCATTGAACTGAATCCAACATTCTTTGCACATATAGTAATTAAGATATGTATTTCATCCAGACTTCAATATTGAAGGCCGGCTGGTGTGGCATTTGTTGCTGACATCAGACTTCAGATTTTTATTAATTGTGGGAATTCAGTCATACGGGGCTGAATACCACACTATTTTTCTTCTTGTAAAGACTTAATTGGTTGCACAGAATTTTTGTGCTCGTGTGCAACCAGTATTTGATAGATTGCAAATTTTTAATTTGTGTGATATGGTTTGTGTTGTCCGGTTAAAAATACAACTGACAGAAACACCGTAGGAACGCTACGGTAAACAAAGCAGAGATACGTACATACATACACACAAATACTCGTGAACTGAATCTGGCTTAGAAACGAACGCACCTCCACTACTTGGAAATCCTTAAGTGGTAAAAACAATACCATCTAAGGCTACAAACAAAAGAGGATAATCAGTTAGAAACAAGACATATCCAAAGACCTGACCAATAAGTGAACACCTGGAATCCTTAAGTATATTCAAAAGAATATACTTGATATCCCGTGAGGAAACTACTTATTGCAATCATGGAAACCAATACCAATTCTGAATGGGCCTCATTTATCTACCTACTCTCCTAACAAGTATGCGCCTAATCAAACAAAACACTTAACCTCATAAGTGACCGATACCATTGAATGACCGATACGGTAAGGCCGACACGACGCTAATACAGCAACAACAGTATCGGTACGCAAATGGTAACAAATAACCCGGGGAAGATCTCTACCATATAAAATACAGCAGAGAGCCCCGATACAGTGAAAATACCCAGTAAAATTAAGAGCCTCTCTTTGAGCTCACATCTCTTTAAATTTCAATTATCCTATACCTTTCGGTCGATTTTTAGAGTTACAACAGGTTATAGAGCCCTTATAACTTGCACTAGTGGCCCGCAAGAGCACTGGTGTTTACCTTAAGCTACCTATCTCCGCCCGTTCAGCACCTCAACTGTTTGGTTCCCTCCCGCCAGAGGACACTTGTAGTGACGCCCATCCGTGTGCTACTCTTAGGCCTCCACTCCAAGCTTTAGCGACGCCTCCCTCTCGAGGGCCGCACCTTGGACGTACATCTTCCTTCTGTTCCCTGCTTGTGGATCAGGGGGTGTACTTGCTATCACAAGCCTTGTAACTCACAACCAGCTCTCTGGATTAGCACAGTTACAATTATCCACTAAAGACCACCGACGTCTTTAATGAAAGCCCAGTATTGCACCGGACACGCCGATTGCAATCACCCAACCATATTTTCTTCCGCGTCCATCGCCCACATAACGGCCCATTGACGCCCATTTGATAGTGCTAGGCACCACTTCAAACCACAACACGACCGCTGCACCTTCGCTCGGTCATTTTGTCTGATCCCTTTCAACGGACAACGCTTCCATCACCGATAACGCCGACGCCACCTTTGACGCCGACGATTATCTTCTTCCTCCATCGGAACACTCCTTTGGTTATTTCTGCACCTTCGCGGATCATTCCGACGGCTTTTTCGAAATCTCGATATCTCGATAATCAATCAATTGCTCCGCGAAACACCGAGCAATTTCAATCAAACAGCAATCTCTATCCCGTTTACCTCCACGGCCTACAACGACGTTCGTTCTTTCGATTCTTTCGCACCTCCCCTCGGTCATTAATCACATCACAAGAACACCGACATCGCCGTCACATCGAATTAATTCCACCATTTATTTGTCTATTTCCGGTCATCGATCCCCGTCTCCGGTTACTTTCTTTGAAACATTTCTCCTTCGGGACATTCCTTCGGTCATCCCTTGGGCACGGCCGACTATTTCCCCGACAAACGTTCCAGACATCTGTGCACGACGACCGCACCTCCGCGGATTGCTATCACGCGCTACGTTTGTGATAGCTTCAGTAGCTAACCTACTTGTAGTAATGGATGTGAAATGCTTGTAGTTCATTGGTGGGTTGGTGGGTTAAGCAGTGCTAGAAGTTTGCTTTGCCCACACACACCGGCGTACAGTTGGGCTTAACAGCTTGGGTGGTTAAGCCTCTGTCTGTTAAGCCTTTTCTGCGGGCGGGCGTGGCGGGCTATTTATTTATTCTACTACTAATCGGTTTAGGAGCAAAAGAGTGAGCTGTGGGCTTGTATTCTGCTGGGAGACTCCTCTACAGGCTTGTTAGCGTTTAGCCTGTATTTGCAGAGATTTGCTTGCAGATTCGATGCTTGCAGAATTCGATGCTTGCAGAATTCGATGCTTAGAATTCCCAGTAAGATTTGTACTGGTGTACCTACAGGGAATGTTCGTACGCACCAATGTTGCTTGCTGATACAGTGAGATCTTTCTCCAAGTACGTGCGCTGTATACTCAAGGTTGTTCCCCGGTCTGTACTTCACTACCATTCCCCTCATCCGGTTTGCTACATCAACTATCACGCGCTACGTTTGTGATAGCTTCAGTAGCTAACCTACTTGTAGTAATGGATGTGAAATGCTTGTACGAAGTAGTTCATTGGTGGGTTGGTGGGTTAAGCAGTGCTAGAAGTTTGCTTTGCCCACACACACCGGCGTACAGTTGGGCTTAACAGCTTGGGTGGTTAAGCCTCTGGCTGTTAAGCCTTTTCTGCCAATGGGCCATAAGCCACCGGGTGGGAACGGCGTGGAGAGCGTGAGCGTGAGCGCGAGCGTGAGCTTGGAGCAGAGTGAGGGAGGGAAGAGGCGCCAGGGTGCCTCAAAGAGAGCTGCCAGCAGGAGTGGGGTCCGCAGCCGGAACCCATTCCTTGGGCAGGAAGGAGTATGTTCCATTGTTGAACATAACAGAGGCAAGATTCTTGAAGATGGGGAGGGATTGCTGATGTAAGTAGCGCATCATGCAGTCACTGTGCCATCTGGCAAGGAGCTTGATGACATTCGAGTCGCATTTGCCCTGGAGCAGGGCCATTGCACCACCCGCGCGAAGGGAGCGAGCAGAGATGGCTGCAGGGGCAATGCCAGTGGTAGGGTAGAGGGTCTGGGCATAGACTCGCAGGGAGGAAGTGACAGTTGCTGCGCGAACAAGGGTAAGGACCCCATTGTCGAAGTAACTGGCAAGCGTGAGGGAGGGACCAAAGGGAGCGCTGGAAGAGCAACAGGGTCGGAGGTGAAGGACTTGGCGCGCACAGGCGGCAACGGGGCACCAAAGTGAGTCACCACTCCTGGCATGCGCCACTACTTCCCCTTTGTCGCCATTCTTCTGGGTGGTGAAGGTGAGGGTGACAGAGGTAGCAGCTTGGAGCTCATGCGCAGGGCCATCGTGGTGGACGATGCGGGAGTCAAGGTAGAAGGAGACGTCTTGTAGGTGGAAGGCTTGGTCATCCGTGGTAGTACCAGTGTACTCACCAGGGCGGAGACAGAAAAAGAAGGCGATGCAGATCATGTTTGCAATGGCTTGTTGGGTGGGGGAAGGGGACTCGTGGTATGCAAAGTGGAGGGCATGTATCACAAGGGTGATGGGGACCGGTTTGACCCGCGAGGGGGCCGGGTCCAGCTTGGCATATGCCTTGAACTGGGCAGTTAGCCGGAAATCAAGACTGCCGGTGGAGTCGGTTCGAGGGTCTTTGGACCCCAGGCGGGCGAGCGTCTGGCCCACTGACCGGATGGTGTCCGATACCGTGCGAGATCGGATGGGCTTGTGGCTACGTGAGAGGTTGCCATCATGGAGTCGTTTGGCAAAGACTTGGAGGATGGGGATTGGATCCTGAATGGACTGGAGGCGCAGGTCAAAGCCTTGAGACAAACAGAATTGAACCCATTGGTTCCAATGGGCATCCTTGCGCTTGGCATAGAGCTCAGTGACTGAGGCGCGCATGGTCTTCTGGACAGCGCTAAGGTCAGCGCGGAATGCATGGGCGGCCGAAGGTGGCATAAGGTCCAGGGCAAGTCCTGTGGGTAGGTCGTGTTAAAGTGATGGAGCAAGGCAGTGTCAGAGAGTTCAGATCGAGAGAGGAGGTCCGCCAGGTGGTTAGCGGGGCCCGGGATGTAATCCCTAAGGGGGACATATTGAAAGAGGTGCTGGTGCAGAGACTGGAGCCGGAGGAGGTAGGCTGCAGGGCCTGTGGTGGTAGTGGCGCCTTTGCGTTGCCAATAGACAGCTGCTGTGTTGTCATAGCAGTTGTGGGTGGTGCGGGCGTTGACCCAAGCAGCCTGAGCCAGAATATCATTGTGGGCAATGGAACCGGCGAGCTCGAGGTCACTGTTGGTGATGGAGCCCTCAGGATTGTCGAAGGAGACGAGCTGGGCCGAGACCCACTTGGGGAACGCATGCCGCCACATGACGGGCTGCACGGCGCCCGTGGGAAGGGGGACAAAATGGACGCCCCCCATGCCCAAACCCGAAGCATCGCAGGCGCCCAAGGTGGCAGGGAAGGGATCCGGCACGAGTTCGGCAATGGCAGTAGGCCGGTTGGAGAGATCATTGGCAAGCCATTGGAAGTCGCGAAGGAAGCTGTGGACGCGCTTGGTGAGCCGGAGGCGCTGCCTGCCCGGTTCCTGGTGGCAGAAGGCTTCTTGTAGAATGGAGAAGAGGCCAATGGAGCCCGGAATGGCCAGCGCCATTGACCGGAGCTCCCCAAGGACTTGGTGTCATTGCTTGAGGGGGACATGGCGCTGGGTGGGTGAGATGGAGTGGAGAATCTCGTGTAGGCGGGCCACCCGATGGGGAGGAAGGCTGATGGTTTTGTTGACGGAATCGATGAGCCAGCCGAGGATGACTTTCTTGGTGGTCCAAGTGGCGTCCCCTTGGAGCATTTTCTTGAGGGAAGCAGGTTCCTGCCGGAAGGGAGTGTCAGTGGCATCGAGGGGCCGGAAGACTGTGTCAAGGGATTGGAAGAGAACGCGCTTGATGGCGCGGCGTGTCCACTGGTTGCCCTGGGCAAGGCCACAGAAGTCATCCACATAGACATCCCAGTAGCGAACCGGCGACTTGCTGGGAGTGGTGCTACTAGGGGGGAGGAGGGGCGGCGTGGAGGCCGTAGGGTGAGGAGGAGGCGGCGCCTGGGGGGGTGGAGCGGGTGGCTCAATGGGAGGCGCGCTGGGGGTGGTTTCAGAGGGGAGATCCAACCGATGGGGGGTGAGCCGGGCCTCGGCAAGCCCGGTGGCAAGAGTGGCATTGGCCAAGTCCGCAACGGTTTCAGTGAAGGCACAGAAGTTGGGAGGACTGGATTTCCACCCCATAGGGTTGGTGAGGGGGATGCCAATGAGTGGAGCTTCCCCAGGGCGAGAGGGGAACAGGACGCCGAGCTTCATGGTGTCGTCTGGGTGCAATCGGATGCGGTAGAAGCCATCGGCAAGGTCAATCTTCGACATATACACGGGACCAAATCTGTGGTTGGCGCGGTGCAGTTTGGTGAGGAGGCGCGGGAGTGTCCGGCCAAACTGCATGGCGTCCGCAGGGGCAAGAGGGACGGTGTCTTGGTTGACGTCCGAGTAGGTGTAATCGGATATCATGCGTGGGCGGCGGCCTCGTTGGGGGACTAAGCCAAGGGGGCTCAGTCGGAGTCCGGGTAGGTCCTGGATGAGGCTGGCGGGGAGAACAGTCCATTGTTGCTTGTCCATCATGTCGGCATACTCCTCTCGAAGGAAGTCAATGCCCTGGTGGGAGGATTGGTGCGGACCCCGGTGGAGGGCAGCTGCAATGCGAGGTGGATCCCAAGAGGGTCCAGACATGGAGGCGGGGGTGCCGTCCTTGCCATAGCGGGCAAGGAGGCCCCCCGCGGGGTGGGGGATGGAGGCGACGTCAGGATGGATGTCACCCCGTCCTCGGATGGTCCGGATGAAGTCCCCCCAGCTGGTGCTGTTGTTGTAGGCCGTGACAGCCCGGTTGATGTGCACGTTGAGCCGGTCGACGGGGTAGAGGGAGGTAGTGATGAGGGGAACGGAGAGTGGGGCCGGGCGGAGGGTCTCCGGCGTAGGCGTCGGCGGGGGGGTGGGCCTAAGCAATGGGTTGGTGGGGTTGACGAGGAGCTCGGGCCTAGGCAACGGGGGGGCAGTGACGAGGAGCTCTGTCCTAGGCAATGGGTGGGTGGGGAGGACTAGGCGCTTGGGCCTAGGCAACTTGGCAGTGACGAGGAGCTCGGGCCTAGGCAAGGACAAGGTGGGCGTGGAGGAAGGGAGAGGGGATGCCGAAGCCGTAGGAGGGACTAGGGATGCGGGAGTAGGTGGGGGGGAGGGGGGGGTCGTTGAACCTGTAGAACGTTTGGGAGGCACATACACGGCGAGAGGGGTACATGCGCGCGCGGGCGGGTTGTGCTTACCTAATTCTTGTGTGATTCGTACGGGCGGAGAGGGAGGCATAGGTCGTCGGGAGGAAGGCAGAGCCCCCCTCGGTGAGTGAGAGGGCAGGGTCAACGTGCCAAAGGGGCGCTTGCCATTCGGTCAGACATTAAAAGCGGCTTGGCACCAAGCCCAGACTTGGTCCTGTTCACTGCTGGTGATGGCGCCATGGTCCTGGATGTTCCTGCAGTTGGTGAAGCAGGTTCCTCGAAGGTGATAGGAATGGCAGCGTTCGTTGCCATCTGGACGAGACAAGGGAATGGTACCTTTTTCTTTCATGGTAGCCATGACTTCCCTCAGTCGGGCGCGTAGGACTTTGTTGGCTACCCCCACCGTTTGTAGCCGGGGATCCAGGTTGGGGTTGGAGACGCGGGCACCTCCGGCGGAGCCTTGGTTGGGGCTGGGGGTAGTCTTGCCGGGTGTGGGGGTGCCTGGGGTTGCAGCAGGGGCAGCCACGGCGGCTACGCGACGTAGGTGCCTCAGAGCTGGCACATTGGTGACATTGGGGAGCCAGTAGAGGTTCTGGGTGATACGGAAGGCTTGGAAGTCCTTCCCAAAGTCGGGGGAGGGGACAGTGAATGTTGATCCCCATTGTTCCTCAAGCCAACCCCGCACCCGGATTTGGAAGTAGTATACCACAATGGAGGGAGTGATGAGCTCCCCTAGTTCATCGGCAATTGCTCGGCGGAGGGGCATTTGCTGGAGCTTGAGCTTGGCGAGTCCATTCTGGTAGCCCTGCACGACAGGGTGATGCATGCCTAGAATGGTGGCCAGGACGGCGAGATAGCTTTCCAGTTGGGTGGTAGCTTCAGTCCAGTCGATGGGTAGGTAGGCCTTGGTCTTCTGGAGTTCGAGGGAGTCCTTCAAGGTGAGGGAGTTGCCTTTGGTGGAGATCATGGTGTCGTAGGCCACCACAGTGGCTGCAGCTTCCTGTTCCCGCTTCAAGGAGGCGGCAGATCCACCGGGGGGAGTGAAAGCTAAAGGGAGTATGCCGTCCGCCACGTCAAAGGGGTCAGTCCCATGAAAGTTGCCATCTTGGAACTTCTTGAGTGCCGCCGTGGTGACCAAGGGTGCCTGGATGAGGAACTCGGCGGCGCATGTGGCTACCTGGCTCTGGAAGATCATATGGGTCTTCTCGTGTTTGCCTTTCTGTGCCCAGGCTTGGTATATGGGGGGTAGGTCGGCTTCCTCAAGCTTGCCACACAGCAGCAGCAAGCGCTGGGTGTACAAGGGGCCCCAGGTGTTCTTGACCGTGGCAAGGGGGCGACGTTGGTCTAGGCCCTCACTGAGCTTGAGCTGTTGGTTGGCGAGGGCGGTGAGGGTGGCTGCCAGCGTGGGATCTACCCCGGCTGGTTGGCCGGGTGCCGGCGGCTGCCCTGGATGGGAGGGTTTCTTCAAGCCCGGGAGGTCCCGGTATAGTACCTGATTGCGCATGTACAAGGTCAGACCGGGCTCCCCTCGAAAGGGGGTGCCGGGTGTGGCAAAGTGGACACCTCCATCAACAATGGTGGGGTCGGTACCAGCAGCTCGGAGGGTATTCAGTAGGGGGGCGCAAGTGAGTGCCAGGTTGAGTGTGTCAAGGTAGGGGTAGATGATGTTCAAGGCGTGGATTGGACTAAGGCCCTTGCCTAGGAGTAAGGGCACCAATTGGAAGGGGATGAAGCAGGCCTTGAAGGGGGTGATGACTTCCATGTGAGGATCATCGCCTAGCACCATGGGGATCATGTGGGAATGGTGAGCATGCTTGATGACGTCGAGGTGGCGATCGAGGGACAGCACCAAGGTCTCGGGCGCCTGCTCGAGGAGGGCAGCATCCACTAGCACTAGCTCTCCTAACATCTCCTGCATCGCCTTCGATGTCATCCAGGTAACTAAAGGCCTTGCCCTTGTTGGTACTTGGCGCGGTCAAGGGCCCCGG
Organism: Pseudo-nitzschia multiseries; assembly: GCA_037355745.1. Taxonomy (NCBI): domain Eukaryota; phylum Bacillariophyta; class Bacillariophyceae; order Bacillariales; family Bacillariaceae; genus Pseudo-nitzschia; species Pseudo-nitzschia multiseries. Next base: position 11,866,416 of record CM074787.1, on the reverse strand, counting down.
GTACTTCCAAAGGCCATGCACCAATCGGAGGCGCGCCTTTCCAACGGTGTCGGTCAGGAATATTCCTAGGGCCCCCACAGGTTCTGGTTCGAAGAGGTCCAAGAGCCGGCCCAGGAGAATGGGGGTGGCTGTTTCCTCAGCGAAGTAGTCATAGATGGTTTGGTAGGCCAGGTCCCGAGCAGGTCCCACTCCAAGGGGACTGGGGGTGCTCTGGTAATACTCAGTGTAGGTCAGCATGTTGGAGCTGGTGATCGGAGTAGTCGGTATTGGAATCTACGGGCTGATTGGAGGTGCAGATTGTTGGCAGCTTGGTGCGTCAGTCAACTGGAAGTGGTGGAGGTGCAACCTAGGGAGCTTAGCTGAATCAATCGGCTGGAGGTGCAGCCGGTGGCCAAATTGATAACTAGCGCGCTTGGTGCGGTATGGAGGTGCGAGGAGGCACTTGGAGGTGCAGAGTGACGTCGGAGTCGCTAGTCTCTTTCAAGCGCAAGTTGATCCACTGGAGGTGCAGACCGGTGGCCAAACCGATTAGCGGGAGGTGCGAGGAGGTGCGTGCGCGGACGCTTCGGGGGCAGACTATTGGAGTCGGTATCTTGGTGTCACACGAAATCAACGGGAGGTGCGAGGAGGTGCAGATCTGTATCTTTCGGGACGGACACTCAATTCGACTGGACACTTGGAGGAGTAGTCCGTGCGGATACGTCGGGACGCTTGAAAGGGGACGTGGTCACACTCGCTGGAGGTGCAGACAAATAACCCAAATCGATTCGCGGATGCTTGTGCGGTGCCGGATTGGGCGACGCTTGTCTCTCAATCAAGGCCGTGCCTGCGTGTGCCAATAGGGGCGGGTCGGTCGGAGTTGCAGTAACCAAATCTATTTGCGGATGCTTGGAGGTGCAGGCTATCCTAGATAATCAAGACCGGGCCTGCTGTAAACAATAGGGAGCGGTGGGTGGTGAGTATGGTTAGAGATTGAATGCTGTACGGGTACACTAGGCGAGACTAGGGGACCAGGACAGGAGACTGCTGTATGGTACACTAGGCAGGCTAGGGGACCAACAGATAGGCTTGTCGTACGGGTACAATAGGAGAACTACTATTGGACCAGGACGGGTTACCTATTTATTTATTCTACTACTAATCGGTTTAGGAGCAAAAGAGTGAGCTGTGGGCTTGTATTCTGCTGGGAGACTCCTCTACAGGCTTGTTAGCGTTTAGCCTGTATTTGCAGAGATTTGCTTGCAGATTCGATGCTTGCAGAATTCGATGCTTGCAGAATTCGATGCTTAGAATTCCCAGTAAGATTTGTACTGGTGTACCTACAGGGAATGTTCGTACGCACCGATGTTGCTTGCTGATACAGTGAGATCTTTCTCCAAGTACGTGCGCTGTATACTCAAGGTTGTTCCCCGGTCTGTACTTCACTACCATTCCCCTCATCCGGTTTGCTACATCAATTCTGACGGTCTTTCGGACATTCCTTTCTTCGCACCTTCACGGATCACTCCGACGGTCCTTCAATGTTACGATTCCCAGCCACGTCTCTTCAGCTGATTGACGACAATCTACACGGTCCATTGAATTGAACACACGACGCCGACCAACGATAACAGCAAACACCAACCGCTTGATTCGCTGCTACCATCCGTCTACCAACAATCACATCCATCAATCCCTACTACAGCAACCTTTCGCATTGATCTCTGATCTATCGACACGATTTCCTTCTGCCCCGCTCATTGTGTCCACAACATCTGCCATAGAAATAGCACGCCAACTGCTCAACCACCATCACGACAGAAACCGCCGTCAGCTGGAATGAAGTCCGGGGAATACACTTCTCCTTTGGCCCCAACTTCACAGCCGGCAACAGACAAAGCAACCTCAACGTAGTCTTTTCCCGGATATTGCCTAATATTTCAAGCCTCTTCCTTGTTGATGATGATGGTATCGAGACTCTCCGCCCGGACCCAATCCCTGTCCTCAAGTCTCTCATTGTAGCAGCCATCATGGATGCACTTCCACCCTTGGAAGTATCTAAAGCGCACAAACGCCATATCTCCTCCTTAATTACCAACACCACAATTTTTTGGCATTCAAAAGCCATCGGGGGGAGAACACGGGTTAGAGACAAACAAGTGTTAGACATAGCCGCTAAACATGCAAAAAGGGGCCACCCAATCATAAACTTGGTACTACATATCATCCATTGGCAATTTCACAAAGATTGGTACCCATATGAATTCAACAAGGTTTATACCACTGCAACTGGAATTCCATCAGACGCAACAGGATTGTCTGTCAAACCGCCTTGTCGATCACGATTGGTCAACATTCAAAAATGTGAACAGATTCTACGAACGCAATACTCACAAGCAGTATTTGGTAAGGATAAAACAATCAAAACCTTACCTCCCAAAAGGACATACCGATGCAAGCGCCAACACAAATCGCCTATCACAGCTCTTAATCCCACCGATACCAACACAGATGCTATCATTACCCCTTTACATTCCTCCGGTTTGAGCGCTCCTCCAATCACTTGCCATCTTGACTGCCCCTATCAAACCCGTCAAATACAAGGCCCATACAGCTATCCAAGTTCCTTCATCCTGTGTGACCTCTTCTTTGGCTACTACTGACTTGCCTACTATCAAGTTGATTGATTCAGATGTTGTGACCACTCCTACCAATACCACAACAAGCGTTCCTCCGGTGACTGCCAACTTCGGTCCCCTCCAGCCAGCTGGTCCAATTGCCGATACTCCCTCCGTCAAATCTCCCTGTTACGTCTGGACCTGGACTTATTCTAACCACAGTGAATTGGTCTCATTCCACCGCGTCCGCTCTGACTCCTTCCTGCGCGCCACTCCGTCGTCAAGTCCTCCTGTACGATGTCCGGACGAGCCCACTGTGACTCCTGTCCAACGTCACGACAAGTTCACTGAGACCGCACTACCTGTAACCCCATCTACATTGCCCGGTTTGGATCATCATTCTGCCCCGCCTTGGGGACCAACCAACTTCGTATGGACCTTCAATCCTCAGAATGAAATTGCAACATTCCGGCGCTTGCCAAAATCAGCTCCCTCACCCTCACCACAGCCTCCAATGTACGATCGGCTACTCTCGTCTGCGACACTTGCTGAGGTCACTGACCGTCCACACGCCGCTCCTGCATACATCCAATCATTGCAATCTCCATGCCATAATCAAATTCCCTCCAGACCGAATCATCTGCCTGTCCTTTGACTCTCCAAACGACATCGGGATGCCCTCAAGGTCAAGCTGTATCATCTATATGCCAACATCTTGTCGATGAATTGGTTTTACGACACCTTTGACTGAACATTGCAACCGACTGCAACTTCCCCATCCAGAGGCAGTTGCTTTATCCCATCAAATTACCTCCCTCATCGAATATACATTCCGGATCAGGGGGTGCATACCACCATCAAGCCTATGATCAATTTATCTCCCGGGGGGGTGTATACCAAAATGACGCACAGAATCCCTTCACAACCTCGATCCGGACATCTGATTTATCCATTGGTTTGATCCCCGATCTCACGACTTTCATGTCACTCTCAATCATCTCGTTATATTGATCTCTATTTTTGGATCTACAACCATTCCATCGCCTTTGTGTTGATGATCACTCTAAGGGATAACGTCTTGATACTACGATTTGATCAGTCACTCACTCATCTTCAACTGCATCATCAATCGTCTTCTATGCATTGATGTTTTGTTATACGCTCCATCCAAAGTATCAAACAATCAATCTACGATCAAGTGATTTCACGATCCATTCTACGTTCTATCCATCTCTTAAAACTGCAGAGTTGGACTCGTCATCCTCTATCAAGTTCGCCATTCATTCTTGGATCCAACGACTAATCCAATTCTTATGATTCTCTCCTACGACGGACATTACGTCATCCACGTTCAATACAACAGTACTCAAACGCTTGTGTTTAGCTCTACAATGACGCCCCATGTGAATTCACCTGACCTATATCTACAATCGCAAAGGCTTCCCCTAGGATCTATCGAACAATCTCTACGATTCATCCCGCAGTCGATCAATCACACCATTGATTTGATTCCTACGATATACTATTAATTGTATTCTACAATCAATTGCTTTCTACGAGCGAATCTCCCGATGCAATTCATCTCTCCCACCAATATTTCATTCTTTGACCACAATGATGAACTATGATACTGGAACGCTTGCGTTTCTATCTACAATGACGTTCAGTACACATCTAATCGAATATTTTGTTGGCCATCCGGTCGAGACTCAAGTTACGTATCAAACATCATCTACCATCCAGCATCGTCTCCCTACAACAATACACACAACTTAATTTGACGATTCTGATTCTCCAATCTACCATTCGATCCACCGATCGCGCGATACGTTTGATTTCCGATTCGATCCGTACGGCTTGCCGTTGGTCCGCCTTCAACTGTCTTCTCCTACGGTCGATGTTTCTTTGGTTACTTCCTTTCTTCGGAACTTTCCTTCGGTTCCTCCGGTTATTTTGGTTCCTCCGACGAACGTTCTCTCCGATACCGTCAGCTCCGAACCACGGGGAGGGTATACGCCACATCTTCCTTATAGTACACTTATGGAGGACTACTTGAGCGGTTATGCGCCATACATTTCATTCAATGCTATGCATCTACGAATCAATATGTCTCTGCGATTATGCCCGTTGATTCCTCTGATCTACCAACCATCGTTTGCCTCCAATCGATATTCCAACTGCAATCAATTCTGCACCGTGATTACGCTCTACGACTCGCTGTTATGATTAGAAACTTTGTCCCCGTGTTTGATTGAGTCAATCTGTTGTTTCTACAATCATGGACTTCAATAGAACCATGGACTTCGCCCTACGGTTTTGTCTCCTTCACAACCATGGAATTCGATTGAACCATGGAATTCAATTCTATAAGTGTTGAATTGAGGGGTGTGCATCAAAATCAAGGGGTGTGCATTGGATACCTGCATGACGCTTAATTTGAACGTGTTTAACTTCCAGCACTTTCCTCATAAGCCTCCACCAATCTACTTATGCTCCCCGCATGCGACAAGGATCCCACTGAACATAACCTCGAAGAACCGGCTGATAATTCAACACTCCTCCACCAAGTGTCAAATCAAGGGGTGTGTTGCCGGTTCAGACGAATTCACGGAACTTACTTAACGCACTACAAAATAACATACGAGCTAGATCAGATCTCACACAGAAGGAGTCTACCAATGGGCCTTTGTCTCCTTGAGTTCCTTCCGACCAATCCTGCATCTACGGCTATGAGCCAATCTCCTCTCCGTCGACGTTTGATTTGGCACCTACGGCTTGCCGTTGGTCTGTCTTCCTCTTCTCCAACGACACGTCTCACCGATCTCTTTGACAGAGTTATTTGATCTCTACTAATCAAGTTTCTATGAGTCGATTCCGATTCCATTCGTTGCTACAACACGCCTATTTGAGAGTAATCAACTCGTTTGATTCTATTCGACGATTAAATTGAACCTAGGACTACATCCGATTTCAATATCGATTCCCGTGATCCCCGATTGAATTTGCTTTTCTACGATCGATTCCTTCCCTCGGTCTCTTTGCTTTTCTACGCGTCGGCTTGACAATCGATCTCTCCATAATTCGTTTCGACGATTGAACCAAAGCTATACCTACATCACCGTTCAATCCTCCGCCTCCCGAGTCTCCTTTCAAGGATACGTCAACCTGAGGTACCGACCACTCAATCCAACGACTTGTTTACATCCACAATTCGTTATACAACCCAACGATTGCATCATGTTCTACGATTCGATCGATCTCTGACCCGATCAGTTATTTTGACGATTAGTGATTTCGACAATTAGTGATTTCAACAATCAGTCATTTCGACGACGCTGATTATCCAATCCCTCCTTCCAGTTCAAAGATATGAATACGCCACTGTGCTCTTCCATTCACAACGTACGATTCCATCCTACCGCTTGGAGCAGCAATCAATCCTCGACGTTTGACTTTATCCGATCTACGCTGCAACAATTAATCCCATCATCCAAGATATGACTCTCTTTCGAGTCACCCAATCCGGCATACTTCGTTTTGGATCTATTCAACCCTTGGCCATCCCCTCCATGATACCAAGCATTGCTCAATAAATCCTTCATCGAGCCTTCCTCTCCTGTTCAACCAATCCATCTCACCAGGATTCAGATTCCCCAATCTCCTTCCCAGGATACGCATCACCATTCTGTCTTGTCTCCAATTTGATTAGATTTGTACTATGGTCAATCCCTCTGTCGACTGTCAATCCCTTCTTCTACTCCACATTCGAATCAATTATCAATGTTCCATTTCTTCCTAAGATGAGCACCACCATTTGATTCTACGGTACAATTGTGAACGACAAGCCAATGGACGAACCTTTTTCCATCCGTGATATCCAATACGCTTCATCCAAGCACATCTCTTCTTCCCTCCGATTTTGGATTCCACTATGATCGATTCCTTCGACTCAGATTGTTTCCAACTCCGATTAACCTTCCATCGATTTCACAATCTCTACATGATTCTCCAATTTGCTTTGACAAGTTTCATTCGATTTATACCATGGTCGATCCCTTTGTCGACTGTCAATCCCTTCGTCAGCATTTGATAATTCATTCTGGAATTGATAGATCTTCGTCCTACCAAGTCAAAAATGAATCCCCTCCGTTTCCATCCGTTTCTACGACACGTCTCTTTGAGATCCTACAATAATCAATCGCCTTAGCAACTACCGACAATCTACAACATCGAATATGGCTATATGATTCGTTAACCACTCAATCGATGTACAAGAGTTCAACCCATCCATATCCATCACTTCCCAATCTACGGTTCTCTCCGTTGACATTCAATCTCTACGAGTATCTACAATCCTTTGCTGACAATTTTGATATTCCCTCTCGTTTCATCCCTACAAAGATCCTATTCTATGGCTTGAAGCGATTGATCCTCAACAACTTGATCTGTCTCGTCCCTAATCAATTGTCCCCTTCGTCGACGCTCAATTCTATTCTATTCTACAATCCCTTGGTTATGATTGGTAACTCTCCCACGATCAATCAATTGTCTTTGATGCTGCTCACTCCACTTATACGATTGGATTCTCCAATCATATCAATTCCTACTGTCTCTTACGAGTTGATGATTCGTTACCCATCCAATTGACTCCGATTAACCTTCTCATCGATTTCGCGACCACCGCATACTCAAGCACCTCTCCTTCAATGCTACTCCGATTCTACGATTACAATCTTCCGATTCACCAACAATCATATCGATTCATACGATCTATCAATTGTATTGGATGATCAATCGCCATTGCTTTGATTCCAAAATTGATGCTCACACAAATATCTATATCTTAATACCACTCTGGTTCCGAATATTGCTCTGATCTCGATCTTCCATTCCATCAATCCCACAATTTATCCTCCACTCTTCTTCCTGTGATGAAAGGTTCCTCTCTTTCTATCCCAGTCTATTGATATCCCATCCGTGATATCAAAAAGACATTCAACCGAATGTTCTATCCATTAATCAGAGACATTTGATTTGATTCGAGGGCTTACATCAGTGTCCCCACTCTGTTGGTGATCTATGATAACTCGCCACTCAACGATTCATGTTCCTCTTATCTTCCGATTGGATACATCATTGAGCCATTACCCTGGTTAAGTAATCAGACGTTCCCACATGAATGAAGGTTAATAACAAACCGACAGTAATCCGACACCGATATTGTGTTGGATCAAGGGGGTGTGTTGTCAGGTTAAAAATACAACGACAGAAACACCGTAGGAACGCTACGGTAAACAAAGCAGAGGTACGTACATACATACACACAAATACTCGTGAATGAATCTGGCTTAGAAACGAACGCACCTCCACTACTTGGAAATCCTTAAGTGGTAAAAACGATACCATCTAAGGCTACAAACAAAAGAGGATAATCAGTTAGAAACAAGACATATCCAAAGACCTGACCAATAAGTGAACACCTGGAATCCTTAAGTATATTCAAAAGAATATACTTGATATCCCGTGAGGAAACTACTTATTGCAATCATGGAAACCAATACCAATTCTGAATGGGCCTCATTTATCTACCTACTCTCCTAACAAGTATGCGCCCAATCAAACAAAACACTTAACCTTGTAAGTGACTGATACCATCAAATGACCAATACGGTAAGGCCGACACGACGCTAATACAGCAACAACAGTATCGGTACGCGAATGGTAACAAATAACCCGGGGAAGATCTCTACCATATAAAATACAGCAGAGAGCCCCGATACAGTGAAAATACCCAGTAAAATTAAGAGCCTCTCTTTGAGCTCACATCTCTTTAAATTTCAATTATCCTATACCTTTCAGGTCAATTTTTAGAGTTACAACAGTTTGAGCTTCCGAATGTTCATGCGATGGACCACATGCTCATCTAAGAGAAAGGAAACACCAGTCCCATTTCTATTAATTTGCTGGATAGTATACGGGCATTTGCTTCTTGCTTCAAAAGCTCCAGGAATTTGCTTTTCATTTTTCATTATAATTGAGTATCCAACACAATAATCATGCAACTTTTGATGGCTATTCTCCTTCATGGTATTCTTATCTATCTGAGCTTGGCGTTTGTTCCTGACAATGGCCAAGTCTGTAATCACCAGGAATGGGAAGAAACATATCTCTATGAAATACAAGGGAACCTGGTGTCATTGTGAAAGTCTTGTTGATGGTTGATCTGACAGCAAACTGAGCTGGATGCAATGACACTATCGACAATGACTGTTGCTTCCTGAAGGGTCTGTGGTGGATTGGTATTGAGCTCGGTTCTCATTGCTGACTTGATGTTGTCGTGTACTCTTTCAAGAATGGCGTATGCTTGTGGATTGTGAACAGAGCAAACTTGGTTTTGATTCCAAGATTGGCAAGGTGGAGTTGGAAGTCATTGTTCATGAAATTGGTTCCTTGGTCGATGATGCAATTCACTGGTTTTGGGTATCTGGAGAGCCAACCATTGTCGAGGGCATGGATAGCCATAAGTCCAGTTGGATTCACTTGTGGGGCTCTGATTATTTTGAGGAGGTTGGTACACATGCCCATGATGGTGAATCCATTGGATACAATTGTTCCATTGCTGGGGATCTTGGTCTTCCAAGGGTCGATTCCATCAATTGCAATGGTATCCCAGGGAACATGCTGGTGTTCTTTGGTCAGAAATTGTCCATGGCTTTGGGGGTTATTCTTGTAGTATCTTTGGCAGGCATCACAAGATTTCCAGAAGGAATTGATTTGGTCTTTCAAGTTTGGAGCATATACAAATTGGTTGATGATCCAATACAATCTTTCAGCGCTGGCATGGCCAAGCACATGGTGGTAATATTTGATTGTGGCTTGTACTTGTACTCGGTTCGGTGGAAGTACAATTTTCTTGCGGCCGTTGGATTCAACAATTCTCAAGTCGGTACCATTGACATTCTCTGTGGTGTATCTTAGATTGGTAGAGATATCTACGTTGGTAGCTTGGTTGGCAGCCAGTTGAGTGATGGCTAAGGGGTACATGGGAATGTCTTCTGGGTAGTTTATTATTTTCCTTCTAAATCCGGTCCGTTCTGACTTTGATTTGAAAGCTTTGGAAGAACAGCAAAGCTGTGTTAGAAAATTGTATGGTTCTGCTTGATGCGTATTCAATGTGTTTTGATACTTTGTGCAACAGACAATCTTACTACTAGGCAAGACTATGGAAACGCCAGATCTCTTCTCACTACCGGTTCAACAGCACAGTCAGATAGATCTTATGTGGTTGTAGATTTACAAGTAGTTGATAACAACTAGTGTAGAATTTTGGAGATATAATCAGTTGAATGCTAAAAGTATGAGATAAAGGGAAATCTTGCCCTGAAACAAGATATCTCTTTTATTGCAGTGAAAGACAGTGCGGCCACTAAAACAGCACAGTAGGATCACTTGCTGATTAATTTTGTATATGTATTGTGATCATGTATATATATGTATATATGTTTCATGAGAAGCTTCTGGCATGGCAACGGTTTTCTGTGATCGTGAACATGGAAGGATAATAATGTGATGTTCATCAATATGGCATGATTGGATACCAAAGATTGCTCACCTGCCGCATCAAGGGCAATATTAGAAACCAAGGATTGCTCACTGTTGGTGCAGGATGGGGTCCGATACGCGATGGGGTTTGAAATATGGCGGGGTATGTTTGGAACATAAGTCGCAATCAATCTCTTGAGTTAATTGGACTCATTGACTCCTTTGAATAGATCAAAGTGTTACCGTACGAACGTTGACATTACTGGACACGAAAGGAATTTCACATAGTTGAGGAACGGGTCAGAAAGAGAGAGAGAGAGAGAGAGAGAGTTGGTTGGATCATCCGTTGGGCCGGTTGCAATTTCCAAATCCGAATTGGAGTTGGGGATTCCTTCTTTTCCTCCGGGGACTGCTGAATAGGGAGCCTTGAGAGGGCATCAGCAATCACATTGTCTTTGCCTTGGATGTATTTAAATACAATACAAGGGAAAATTCTTTAAGGAGCATTCTCCAAGTCATAATTCAATGACTCCTGAGGTTTTGGCAAGTCAAGTTGACTTGGTGGGTCCACATTATGATGTCTGTACCCCAAAGGATTGGTCTGAATTCTTTGAAAATTTCAACAATACAAAACATCTCTTTGTTGACCATTGGGTACTTCTGTTGAGCGGTGTTGAGTTTTTGGGAGAAGCAGAGGATTATTTGTCCTTCTTGGATTACCACAGCACCAAGTTGGTTATCAGACGCATCAGTGTAGATATGGAAGGACTTGTTCAGATCAGGGAAGGTAAGCAAGATGCCCTTTGCAATGAGGGCCTTGGCTTTGTTAAAGGCATCCATGAGCTCTGGAGTTGGAGTGAGCTTTCCTTTGGATCTACCAGAGAGGTCTGTGAGAGGAGCAAGGACTTCTGCGTGTTTTGGATAGAATTTTGGATAAAAGTTGATCATCCCAATAAAGGATCGAAGTTGGGTTGCTGTTGAGGGAAAAACAAGTTTCAAGAATGGATCTATCTTGTTCTGATTTGGTCTGATTCCATCTCTGGAAATGATGTGGCCAAGCCATGGTGCTCGTGATTGGAACCAATGTCATTTGGAGGGTTTGGCTCCAAAGTTGTGGGTTTTGAGCAAGGAAAGGACAGAAGAGACAGATTTGCAGTGAGATTTGAGGGTGTCAGAGAAGATTCTGACTTCATCAATTTATGCTTCAATGTCTTTCAAATGGAGAAGCATCTGTTCCATGCAGCCTTGGGTCCAGCTTGGAGAGTTGAGGAAGCCCATTGGGAGCCAAAGGAGCCTGAATTTTCCAAAGGCTGTGACAAGGACACAGAGCCAAGTGGATGCTTCGTCTAGCTTGATGGTGTGGAACTGTATGCTGATATCAATTAGGGGGACGTATTTGAATCCTCTTCTTCTGTGAAAGATGTCTTGGATCTTTGGAAGTGGATAGTGGAGCTTCTTGGCGACTTTGTTGAGCTCCCAAAATTCACTAATGAGCCTACAGGAGCCATCCGGTTTGGGGACAACAAATGTGGACATTCCCCCCATTTGGTTGCATAACATCTTTCAAGAATGCCAAGCTTAACTTGTCAATCAATTTCTTTCTTCACAGCTTCCTGTTGGTGGAGTGGAATTAAATGTGGTTGTCTGATGCAATATGGCTTTGCATCTTGCTGGAGATCAATGTAGAACTCTTGATTAGGGAAAATGCCTAATTCCTTGTTGTTCAAGCCTTCAAAAAGTTCTTCATTTTCAAGGAGAATCTTCAGCAGGCAAGATTTCTCATGGCCAGAGAGGTGTTCTTGTTCAGATGCTAGCTTGTACAGGTCTGTCTTCTCATACTTGGAGGTGCCATCAGCATATGCTTGTTGAACAGCTGGGTTGGAATAGCTTTCAGTAACAGAGTGAGGCTCTACTGACATGACCTTGTGGAGCAGGGACTTGTTATCAAAGTAGTTCCAAGGGTGGAAGTGCATGGTCTTTTCATACCACTCGATGGTGGAAGTTTCAAAGTCCATCGTCATTCCAAGATCTCTCATGGTTCAACAGCCAATGAGAAGGTGGTAGTTAATGTTTTGGCTGACAACAAAGCACTTGATCTTCAATACTCTAATGGAGTATGATAGCTCTGGAAACATGATATTCTGCAGGATAACGTAGTGGTTGCAAGTGGCTCTACCATTGGTTGTTTGCATTTGAATTGGTTGAGCAAGCGAGTGCTTCTTGGCTTCTGCAGGAATGGCTGATTCAACAATGAGGTTGTCTGTGGATCCAGAATCAAAGAGTGTCTTCAGATAGTATTTTCCGGATGTGCCATTGATGGAGTTGCAGACACTGACTGTGGTTGGAGCAAGTTCAACATCATTGTTGTTGTTGCTATTCTTGGGAGCAACATTGCCATCGTTATTGTGGGATTCCGAGGTTTGTGTTGCTTCCGGAAATCTTTGAAGAGCCAGATTATAATCAAATTCTTGCTGAAGTCTTCATCATCGATGGCTGCATTCTCAGGTGGATATCCTGGAAGCAGTTGTAGGATAACATGGTTGTGGAAGGTAACCATGGCGACAAACTGGTGTACAGTCATGTTGGTGGTCTTCATGATGTTGTTGAGGAAATCGTTTGTGGTATCTGTATGCATCTATGTTGTTGTTGAATTTATAGGTGATGAAGGCATCAATGGTGGTTGAGAAGTTTTCTGTTGTTTGGCTTGCTAGGGCAGACACATACTCATTCCACCAATTCCTGTTGGCATAGTCTCTGAGGAGATCAGCAAACTTGTCATCTTGATTTGGTCCTGTTGTTAAGGAAAGAGTTTTCTTTGCATGTGAGAATTCATTAATGGCAAAAAGGACTTGGAAAAGGGATGCTCCAGTCTCTGGGACTCCATTGGTGGTACTTGTGTGCTTGAACTCTATCTTCTCAAGGGACTCTTGGTCAAAGTCAAACTTGAAGGGGATAACAGAGTAGCTTGTCATCATTACTGCTTGTCATTTGTTAGTGTTGCTACTCAAGTGTAGTATAGTAGGTCAAAGCAGTTATCTGACTGTTTAAACAGTGATGTATGCCTCTAAGTGAAGGTAGTAATACAACGAGTATGAGTATGTACGTATGTGATTGAAAATAACTAGTACTAAGATGTGAGCAAGCTCTGTTAACTACATACTCCTGAGTTGAGCTTGTCTTTAATTTGTTAAGTATTGGATTGGCATTGAATTGAATCCAACGTTCTTTGCACATATAGGAATTATGATATGTATTTCATCTAGACTTCAATATTGAAGGCGGGCTGGTGTGGCGTTTGTTGCTGACATCAGATTTCAGATTTTTATGAATCGTGGGAATTCAGTCGTACGGGGCTGAATACCACATTTGTTTGATTTGGGATTCAGAAATTGACCATCAATCACGACTGAATTTTTTACAACCTTATCCCTAAGTGTTGTATCTAGCATTCCTCTGACGAATGCGAACAGAGGACAGGCAGTCCCGGCAAATTAGCTAGTATTCCATACTGCAAAATAGAGATATAGTCATTGAACGGGGTGGATTGGATGTACTAGTTGCTGAGTGTGATATCAATAATGGATTTGATTTGGTTGGTGGGGTGTTCAGAAGTGGAGAGGAATTTTGTGATGGTGTTTTCGGCATTGGATTGCGGTAGTAGGGTTTCTGTGGTGATCACTCGTGGCGAAGATGGACAATGAAGTGCCCAAAGCCCTTCTTGTTGTTTTTCGTTACATTGCCAGGAGCAGCCTTGACTATCAAATATTATACCAAGGGACCGCATGCTCAATCCCGTCAAGAGAGTAACCCAAACGTTCAAGAATCACTTCATAGCCATACATAGGACAGCGCCACAAAATTAGCAAGAAAATTGCAATGTTGATAATTCACTTTAGCACACCAGGTAGCAACATGTACAAGTCATGCTAGTAGTCACCACAGGTACTAAGTGGGAGATGTTCTTGTTCCTCTCCTTAATAGTACAACAAGCATTTTCAGTAGAGAAAAAAGAAGGCTTTGTCTAACCCTTCTTATCCCATCCAGCTTGTACCCAAACTTTGCCACTTAGGAGAATTCATAGACGTCAAGTTGCCATCGTCGTCATCACCAAATGTTTCGCTCCTCGCTTCGAAAACATCAAAATTGATGCCTTGAAAGAAGGATTTCTCAATGGAACAACCAACAATGTCTCTATTGGGATGGCAGACAAAGAGGATATTATGAAGAGCCTCTGCGAACTATGAGAAACATATATGACCGGCTGTTCTTGTTAGTACTACACTCCACCCATCCAGAATCCAAGCACGTCGCCGCCATCATCAGCATGAACAGAGCTACAGTACGGTAGCTTTCACTTTGGGCCTGACGCTGCAACAGCAACAGCAGCCATTGAGGAGGAGAATACAGAGGAGGATTTGTCTTCAGAGGAGGAAGATGACGAGGAAGTTGACGATGAGGAAAATTTGCGAAAGAAAGCTGTTGTTTGGCTCCAACAGGATCTCAAGCTTCGTCACCAGCCAGCCTCTGGCAACAAAGCAGCTCTGGTGAGTTGATTAACAAAAGAAACATACTGGAGCATCAAGCAATTTGATACCATGGAGGAAGCAAATGCTAGCAGGCCCCGGGGAGGAGGATGCAGATGCGGATGTGGGACAACAACAACACGCCCTTGTAACGTCATGCAACTATTCCCTGATACAGTGTACTGGCGAGAGCTTCATCCAGAGGCTTTGGTGGTCCCAAATTCTGCAAATCCAATATTCATGATTGCAAGAGCTCCCACCATACCAGAAGCTGAGGGGAGGCTAGCTCCCATTCCAAGAAGTACAACTTTGCAGAGGTGTTTGATATTCTGGAATTCAAAGGAATGAAGAAGATACAGTGTGAGTTTAACCGCCGTGGAAGCATTTACAACGTCCCGATAACTGTCACGCGACCCAAAGCGACCCCTCGCAAGCCCTATTTTCAGAAAATTGACCCTGCCTTTGTTATGCGCAAGGGCATTTTTTTAATTCACAATTTTTGTGGTGAAGATTTTCGACCCCCCTCAGGTTGCGACCAAAATTCTCCCCGATGACTCAAAATGTCCATTGATCTCTCAATTTTGACTAAATTGATTTAAAAAATCTATTTCTTGCCTACCAAACTTTCTAACCTTAACCCAAGATATGAAATAAAATTAATTTCAGAAGTGCTTTGTTTGCTATGTTCCCGCATTGTTTTCTATGGTATGTCACGTCCGTGTCTTCTTTCATACCATCAGTGCCTTTTCAGTGCTTGCTCCGATAGCATCATGCTCGTTTTAACGAATTTTTGTAGAAATCTACAGCACTACCTTCCTACACGATTTCACCACCATTATCCCTTTTTTCCTTCTTTTGGAACAGCGTTCCAAAAAATGCTCTTTTCGTAGATATGTGTCCGGGTGTATTATCATAGTAGTAGTAGTAGTAGTAGTAATGTAGGTATGATAGTAACGACTTCTGTTGGGGTGGTGAAAGGTTTTTTTGTGCAATTCATGTCAACAATCATGGAACGGCGTTTCAGAATTCTCTAACCGGAACGGCGTTTCAGGCTTTTGTGTTTCGAATCATGTTTAAATTTGAAATCTCGGTGCCAAACTTCCTAACCTTAACCCAAGATATGAAATAAAATTATTTTCAGCAAGTGTTTGTTTGCTACTTCGTAGTAGTCGTCTTTCATACCATCATGCATTTTCATGCTTACTCTGATAGCATCATGCTCATTTTCATCATGTTCATTTAACACCACCATCGCAACCATTTCTTCCCCTCCCTTCTTCCAATAGAAGAAGTATGTCACAACCTAGTAAAAGTTCGCCGTCACTTCAAGAGTGGTTATTATACCAAAATACCCAAATCATTTATCTGTCGTAGCTGCTTGTCCTATAAGGGCAAGTCGAAGACATTCATCGGAAGCAGACAAGATTCCACTTCACACCAATCATATCGATATGTATCACGAGGCCTGTCACGTCACCTTGATTCAATAGCTGTTTGCCAGTGATTTCTATTTAAACCATAACCTAATGGAATTTTCATCATTTGCCAAAGAAGAATCCACTACTACAGTTTGTCATTCCCCTTCACAATATGGCCTGACATTGACAGAGAATGGTCCAACTGTTCCCTCTGCCACTGTTGCTGCCGCTTACACTAACAAGGCATCCTCTAACGAAACGTTCAACTCAGTTCTAAACAGTCAGGTAGTACACAGTTTATTTGTTCCACCAATTGATCAAAATGTAACGGAATCACAGTTGTTTCCTTCAGAAGACAACGGCAACAACAATGACATGGTTATTCATGAAGAAATTTGCCTTCCTATTCAGAACGATAATGGTATGGATGCTGCAGGACCCACCGCATCCCAACCAAACATCAATGAAAGAGAGCAATTGATCTGATCCCGTGTTTCTTTTTCACCTACCAATAGGCTCATTGCTGAAATAAAGCTCATGAATCTAATGACAAAACACAAGTTACCTCTCAACACAGTTCAAATCTATTTTTCAATGGGCAAACGAATGTCAAACTATTCATGGTGTTGACTTCAGCTCTACCTACCCCCTGCCATCGAGAAGCCATATTTAGTGAAATCAAGTCCAATTTGGGTATTTCAGAGACCAAGTTCGAGCCACACATAATTAACTGGTTACCTTGCAATTTACCTACCCAAATATTTGTTCGATCCTTCCCAGACGCACTTCATTCCCTTCTGACCAATAAGGAATTGATGCAAGAAAACCAATTTGTCTTTTCCGAATGTCTGAGACTCCTCTTTCACCCGGAAAACAACCCACCAATCACCAACGAATCATACATAACAGAACTACACCACGGCTCTTGGTGGACGGAATCGTGGAAGCAGATCTGCAATGAAAATGATGTTCCGATCATTTTCTACATGGATGGAATCAGCTTGGATGCACATGGCCGTCTGTCACTCACTCCTCTCAACATGACTCTTGGTATTTTCAATGTTGAAGCAAGAAAATGACCTTATGCTTGGACCACAATTTATTTTCATCCCAACACTGAAATTGAGAGCATAAGACACACGAAAAAACCCACGGCGAAAGATAATATTCAAAATCTACACACCACGCTGGCATCGGCTTTGCAGTCTTTCAAGCAAGTATGTGAAATGCAGGGCAGGCTGGAGTGGGATTATCTTCCATATGCAGGAAAAGTGTTCAAAGTGAAAATGAAATTTGCAATTGCATATGTTGTTGGTGATACAGAACTTCACGACAAACTATGTGGAAAGTATGGATCCTACACGGAAAAGGTGAAGAAATTGTGCCGACACTGTACATGTCCTACACATGTCATCCATAAACCAAAAGCCCAAGTGGAGGAAGTGACTCGGCTCTGGGTTCCAGAAGGTTTCGAACCCCCCCCCCCCCCCAAACATTTCTGCAAGGGAATACAAGGAGTACTTCAAAAGCATTTCGCACCATCCCATAAAAAATGCTTTTCACAGCCTCAATTTTGGTAGTAATGTCAACAACATTCACTTAGCTACTCCCGGTGAGTGTTTGCATATGCATCAACTGGGTGTAGCACGTAGGGCAGTATAATCACTAGATTTTTTGTTAAAAGGGAGTCCTAAGTGTTGGTATGCCCCTGATTTAAACACGAATGGCACATCAAGTACTATTGGTTCACTCGCGCAGTTATACGGTGGTCTTTTGTCAAGGCAATTGGACAGAGATTTCCCTAGAACCAAGTTTTCCAGTCAGCTTCTCTCCACTACCAAAAAGGAGGGTAATGATTATTCGGGAATGCTCATTTCCATTCTGATCACCCTTTGTTCCGATGTGGCAATAAACATCATCCAGGACGCAGCATTAATTCAGAAACAAGTAGAGGTCATTCAACTGATCCTCTCCATGGAAGAATTCTTGAAGCATGGGAATATAACCATTTCTGGATTGGAAAATCTCCCCAAGATGATAATTCATTTTATCAATTGTATTAATTCCACCTGCCTCAGAGAGGGAATGGGTACGAAACTGATCAAAAACCATCTTTACTTTCACCTTGTTGAGTACATAAAGCTTTGGGGACTTCCATGCAGATGGGATTCTTCTTATTTGGAATCACACCACAAAACTGAAATCAAAGCACCGTCGAAGAACACTCAACAGAATGCTTCCACATTGATAATGCAAATGGCCAAGCGACAGGAAGAAAAAATGCTGCTACGAGTAGCTACTTCAAAGTGTCAATTTAGTGACGGCAGAAGATGTTTCTGGTAATCGAATCCCTCCTGAAGTTTCTGGTTCAAAATTTCACGTGTTCATTAATGACGATGGGGCAAGTACTATGAGATGGGTTAGGTCATTGAACAAAACAAAACCCTATATTTCTCCCATCGTGTTGTCTTTTGTATGTCAGAATGTTCTTCCACTTTTGCAGGACTCTACGTTTGTGAAAGGATTTACTGAACATAACAGGTTTGACCAATGCACACAGCAAAATTACTTGTTTCGGAGCCACCCTTCATATCGTTCCGATGGTGGCCAACTGAACTCTGTCTGGTATGATTGGGCCTTGTTTGATGTCGACGCATGTGAAATACCCTGCCATATTATGTGTTTCCTCGAACTCTACAATCTGAAGCAGCCTTACTCATATGTTTCTGAGTACCAAATTGCCAACGAAGGTCTTTATGCAGTAGTGAGGACCAAGTTTAAATGAACTCCAACACCAACAGCTTCGTCCTTTGTGACCAGAGGTGAAGTAGACGACAATTCCCTGTTCTTATTTCATGTTGACAGCATACTGTCCGATGTAGCAGTTGTCCCACAACTCGATGCAATTGGTACGTTGCAATCAAACTCATATCTAGTTGTGTTGAATCGAAGGGCTTGGCTGGATGAATTCCACAAGACAACGTCATCTTTGCCTAATGAAGAGGCACTCTACTCCCAATGCACTATTGTTGAACAGGACAGCAACAATAATGATGCTACTACTAATTCAGGTGATGACAGTTCAATGACATTAAACGATGATGACGATAGTGAGGTCCTCTCTGACACATCCAATACTTAATTGTTTACCTAGTACAATATCAATAATAACTTAGTATTACTGAATCGAATGCTCCTCCGTATCGTTCGTAACATATTTCTCCTGCGTTTCGTTTGATTGCTACTCCGTAATGATTGCACAATGGTGCAGGAAAACAATAGAAGGCAATGGAACGTCTAACTTTAAATTATTGTTTAATATTATTATAGAGGTTTAGCTCTTAGCACAGTTTTTCTTGATACGTATGCCTCATAATATAACAGCCTTCGTATTTTGGATTCGAACAGCTATGTAATACTAATGGATTGAACAATAGAGTATTGCCTGACCTCAATGGAACTTTCACTCCGTACGTGGGGAACACAAAGTAGTAAATCACCTCGTCATCACTTACATGTTTTTGAGCAATAACCGTCAGCCTCGTATAGAACATATCGGCATCGATATGGCATTTTGAGTGATAATCCTTTCCAATAGAAAAGGCCGTAGCGTGATGGCCGATTGCATTCAGTGTTGTACGACTAACAACCTCATTCATCACAGTCGTTTCAAGGTTGACAAATTTAGACATTGGACTTAAACAAAGCTGCATTTCCTTCACAATGTATAGGGCTTTCTGTTCAAGGTGGTCTTGTGTTGTTGGGTCCACATTGTTTTTGAAAACATACACACCATTTCCCGATTTCAATTGATTTGGTCTCATCCCAATAATACCATATCCACTGTTTACACTATCACATTTGGTTCCTCGGCCTATTTTGGGTTTAGATTCAACAATTTCCCCAGCAAATGTTCTTGTTGTTGTCGGTCAAAAATACAAGGTAGAGGTACGTACGTACACACAAACACTTGTGAACGAATCTGGCTTACTAGAATCAAACGCACCTCCACTACTTGGAAATCCTTAAGTGGTAAAAACAATGCCACTTGAGGCTACAAACAAAACAGGTTAAACGATTCGAAACAAGACATCTTTAAAGACCAGACCGATAAGTAAACGCTTGGGATCCGCATGTGCATCCAAATGATGACACATAACAGCCTTTGAGGAAATTACTTATTGCAAACATTAAGACCAATACCGAATCCGAGTGGGCCTCGTTTATTCTCATTTACTCTATATATCTCGATCAAGTACAAGGCCCATCGAACGAACTACTTAACCTCCTGAAAGACCGATGCTGTCAATACCACCAAATGACTGATACAGTAAGACCGATACACGACACTAACACAGCAACAGTATTGGTACGATGAGGGTAACAAATAACTGGGGAAGATCTCTACCATGTGAAATACAACAGAGAGCCCCGATACAGTACAAAATACATAGTAAAAATAAGAGCCTCTCTCTGAGCTCAGTTCTCTTTAAATTTCAATTATCCTATACCTTTTGGTCGATTTTTAGAGTTACAACACTTGTGATTTCTATATTTTTGGGAGTACCCAAGCGTTGTTTTGCGAATTGTGTGGAAGCTTTTGCAAAGATTCTCAATGATGGCTCCGATTTGGCGAACGCTAGAACAAACTTCTCGTCAGTACTATCCAATGTCTTCAAACTGTCAATAGACACAGCCTGTGCCAAAGAATATTTCTTCTCTCCAACTGTTGTCCAACCCCAATTTGTTTCCATGAATTTTCCTTTAAACCCATTTTTGTTAACTGTTTTCAATGCTATTTGCTCGACATGTTGGAAAATTGCATTTGGATCTCGATTCCTCTCCCCTTTTGCTGTCTTGTTAGGTTTTATCTCTGACAAGTGTTTGTAAGTCTGGTGGATTGTTGATGATGACGGTGCTGCGTTTTGGAGAAATTTTGAAGTCATTCTCTTTCTACATGTCTTCCCATGTTTTCTCTTTGATTTTTGCTTGATTGCTTTTGCTGGCAATTGCTTTGTTGTTGTTTTGAATCCCATTGCGCCGGGTGCCATTCTTGTCTGACAATCGCCAGACGATGCACCGCCAATGAGGGAAGAGGGATAGGAGGTGCGGTTGCAGTTGGCTCAATTGTTCCTGGTTAAAGGTTGGCTGTTGTCAATGTTGGTGGAGCGCCAGTGGAGGAGGAGGAGGAGCGATTCGATGCCTATGCGCCGTTGCCGTTGTTGCCTAGAGGTTGCACTGGTGGAGCCGGAGGATTCTGACGACGATTCCGATGTTGAGGAGGAGGAGGAGGATTGATTTGATGCCAATGATTCGTTGCCGTTGCCGTTGGAGTGGAAGACCAATTGCCGTTGTCATTGCCGTTGGAGTGGAAGACCAATTGTCGCTGCCAATTCTGTTGGAGTGCCGTTGGAGTGGAAGACCAATTGCTGTTGCCGTTGCCGTTGCCAATGGAATTGTTCCTGATGCCACTTACTGTTTCTGTTGCTGTAGCTCTCAATTTGCGCTTCGTTTGATCGTTCCCGGTTGCTGCCGCTTGCTGCTGTTGCTCTCGCTGTTGCTATTGCTCTGCGCTTCGATCATTCCCGCTTGCTGCTGTTGCTCTCGCTGCTGCCGCTTGCCGCTGTTGCTCTCGCTGCCGCTTGCTGCTGTTGCTCTTGCTGCTGATGCTTGCTGCTGTTGCTCTCGCTGCTGACGCTTGCTGCTGTTGCTCTCGCTGACGCTTGCCGCTGTTGCTCTCGCTGACGCTTGCCGCTGTTGCTCTCGCGGACGCTTGCCGCTGTTGCTCTCGCTGCTGCCGCTTGCTGCTGTTGCTCTCGCTGCCGCTCGCTGCTGTTGCTCTTGCTGCTGCCGCTTGCTGCTGTTGCTCTCGCTGCTGCCGCTTGCTGCTGTTGCTCTCGCTGCCGCTTGCCGCTGTTGCTCTCGCTGCTGCCGCTTGCTGCTGTTGCTCTTGCTGCTGCCGCTTGCTGCTGTTGCTCTCGCTGCTGCCGCTTGCCGCTGTTGCTCTCGCTGCTGCCGCTTGCCGCTGTTGCTCTCGCTGCTGCCGCTTGCCGCTGTTGCTCCCGCTTCCGCTTGCCGCTGTTGCTCTTGCTGCCGCTTGCCGCTGTTGCTCTCGCTGCTGCCGCTTGCTGCTGTTGCTCTCGCTGCTGCCGCTTGCTGCTGTTGCTCTCGCTGCTGCTTGCCGCTGCTGTTCTCGCTGCCGCTTGCTGCTGTTGCTATCGCTGCTGTTGCTCTCGCTGCCGCTTGCTGCCGCTGCTCTCGCTGCTGTTGCTCTCGCTGCCGCTTGCTGCTGTTGCTCTCGCTGCTGTTGCTCTCGCTGCTGCCGCTTGCCACTGTTGCTCTAGCTGCTGCTGTTGCTCTAGCTGTTGTTGCTCTCGCTGTTGCCGCTTGCCACTGTTGCTCTCGCTGCCCTTGCTCTCGCTGCCCTTGCTCTAGCTGTTGTTGCTTTCTTTTATTCGTCGATTCGTTGCCGCATGAATCCCACTGATCGATTCGTTGCCGTTGTTGCTGTTGCCAACCTATAATAATTGAAAAAAATTGATGTGAGTATCTATTGATGTAGAGTAAATGTTAACAACAGAATAATATAATCTACGTGGAACCAACGTACACCGTTGGCTTCCTTTTGTTGTTGCCGAGAATTGCTGTTGCTGTTGTTGTTGCCAACGTTTGCTGTTGCTGTTGCTGGCGATTGCTGTTGCTGTTGCCGACGATTGCTGTTTGATACGGTCAATTCGTTGATACGGTCAATTCGTTGATACGGTTGATTCGTTGATGCCGACGTTTCCAATCCGTTGTTCCGATCCGGTCCTATGAAAATAAGAAGAAAAACAGAAGGGGGGAAATACATTATCAGCAATGCCGGAGGCAGTATAATCATTGTCTATCTCTCTCATTCGTACCGTTGCTTGTTACCGTTGTTGCCGAGACGTTCTTGTCGATTCTTTGCCGATTCCTTCTTCTTTGTCCTTGTTCTTGCTGCTGCCAGATGGTTGCTTCCAATCTGTTGCTTCCGATTCGATGGTTGCGCAGCCTTCTTACTCCTCTGTCACAAAAAACAGTACCTCGTGCCTGTTGATATAGAAGCAATGGATAGAGATTTATTGCTTTCAAGACGTATATGTTTGGGGGCCAATTCAAACAATATCTATCCATCCAGCAAACCACCTCTTCTCCAATGCGAGCTAATTCTTTTTTCAGTACAAGGCTGTTATTTCAGACTAAAATATTTGAGCACAGATAACCTGCCTAATGCTGATCAACGATCAAGGGATCATTGGATTAAGTGGAATCCCACGTTCACAGACGGAGTGCCGATTAGCAACTCTACTCAAATAAGTTGGGTAAAAAAGATTATGAATGGAAAGAGTATTTGCGTCCCAAAAAAAAATCACACTGTAAAATCACACTGTAAAATCACACTGAAAAATCACTTTTCTTTTTGTCGGTGTGTGTGTGTGTGTGTGTGTTCAAAAAAAAATACTTTTCGCTGTGTGTGTGTGTGTTCGAAAAAAAATTCGATACTTAACAGGTGAGATCTAATGCAGTAAATATAGAACAATGACAAATGATTTGACTTTCATAATTAAGTTTTTTTACTTAACGTTCTCAACTTGTTGTGATACAGTGATATCTTTCATGTACCGGTGGTACGTACCACAGCATGTGTGACGGTGTTTATACTGGTAATGAACTAGCGTAGCTTTCTACGACAGTAGCTTTCTACACTATTTTTGTACTAGATAATTTCTGGTAACGCATTTGTGTAGCATCCTACGACAGTAGATTTCTACACCATTTTTGTACTAGATAATTTCTGGTAACAAAACTGTGTAGAATCCTACGACAGTAGCTTTGTACGCAATGTTTGTACTAGATGATTTCTGGTATTGAATTTGTGTATCTTTCTACGACAGTATCTTTCTACGGTGTTTTTGTAGTAGATAATTTCTGGTACTGAATTTGCGTAGATGTCTACTAGAGTAGTTTTCTACACCATTTCACAACCACAAACCCTTTTTTCCGTTTTTTGGAACGGCATTCCAGAAAATGTTATTTTCGTTGATAGGCCCTCCAACACACTAGTAGTTTTCTACACCAGTGTCATACCGTACAATTTCTTGTAAGGAATTGGCATAGATATGTATAGCAGTATCTTTGTACAGCGTCTTCGTACTAGATAATTTCCGGCAACAAATTTGCGTAGAAATATACAGCATTTCGTTCCTACACTATTTCACCACCATTATCCCTTTTTTCCGGTTTTTGGAACAGCGTTCCAAAAAATGGTTTTTCGTAGATATTGGTAAACCCCAAACACAATAGTAGCTTTGTACACCAGTGCCGTAATAGTTCCAAAAAATGCTCTTTTCGTATAGGGGTAAACACCCAACACCACCCCTTCTAGCCCCCCCATATTCTTAATTTCTACTGAACTAGCCTTTAATTTACTCATCAATTTACTGCTTTTCCGTTTTTTGTAACGGAGTTTCAGGAAACCGTTTTGGAGACCGGAAATTGACACCACTTTTTGGATGTTTTTGTTGCAGGTTTTCTTTTTCAAATCCATGTCACGATATTGTTTTCCTCTTTCTCCCTGTAGTACATCAACGTTGTATTTCTCGCCGGTTATTCAATGAAGGATGGAGTATAGGTATGTTGTAGTAAGCGTCAGCATCGCTGAACATTAGGTTTAAGAGACCAACAACACACTAACAGTAAGGTTTCACATTGTTTTTGAGAAATGGTTTCCACTTATCTCTCGCTACGTGAGTTGTGTACTCAGATGAAAGCTCTTGAAAGTTATTGAGTCCTTTCTACATTGCATGTTTTGTCGAAACAAAGGATACCTTTATTCACACAACATTGATTCTGATTGTTTTCAAACAGTAAAAGAATTATTGATTTGTTACGTCTTTTTCTAATCAGATTGTAACAATTTCTAATCAGGTTTGACATTAGCAATGGCACGTACCAACAATAACCATGGAAAGCGTTCACCCGCTTCTAATTCTAACAACGAAGGGAACAAGGCGAAAAGGGTTAGAGTGGAAGATCCACCACCAAATACTCCTGCAAAACATGACAACGAGCAACGGAAACATTGTATGTCTGTGGAAAAAAATCTGAAAGCGGCACTCAGGAATGAGTCCTATGCAACGGATGAGTTTTTAAGGAATCTCAGTTTGGAGGTTACAACATGTTTCACTGCATTGACGACCAAGGTTTACCTTGTATCCAGTATTATTGAATGTTGAATCCAAACCAAGGCCAGATTTCAGGAAGACCACGTCAAGTACGTCTCGGTCAGAGAATAAGGGCAGGGGAAAGAAGAAAAAATCAGACACCACGTTAAGTGACTTGGGACCTATTCCCCAGCAAATAGATGTGATGGTAAATTTATTTTTGTCCGAAGTTGACAACGGCGTGACTGGAGTGTTGCAATTGTTGACCAGGAAGCAAATAAGCGAGCGATTCAAGGACTACCACATGAGCAATAAGTGGTTAAACTTTGAGTCGCTTTTAGGGAATGTTGATGAAGAAATCGGTGGGGCTTCTCTGTAAGGGCGGAACGTCGTTAACTACGGAACGATAAAGAAGTACATGTTATTTTACTGTGAAATCTTGGTTTGGTACATGAAGAATGTACAATATCCACCAGGGCCAGACAATACGTCTGACGGTTTGTTCTTCCATACCAAATTCCAGAATGGTTCTCCACATGATTCAAAACAATATGTAAATGCCATGAAAAACTTCTTGGACTGCCTTATGGCAAAATCATCACTCTGTGTTTCATTGAGTCATAGCTACAATCAGGTGGAGTTAGACAAACATTTCAAGTTGCAGCGTATTGAATGCTTAAATTCCGTACCCACACACCGGCTACAGTTGGTAGGTCAAAACGAATCTGATCATTACGTGTGCAACAAAACAATGATGAATATAATGGAACGAAGAACAGCATTTCATGAGGCACTTCCAAAACTTTGGGTTGACTTTCAACGACAGCCGAAACGGATTTTTACAACCTTATCTCTTTGTCATCTCAACATAAAACTTTTGACACACAAAGATTTCTATCAATATTTCTTACCAGAATTATTTCAGAACTCCTTTGTCTTGGGAACCACGGTCCTGTCGGGGGAGAAGTGGGTGCCAGTAGGATTTCATCGGCAAGGGGACACGAACGTTCCGAAAACCGGTCAAGTGATATTACCACTCCATTCTTCCTTGGCATTCCACAACGTCATCCATTACAAGGACACGGTTTCCAACTATTATAACATTCATTTTGAATTCAACGACGACCATGTTACCCTATCACCATGCAAACTTGGCACCGGAAACATACGTCTGGCACCATTCATAGATACAAAAGGAATCCTATATTTGGTGAATGAATGCTTGATTAGGAAAGTTGTCGATCCCTGCAAAAACCTTGGGGAGAACGTGGTCCGTTCTTTGGAACCAGCATGTATTCAGTTCATTTCTCAAGTCTTATGTGCATCAATGATTGAAGTAGAGGTCAATGACTCCTCCTTTGATTGTTCGATTGACAATGTTTGTAAGCTAATTATGCCTAAAGTGTTAAAAGCCACTGACAATGGGTGTTTCCATTATGATCATGTGATGGAAACAATTGAAGATTTGGTATTGACCGAAAGGAGATTTCTTGCAGGAGCAATGCTACCGGAATTGAGCGACGAAAATGTTGCCTATTTTCAAAGAATGAATCGATTGTACATTTACCCTACGGCCGGGGTTTTGAGTACGACACAGTTTGCCCATGTAAACTTTGAAGATACACGGGAACAACTTGTAACTGGAATTTTGGAACTGTCAGGTTTGGATGACAAACATAATAATGAAACTTGTGTTGCAAGGTTCCTTCAATACAATGTTAACTCACAACAAGAGGCACCAACAAATTTTATGGAACACATTCCATACGTGTTTCGTGAGATATTCGTAATTGATCCAGAAGTCGTCGAACGCTATACTTGGGTTGAAGAACTAATTCTCTACAGCTACCTTCCAGAAATGGGTACCATGTTTACACCGTTGACAGGAAAACTTGCCGGATATTTGTTGGAAAAGTCAGATGATCTATCGTCGGCAAACCTTCTAGTTAAATTTCTGGACGATAACGTGGTCAACAATTATGGAAAGGGAACGGGAGAATTGAATCCTGTGTTCAACTACCTACAGGGATGTGACTTTGTTTTCACAAAGTAACGGACTTTGAAACTTGGAATTGCTTCAAAACGTCCAAGGGTGATTAAAAAAATGGAACGAATCGCAAAACGGCTATCAGGTAGGATGGGTTATGTTCACTTTCAATACTACAAATCATTGCAAGAGTGGATTCATTCCACCTTGGGTGGTTAAAGATCAATCAAAAACTATGAATGACCATCGTCAACAGGGAACAAATGAAGAACGTGTGGACAACCCATCTAAACCATCAGGAATTGACAGAACTAAGGGGGATCCAAACAATGCAGGTACTTCTGACGGTGGCCAGGTTACCCAAAGGCCGACGAAGACCAAGGGGAGAACAAATAACGAATGTGGATCAACGGATGAAGGCAATACAATTGAAAACAGAAAAGAGCTTCCTGTTTTGGCTAGGCCACTAATAAGGGGCCTAGTAAAAGTTCCTAAATATCCTTGCGAAGGAGAAATGTACCGTATTCATACGGCTTCCTCCGAATGTCAGTGAATGTGGTGTTTAAAGAAGTTTATCCAGAGATAATGTATCCCATTTATGAAATCAAGGAGAAAGTTTGTTACACTGCTCGTGGACAATTCCCAGCTTGAATTGGAGAGGTTAGTAGATACATCTCCCAAAAATTTATGAATGACAACAAATGCCCGGGTTACGATATTCTTTTCCGAACACGTAAGGGGGATCAGGTTTGCCTATGGTGCCCGTACTTTCATGTTTTACCTCTAAATGCAAGGAATCCTAGTACCATTAGAAGAGTATCGGATTTAGTACAGTGTTACAGCAAAAAACGTGGGAAGAAAGGTGAGGTGCTGGGAAGTAATTATGAATCCATGACCTCCTCCTCGTCTGATGACTCCTTGTCTGATGATTTGACATCATCAGATTCTGAATCAACAGAGAAGGTATCAGAGGAGTACTATACTCCCACGTCCTCCTCATCGGACGAAACAAAGAATAATGATTCTACATCATCCTTTAATCCGAACTCCAGTGAAGACGATGATGAAGATGAAGCATTAGTCTAGTATTAATAACATTTATGTGGTAGGAACGGAAAAACAAAATAGTACACATCCTTTTCTGTATTGTGTTTTGCAAATGTTTTCCCAGAAACAATATTCATTGACAAATCACCAGATATGTCAAGTAGTGGAAAATGTAATCAAATATTATCCATAAAATACAAAACATGACAGTATTATTGGTGCATTTCCAGGGCGCAGAGTGACTTATTGGATAATGACTCCCATACTATCAGGTCCATTCCATGAATACATTTCTAACAAGTCATCAAATGCATATTCAGAAGAACTTTTCCCACCACAATGCTGGAGATGTTGTGGTTTGTCTTTCCAAATGGCACAAAAGAGGGTATTTTTGGTCTTCTTCTCCGCATTGGGTTAATATTAACCAACAAATGGTTGTTAATATTGTTCCTGTTATGGATAAGATGAATCATGAAAGAAACAGAAGTGCGTTATCTGTCGTGGTTTGTGTGTAACCACCTAATTAGTGCATTTGGGTACTGGATTTGGAGGAAAAATACACACTAATTTGCAATTAAAAATTCCAAAATCAGATATTTTGGGTGATTGAACCATGAATATTGTTCCTGTTATGGATAAGATGAATCATGAAAGAAACAGAAGTGAGTTATCTGTAGTGGTTTGTGTGTAACCACCTAATTAGTGCATTTGGGTACTGGATTGGAAGGAAAAATACACACTAATTTGCAATTAAAAATTCCAAAATCAAATATTTTGTGTGATTGAACCATGAATATTGTTCTTGTTATGGATAAGATGAATCATGAACGAAACAGAAGTGAGTTATCTGTCCTGGCTTGGGTGTCACTACCTAATTAGTGCATTTGGGTACTGGATTGGAAGGAAAAATGCACACTAATTTGCAATTAAAAATTCCAAAATCAGATATTTTGTGTGATTGAACCATGAATATTGTTCTTGTTATGGATAAGATGAATAATGAAAGAAACAGAAGTGAGTTATCTGTCATGGTTTGTGTGTAACCACCTAATTAGTGCATTTAGGAACTGGATTGGAAGGAAAAATACACACTAATTTGCAATTAAAAATTCCAAAATCAAATATTTTGTGTGATTGAACCATGAATATTGTTCTTGTTATGGATAAGATGAATCATGAAAGAAACAGAAGTGAGTTATCTGTCGTGATTTGGGTGTCACCACCTAATTAGTGCATATGGGGACTGGATTTGGAGGAAAAATACACACTAATTTGCAATTAAAAATTCCAAAAGCAGATATTTTGTGTGATTGAACCATGAATATTGTTCTTGTTATGGATAAGATGAATCATGAAAGAAACAGAAGTGAGTTATCTGTCGTGATTTGGGTGTCACCACCTAATTAGTGCATATGGGGACTGGATTTGGAGGAAAAATACACACTAATTTGCAATTAAAAATTCCAAAAGCAGATATTTTGTGTGATTGAACCATGAATATTGTTCCTGTTATGGATAAGATGAATCATGAAAGAAACAGAAGTGAGTTATCTGTAGTGGCTTGGGTGTCACTACCTAATTAGTGCATTTGGGTACTGGATTGGAAGGAAAAATACACACTAATTTGCAATTAAAAATTCCAAAATCAGATATTTTGTGTGATTGAACCATGAATATTGTTCTTGTTATGGATAAGATGAATCATGAAAGAAACAGAAGTGAGTTATCTGTAGTGGTTTGGGTGTCACCACCTAATTAGTGCATTTGGGTACTGGATTGGAAGGAAAAATACACACTAATTTGCAATTAAAAATTCCAAAATCAGATATTTTGTGTGATTGAACCATGAATATTGTTCCTGTTATGGATGAGATGAATCATGAAAGAAACAGAAGTGAGTTATCTGTAGTGGTTTGTGTGTCACCACCTAATTAGTGCATTTGGGTCCCGGATTTACATGAAAAATACACACTAATTTGCAATTAAAAATTCCAAAATCAGATATTTTGGGTGATTGAACCATGAATATTGTTCCTGTTATGGATAAGATGAATCATGAAAGAAACAGAAGTGAGTTATCTGTCATAGTTTATGTGTCACCACCTAATTAGTGCATATCATGGGCACTGGATTTGGAGGAAAAATACACACTAATTTGCAATTAAAAATTCCAAAAGCAGATATTTTGTGTGATTGAACCATGAATATTGTTCTTGTTATGGATAAGATGAATCATGAAAGAAACAGAAGTGAGTTATCTTTTGTGGTTTGTGTGTCACCACCTAATTAGTGCATTTGGGTACTGGATTGGAAGGAAAAATACACACTAATTTGCAATTAAAAATTTCAAAATCAGATATTTTGTGTGATTGAACCATGAATATTGTTCCTGTTATGGATAAGATGAATCATGAAAGAAACAGAAGTGAGTTATCTGTCGTGATTTGTGTGTCACCACCTAATTAGTGCATATGGGGACTGGATTTGGAGGAAAAATACACACTAATTTGCAATTAAAAATTCCAAAAGCAGATATTTTGTGTGATTGAACCATGAATATTGTTCTTGTTATGGATAAGATGAATCATGAAAGAAACAGAAGTGAGTTATCTGTTGTGGTTTGTGTGTCACCGCCTAATTAGTGCATTTGGGTACTGGATTGGAAGGAAAAATACACACTAATTTGCAATTAAAAATTCCAAAATCAGATATTTTGGGTGATTGAACCATGAATATTGTTCCTGTTATGGATAAGATGAATCATGAAAGAAACAGAAGTGAGTTATCTGTCGTGATTTGTGTGTCACCACCTAATTAGTGCATTTGGGGACTGGATTTGGAGGAAAAATACACACTAATTTGCAATTAAAAATTCCAAAATCAGATATTTTGTGTGATTGAACCATGAATATTGTTCTTGTTATGGATAAGATGAATCATGAAAGAAACAGAAGTGAGTTATCTGTCGTGATTTGGGTGTCACCACCTAATTAGTGTATATGGGCACTGGATTTGGAGGAAAAATACACACTAATTTGCAATTAAAAATTTCAAAATCAGATATTTTGTGTGATTGAACCATGAATATTGTTCTTGTTATGGATAAGATGAATCATGAAAGAAACAGAAGTGAGTTATCTGTCATGGTTTGTGTGCCACCACCTAATTAGTGCATTTGGGGACTCGATTTGGAGGGAAAATGACCAGTGACCAAAATTATTAAAAAATTCATACAGACTAAAGTATCAGCCTCAGAATTGTCAATATGGTTTCATACTCTACACAATCCATAGAATGAGCAGTATTCGTCGTTAAATTGCAGCAAATGACAAACTTTTGCACTAAAAAACTTACTAGCAATCACTATTTAGGTTACTTCATACAAAAATAAAGAAATACTACTGGTAGGAACAAAAACTAATGAGGAAAAAACTACGTCTGTACCGTTCTACAGAGAAGTCGAACCACAAGACACAGTGACTTCAATATAACCCAATCCTTGCGAGATCATGCAATTTACACCACTTAAAGTGCGGTAAGAATTATTCCTTAACAGTTTACAACAACGAGTAATTGTACGAAAATACCGGAGTATTTGCACAATGTCAAACATTATTAGAAGTAAGAGCTAAATGGAGAACACAACACCACAATCAGCGTACAATATGAACAAGGTTTTGAAGCCTAGGTATCTTTTGGATTCTGCGGAGTACTGTGCAAGAAGGAATGAGCTAAATGACGGTGACGAAAACGACGAGCGAAATCCATTCTTATATCATTTTGAAGCTGGGTTCGATGCGCTATGTGCCAAAAATGGCAACTTGGTACTCACAATACTTAATGGATGCAACAAGATCGACGACGTGAGAGAAAGACTCAACAGCCCAAAAGGGCATTTCGATGAAGAAGAAGCTTTAGAAATTTGGGAACAATGCTTAAAGTACGTAACTGAGGACATATTTCCTTTCTATGAGGAAGGCAACACTACTGCCGTTGACCACATGTGGGCTTTGGGTGTCATTATGGCATACGTTCTATGCGGTTATCCTGTATTGAAAGGAACGGAGGACATACAGTGCTACAACAATGTGGGTATTGGACGACCAGTACAATCCGGAGAAGGAGAGAGGCAAAAACTGAATGGTCATACATTTCCACCAAAGCACTGGTGTAACCTGACGCCGGAAGCCAGAAAACACATAAAGGAATGCATACATTTTCACCCGGGAAACTGACCCGGTCTGACAAGCCTTTGGTTCAATGAGTGGCACACAACGACTGAAGAGGCAATCATTGAAAAGTACTGTATAATGTACATAGAAGAAACCGATGACGGAAAGGAACGAAACAAAGAAACGGAGAAAAAAAGAATTGAAGACAATTGGAATTCGTTCATGAAGAAAGCAACAAAACAGTCTAAGAGGAAAAAACGGAAACTAAAACAATCAGCAAATAAAGACAAAAGGGACAAAGAAGATGGAAACGAGAGAAACATTGTGCACTGGCTACAACTTTACAAAAAACGTTGGAATTCACTGGAAGATTTAGAGGAGTACAACAGCTATCCCGTTCCTTGTGGTGCATGGGGACGCGTGAAACACTAACCATGCAACTCTGTAAGGATTACAATCCAAAAATAAAGAGAATAATCAATGAGGTCTTCAGTAAAAATTAAGTAACAAAAAAATTGAACGATGATAAAGTAAAATTACCAACAACAAAAAATCGAAGTACATGCAACGCCGTTCCAGAAAATGAAAAAAACAATAAATACGAGAACATAACGATGAATACGGAGGAGTGATAGGATGGGGAACATCAAAATAAATTGTTATGGTGGAATGTAGTATGGTAGTACTAGTTAATTTGAAATAAGTAGCGAATGATGTAGAAAAAAAAAATGGCGCAGCTAGGCAGACAGTTCTTTTTGGTTGGCCTGCGCTCACAAGCCCGCTTCCACAAAGAGAAATGTAATGCAAATTGCTGAATCCATACAATTGATGCAAAAACAAGGCATCATAAAAATTCACAAAATTGCCAAAAGCACTGGCGGCTGAAAAAATATAAATACAAGATGCCGAAACAAAAATGGTCCAACCTACCCAAGCCAAAAATAACACGTCTCCAAGAAAAGAAAATAGCAGGTATGGCAAACGCAGCCAGGGACAGAGACACTAGAGATAATACCAAAAATACAAGCATTACCACCATGTCCACCGAGAAGAACACAACAATTGCAGCAACACAAGAAGGCACCACCGCACCGGAAAGAGAGACACCACTAAAAAGAACAGTTGAAAACATTAGCATGATGGACAGCAGCAACAGTGAAAGTGACAGTGAAAGTGACAGTGACAGTGACAGTGACAGTGATTCGAGTTTGGTTAGTGAAGACAATGATGGGATATCCACCAAGAATAAGGATAATAGTGAAAATATCAAAGAGACAAGAAAAAAAACTATGGAGGGCAGACAACAGAAAAAGAAAAACGTGAACTGAACGGTGAAAAGATTAACAGAACTAGCAAATAGGAATCCAGATCTAATAGAGAACATCCTGAAAATGGTGAGTAAAGCTAGTAAGAAGGGAGAGAATTCTAAAGAGGATGCTGCAAAAACTACCGACACGGCTCCATTGAAAACAGTGCGGGGCGGCGATAGCGTTGATAAAGTGAGTACGTTGAGTTATGGAACTATACATAGTATGAAAACGGGTACTATGAAACTATTGAAAACACATAAAGAGACAATTGAAGGACAGGTGAGAGCCTATGTGAAGAAGGAATGGTATGGTGGCTTGAAATTTCTGAAAACAAACACACTCTCCAAAAAAATAATGGTGCAAGGAATCAATGTGTGTGTAATCTCCGCTCCAACAAATATACCCATTAAGAAATTCTGTGACTATTTTGATAATGCAGTACCAAAAGCCCTGGCAAAATTGAGGCACAATAATCAAACATTGGCAAGAAAAAATTGGTTTGGTAAGTGGCGACGTAATGGTTGAATCGTTCGGAAATTCTGGTGCTTTGGACGTTCTTCTATATATGTGCCTATGACTGACGTACAACTAACCCCGCCATACTATGATATCATACTGCCATTTGTTGTCATCACCGCAACTGATAGTGAAATGGCAAAAGTACCGGCATCATTCCCTGGTACTGTAGCTCTAAATACGGACTCAGTGGAAATTCTGGCAAACGAGTACCGGCGATACGGAAATGCGGATAATGAAGAATTTTATTATTTTGTGACAAGAATCCTGTCTGCGGTTAATCTGGGAAAGACAAACTTTAAGCTGAGGAAGACAAAGGATCTTATTAGTACCATCTTTACTTTTACGGATGAGGCTTTCGCCCTAATGATAATTGACAACGAGTACAGCAATTGGGAAAAACAGAAGCAAATGAAACTTGATGGAACATACACAACACAAAAGAAAACAAAATACATGAAAAAAAAATATTGCGATTCAAAAAGTGGAAGTGCAGATGGATGGGACAAAGAAGGGCGGAAAGTGGTCACTAAATTGTGCAAGAAGGTACAAACGTTAAGAGAAGATCCGGAAACGCGTAAATTTTTTTGAGTAAATGATGCTGGAAAGATTCAACTCAGAAAGCAATCCTACCAGTACTGTGTCAAAAAATGGTGGCACTGTTGCCAGTAGTCTTGCTGAAGAGGAAAATGAGGATGACAACTATATTGATCCTGCATGGATGCAATTGCTTGACGAAATGGAGGAAGTTTAGGCATTGTTTTCAGAATCGTTACTGTTCATTGTGTCAGTCCATTCACTAATTTGACAACAGCACGGGTGGGTTAAGACATAGTACGACACAGGTAAATCTTTGTGGAGAGTGATTAGGGTAAAAGGTACATATTCTACATACATTGCATACCGTTGCAATACATCGTACATTGTTGTGTGACACAACTGATTAAAATGTATGGAAAGGAGTACTCATACATATCATATATATTTTGCATATGATACTACTAGGCAAATTCTTGACCCAAATAATTCAACTGTAGTGGTAGGTAGGAGTAGTCGCAAGCAATGATATAGAATTTTAAGGGTTGTGTGTCGCGAGCACAAATATTGAATTATAAGGGTAGTGTGCCGAGAGCACTAATGTTAAATTGTACTGGTTGTGTGTCACAAGCATAGGAGATACATTTCAAAGGGTAGTGCTGTGTCACAAGCCCCATTATTAAGTTATAGGGGTAATGTGTCACGAGCAACGGAGATAAATTTTAAGGGTTATGTGCCGCGAGCACTAATGTTAAATTTTACTGGTTGTGAGTCATGACCTTGCGTATTTAATTTTGGTAGGTGTGATTCGCAAAGGTACGGGTAGGTGATATTAAAAATTAATAATTATTATTCATGACCCAAGGAAAAATATAATTGCGAACCAGGGATTGAGAGTTATGAGGGCGGGCTTGATACGAAGCTACCGTATCACAGGGGGGGCTTGGTTGTGAGTCATGACCATGCGTATTTAATTTTAGTAGGTGTGATTCACGAACGTACGGGTAGGTTAGATTAAAAATTAATAATAATTATTCATGACCCAAGGAAAAAAATAATCGCAAACCAGGGATTGAGAGTTACGAGGGCGTGGCTTGATACGAAGCTAGCGAATCACAGGGGGGGCTCGTGTAAAAATTACACACAAGCAAGGGTTGCAAAAGTACCTTGCAACGAAAAAAAGAAGGGTCGCGGGACAGTTATCGGACGAAGGGCGCAGATGGAAAGCCAGTCACCAAGTCTACACCACAAAAGACAGGATTGGCTGATCCCAAGTTCCTGAAGAAGTATAACATCTCTGCTTTGTCCCATCTGTGGGAGTTTGTGGAGGCATTCCTTCCTCTTTATGATGACCCCAAGGAGAAGGGCGGGAATTCCTTCAGCTCTGAACAAATGAAGCTATGGACAAACTGGAAGGCTTCCATTGCTGGCTCCGGGGACAAGTATTACAATGACTTCAAACCATTTGGAACTAAGGAGCTACAGCAATTCTGTGGCCTTTATGTCCTACATGGCCTATGCCCTACAGCACGATTGGACTACAAGCTGTGCTCCACAAAGAACAACTGTATTGCTGGCAACGGCTTCATCCACAGCTCCTTCACCACCAGGGATAAGGATGGTAATCTTTGTGACAAGCCCCAATGTCAGCATTGGAAGGAGTATCCAAACTGGAAGATACATCCATTGCTCTAGTGGATGAACCTTCAGTGTCCACGAGCTTGAATGATTGGTCCAAATGTTGCAGTTGATGAGATGACAATGGGATTCAAGGGCTGTCACATTGACAAATGCCATGTGACCTATAAGAGGGAGGTTGATAGCTTTCAGGCAGACATTTTGTGCGATGAGGGCTACTATTACTAAGTGTACATGAGGAATGATCCAGCTCCAAAGAAATATCTTTATATGGGTCTCTCTCCCCTCCATTCATGGACCATATGGCTGTTCGACTCACTCAAGGATGAGTATCATCATGTTGGTATGGACAACTTGTACAACTCAGTTTTGTTCTGCAAGGTCGCGCTTAGGTACTCAAAGCATGTCCTATGTCATGGAGTAGCTTGCAAAGCAAATGATGGGATTCCTGACTGTGAATTTCAGCAGGAGCTGAAGAACATACAAGCCGAGCGGGAAGCATGGGGTAATGTGAAAGCTGCTGTTCTTGAAGGTGATCCAGAGAGCGCCTTCCTTATTGCTTCCAGTGTGTATGATACCAAGCCTGTTCACTATTTGAGAATGGTGACTAGTGTAATCCAGTGGGTGGAGAAAGAGAAGGTAGTGTACAATGTGGACACTGACCAAAAGGAGAAGATGAAGTTCCTGTGTCTCAACCAACTGGATACTTACAACCATGGTATGGAACGAGCTTCATTAGTTCCCTTGATGTCCACTCAAATCAACCAATCCAAAAGCAGTCTCCAGCACCCCCCCCCCCCAAAATGCCTGCAGAGGCCCAAAACCCCAAACTCTTTGTTTTCCACATTTGATCAGGCTCTGCATGGGATTCATGCAGGAGGAAAAACTGTTGCCAACAAGCTGATAGTTTTGGTGCTACAACAAAACAAGCTACATTAGTTCTTGATGTCCCCACCACCCGGCCAATTCAATAGCAGCGCCCCCCAGAAATGCATACATAGGTCCAAAACCCCAAAATTATTCTTTTCCATATTTGATCAGGCTCTGCATGAGACTCAGCTTGTAGGAGGCAAAAACATTGCCAACGAGCTGATAGTTTTGGAGTTACAACCAAACAAGCTTTACATGACACCAGCCAGCCAATCCAATAGCAGTCTACAGCACCACTGCTGTCGGTCAAAAATACACGTACCCTACTTACGTACGTTCTACAGGAATTATATCCATTCTACACTTGAAAAGTTACTTATACTCCTCCAGAGATAAAAATGACTTCAAGTATCCAGACATTTAGGTCATATCATGTGCTCTCTGTCTTATGACGAATTACACATGATCTACGACAACCGGTTTAGACATCCCTACATACAACGCTAACACAGGGATACCGGTCAAATACAGTAAAATACACAGTAACAGAGCAATCTCACGATATGCTCACATCTCTTTAAATTTTAATTATCCTATCCTTTCGGTCGATTTTTGGAGTTACAACAGGTTATAGAGCCCTTATAACTTACACTTGTGTCCCGCAAGAGCACCAGTGTTTACCTTAAGCTACCTATCTCCGGCCGTTCAGCACCTCCACTGTCGGTTAAATCCAGAGGAAATTCTGTGCTTAGCTCCCTGTGCGGCACATTCTCGGCCTCCCCCCCATCTCATTCTTTTTGAAGTCCGGGAATTCCTTTCCCTCTTCTTCACTGCTTGTGGATCAGGGGGTGTACTCGCCATGCTCAAGTTGTAATCCACAACCAGTTCTCTGATTTGATTACAAGATAAAGACCATCGCCGTCTTTCCTAACAGCCCATTGCACCGGACACGCCGATACTGACGACGATCATTCTTTCGATTCTTTCGCCACCCCTCGGTCATTCATCGCATCACAAGAACGTTCTGAGCTTCGGCCTTTTCGAATCTTCTCTCATCCCCAACGATCGTTCCGGACATCTGTGACCGGCCCGCAAGGTTAATTATCACCGTCTCCGGACAAACAAACTACAAGAACACCTACGTCGCCGCCACATCGAATCACTTCTTCCTTCGCAGGATCGACCATCGATTCCCGGTTATTTCTGCCTTTCCGGTCATCACTCCCTGTCTCCGGTTACTTTCTTTGGAATATTCCTTCTTCGGGACATTCCTTTGGCCATCCCTTTGACACGGCCGCACCTTCACTCGGTCATTTCGACAATCAAACCACCAAAATTACTTTGATCCTTTCACAGCTTATTCTTCACAACAACCGTGGATTGTTCTGCCGGTTTTTTGATTGCTTCTCCGCCAATTGGTTATCCCTTTGCTGGCTCTTTCTCTAGCGCCGGTCTTTCTGTAATTTCTTTTGACGCCGATACATCCATATTTCCCCATTTTACCATCAACATAAAAGTCAAACGACGAATCAACGGATTAACTACAACGACGACGCGATGCCGACTCCATTTGACTGGACTCCAATCTTTGGGATTGAATTTCAATTCACCAGCGCTAGCAACCCTACTGCGGCCGCGTCCCTCAACAAAGCCTACTCTGAAATAATTGGCAAAGATGAACTCTCAGAATTTTTCGCGCCCTGTGAAGCCGTTGCCAACAAAAATGAAGGACCACTAGAAATAGCACCTAATCCGCAACTCCACATTCTCAATTGCATCGCCAAAGCAATTGCTATCAATCTAATAGACCCAGATGCAGTCACACAAGGCCACATTGCCAACCTTCTCAGCAAATGTGTTATCAAACATGTTAGACACAATGGGTCTCGCAAGCGACTACGCTACAAAACAGAATTTGATGCAGCAGCCAAGCATGCGATTCGAACCAACACTGATGAAGAACCTATCGTCTTATTTGAACTCACTATCACCCATTGGCGATTCAAAAACAAATGGCGCCCCGACCTCTTCATGCAGGCCTACACCGGAGCCCCACCGTCTGCCACCGCATCCAGGGCCCCATTTGCCAATTTACTACAGCGACAATATACCACACCGAAGGCTGCTCCCCCGGACGCTCCCATCTTGGTCCCTATCAAATCCGCCGAAGCCAATGTCAACGGGACCATCCCTTCTGGTACTACCGGATTAGTCCACACCAAGACGGTTAATTCCAATGCTGTAGTGACCCCGGTCGAATCTCTCTCAGGGCCGCCAGTCAACTTCCGACGGACATCATTGTTTAATCTTCAGTGGCAATCTGTGGTGTTCCACCGCTTGCCAAAACCCGTTTCGCGAATCACCAAACGACACCGTGATGCCCTGAAGATAATAATGTATCACTTGTATGCCAACATCCTCTCAATGAATTGGTTTTACAATACTTTTGACTGAACATCACACCGACTACGATTTGTGTTCGATCATGCCCACCGGTTTTGTATCATCTACAACCATGGAATTTTCTTCTTTAAGTGTGCATCAAGGGGTGTGCATCTGAATCAAGGGGTGTGTCACCGGTTCATGTAACCCCACCACAAGCAGATTCCAGAAATTTACTTGATATCCAGCATCGTCTCCCTACAACAATCCACACGACTTAATTGGACGATTCCGATTCTCCAATCCCCCATTCGCTCCACCGACCGAATGGTACATCTGATCATGCATCTACGACTCCTTTTGTTTCTCAAACTGTGGAATTCGATAGACCCAAGACATTCGCCCTCCGGTTTTGTATCATTCACAACCATGGAATTCTATGGAACCATGGAATTTTCTTCTTTAAGTGTGAATCAAGGGGTGTGTACCTGAATCGAGGGGTGTGCCTCCGAATCCATGGTAAATTGGATGACTGCATGGCGCTCAATTTGGACGTGCACGTGCCCAAAATTCCAGCATTTTTTTCTTGATACACTTAGAGACATTTACTTATACGTCTCCGGGCATTTATGTACCGTGCTCCAAGGCTACACGCGATGTCCCGTATTGAGATCCCACTGAACACACATCACTGAACCGCCTGATAATTCACCACTCCTCCACTCAGTGCCGAATCAAGGGGTGTGTTGCCGGTTCCGCCGAATTCACGGAAATTACTTAAGCCAAAGAGATGATTCAAAGCTTAATTAACATACGAGCTAGATGAGATCTAATACAGAAGGCATCTACTAGTCGGTTTTGGACCCCGTTCTTCAATCCTTGCCTTGATATTCTCCTTACATTCCTTCAGACCAATCCTCTCCTACGGCATCAAATAAATGGATGGTGTGATCATAACTCTGTTCTTCGATCATCCCTTTGAATCATTCAAGCAGTTGCAATCGCTTCTGAAACATCCAAACAAATCCAATGCTTACGATTAGATTCTACGATAAGCCAATCTCATCTTTGCAAATATGACTCCCATCTATTTGTTGAGATCCACAATTGATCCTTCCTCTCCAGTTCAATCAATCCACCCCATCAGGAATCAATTCATTTGATTCTATTCGACGATTGAATTGAACCTAAAACTACAGTCGATCGGTCCTCTCTTCACCGATCTCTTTGACAGAGTTATTCGATCTCTACTGATCGAGTTTCTATGAGTCGATTCAGATTCCCTAATCTCATCTTCCGAGATATGAATCTTCCGAGATATGAATCGGCCCCACTTTAAATATGAAATCGATTCTCTTCATCTGCTTTAAATATGAAATCGATTCTCTTCATCCTCTATCCACCAGAATCCTTCTCTGTATCATCTACGCTTTGACTGGGCTCTTCCATTCTCAACGTACGATTCTATCCAAACCTCTTTCCAAGTCTCCACTACGCTTCTGTTCTACGATAAGCAACCGATCCCTACGATCCGATTGAATTCATATCTCCTCCTTGGATCGATTCCTTCCCTTGCATTCCTTCAATGCTACTCCGATTCCATTCGTTTCTACGTCAAGCCTCTTTGAAATCCTACGACGCTCCGATCTACAATCAAACGATGTCTACAATTCTACGGTTTGATCTACGATCTCACGACTTTCACGTCACTCTCACGTGTCTCGTTATATTGCTCTCTGTTTCTTCGTGGATCTACATCCAATCGATACCGATTCCCCAATCTCCCTTCCAGGATACACAGCAATATTCCGTCTTGTCTCCAATTTGATTCAATTTGTACTATGGTCGATCCCTCTGTCGACTGTCGATCCCTTCTTCTACTCCATATTCAAATCGATTATCAACGTTCCATTTCTTCCTAAGATCAGCACCAATATATGATTCTACGGTACAAGATTCTACGGTACAATTGTGAGCGACAAGCCAATTCCTCCTCTCGGACGAATCTTCTTCCCTCCGATTTTGGATTCCACCATGATTGATTCCTTCAACTCAATCGGTACTCAAGCTCAACCAATACACACGGCTTCGACTCCGTGGTATCATACTCCGATTAACCTTCCATCAATTTCACGATCTCTACATGATTCTCCAATTTGCTTCGACAAGTTTCATCCGATTTATACCATGGTCGATCCCTTTGTGGACTATCAATCCCTTCGTCGGCATTTGATGATTCATTCTGGAATCGATAGATCTTCTTCCTACCAAGTCAAGAATGAATCCCCTCCATTTCCATTCGTTTCTACGACACGTCTCTTTGAGATCCTACTGTCTCTTACGAGTTGATGATCCGTTACCCATCCAATCGATTCCGACTAACCTTCTTATTGGTCTCGCGCGACCATCGCATACTCAAGCACCTCTCCTTCAATGCCACTCCGATTCTATGATTACAATCTTCCGATTCGATATCTAAGCTTAAGTTTTTAGAGTTCTACAAGATGGAGAACCGACTTGTAATTCAACACTCCTCCACTCAGTGCCGAATCAAGGGGTGTGCTGTCGGTCAAAAATACACGTACCCTACTTACGTACGTTCTACAGGAATTATATCCATTCTACACTTGAAAAGTTACTTATACTCCTCCAGAGATAAAAATGACTTCAAGTATCCAGACATTTAGGTCATATCATGTGCTCTCTGTCTTATGACGAATTACACATGATCTACGACAACCGGTTTAGACATCCCTACATACAACGCTAACACAGGGATACCGGTCAAATACAGTAAAATACACAGTAACAGAGCAATCTCACAATATGCTCACATCTCTTTAAATTTTAATTATCCTATCCTTTCGGTCGATTTTTAGAGTAACAACAACCACACCAACACACCTACAGTGATTGGAAACCCCAAACTCTTTCTTTTCCATATTTGATCAGATTATGCATGGGATTCATGCTGTAGAAGGAGGCACCAAAAACATTGCCAACAAGCTGATAGTTTTGGAGTTACAACCAAACAAGCTTCACGCACCAGCCAACCAATCCAATAGCAGTCTACAGCGTCCTGCAAAAACGCCTACAGAGGCTGGAAACCCAAAACTCCATATTTGAATCAGGTTATACATGGGATTCATGTAGGAGGCAAAACTGTTGGTGATAACAAGCTGATAGTTTCTGAGCTACAATCATACAAGCTTCAATAGTGCCCTCCATGTCCGCTCCACCCAGCCAATCCAATACTAGAAGCGCCCCCCAAATTTGCCTACAAAGGTCAAACCCCCAAAAATTATTATTTCTCATATTTGATCAGGCTATGCACGAGACTTATGATGCAGGAGGCAAAACAGTTCTTGCCAACAAGAAGCTCCTGCTGGTGTCTTCAGTGCTGATAGTAGCTTGCCTGATGCAGGATGTAGGAAAATGAGTAGATCACCACTCTGCTGGTTTGTAATGACTGACTGATGATGTGGTTGATGAGTGGGAAGTCAAAGTAGGCTTATTGCCTCTAAAATGTATATTCTAGTACTGTCGATAAACACACACATGTATTCTAAAAAATGAAGACAGTAATTTTTTGTTATGCAGTAATTACGAGTAAATTGCCGGTAGGCATGTACCGTAGTATGTACCCCAAAGTAGTTACTATTCGGGATTGATTCATTCATCCTCACACATACTGTCGTAAGCCTCTAAAAAGAGAATGTGTAATGGTAGTTTGATTTAGTAAGAATTTAGAATTGTGGGAATG
Source organism: Pseudo-nitzschia multiseries (assembly GCA_037355745.1). Classification (NCBI taxonomy): domain Eukaryota; phylum Bacillariophyta; class Bacillariophyceae; order Bacillariales; family Bacillariaceae; genus Pseudo-nitzschia; species Pseudo-nitzschia multiseries. The sequence goes on along the minus strand of CM074787.1, from coordinate 11,822,929 downwards.
ATAAATCTGAAGAAAGAAACATGTTTTTGGATACTTTTGTATTCAATCGTATTAGATTGGGAGAAGCTTCTCACATACAAAAGTGACGTGTTCTCGGAATTGAATCGTATGATTGGAGTTCGAATTCCGATCAATCGTATTTGGGACGACGGTTGGACATGTATCGGGAGAAGGAGAGACGAGATACAACACTCTTCTCCTTCTCGTAGAATGAGTCAAAGAGTAGGGTGATAAGGCTTGATGTGACGAATGTTGATTCTTTGTTTGAGGTGTGGAGTTTTCAAGTAGGCAATGGTGCCATTGGTGAAGATTTGGTCAATGGTGAATGGACCAATGTTCTTGGCATGAAAAGCATCTGCATTTGGTTTGGTGATCATGATTTGTTCATTGACAACGAAGTCATGTTGTTTGTGATGAGAGTTTTCACTGAGGGCATCTTTGTTGATGATATTTTGGCGTTTGTTTTGAATGATGTTGATATCAGAGATGATAGGGATGGGGAGAAACATATCGCGGTTGAATACAAGGGCACCTGGAGAGATGCCAAAAGTCTTGTGGACAGTGCATCGAAGAGCAAATTGCGTGGATGCAAAGATGTTGTCGATAAGATCATGAGCTTGTTGTAGATCTTGAGGAGGATTGGTGTTTAGTTCAATGCGCATGGCTGATTTGATAGTATCATGGGCCCGCTCAAGAACAGCATTTGATTGTGGGTTCTTGGTTGTGGACATCTTGGGTTTGATACCAAGATATTCAAGGTGGAATTGAAAATCATGGCCAATGAAGCAAGGTGCTCTATCGAATTGACAATTGTTGGGTCGAGGGTATCGAGATAGCCAGGCATTGTTGAGTGCATGGACTGCCATTAGGCTGGTAGGATTGACTTGAGGAGATCGAATGATTTCCAAGAGATTTGTGGACATATCCATGATGGTAAAACCATTGAATTGGATGGGTAGAGGGTGACCAGGGAGTTCAATAGACCATGGACCAATTGCGTTGATGGCGATTGTATCCCAGGGTACGTGTGTTTCTTGTCGAGTGGCTAGTTGACCATGGTGATGATGATCTAACTTGTAGCGTTGACAAGCATCGCAAGTACGGCAGAATTGATGAACTGCGTCCTTGAGACCAGGAGAGTAGATGAATCGATTGATTGTGCTGGTGAGTCGATCAGCTCCAGCATGCCCGAGGACATGGTGGTACCATTTGATGATGTTGGCTCTGAGGATTGCAGGGAGAACAATTTTGGTTTGGTTATTGTGGTTAGTGAATACGAATATATCTGTACCATTGAAATTTTGAATTGTATACTTGTCATTTTGTGTAATACTTTCATCCGCAAGTTGTGCTTGCACTAGGTGTGGAAGGGCTAGTGGGTATTCAGGAATTGTTTCTGGATAGTTGATGAAGAGATCAGAGAGATTGAGGGGAGGAGAATCTTCTTCCTTGGTGTCTTCTTGCATGGGTAGTCGCGAGAGTGCGTCTGCAATGACATTTTCTTTGCCCTTGATGTATTTGAAAACTGGAGAGAATTCTTCAAGAAGCATTTGCCAGGTAATGATTCGATTGGAATTGATAGTTTGACAAGTGAGATTGATATGGTCGGTCCATACAATGATTTCTGCGCCCCAGAGGATAGGTCAAAATTCTTTGAAGACTTTGACTACGCAGAGCATTTCTTTGTCGATGGTAGGATACTTGAGTTGAGCCTTGGTTAGTTTTTGAGAATAACAGACGATGATTCAATTGTCTTGAACAATTACAGGGCCTAACTGATAATCAGAAGCGTCAGTGTAGACATGGAATGGTTTGTTCGGATCAGGATAACTGAGAAGAATATCTTCAGCTATCATAGCTTTTGCACGTGTAAAAGCTTCAATAAGTGCTGGATTGGGAGCAAGCTTACCCTTTTGTTGGCCAGATAGAGTTGTGAGTGGAGCAAGAACTTCAGCGCATCCGCGCCAAAAGTTTCTGTAAAAATTAACCATACCGATAAACGATCTGAGTTGGGTAATGGTCTTGGGGAAGGTGAGCTTCAGGATGGGTTCAATCTTGATAGGATTAGGTCTAACACTATCGGAAGATATGATGTGTCCGAGCCAAGGTGCAGAGCTTTTCAACCAGTGAAATTTGGCTGGCTTGACTGAGAAGTTATGGGCCTTTAGTAGGTAAAGGACTTGATTTACGGTCTTGCAGTGAGCGTTGAGTTCATCGGAGAAGATTCCAATATCATCAATGTAGACTTCAACTTGAGGGAGATGAAGAAACATTTGTTCCATACAACCCTGGGCCCAACATGGAGAGTTTAGAAAGCCCATGGGTAAACGAAGAAGGCAAAATTTGCCAAAAAGAGTTACAAGAACACACTTCCAACTGGATTCTTCATCGAGTTTGAAGGTGTGGAATTGCATGCTGACGTCGATGAGTGTAAGGTATTTGAAGCCTCGACGCCGGTGGAAGATATCTTGAATCTTTGGTAGTGGGTAATGAAGTTTCTTGGTGACCTTGTTGAGTTCACAAAAGTCACTGATTAGACGGCAGGAACCATCTGGCTTGGGCACCACAAATGTAGGCATTCCCCATTCGGTAGCATAACAACGTTCAAGGATATCAAGATTGACTTGTCGAAGGAGTTCGGTTTTGACGGCTTGTTGCTGGTGGATGGGAATGGAGTATGGTTGCTTGATATGAAATGGAACTGCATCGGGTTGAAGATCGATGTGGAATTCTTTGTCCGGAAAGATTCCTAGTTCGCGGTCGGTGAGACCTTCGAAGAGCTTGGCATGTGGGCTGAGGTTCTTGAGGAGATGCTCTTGTTCATATGAACTGAGATGAGTTTGTTCAGAGACTAGTTTGGGTAGATCAGTCTTCTCGTATTTGGTTGCTCCATCAACGTAAGCTTGTTGGTTGGCTTGGTTCATGTAGCATTTGGCAGCGACGTATGGTTTGTTGGACATGACTCTTTGGATGATAGTCTTGTCATGGAAGTAACTGGGTGGATGAAATGGCATTGTTTTCTCGTACCAGGTCATTGTTGAGTTTTCAAAATCCATTTTGATTCCAATGTCCTTCATAGTCTTTCGACCAAGGATGAAATGGTAATTCATTTTGGCGTCGACTACATAGCACTTGACCTTGTTGACGAGGAGTGAGAAGGATAGCTCGGGAAGCATGAGGTTGTGAAGGTTTACATACTTGGAACAGCTGGCTTTGCTATTGGTGGTAATCATGTTGACCGGAGTTTTGAGATCATGGAGGATGACTGTCGGTGGAAGGGATGATTGAAGAATAAGATTGTTGGTTGATCCCGAGTCGAAAAGTGTCTTGAAGTAGTATTTTCCTTTGTGTTCATTGACTTGATTGCAAGTAGTGATGGTCGTTGGAGCAAGATCTTGAGGTTCCTTTGGTTTGGAGAGAGCAGTGAAGTTTTCGGTGTAGCCGTTAGGTGGGCTAGGAGATACGACATAAGAATCAGTGAGTGGCTCCTTGTTAGGCTTGTTGTTGATATAGATTAATTCTTCCTTTGGAATCTCAACGCACAAATTGTTGTTGTATGACGGGAACCGTTGAATGTCTTTATCGTAGTATTCGGAGCCGGCTTCAATGTCGACATGAAAGAGATCATGCCAAATTTCTTCTGGGGACTCGGAGTGTTCTTGAATAACAACGCACATGTGTTGTTCCGTATCTGGAGGAGTAGGTGGAGTGTTGTTGTTGTTGTCATTGGTACAATCGTTGACATATGAGTTGTTGTTATTGTTGTTGCGATTGTTGTTGTTGTTATTGCGGCTGTTTCTGTTAGGATTGCTCGCGTTTTGAAAGCATTGTCCCCATGTGTGGTTCGATGCTGGATGTATGGGACAAGGGTCCGAAGATTGTAGTCTTTTTTTGCTGTTGTTATTGTTGTTACGTTCGTTGTTGTTGTTCGAATTGTTGTTTCGATTGCCATTGTTGTTGTTCCATTGGTTGTTGTTGTTGTTGTTCGAATTGTTGTTTCGATTGCCATTGTTGTTGTTGTTTCGGGGATTGTTGTAATTGTTGTTGTTGTTGCGGTGGTTGTTGTTTTTGTTGTTGTTTTGATTGTTGTTATTGTTATTGTTGTTGTTACGTATGGATTTTTGGTGTAGTCTTTCCATTCTGGTGATGATTTGATGGAGTTCATCGTCAAAAGGTGAATTGTGTTCTTCATAGGTGTGTCTCCATTGTTCAGGCATGGATTTGTAGATCAAGCTCTTGAAGTCTTCGCCATCAATAATAGCAAGATTTGGGTCATCGGGAGCACCGGGAAGCAGAGGGGGAATGGCTTTGTTATGGTAAGATACCATTGAAACGAACTTGTTGACTGTCATGTTGGAAGTCTTCTTGATATCATTGAGGATGAATCGTTTGTGATTGCGGTAGGCATCAAAGTTGTTGGAGAACTTGAATTGGATGAATTGTCCTATGACGATATTGAAGTTGTCTTCTGTTTCTTCAACATCTTTGATTTGTTCAGTGAACCAAGCATCGTCGGCATAGTCATTGAGGATGTCTGGGAACTTGGTGAAGAGCTTGGCCCCATTGTCCCATTTGAGGGTTCGTCTGGCCTTGTTGAATTCATGAATAGAGTGAATGATTTGCATATGAGTGGAAGAGTGAGAAATGATGGGGACTTTCACTTTGGTTGTTTCGGTAACGCCATCTTCGACTCTTGAAGTTTTGTATTCCACTTTTTCAATCATGTTCGGATCAAAATCGAACTTGAAGGGGATGAGATTGTAAGTAGTCATTGTGAATAGAATTGTTGATAGTTAGTACGGGTGAGGAAAAGCGTTGATTAGGGTGTAAAGCGTTGAATTGTAATACTCGAGTAATAGTGAAGGATAAATATCGAATAGAAGCGTTTATTTGACTGTTTAAACAGTGTCGTAAGCCTCTAAAAAGAGAATGTGTAGTGATAGTTTGATTTAGTAAGAATTTAGAATTGTGGGAATGATAAATCTGAAGAAAGAAACATGTTTTTGGATACTTTTGTATTCAATCGTATTAGATTGGGAGAAGCTTCTCATATACTTCTACAAAAGTGAGGTGAACACGGAATTGAATCGTATGATTGGAGTTCGAATTCCGAGACGAGATACGACACATACATTGTGGTATTCCAACGCTCACGATTGAAAATTACCCACGATTCAAGAAAATCTGAAAAGCAATGCCACGCAAGCCGGTCTTCAACCTTGAAGACTGGATGAAGAACATATCCAAATTCTCTATGTGCAATGTACGTTGAATTTCGATTCAACGGCTGTTTACTGTTACAAGCCTTCCAACTGCTCCTCGGAGTAGTTGACAGAAGAGCTAGCTCACAATCTTAGTTTTTAACCAATACATAAACCTTATTTTAGTACCTTTTTTAGAGGCATACGACACTGTTTAAACAGTCGAATAACTGCTTTGACCTTATTACTACCGGTAAAGACTACTTCAACTACTACACGAATAAAAATTACCACTACATCTAATAAACAACCAACTGATTCTGACGATTGTCCAGTAACAAGAGAAAACAACCATGTCTTACTCAGTCATCCCCTTTAAGTATGACTTTGATCAAGAATCCATCGACAAAGTGGAATACAAGAATACCCAAGAAGTCAATGGATCTCAAGAAGTTACCAAGATCAAAATCCCCTTGATTACTGCAGGATCAACCAAACTACAAATTCTTTTTACCATCAATGAGTTCATTCGATCCAAGAAGATGCTCAATCTAACCACAGGACCAAGGATCTATGACAAGTTTGTAGATCTCCTCAGAGACTACACCGATAGTAGCTGGTGGAATAACTCTGTATCAACCAATGTTCCACAGAGAACTGTGGATAACTTCCAAATCACGGTGGAAGAATTTGTCAACTACAAGTTCGACAACAACCTTGATGCCTACCAGAATCACAGAAGATTCCTTACCAACATCAAGAAGACAACCACCATGACAGTACACCAATTTGTCGCACAAGTCAACTTCCACAACCATGTTATCCTCCCACTACTTCCGGGACACCCACCAGAAGATGCAGAGATTAAGGACCGAGAGTTCAAGAATCTAATCTTTGAATCGATGCCTGAGGACTGGAAACACACCTATCAACAACACCACTCTCCTCATAGAGATTCCCTATCTGAAATGATGATGAGATTCAAACGATTCCAATATGCTCAGAGTAGAAAGAACAAGAAATCAGATAACCCAACAACAATTGTAACAACCGGAATGGAAACAACAACAGCCGCAACAATCGAAATGGAAACAACAACAACAACAACCGCAATAACCGCAACAATCGAAACAATCGCAATCGCAACAACAACAACAATAATCAACGCAACAACAACAACAACAATAACCAAGGCAACAACCAAGGCAACAACAAAGGTCCAACTAGGATCTCGAACGACTCACCATGTCCTATCCACCCTGGTACCAATCACACTTGGGGTCAATGCTACACCAACAAGAATGGCACCAACTCCAATCAGTCCAATAACAACAACAGAGACAACACCGACTCGCATGTGAACGATCGCAGTAACTCCAACAACAGCAATCGATCCACTACCTCCTCTTCACATGGCAGTAACTATCATGAACCCAAACAACACATGTGTGTCTTCATCAATGAACCAGAAGAAACCATACCTGCCACACCTTGGCCGGATCTCTTCCATGTAGATATGGATATCGATGAAGAATACTACAATTCAGATCTTCAACGATTTCCCTCATCCGAAAAGACCAATTCCGACAACAACAAGCAAGATGTTGCTCCTAGCAACAACAATGTCGACATCGACCTTGCTCCAACCACAGTAAGTGTCTGCAACTCAATCAACGGATCCCTTGGAAAGTACTACTTGAAAACCCTATTCGATTCCGGATCAACCGACAATCTCATAGTGGAATCAGCAATTCCCTCTGGAATCAAGAAGAACCTTCTAGACCAACCAATTCAAATGCAGACGACAAATGGCAAAACCACTTGCAACCACTATGTAACCTTGGAGAACACCATATTCCCAGAACTATCCTACTCCATGAAAGTCCTACAAATCAAATGCTTTGTCGTCTCTCAGAATATCAACTACCATCTCCTCATTGGAAGGAAGACTATGAGAGATCTCGGAATGAAAATGGACTTCGAGACTTGTACCATAGAATGGTACGAGAAGACAATGGACTTCCACCCGCGAAATTACTTTGACAACAAGTCCTTGCTTCACAAAGTCATGTCTGCAGAACCACATGCAATTGCAGAAAGTTACTCCAACCAATCAATCCAACAATCTTATGTAGATGGAACCACCAAGTATGAGAAAACTGACCTCCACAAGCTAGTAACCGACCAGATCCATCTCTCCTACCAAGAGAAACAAGCCTTGTTACCAATACTCCTCCAAAACGAAGAACTTTTTGAAGGCTTGAATGATAAAGAATTAGGCATTTTCCCTAATCAAACCTTCCACATTGATCTCCAGCAAGGCGCAACTCCATATCATGTAAAACAACCATATTCCATTCCACTGCACCAACAAGAAGCAGTGAAGAAAGAAATCGATCGACAGGCGAAGCTTGGCATCCTCGAACAATGCTATGCAACTGAATGGGGAATGCCAACGTTTGTAGTCCCAAAACCAGATGGCTCCTGTCAACTCATCAGTGACTTTAGAGAACTCAACAAAGTCACCAAGAAACTTCACTATCCACTCCCAAAGCTCCAAGATATCTTCCACAGAAGAAGAGGCTTCAAATACGTCACCCGTTATTGACGTCAGCATGCAGTTCCACACCTTCAAACTTGATGAAGCCTCCATCTGGCTTTGTGTTCCTTGTTACTCCATTTCGGAAAGTTTCGACTGCTCCGACTGCCAATGGGCTTCCTTCAACTCTCCAAGTTGGGCCCAAGGCTGTATGGAACAAATGCTCCTCACACTTGAAGGATATTGAAGGTATATATCAATGATAATAGGTATCTTCTCAGATACACTTGAATCCCATTGCAAATCAGTCTCCTCTGTCTCTGTCCTTACTGAAGTCCCACAACTTCTCTGTCAAGCCCGCCAAGTGCCACTGGTTTCAATCGCAAGCACCCTGGCTTGGCCACATTATCTCTCGTGATGGTATTAGACCCAATCCAAACAAGATTGCTCCCTATCCTGAAACTTGCGTTTCCCTCAACAACAACCCAACTTCGATCCTTTGTTGGGATGATTAACTTCTATCGCAACTTCTATCCCAAGCGCGCTGAAGTTCTTGCACCCCTTACCGACCTCTCTGGAAGAGCCAAAGGCAAAATCTCTCCAACTCCAGAACTTCTTGAAGCCTTCAACAAAGCCAAGTCCCTCATTGCCAATGATATCCTTCTTGCCTTTCCTGATCCAAACAAGCCCTTCCATGTCTATACTGATGCTTCTGACTACCAACTCGGAGCTGTCATCCTCCAGGAGGGCAAAATCATCCTTTGCTTCTCGCGAAAACTCAATTCGGCTCAACGGAAATACCCAACGGTCGATAAAGAGATGCTCTGTATTGTAGAAGTCTTCAAGGAATTTTGCACCACTCTTTGGGGTGCTGAAATCATCGTATGGACAGACCATATCAACCTAACCCGGCAAAACCTCACAAGCCATCGGATTATGACTTGGAGAATGCTCCTTGAAGAATTTTCCCCAGTATTCAAGTACATCAAGGGCAAAAACAATGTCATTGCTGACGCGCTCTCCCGGCTCCCACTCCAGCAAGACACTCCGGAGAAGAAGAAGGAGTTCTTTGGTCCCGCTCCCGATCCAACGGATGACTCGGACCTTGCAACTGACTCAACCGGCTCCGACCTTCTCTCTCTCTCTGAATTGTTCCTTAACTACCCAGAAGACATTCCCATGCATCCCTTAGCCTTCGACCAACTCGCCCAAGATCAAGCAGCCAACGCAGATATCTCTACCAATCCCCGGTACACAACTGAAAACTTCAATGGCACCGACTTGAAAGTTGTAGACTCCAACGGTCGACAGAAAATTGTACTCCCTCCAAATCGAGTGCAAGCCACAATCAAATACTACCACCACGTGCTTGGCCATGCCGGCGCAGAAAGATTGTATCAAACCATCAACCAATTTGTATATACCCCAAACCTGAAGGACCAAATCAACGCCTTCTGCAAAACTTGTGACACGTGCCAACGATACAAGAATAGCCACCAAAGCCATGGACAACTCCCGACCAAAGAACACCAATATGTTCCTTGGGACACCATTGCAATCGATGGAGTAGGCCCTTGGAAAATCAAGATCCCTGGGCATGGAACAGTCTCCTTCAATGGCTTGACCATTATGGACATGTGCACCAACCTCCTTGAAATCATTCGAGCCCCACAAGTAAATCCAACCGGCCTCATGGCAGTTCATGCCCTCGACAATGGCTGGCTCTCCAGATATCCCCAAACCAGTAAATTGTATTATCGACCAAGGAACCAACTTCATGAGTAATGACTTCCAACTCCATCTTGCGAACCTAGAAATCAAGGCCAAGGTTTGCTCAGTTCAAAACCCACAATCCAACGCAGTACTTGAACGCGTCCACGATACCATGAAGTCTGCAATGAGAACAGAACTCAATACCAATCCTCCACAGACTCTCCAGGAAGCCACGGACATCATCGATACTGTCTTTGCTTCTGCTCAGTTTGCAGTTAGATCAACCATCAACAAGACCTTTGGAATGACGCCCGGAGCCCTTGTATTCCACAGAGATATGTTCCTACCATTTCCTGTGATTACAGATTTGGCCATGGTCAGAAACAAACGCCAGGCTCAGATAGATAAGAACGCGATGAAAGAGAATAGCCACAGGAAGATTCATGATTACAGTGTAGGAGACCAAATTATGGTGAAAAATGAAAAGCTCATTCCTGGTGCTTTTGACGCAAGAAGCAAAGGCCCCTACACCATACAGCAAATTCACACAAATGGTACAGTTTCCTTTCTCTTACGAAATCAAGTGATCCAACGTATGAACATTCGAAACCTGAAACCATATCACACCAACTAAAAATTTCTTATCTAAGCAATACTGGTCGCACACGACTAACAAAATTCTGTGCCACCAATCGAACTTTTACGAGAAGGAGAAGAGTGTGGTATTCCAACGCTCACGATTGAAAATTACCCACGATTCAAGAAAATCTGAAAAGCAATGCCACGCAAGCCGGTCTTCAACCTTGAAGACTGGATGAAGAACATATCCAAATTCTCCATGTGCTTCTCTATGTGCAATGTACGTTGAATTTCGATTCAACGGCTGTTTACTGTTACAAGCCTTCCAACTGCTCCTTGGAGTAGTTGACAAAGCTAGCTCACAATCTTAGTTTTTAACCAATACATAAACCTTATTTTAGTACCTTTTTAGAGGCATACGACATACATACCGGTACATGTCGATGGGGAATGAAAAAAAAGTCCAAAAACAAGATTAAAAAGCCATGAGTTGACAACATCTGCGACGTCATAATGACAACGAGTCCGCCACCAAATCGCTATTTAAAACTTTAGTCCAATGAAAAGGGGCGAAACAAAAAAGGTCAACGAGAAGAAGGAACTTGTCAAAACCGAAGGACTGGAATCAGCGATGTTGGAAGCATTTTTTACGTTCGCAGTCTTGCGCAGCCGTTTCTCGTCAAAACTAGTGACATCGGAGTTGCGAAACCGACGAAACAAATTCGTTCCTGGGCTTGTTCCGTTCGTTTTTTTTTTTGGTAACCCAAGTTTCAACAAAAGGAGGTCATCGAACATCCATCAAAACCAAGACTACATTCACATCATCGTTTCGTTGCTGTACTGGATGCAGGCATCTCGGGGACTTTTCGGAGGTAGTCACAGGCTCTTCACACAACACAGAACTTTCAATAGACTAAAACGGAAGTATCATCATCCTCATTAAAGCAAATAAAAATAGAACCATGATCGCCAGAACTTTGTATACCGCAGCTTTGTTCTTTCTTTGCATTGGCATGTGCCAATCGTTCACACCCCCGCCTCGGCCGGCATTGACGATGCATTTCAGTTCCGACTTGAAATTGAAACTGAAATACAAATCGGATAGGACTCTGGGGGAAACAACGAAAATCGAGAGACCTCTTCCGGTTCGAAAAACCAAACCGTCCAAACCAATGGTAGAAGAAATCTTCTCTCTCGATGAGCTCAAATGGTTTCTGGAAGAAGACGAACGACCGGTCGTGATCAAGTGAGTAATAACACAGTATCCCATCATCTGCGATCTTGCGTGTGCACAACGCAATCGAAGTCGAATCGAAATACGAATCTAACTCCCGTGATTTGCTCTCTGCTGTTTGTTTGGCCGTTGTTTAGGTTTCACGCCAAGTGGTGCAAGAAGTGCCAAAAGCTAGGACTGCAGTTTAATCGCCTCGCCATGGATATGGGTGACCGTATCTTGGATGGGCAGCTCATTCATGGCGATGTGCGATTCGCTGCGATTGAATACACGCCGCAATCTCAAGACTTTATCACGGAAGAACTTCAAATCAATGGCGTTCCGGACATGCAAGTCTACGTTGGAACCCACAAGTTGTTGGAAGCCGGATCTTCCATCAAGAGCATTCGCACGGAGCTTGCTCTCCTAGAAGGCATGAGCCACGATGACGTATTAAAACGAGCCGAAGAAGCCGATGATGGTCTTCTAACGACTCTCATCGAAGATTCCTTTTACGACTCGCCTTCCTTCCTCAACGAGGAGTGGTAGTCGATACGGTGCGAGATGTACTAGTAATGGCAATGGCCGAAACACCCCTTGCATCATCATTTTTTGTGAAAAAGTGAATCTGCATCCATCTACCACCATCCATCATATACCATCACAACCTCATCACAACCTCATCACAACCTCATCAATACAAGAACCTTCCAACACGATTTGAAAGGTTTCGGGAACGCCGGTCTCTTGTTGTTTGGGAATACAACAGCCGGTATCGAAAAACACATATATTATACAAACACACACAACACACAACATACAGCACTCTTCTTTTTCGCAACAACACCAATACAAAATACAATTATTTGAAGATAAAAATAGAAAGAATATTGCAACACAATGTATCACAACTATCGATTGTATACTTCTGCTATCTATCGGCATCTACCGGTATAGTATGTTCCGTTACTACTACGTACGCATATCGGAGACCGCTTTCCATCCACCGTATTGCCGTGATACGAATCTGTTGTTCCGAGAGAAATGCGAAGTAGTGTCGTACCGGTACATACTCGTATTTACTCGTACCGGTAGCATCTTTTTTGGTGAGAACGAATTAATTACAAGTAAAATTAATAATAAAAATACAAAGTCGGTAGCTTCGTAGTTACCTACGGTACCGGTACTCGTACGTACTAGTACTCGTACATCTTCGTACGTAGTGATACTATACTTGTAATATTACGATTCGTATGAATATATCGTACGTATGTAAAACTTGTCGGAACACATAAAATTGTCGTATCGTACGGAGAATTTTTGAGTCACACATAGTCGGTCATGAATGAGGGCAATAAAAAGTACCGTCAACACATAAACGTTGTGCCTGTTCGCTTACGAGTAGTCGAGCTTCGGCGTCGGAATTGCGGCGAACAAAAGCAGCTATGTACCGTACGACGAATACTATCGTGCCGGTACGAGTACGAGTACGAGTACGACCGCCTCCCAGCAAATCGTGTCAAGCGTTGGATGGGATGCGGCAGCGCTTGGTATACGAGTACTGTACGGTATTATTGTTGGCAGGCAATCGAACTACACAGAACAAAAACAACAGCCGATAGCAGATTTGGTGCATTAGTTTAGAAAGCAGCAGCTGCAGCTGCCAATTCACAATGGGCATCGATACAACGGATCAGGAATTGCCTGTTCCTTTGCCATCTACGTTCCATGTGCTGGGGTTTGAGGTCCACGGAGAATACGAAAACGTGTTGGAGTTATGGTGTCTCAAAGCGAACGACAACAATCATTTTATGGAATTGAATCCCAACGATGTTCTCATCCAGGTCTGTTACTCGGATGTCAACCCCGTCGACCTGCAAAAAATGCGCGGTCGCGAGAACGAGGCCGGGCGTCCCGTAGCCAATCCCCCGCTGCACGTTCCGGGATACGGCGGCTCGGGCAGGGTGGTGAAGGTTGGCTCGGCCGTTCGCGATCGAAATCGAAATCAAAATCGAGATCAAAATCGAGATCGAAATCGAGATCGAAATCGAAAGCGAGACAAAGACAATGGCAAAGACAACCGGTGTTGGAACAACGGAACACCGGTATCGTTTCTCGCCGATCCGACCCGCATGGGGAGCTACGCAACCTTCGTTGTGGTCGACGCAAATTGCGTTGCGCGAATTCCACCACCACCGCCACCACCACTGCCGTCCGACGAATCCACGTGCGCGACCACGACCACGTCCATGTCGGACGAATCCACATCCACGTCGGGCGCATCCTCGATGATGACGATGATGATGAGGAGTTGCGCTTCCATTCCCGTCGCTGGTCTCACCGCGTACGAATCTCTGGTCAAGTGTTGTCTCGCGAAACCAACGCAAACGCAAACGCAAACCGATCCGAGCGATACACATACAGATACAGATGCAGATGCAGATACAGATGCAGATGCAGACGCAGATGCAGATGCAGATGGCAGAGTCTCCTCTGGCAGTCTGTTGGTGGTTGGTGCTTCCGGTGGGGTTGGTTCGTGGACCATCACACTGGCCAGGGCATTGAATCCGTCTCTGAAGATCATTGCAACCGCGTCGACACAAGCCCAGCACGACTGGTGTGCCGGGTTGGGAGCCGATGTTGTGATCCAACACGGTGACATAGGAAGTCGCCTCGAGGGGGGGCGAGAAGGATCGGTCGATGCCATCGTGTGCCTTGCGGAGCCCACACCCGAGTTGTTTGGAACCCTGGCCGAAGTCATCAAGCCCTATGGCTCCATTTGCTTGGTAGTGGCCGGGAAATCGATCGGATCGTTGGATTTAGGATTTTGCTTCTTCAAGTGTGTCGACGTCAAAACGGTAACGGTCTTCTCGAGTATCAGGACGAAGTACAAGAACATTGTCCCTGCCAAAGAACTCGAGTTGATTATGGATATGATAACTTCGGGCAAGATAAAGGCCCCGCTATCACCAGATTCCGAATATGAAAACGGGATTGTCTCCGAATCTATGAAAAGTGCGACGAGCAAAAACGGTGTTTTGGCGGCGCTGAGTCAACCCACGGGACGGCGTGGGAATTTTGTCATGAAGATCGACCACTAGCGAAAACGATCTATTCCTATAGCATACCGTAGGAACAGAATGCCAAGTCGAGAAGCAATGCTAAGTGTATCCTGTTTCCAACTCAATAGCATACACTTGGAAATATTGAGTTGAGTTTTGGAAAGGTGCGGCTAAGTTACGTACAAGCACAGCTCTATTGAAGGCTTGATCTATCTACACCTATTATGAAAGCAAGCCTAAAAATACCTAAAGAAGAAATGCCCGTGACAGAAAACCCAAACCGACATCAAAGTTGGTTGGTACGGTATTCATACCCCGTCGAGACCAGTTGCATCTCCATCTTTCCAAAAATCGCAGCCCTGTACAGTACTCGTACACGGTCGTTTCAATTCTCGTTTTGTTTTCAGATCGAGATCGTATCCGAGGTCGCATGAAAGGAGCTTTACTTTGAATCCACGATACAATCAATGTACTACAATACGTTGCAAGCGCTGGATAACTGGTGACTAGATCTTTTATGCAGATACAGTTTCAACAGTAACAGAAACTGAACGATGGACTTCACTAAAAAACTCATCGATCGCTCTGGTCATTACCTCTTCAGCATCGATTGCATCGCTAGGAATATACTAGTTACACGTTTCTACCTTGTTGCCGTTCTCGTTCCAAATCTTGTGCAAGTTTTTCATTCCCGATACCGTTGACTCCAACCAGTTTGTCGATGTTTTCGGTGTACATTTTACCGGACACCCTTCGCGATTCTGCCACCTCGAGTTGATCGGCCCGTAATACGTTGATGGTGGCGTGGGGCGTGCGACGCTGCCAAGCCCCTCCGGCAGCAATCTCCTCCGTGGTCAACACGCATTCCGATGGTGGCGGCGGCGGCGACGGCGACGACGACGACGACGACGAGTCGAACACAGACGATTGATACGTCTCTCGGTACCACTTTTCCAATCTTGGAACGGAATGCATGTGTCCGAATCCCGGCCACGACTTCCCGTCTGGGGTTGCATAACGGGGATGGAAACAAACCACCCCGACCTGGGATTCGGCTCCGGCCGCCACCACCCCTGCCTCAAGCATGGCAAATACCGGGCCGGCCCACAGATCAAAGTCGTCGTCGAATTCAGGTGCTGCCAGCAAAATACTGCTCACTCCTTTTCTGCCTTCGGGGCCGGCTTGGATCATTTGATCGATCGCCTTCCACGTGTCAGCAAACAGACCGATCGGGTGTCTCTGAAAACTCGCATGATACGCAATCGATCCGGAGGGAACTCCCAGATCTGCCAATCCCTGTCCACTCATGCGGTCACTCCGTGTGAAAGGACAAATTCCTTGTTCTACCAAAATGCGTTTTACCCACATTCGGGTGCGTTCGTTGATGATATTTTCGTCGCTCTCCAAGAAACCACCCATGCCAACACCCCGATCGTCACGAGACGTCGGTTCGGACGGCGGTGTGGGTGTGCGAGGCCTCCGCTCGAGGCGCACCGCCGGCATTTCTAGTTTTTCGTCGCTGAGAAATTCCACGTCGAGCGTGAGGTCGGACGACGCACCGCTGCCGCTGAGTTCGAGTTCCGGCGCCATCATCATCATCCATTCCATGATTTCGCAAAAATTCTGCACGAGCGATCCCGACGCATCGGGCAACCCGAGCACCACCACGGAAGAGCAAGAAGCCGGGCGCGGGGAGTGCACCATTTCCATTTCCATTTCCATTTCCATCAGTCGCGCGCTTTCTTCCCACAACCAAGCAAACGCTGGAATGCCGTCGAGACCGGGCTTCAGGATGAATTCGATGCCGTCGGAGGAGGAGGATTTTTCCCGCCGGCGCACAACGCTTTCCAATTGACTCTTTTGCATCGCTTCCTTCCAGGGCGGGGACGGCAATTCCAAGCTTGGGAATTCGACCTTTGGAATCAGAGACCACGCACCGTCCTTTTGTTGTTGCTTTTTCCGATTCCTTTTGGAAGTTGTCAAATCGATTCGAAACCGAGGAAATGTTTTCGAAAAGGGACAAGACGACAAGGGTGGCGACGATTGTGAAGATGACGATGAGCTTGGAATAGTTTCGTTGAGTTTGGTGTCTTCGCACGGCGTTTGTTCCCTCTCTTGTTCTTCTGTGATCGACATAGCCAATGAATGCTGTGTCCGGTGCCATTCATCACAATGCCTTTGGAAAAAATTGCATTGGCTCCGACTCCGACTCCGACACTGATAGCAATGAGTATTACGCGATATCCCCATATATCTTATTTTTGTTTTTGTTTTTGTCGTCGTGAGTGCAGTAGAGATCTTTGGTAGTGTCAACGACCACGGCAGAAGCCAGCACAAAAACGAAAGACCCATCATGGCGTTAAGATTATTGGTCGGTGGATCGAAGGATAGATCGAAGAATTGGTTCGTCCATCCAATTTATTTAAAATGGATTACCGATGATCTTCGAAACAAACAGTAGTTAACTCTCGTGGTCAGGAGTAAATGAGTACCGGGTTGTCTACCTATTGCTTCTATCGTCTGATTTGTTGTCCGTTTGCAGAAGATTGTAGACCAATTCATCAAAAGGATTGTTGTCAACGATGATCAATGAGAATCGAGAGTGAAGATCGAGGATTGATGAGAGAGAAGAACCGAACATGTGCGGTTGTTATGATGCTACAGCACTAATTTTCGATTCATTCGATTCGATTTTGAACCTTCTTTTGGATTCTTTTCAGATAAGCCCCCACACCAGCCGACTTCATTCACAGATCCTCTTCGTAGAACGAAGCTAAAGCCGTTGTGATCATTTGTTTGCGGAACTTTCGATTCGAAGCACGAATGCTCGATTGATTCCTTCTTGCATTGCACTTTCTTCGTTCCGTCTTGGTGATCATTGCGAGACAAAAATCACTCGTTCCCCCATTCCTCTCATCCTATTTTCAATTGCGAAGCGATATTATTTATTTATTACCGTAACCTGTTCGAATCTGATCCTTTCCCAAGCATTGATGCAACTACATGGTACGAAACATTCCATAGATTTCTCCTTACCATGAGTTCTCACAGTACCTCCATTGCATCCAACGACGGAAGCAACGATTGCGACATTCAAGAGAACGAGAACAATTTCATGGATACCTTTGGAGAAAATCCGTCAATGGAATCCGATATTTCAGCCGGCAACAGGAAAAGCAAGAAACAGAGGATGAACTTCAACGTCAAAGAAGATCATTCTTCCGAATTCAAAAACCGCCCCCGTAGACAAGAAGAAATCGGCAAAATTCTCGGCGAGACTTCTTCAAAGAAAAACACCTCCATGAATAAAAGCCAGTGCCACATGAATGGCATGGATCTTGATCTTGATCCTTCTTCTTCACGTTTCGATGACAACGACGCAATGGTAGTTGAGTCGATGGCAACGACGATTCTCAATGGGGAAGACCAAAGCGAAAGCGAAAGCGAAACGGCAACGGCAGCGGCAACAAAAGCAAGAATGGCGATCCTGTCGGAGGAGAAGCAACTGCTCCGGGCTTTCGTCGCGTGGATTTGAGAATCGATACTTCTTCGTTTTCACCCCGGGAAGAAGATGTTCGAGCCCCTTCTTGGCTCGGTGCCCTGAAGAATGCAGCCACCAACAACAACTCGTCCCGGGGAGAATCCCTCGAAAAGGGTTTCTTCGGTGACTCGATCACCGATGACGCGAGTCCCGAAGCAGGAATCACCGCTCCACGAACTCAAGAAGAAGATGTACAAGAAGAACGATCGAAGCAGCAGAAGCAACAACAGCAACAACAGCAACAACAGCAACAACAGCAGCAGCAGCAGCAGCAGCAGCAACAGCAGCAACAGCAGCAACAGCAGCAACAGCAGCAGCAGCAAGATCAAGATCAAGAAGCAGACCACGACCACGACCACGACCACCAAGGAGCGTCCTTCTGTTCGGACACGATCATGCGAGAGATTTCTTCCAAACTCGACGACAAGCTGAACAATACCCATCTGGTCACGAAAAAATTGTTGCAAGAAATGACAGTTTTTGTCCGGTCGCTAGAATCGATCGACAGCAACTACAATCGCATCCGAGAACTCGAAATGGCTGAATCGCAGCGGATCGACGGTGTTGAGCCCGACGTCAACGATGCCAATGGGCTTGTAGTTGCTTCTGTGAATGAAACTGTCGGTATTGGTGGTGTTGGTGGTGGTGACAATCACTTTTTTCACCACCACCATACTCATAGTCAGCACCAGGATACCAGTGAGGGAGTGGATGAAGAGAACGACGATGCAGATGGCGTACAGCAGATGCCTTCCAATCACTGCTTCCGGGGCCACTCGTCGTCATCGAAACAAGACCTTCGTTCCCAGTCGGTTGCTGACCGCGATCATCAACCCTTGACCCCCGTGGCGAACAACTATGCATGCAACAAGAGAAATGACAGACTAGGTAGCGGCGATGATTCGATGCGGCGTTGACTTGTCAATGATAGACCGTGCAACTGTGAAGTTCAAACGAAGCGGCTGAATTCCGATGTCTCAACAAAATCACACGCTTTTTGTATGACCTTTGCTTCAGTGTCTGCTGCATCATCATTGTTTTCCACCGGTGGCCTCGTAATCTCGAAGACATTCTATTGTTGTTTGCTCCGGTATAACTGACTGGACACTCAAACAGGGAAAATGGAATTCGGTTGGTTGTGGCAATCAAACGGCCAAAATAGTTTGTCAGTATTCTAAACTACAATACATCGAATATATACAATGTCGAACGATGGATTCCTCTACAAATAATTCTCGTCATTGATAACGTGCCTAGTATTTTTGTATGGAACTATCATAGCGACCAATTGACCTCTGTAATAGTACGCAAAGCCTCGCACTCAGACGCAAACCATAGGATTGTGCTGTGTACTAAAAATAATCTAACACACCGGAGAGAAATCTCCTCGGTGTAGTACTTATTGGTTACACTACACCGGAGCAAAACAATGATAAGCGACTTGCAATCCTATTTATGGTCAGAAATAGAGAGTCTCGTCAAATCGATGGCGAGAGGATCGCGCTCTTCGTCTTCGTCCGCGGTCTTTGGCTTCGTCTTGATCTTCGTCTTCACCTTCATCGATCTTGTCTTGAGTTGTCCACGACCGCCCGAACCATCTTCCATTCAGGAAGAAAATTCGGAAGAATATTGTCCGCTCCCTCGAGATTATCTACCGGCATGGTGATCGGATACCGGAGGAACAAATTACTCAAAATGATTGCTCTCCTCACCACTAGTTTGGCCATGGTGGCAGGAGTCGTTGTGCAGCGAGGATAAACATTCATCGGTGAATGGGCCGCCCAGTGCGAAACCCAATCCAAGGAACGCAACAGAGGCTTCACGAGCTCTGAAACACAGGTCAGTCGCTTCCAGCATTCTTCCTGGGTGACAATGGGCACGAGCGGTCGTCCACCTGTCCTTTGGATTGGTACAGATAAGTTGCAGGACTTCCAGAAATGGACACACATTCCATACCGCGTACTGAAGACTCTTTTTCAGATACCTTTTTCCAAAGTGTCTGCATATTTTGTCGTGTGTTCCGTATAGAGGGCAGCGATCATTTCCCAGGGTCCGTTTGCGATGTAGAAGGACCAAACGTCTTCTTAGATCCGAATTCGCTTTTTCCAACAGCTTCTGCCTGGCCTTGGATCATCTGGTTCCTCGGCAAGGATAAAAACAGGTCAGCCCTTATCCAAATGGAAGATCGATATAATCATGAGGCGGTCAAGGGTGAGCCCATCCCCCAGCCATCGTTAAAACCAGGATCCACACTCCAGGCAACCCTTTCAGATATCGAGGACTTGAAGATCTGTACTAAGTACACTACAAACAGTAATTTGTGAAAGCAGAAGAATAAGACTACCATGAAAACAACATTTCAGACAAAGTCACAAAGTCCGACAACAACGCTGTTCCAGACGAACACCTCTGGAACAACATGGTCACCCAATTTTTTTTGATGGGGTGGAGGCTAGTAGACAGACAAAAATTGGGGATCAATTGGAGAAGGCACCAACTTTTTGTCTTTTCCAACAACATACTGAACTTTCAATGCCAAGAAGATATGCTCTGATTCATATGGACGCTATGAGAAATCTGATGATTCTGCCTTACTTACTGGAAACATCATACATGACTTCTTCTTGAAATGGTTCCATCACACCAGCAAGACCCACAAGGAGTGAGCTGACATCAAACACAGTGACCTCAAAGCCTGTGCAAAGACTGACAATTGCTCTTGGTGGAATTGGGAAAAGGGGCTGAGCATATTCTTGTGGCACTAGTGCCTTGACTAGCAGTACTACTGAACTACTCAAATTGGACTCAAGCCTATTTTGATGCCACAGCACCCGAGAATGAAGACCAACGACCTCCATACCATGATCCAAGCATCAAAAAGTAGTAAACGAGAAACTTGGCAGAGATAGTATTAAAAAGCTGCATTACTAAGTTAACTGGCATTCAATTTGTGGAGGCCTGTTGTCAGTTGAAAATACGGCAACAAAAATACCATACAAAAGATACGGTAACACAGAATAACACGGCAAAAACAAATATACGCGTGCGGCTATTTGACTGAAAACCAAACATACCTCCACTACTTTGAAATCCATAAGTGGTAAAAATAATCCCACTTAGCGTCACGATTACTAAACAGGTTAAATGGTACGAACCAGAATATCATAAAAAGAAGAGCACTAAGTAAACACTTGGAATCCATTTGTGAATTCAAAACAAGAATAAACATGACTGCTCGTGAGGAAACTACTACTTATGGTGCTCATCAAAAGTAGTACCGGTTCAAGATGGAGTCTCTTTTATTCCATTAAAAACACGAAGATACTGTTACAATCAAGCAAAAGGGACAGGGGTCAACTTTACACTTTTAAAAGGTACATCCGTACACTTTTGAAAATTAGGTATTGTGGTACGATCAATATATAGAGAGAGTATGAACACAAAAAATATCAATGGCATCCCCAGCGCAGAGCACAGTGCCCTACTACTGCCCTCTTCTTTTAAGCCCCCAACCCCTCCTACTACCCTCTTCTTATAAGCCCCCAACCCCCAACCCCTGTCCCAGTACTGTGTTCACCAGAGCAAGCGCGACCCCAACCAAGTTGGCTCGGTTATATACTGGGTTCACCATATAGGGTGGAGGTCAGGGTGGAGGTCGGGGTGGAGGTCAGGGTGGCAGATGGGGTGGCAGATGGGTTAGTGGCTGAGCAAATGAGGTCACAGGATTGAGTTGTACATATGATCATACCTTTCCTGGTTATTGTTGTAGTTGAAAAGTGTATGGCAAAAGTGTATGAATGTACCAAACAAAGTGTGTGATTGACCCGGTACCAAGCAAAAGACCCATCAAATGAATTACTTAACCTTGAAAAACCCGATTGGAAGAAGACCAATACAATACAGTGATACAGCGCTATGGCAAGAATTGGTAGGACGTAACACATAACCGGGCAAAGGTCTCTACCATGTAAAATACAGGGAACCCGGCGGTACACAGTGGAAAATACATTCATTAGGTAGCAAAACTAAGAGAGTCACTATGAGCTCACATCTCAATTATTTTAAACATCCTATACCTCTCGGTCGATTTTTGAGTGTACAACAAGGCCGTGATATTCATGTTTCATGTGCCAAAGAGAAGCAGATATTCAAATGGTCTATGGCAGGACAAATCCAGACAGAACAAGTACGTCACTTATGTTCTGTATTCCCCCTGGTTCACACTTCCTACAATGGATTCCGTGGCCCAGTGGGACGTGGCAGGAAGATTTGCTGCTGACAATAATTAGATACAGGGAGCAATTTCTGAACTTCCCCCTACATTCATACTTACCCAAATGCTGTGGTGTTGACCGCTTGCAACTACTTGGGAGCATAATGGATAATAAAGAGCCACTCACAGAAGTCTGAGCAAGGAATGCAATGGGACTGAAGTCTTCACCTTACAACTCAGTCCAGGGCTCTCTAAGGGCTAAACTCTTAGTCCTTGGAGACCCAGATGATCCTCAGAACCGCCCATCATACACTTGGGACCACATCCAGCTCAACCTCCCAGGTATAGAATTGCATGTGTGGGAGTGACTCTCTAAGATGTTTTCTCGTAACCTTTGGGAGTGACTCTCAAAGGTGTTTTAAGATGCAATCTGATGTTAAAGTAGAAAGTGAGATCATGGTGGATCATCTTACTGATGTCCATCAAGCTATGCTAATTGTGATCCTTTGAGGAGAGAAGTGTTCCATTGTGAGAGGAGGACAAGAGAGTCAGCATGCTCTCGGATACTAGCTTATTATCCTAAAACCATAAGACATCAGCTTAATATTTGTGATCAGTTGTTATGCACCCAAGGCGCAACCAGAGTCATCTTGGCTCTGGCCTGCTCCTGTATCTACCCCCTAATCAATTACAAGTTCATTGTAAGAGTTTAGGTGTAAATTATGCTATGACACCGTAGAACCTGGTGCATTTTGTACATGTGGTGAGCCGCTCAAATTAACACCTATTTGCCTACCTGTCACACCAGAGGAGGTTCGACCCTCTCTTAAGAACCCGTACAAACACACACACAATGGTACAAACACACAAACTTTCATCTATGGTGCTACAAAAAATCTATTCCCACGTACAAACGCACACAAACCGGTACAAACACACAACCCCAAAATGCTTACTACTGTGCTAAAATGTATTCATATCTCCCAACGCCCATGATGAAATAAGCTACAAATACACCATTGGAAAGAGCATATTCTATGGATTCTATGGGCGCTTTTCGCACTTTTAGCTGGGCCTATTAATGGAGATAAGCCAGCCGTGAAAGCTGCCCGCTGGCTGATTTTTAATTAACACAGAAAACACCGCACAAAAATGAAGCTCATAACCTGTTGTTTGAAAATCGTAATAATTTACACCTAAACTCTTATGCATCACTTATGAGAGGGGATGACATAAAACAAAATGCACATGCTGTCATATTTTTTGTGTCAGCATGCACTTCCCATGTCAGAGAAGAACACATATAAGTGAGAAGGCATAATATCAGGCACTGGAATGTGGCACAGGTCATCAGAACGAAGGCCTATCAGGATCCTCAGGCCTCAGGATGGGGGTACTAGGTACTGGAATGGGGCATATGCCAAGATGCCATTCACCAAAATTGGGCTCTTTTTTCACGGAATACGCCATGCTTGACTGAGGTCATAATAGGCTGACTTGCAATGCTTTTTTATTGTCCTAATCCTTGTACCATACGTAGGGAATACCACAATTGTGGTATTTAACCTGGCACTACTGTGGCACGTAAGTAGGAATCGGTACGCTTAATGGTACATACCTCTAATGACTATTCCTACTGTTTTTCTCTTTAGAAATCATGTGGTACCCCTAAAAAAACAGAGGTACAGGGCGAATTTCCATATGCAGTATTGTTGCATTTTTAGTGGTATAAGACTCCGTGTAACTCTTAAGGAAATACCACAAATACCACAAATACTTTACATGACTCTTTCTAAGAAATGTCCCCGGAGGTGCTTGTTTCATGACACATTCTTTTGCTCACTTTTTCAAAAAATATGACACCGGTAAGACGACATGACGGATAGTAAGACGAATAAGCGCCAATCCCCCCCCCCCCCCCCCCTACTATTATTGCTGCTAAATCGGTCCCCTCTGAGTAACCTAATAGTGGGCTGCATAATACTTTGGTGCTCTATTTAAACTATTTAGTCTAGGTATCTACCTTGGTGGCAATGTTTGATCGTAACATTCATTTTGATCGTAACTTTGGATTGATCACAATCCATCAGTTTTGTGTAATTTGGTTATTCCTCATCCGATAGCCATCCAATTGCCATTCCAAGTCAAAAAATTAGTAGAGTATCATGCTGGCGCTCGAATGTGGTACGTTGCGACGTAGTATCTATACACGTGCACCGTCATTCTCCCTTCTATTGGAGGGGAAAAAGATGGGTTGGCAAAGCAAGGGCCATCGTTGTTGGTTTCATCCTTCTTGTTGTGTATCGGTTATTTGACATTCAAATAGTACTACCCTTCCCGATAAAAAACCAAGTAGTAGAGCAGTAACATGTAGGTATTTGAGTTGGTGTCATTTTGTACTATTTGCACAGTGGCAAACCTTCACGGTCTGTTCTATCGAAGGAGAAACAGAATGGTCGTCAAAATTGAAATAGTGTCGGTTTTTCCGTATCTTTGTATACTACTTGAATCTCTCTTGTCAATTGCCATTCCAGATCAGCAAAGCACGAGAGTAACATGATGGTGTTCGAATGTGGTACTAGTATCTGTACATGTGAACCCTCATCCTCCCTTCTATTGGAGGGGAAACAGATGGGTCGGCATAGTAGGGCCGTCATCGGCTCGTTTTTTTGTGTCTTGGTGTGTGTGATATTTGCCATTGAATTGCCGTTCAAATACCCTTCCTGCTCCAAATTGAAGTAGAGTAATGTGTATGTATTTGAGTTGGTGTCATTTTGTACTACTACTTGTACACCAGTGGCAAACCTTCATTGTCTGTTCTATGGAAGGAGAAACAGAAGGGTCGTCAAAATTGAATAAGTGTCCGTCACATGTGACGTCGGTCTTTCCGTATCTTCATATACTTGAATCCCTCTTGTCGATTGCCATTCTAAGTCGAAAAATCAGTAGAGGAACATGATGGTGGTGTTCGAATGTGGTAGTATTTGTACATGCCCACCCTCATCTTCCCTTCTATTGGAGGGGAAACAGATGGGTTGGGGAAGGGCGCCTTGTCGGCTCGTTTTTTTGTACTATTGTCTTTGTCTCCCTTGTTTGCCATTGAATTGCCGTTTGAATACCCTTGCGGATCGAAAACCAAGTAGCGGAATGTGTAGGTATTTGAGTTTGTGTCATTTTGTACTAAATTTTGTACGGTGATGAACCTTCATGGTCTGTTCTATGGTAGGAGAAACAGAAGGGTCGTCGTTGCGAAAATGGAAAATTAATGACAAAGGTGATTTCAACCATCGGACTTCCCATAAAAAAAATTGTCTTAGGAGTGAGTTTTTTGGTGTGTTTTCAGGGTCTTTTCACTTGTTCTTGGTACTGGGTATTAATTGTGGTATTTTTATCTTGTACGGTACCGTACACTCACCGTAGTACGGTATGTGGAAATATTTTTGACATCATTTTCATGAAAAAATTACAACATAATGGGACAGGTGCATTTTATCGGTACCGGTACATCCCCAGCAGAGAACCCTTCCAGATTAGGTCGAAGTGACATCGCAGTTATTACCGTACGAGTAACTTGCTGCGTACTCGTAAGATACTCGTACTTGTACTCGTAATCTTAGGTACAATACCGTATAGCCTCTCCGTTGCGCTTTCCTACAAGTGTCGACATTGCGGAGAGATGTTCCACAGGAAAGGCATCAAGAACCACGAGAAAAATTGCGTCCCCATGTTGCATGCTCATCGGCGGCAAAAGCATTCCGAGCAAAAGCCCGTGCCCGTGTATGCTCCTCCTCGGTCACAACAACAAAGGAATTCTCCCGTCCCGGACGATTCGATCCCTCCGAGCGCACGGTTTGAATTTCCGAAAATGCTCTATAAAATGCTCGAAGACTGCACGTTTGACGAAGATTACTGCCGGATCGTTTCGTGGCAGTCCCACGGTTTGGCGTTCAAGGTGCACAATCGAGACGAGCTGGAAAAAATTCTGCACCGGTGGTTTCGGGAAAAATACGAATCGTTTCGCTGCTTGTTGGAACAGTGGGGATTTGTGAAGTTGAGTCGAGGAAAAGACCGCGGTTGCTGGTACCAGAAAAAATTCTATCACGTTTCGTCGCTGTCTCTTGCCAAGAAGAAATACGACGATGTAGAAAAGGCAGATTTCATCAAGGGCGTGCCGGAATACCTTTCGCCCCGGGACGAACCGGATTTGGATAAGGAATCAACAATTGAGAACCGCATTTCTTCCAAAAAGAGAAAGGCGAAAGCTTTGATGACCCTTCTGGGTGACAGATCTGTCAAGTCGGAAAAGGCAGCAAAGACTTCCACCTCCAGTAGAAACGGTTCTGAAACAACGAAAGAAAAGACGAAGAGTTCTCATTCTGGAAGGAGACGATATGACGAGTCAACTCACAAAGAATGTCGATACTGTCATGGGCTGTTCGCTGCGCAAGGCTTTGCGAAGCATGAGGAGTCCTGCAGTGCTAATATGACAGGCGTAGCTGATGCTGATGTTGGTGATGACGATGATGGTGCTCTTCCTGATGTGGTCACGTGCAGGTACTGTGGAGTTAACTTCAGTAAATATGGCGTGAAAAAACATGAAATGTTTTGTCAACATGCGAATGACGGCAATCTAAGCGAAAGTGAAAGCGAAAGCAAAGAAAGCGATAATTCTCGCCACGGATTGGTAAAATGCAGATACTGTGATGTTTACTTCAGTAAATATGGGATTGGGAAGCACGAATCTTGTTGCAAGGGAAAAGGTCAGGACAAAGACTTGTATGTTAGGAGTCTAATCGGAGACAGCATGGAACACGAAAGCGAAGAAGGAGATGAATTTAATCGTCCGGACGTGGTTCCTTGCAACTTCTGTGGAGAATTCTTCAGTAAATACGGTGTGAAAAAGCACGAATTCTTTTGCAAAGAGGCCAATAGTCCGCCTCGCAACGTGTCGAAAGTTTCGAACAACAAGAGAGTTATTGTCAAAGGAAACGAAACAACAAGCAACTACCAACGTTCAGCCCTGTCCGACGACTCATCGGTATCTTCAAACGAGTCGGGTTGCCGGATGTGTGGTTTCGATGACGACCATGAAAATCTTCTCTTATGCGAGGGGTGCGACACGGAACTCCACACCTATTGTTTGAATCCTCCGCTCGATAAAGTGCCAGAAGGCGATTGGTTTTGTGGTAGGTGTAGTTTGGAGTTAATCGCTGCAATGAGTTGATGTTCGTATTACTAGCGTATTACGGAGCAGTTGATTTCTGACCGCACTCGTTTCTTGACACTCAATTTCAGATACCTGCAAAGCACGGATTGAAGAAGCAGAGATAAATATGGAGAAACTAATGCGCCACGTTCCCCCTGAAATGGAGGGGAGATTCGGAGAGATATGTTTTGCCAAAAGCGCCGAGAGTGCTCACTGGTGGCCAGCCTTGATTTTTGACCCCCGATCGTTCCTTCACAATCCACAAGTTGTCGAATTGGCAAGAAGGAATCTTGGCAAGCGATATCTTGTTTTCTTTTTCGAAAATCAAGATGCATTTGCTGCGATTCCAAAGACATGGATCGTGGCATGGGAGGAAGGGGTGAAAAGAGGATTTGATAAGGGAAAGTCTGTTCGTCATGCCAGCAAAGCTCGGAAAGGACAATTTGAGAGAGCCATGGATCTTGCAAACGAGGCATTTGCGGATGTTGCAGCTGGCGGTTATTCCGATACAGAGACGGAATTCGGTTCTCAATCTTATTTTGACAACGATCACTACTCTAGAACAAGCGATAGAGATAGTGTCCCGAGAGAAATAGATATAGAAAACTCAAATATCGAATTGGACCCAAATTTTGATTGGAGAGCAGTAAGGGACGAGGCAATAAAGGAGACGAAAGCTGCAAGCCCTTCACAGTACCCGAAGGAAATCAGTAGCGATATCAGCAAGAGTCTATCACCAAGGCCAGGAGGAAGATATTTGGCGCAACGTTATTTTGGTAAACGAGTACTTTACATCGGTACGTTTCTCGACGAACATAAAGCAGCGTTTGCAATTGAACTCTTCTTACGGAAAATGAGACAAGCATTATGTGCACTTCAGCATGATGACGACACTCTCGATCCGCGGTCTATTTCTGACGGAGCAATCAATATGAATGAAACAATTAACAGCCCTATATCTGATAGAACAGCCCGATCGGCAGTTTCAAGCAAATCACCATCGAAGAAATCCAAGAAACCAGATTCATCATCATCGTTTGGAACTTTTACGGATAAGAGACCGTACAGACCACAAGCTCGGTCTGTTGCCAGAGGAACCACAAAAGCACCATCTGACACTGGATTTGTTCATTCGCTACAATCACCGAAGAAGGTGGATCCATTACCAGAGAAAACAGAATTGCAGACACAGATACCACCACGTCTCAGTGATATAGAACGTGACAAACTACTCTTGAGCACATCCTTGTGTCACTATTATCTTCTACCGTTAACGGAACTTTAAAAAGAACGTCTTTCAGGATGAGACTGAATCAATATCATGACTGGCACCAGAAATGAATCCAGCTCCATAGCTGGGGTCACTGCCTGCTTTTCCTGGTATCGTTACACAAGGGATGATATTATCCCTGGATTTTTTTCATCGAGCTCCAGTACTTCGGATACTCCCATTGAAGGCTAAAACATATTTAAGCTTTTCCCAATGGGTACCGGTATGTTAATATTTCCAAAGAAGTACCGGTAGGAGCATACGTCTATGATCTTCAAGTTATACTGTACACATGATACCCTTCCTCGACTCTAAATAATGATCTTTGGAGTTTCTTCATTCGTAGGTAAATGCACTGGAACTATCAGGAAAATTGAAGATTTTTCCTTTTTGCCATATTGCTGAGGTGCCGTCATAGATTATTTGACACGAACAGGCTCGGACAACATGTACTGGATCGATTGCAAGGTAGGACCAAATTTACTCCGTTGCTACCGTACGTACACAAGTCAATCCCACCTTTCCCCATCCATGACCCTCGTACATCGTACGTACGGTAAGTATTCTGTACGTGCGTGCGGCGAAAATTTTCACTGGAGAAAGTCGTACGAGTTTAAGTGTTAATCGGAGCAGTCAATTTGAGACAGCTTTTTTTTACGAACCCCTCCTTAGAAGCATCGATTTTGGTCTTGTTAGTCTTATTGATCTTTCTCTCCAGCTGGAACTTCTCTACCAAAGTAATCACCGCGCCAGAATTGGCAAGAGCAAGAGCTTTCCATAGATACCCAATTTGCAGGGGTTGCGCGCGCCGGAACCCCTTCGGACTTTATGATTCTTCCGGTCAAGAAAATCACAAAAAGTTGGAAAAAAACTCCATTAACACAACCTCATAATACCAAGCTGTCTCAACCCAACCATTCCTTAACCATACCACCTCGGCCGCTCGCTACTCAGGGTTACCTTCCTTATACCAAGATCAACAAGACCTGCAAGTTTCGGATCGATTGGACGCGTCCTACAGGAGAAAAGAGCTTTAACAACAGCAACAACGAGTCGTCGTTGAAGGGAAAAAAACTGTGAAAACTCCCAAAATCCTTCCATATCAGGAACAAGGATCCCTCTGCTGGCGCCAACAACAAGCAAGCCCCACTACAGGGTAAATCGATACTTATCAAGGAGAAGGCAACCCCCAAGTTGCGACTCGATCCGCCCACGTTTTGAAAAAAACAGCCACAGCCACACTGACACCCCCAAGGGCCCAAAAACAACGTCAAAAATCCCCCCATAGCAGCAACAAGGATCCCTCTGCTGGCGCCAACAACAAGCAAGCCCCACTACAGGATAAATCGATACTTATCAAGGAGAAGGCAACCCCCAACTTGCGACTCGATCCTCCCAGTCGATTTTAAAAAAACAGCCACAGCCACACTGACACCCCCAAGGGCCCAAAAAACAACGTCAAAAATCCCCCCATAGCAGCAACAAGGATCCCCCTGCTCGCGGCATCAACCAGCAAGCGCCAGTACAGGATAAATCGATACTTATCAAGTAGAAGATGCCCCCCAAGTTGCAGATCGATCCTCCCGGTCATTTCGAAAAAACAACTCCAGCAACAACAACAACAACACCCAGGGCCAAAAAACTCCCCCTACAGCAGCAACAACAACGCACACAGTTGGCGCTGTGGCAAACGGCGCTGCCCTTCCCCCTTGCAAGTTAACAAATAACGCGGCTGTTATTCTAAACCATTCCCACACTGGTACTATCACTACAGCAACTGCTATGTTAATTGCGGGATTTACAAAGGAAGAGAGCAAGAATCGCTCCCTACAGAAGAGAGTATTGCGCAAGAAGGCCAAACTCTTGGAAGACCAACAAAACAAGAAGGCTGCCCCCACTCCCCCCCCACCGCCGCCGCCGCCGCCACCACCCCCTGCTGTTGTTGGTGGTGGATCGAATGGTACCAGCGTTTCGACTGTAACCAATCCAAGTGGACTGTTGGATCCCCCCACCAAAAAAAACGACGAATGACAACAACAACAAAAGAGCCCATATGGCCTCAAGCAACAGCAATGGAAGCCCATCCTCGACAACGACGAACGACGACGCCGGCAGCGCCGGCAACAGGAGCAGCGCCAGCAGGAAGCACAGCAGGAAGCACAACAGTGTCTACAGCAGCGTTTTTGGAAAAGGAAAACTCCCCCCCCCCCCACCTTGCAAAAGGAAGAAACTAACTCCAACTCCATTGTCTTTGAAAAAAACAAGAAGGACTCCCCACCAAGCCCTATGTTCTAAAGCAAATGAGCAAGCTATCAGGATTCGATTTAATCATGCCTGGAGGGTAGCAGAGGAAAAGTTGGAGCAGCAGCAGTTGGTGGAGCTCCCCAAGGGAGTAGAACGGGTGCCATCAACGGTTATCTGTGACGAGGTAAATACGGCGTATGGTACGAACATCAACCCAGTCACATTGCGGAATCGTCTTCGTCAAGGACTCAAGGGTCCACCACGGAGGGGCCGGCGGCCAGTACTTCCAGACGCGGTGGAGGATGCTCTTGGCGAAGCAATTGAAACTTATGTTACATTGACGGCGGCTCGGATGAAGGACAAACCAAATCGTCAGATGGTCATTCAGAAGCTGACGGCATGCATCACCACCGGTTTTATTCCAGCACCGCTTACCGACTCTGTTTCTTTATTCAAGCGCTTGGAACCTAAGTTTGTAAATGCGGTGGAAGTGTCAAACCAGAATTCGCAGATGGAGGAACGCCGGGCAACGTATGCAACGCGTAAAAATATTAACCAATGGTTTACAACTCTAAAAACTCTTTTTCTCGAAATGGGCTTTGCACGGTTGCCAATGGTAGAGGAGACGGCTGCAGGACACGAAGGAGAGCTCTATTTCCCACCTGAACAACTTCGAAGGATAATCAACGTGGATGAAACGGGCCTGTCACTCGATACGACCACAAGTAAGTCCGGCGGTCGACCCGTGACACACTATGGACCAAGCAGCAAACATCTACCTGTTGGTGCAAACCGGGCTAACAAGAGTAGTCACAGCATAACTCTTATCTGTGGGAGTTGCGCTTCGGGCGATCCCATCCCCCCACATTTTCAGTTGAAAAGTATGGCTAAAGATGATGGAAACAAGAGGATTCAGGATTCGTTTTTGGAAGAGCTCGAGCACAATACGGTAACCGGAACATGGGGGTTCAACGAACCAACCGAACGGTGGAGTACTGTGAACTGTAACGCCAGTGCAGGCATGGACGGTACGGAGTTTACGAAGGTAGTGAAGGATGCATATATGCCGTTGTATCCAGACCTTGCCCCCATTCCTGGAAAGCGAGTAGTGATGCTGGTAGATTCGGGTCCAGGACGCGAAGATGATGACCTACAGATTGTTACAGCAGCAGAAGGACTATACATACTCACCGGAGTTCCAAATACGACTCATATTTGGCAACCAACAGATATGAGCTATGGACCGTTTAAAACTTTTTTTCGCAAGAACAAGACAAAATTGAACAACTCGCGGCTTGCAAGAAAACTCACAATGCGATCAGACGATATTCTGCGGCTCGTATTTGGAGGACAGGAGACACCAACTTGCACTGTTGACAAGCGCATACTACAAGGCTTTTTCTGTGGAAAAATTGAAGGCTATCTGGCGCCACATTGGCATCGTCCCTTTTACACGCAAATGTCTAGAGAATCGCAATGTAGCTCGTGAGGTGACGACCTTACTGGATGGTTCTGTAGACCATACAGCGGATCCAATGACGGCAAAGTTGCTTGACCTCGAACTTCGCAACAGCAGCGCAGTAAACTATCTAACTGAGTATGGTTTGAAAGGTGAAGCATTTGCTGCAAAAGCACCGCGAAACAATGGGAAAGACAAGATTGCATATACAAAACCGGGTTCGAAGGAATGAATATTGAAAATTGCAACGGCAAAGACAGCAGGAGAGAAATTTCGAATCACGGGCGGGTTTGTCACTAACTCGTACGACGTTTGGAAAGCAAAGGTATTGAAGGAACGCTTGAACAAAATCACCATACTGAAGACTAGAAAGGCGCGCGCCGCTGCTTTTGCAACAAAGAAGGGAGCAGCTGAGGCCTTAGTTGCAAAGTGTGGGGGCGAATTCGCTAGGCTAGGATTGCAAGCATTGAAGGTAGTGTATGAATGGAAGATTGGAAAGAAGGTTGCTGCTGGAATGAAAAAAGAACATGTTGTTGCTGCTCTAGTTAAAGCCAAGGATGATCTGCCGGTCGGCGAGGTCGAGTGGAGTGAGGAGCGCGATGGCGCTGAATTGGAGCGGCTGGAGAAAGATGAGATCAAAATGAAAGAAACAGAATTGGGGAAGGCTATGGCAGAGAAATTAGAGAAGTGTGTTCAAACAATTAAGGAGGTGACTCCAGAGATGCTGGAGATAGCAGCCCTGGATGATGGGAAGATTGAATACATTAAAAGGATGCAAGCAACAAGGGGCGTGGAAGCGACGCGCGATTTGGAGCTTGTTAGAGCAGTGTAATCAAGAATGGTGTCGACGCGGCATCATCATCGTCGACGACACCGCCCGCGTTTCGCCCTTGAAAGCGATTCGCCGGTTTGACAAGGTCGAATCGCGTTCCCCCATCCCCCCAGTGTGGTGCAATTGAATTAGTTAATTTAGTATCTGTTATTTGTTTGTTATTCAGTTGCAATTAGATGGATTAGGAAGGAAAGAAGTGACGACGAATTTCAAGTTTTGCAATAGAGGTGCAAAAATTCGTCTCGGAAATTTCGATTCGAAGCGAAATTTCGAACCGATAGAGGTGCTGAATCAGTCATGAGACAAATTTAAATCATGAGTGTTAATTCAAGGTTTTGCTTACAGTACAAATTCTACGTAGCCCTACTTTGTCTCGTCGTCATTCGCACCTAAACTCGTACCGTACTCTACGTCGTACGTAACGCGAACCTGACGGGAACGGTGTACTGTACGTTACATCACGCAGAAAGAGAAAAGTCCTACGCACGTAGGTCATGCATTGTACGAGTAGTCCTAAGTACGAGTACGAGTACGTATGGGTGGTAATGAGCACCGTAGCAAAACGAATAAAACGATAGTACTGGTACACGTACAATACCCGGAGTACTTCGTATTAGAGTTCATCTTCCTTCCCGATTGGCATTTCGAATTCATATCTTCTTTCACAACAGAAATCAATACGTGCGACAAATCCTCGTACCGTACAATGTGCGTGACAACAGAAGATCACGGCCACAGTGAAGCGGCACTCGCTAATGCCAAAGATGACTTTACGGAACACATGGAAGGAATGGAGGAAGCGGCAGCGGTAATGAGATCGCGGCCTCTCATTGTGAAAGCATATCCAATTGACGATCCCAACGCTCCCTCCGTCGACAAGAGCAACGTGAAGCACGCCCATTTCGTGAGGCACGGGCAAGGATTTCACAACCTCATGGCAGATCTCGCAAAGCAGGAGGGTAGGAAATGGGAAAATTGCACCAACACTCCAGAGAACCCCTACGTCATGCCTGAAATTCTAGATGCTCCATTGACAAACAAGGGTCGCCAGCAGGCCGCTACTCTGCAGCCAGTCATCAAGGCCCTCCGTCCCAACGAAAAGCCGCAGCTTGTTGCTTTGTCGCCAAATTGTAGAGCTCTACAGACTGGTGTCATTGCTTTCCGAGAGCTTATAGGAAAAGTCCCATTCCTAGCGCACGAAATGGTCCGCGAAGAGACCGGCATTCACATTTGCGACAAACGACGTCCGACTTCGGATCAAGCGAGTGAATTCCCGATGGTAGATTTTTCACTCATGACGGAAGAGGAAGATGTCATTTTCCAATCTGATAGGAGAGAGACGAAGATGGAACTTGTGGATCGGATTTACTCTTTCCTTGAGTGGTTGGAATCACGCGACGAAAATGTCGTTGGAGTTTCGAGCCATTCCGCCTGGCTGCTAGCAGTGTTTAATGCCAGTTTGGATGCAGATGAAAGTCTCAAGGGGTGGTTTCAGACTGGTGAAATGCGAAGCGTTGTCTTGGAATTCGTTCGTTCCTAAGAAATCAATCAATAAGAGCGCAGCTGCCAGCCAAAGACCACAACCACAACCAATCACGATCGGCGTTTCTAATCATCTAAGTTAAGATATGATCATTCTCCGTCGCACACAAAACAAAATATTTTGCTAAAGCGCCGCTACGAAATCGATTTGTTCAGGTCACAAAATTCATTCGGAGCAAGAGTAATATTGTTTTGCAATGACACACTGGTATCTAGTGCACGCATTGCGTTGACAAACGACTGGCATGAATTTCAAAATAAAACAAGAAATATATTATTGAACATGTTCGATCGCTCCGTGTAGTTGATACACCTTCAAATAAAGAACTATCAGAAACTTAGTACCTGGCAAGGCTTTCGAAAACATCCCTTAGTAAATGAACCAAATTCGCTATCGTGAAAATAATGAACGGTTAAGTAATAATAATCTTATTTCATAATACGATATGCTTGGAGACATTATTTATTTATGGAGTGAAGGACAACACAGATTGAGTCACGGTACTCAAACATGTCCTTTTGTTCCATATATCAGTTGACAGTACCATCGATAGCTCACTAGTGAAACTTTGTTCCTTCCTCACAGCAAAGTCGTAAGGGATTTCAAAATATGAGTATTGATGACCTCTTGGTTTGTTGAAGAAGAAAGCGTGAAACAGTAGACAACGCAAGTGTAGGTTGTCACGATACTCAATTCGTGTCGGCATTTTTCTTGGCAGCAGTAGCCCAATCGTGAAATTTGGTGCCCATCTTTTTTAGACCAGCACAATCACAAGCCTTCGAGAAGTCGGTGGCGTCGATTCCGCAAAGCGTCCCTTGCAAATCAACACTATCAAGACTGCACACACCAAACAATTCATCCCCACGACGGGATTTGGAATTCACAGAGATATCAGATGACAGAAACGAATCAGAAGCTTCACCTTGAATTGGACCGTCCATCGTAATAATCGTATCCTCCATAGTGCAATTGAGATTTTCTTCGAGCCACGGTGGATTTCCACCTTCTGCGTTCTTCCAGTCGCCGAGATCTTCAGAAAAGAACTTGAATTCCTGCATGGACTTGCTGTTACGTAATGCCGCGAATAGGTCACGCTTACTTGTTTCACCGATAGTACACGATTCGTGGGAATAGTTCCAGACATTGATCAAAATATTATTCTCACGGAACAAGTTCGCAAGCTCCATGGCAATAGTGCTGCTTTCTTCTTCGGTTTTCAATTTTAAATTTACACGGAGCGATTCCAATCGGTAGTTGTATTTGAGAGCGTGGCATATGGACTTGAACTCTACAACCGAAATTGGTGGGGATAGGTCCAGTGCCGTGAGAGTCAGGTTCGATTGAAGGCTGTAAACTAGAGTTCGAACGTGACTGTGGTTCATATCAAGACCGCTGGAGTTGATCCGCATGGTCTGGAGTGTTTTGGAGTTCATAAGAGTTCCGAACGAGCACGACTCCTTGAGCTCGAGCGAAGCGTGGGTCAAGGATGGGGCCGTCGCAATGACTCCCAGAGCTTCTCCGCTGAGCGTACCATCGGCCATTTGAATTTGGAGCCGATAGAGAGATGGCTTTGAATGGATCAAAGTAGCGAGGTCAGTCATAGAGGCCGAAGAAAAATTCAACAGAATCAAACTATCTAGAGTCTGAATTGGCGTTGTGGCGTCGAAGAGACACTTGATTTCTTCAGTGGTTCGGTAGGTCGACCGGTTTTTGTCAATTGCGCGACAAATTACCAATGTTTGCAACCCTTTCAGTGCTTGAATGGCGTAAACAATCCTTTCGAAAGTATGTTTTTGATACATATCTACAAAGAGTTTGAGGACATTCTTGCCATCGACACCTTGCTGGAGCGCACCACCCTCTACCAGTGCCTCCAACATTCTCCTTGTTTCACTTGCAATGACTTCTGGGAAACCTGCTTCGACATCTGACCCTTCATTGAAGAAGAGGGATGGCCACAACACTCCATAATCCGCTTCTACGATAGTGGCGACTTCAAACCCATCGTCATCATCGCTATCGAATTTCGTGACCACAATATCCGCTTCATCTATGCAACTGTCCACGGTCTGAGTGGTCTTGGGCGTAGGTACTTTAGTGATCAGCTTGTTGGAAGGAGTAAAAGTAGTCAACATTCCCTTCTCTTGAAAGAGCTTTGAGGTCTTGTATGGGGTCGTTGAGGAAAGGAACTTTGGTTCAAGCTCTTTCAGATGAATCAAATAGTGTCCCTTTCCATTCTTTTCCGGCGTCTTCGCCTCATTCAATACGCCTACAGCGCTTGTGATAAAAGCTGCCAGTGCTTGTGTAGCAGTTGAGATTTCGGACACCGTCGCCGCGGTTTCCTTTTCCTTTTCCTTCTCCTTTTCCTTCTCATTTGTTTTTCCCTTGGTGTCTTCGGTCTGTTCAAAGAAGGGCAAAATGATGCCTTCTCGTTCCTCTTTATCGTTCTTGGCTTCGTCGTAGGCATCAAAGAACTTTTTGATGCGGACGGGTGTCATGATTTCATCGTCTTCGTAAACGAAGCCGTCCGTGACTTCGTCCTTCATAAAAGAGTCCTTGATTCTTTGCCGCTCTTCGGCGCTGTTGCTGTCCAGGAGGACGGCCTCGAGGTCACGTTGAAGATCGGTAGTTTCAACTTTCCATAGTATGCGGACCTATACTCTTTACTGGTGTCGAATGTGATCGAGAAGTGATTGATGTTGCTGCTGTTGCTGCTGCAGCTGCTTTTGCTGGTGCTGCAAGAGTCACAACGTCACTTTGTTCCGAAAAAGAAGGCGAAAGTAGCAAAGAACGAGAGGGATCTTCCGGTTGCCAGAAGCTGTGTTTCTTCTTTGTTGATTTCAGAGGGTAGGGGCGACCATGGGTCATCTCGTAGACTCGTCGCCGTCGCATTCCGCTGACACATTCCGACATAATCGAGGCATCCATGCAGTTGTTGTTGTTGTCGTTGTTGTCGTCGTCGTCGTCACGCTCATCTGTGTCGGAAGAATCGTCTCGAAATCCAGCGGCTTGACCAAAAGTAGTACTATTAGCTTCTCGCTCTTCTTTGATTTCATCAAAAGACTTTACGGAAGTAAAGTCACGGAAGCGAGACCTTTGCACACGCTCTTTTTCCGATGTAATCAGGGTCATGCGCCTCCGGATCCTCTTTTCCATCATAGTCTCCATAGTGATTGCCCTCGTTGCGTTGCGGGCAGTATGGATGGAGTAACTTTTCTGGAAAGGGTCAGCAAGGTTGTTGCAAGTAGTCCTTCTTACTAGTTATCAAATAATAATAATGATAATTCTACAATACGATACAATCCTGCTTTAAGTCCGTATTAGCAGGGAGAAGAAGAGGTGTCTTGAATATGGTGGTCACCTATATCCTAGACAGATGGATGAAAATACGAAGTAGAAGTAGAATTCACCGGATAGGGGCGTCACACAACACAACGGTAGGCAATGGGAAGATACTACTAGTATGCCATAGATTTGAAGATGATTAGAGAACAAATAAGATAGTCCCGGATCAAGTTTCTTTCGATATTTTTTAAATAGTGACGACCGTGACTTTTCTTAGAGAAAAACGTTAATAAGTGATGCTGGCGCGGCAGGTGTGTGTCCTTTCAAAAATTCAAACGAGTCGCAATAACGGTACACTCCGATTATTTATTTTCGTTGCGGCGCGCCAATACAGTACTTATACCTCGTACGAGTACGGTAAGGCTGAGTATCTTACTTCGTAAAACGTACTAATGTGATTCATTAGTACGATACGGTCGCTCAGCCGACAGAGATTCTTTATCATCCAAGTTTCATGACAACAAACTAGTAGTACCGGTAGGATACAACACAAACTACGGATACTACCGTCCTCGATACTCTAGCAACAACAGAAGTATTGGTATTCATGTTTTTTCATTACCATAATAACATGGAAAAATGTGCGTCGGAATTCTGCCTGGTAGCCTAGCTAGCTAGCTAGATGGCTAGATGATGATGGTTACAGTAGTATGGCTAGTACTAGCTTGATGGCTCGATGGCTAGATGGCTATGGCTAGCTAGCAGAGTACGCTGTGGTCCATTCTGATGTTAGTGAGTCTAGGAAGTAGATACACGACGCAAAAAATAATAAGCTATTATCGCATCATTATGATTATTGTCTATTTTTTATTCGGAACAAAGTGCTACTAGTACGGTACGCTACTACTACTAGTACTACTTTGTGTCAGTAGTAGCTTTGGCCATTTCTCATTGCAAAATTCTGCTGTATTTTCCCAATGAGGAGTTTCAGAACTGTTTGATTGATTGATTGATTGATTGATTGGTTCGTTTAATATAGTATGCACCTGTTGTTCCCGCCCGTTCGCCTTCTATGCTCCCCGTTGCAATCGTTCATAATTGTGGTTCTGTCTCACGACTCCGGAAAGCTGGGAAATTCCTCCTCTGTGGTGATTGTTGTTCTTGTTGCTGCTGTTGTTGTTTGCCCTGCTGTCGCCTCTGGAACTGCCACTGCCATTGCCACTGCCACTGCCATTGTGTACTATCACGGGATCTCAATCACAATCGCTGGTCTACACGATTCCAAATACGAAGTAACAAGCTATACTACTACCACATCATTACTACTTATTCATGACAAAGTGCCGCTACG
The DNA here is from genome assembly GCA_037355745.1 of Pseudo-nitzschia multiseries. Taxonomy (NCBI): domain Eukaryota; phylum Bacillariophyta; class Bacillariophyceae; order Bacillariales; family Bacillariaceae; genus Pseudo-nitzschia; species Pseudo-nitzschia multiseries. The sequence continues at coordinate 11,783,678 of CM074787.1, read as the reverse complement.
TGTACTGACTGTACTTTGTGTCGGTAGATTAGTCATGGCCATTTCTCATTACAAAACTCATTCTATATTTCCACACGCAACGAAATGCTGAAATTGAGTGTGTGTGTGTGTGTGTGTGTCATGTAGAACTAAAACTGATTCGTTTCAAATACCAGTTCTTCCCGTTCTCCTCCTATGCTCGCCGTGCCTTCTTCGACCCCTTGCAATCGTTCATAATTGTGGTTCTGTCTCATAATACCGGAAAGGTGGGAAAACCCTCCTCTGTGATTGTGATTGTTGTTGTGATTGTGATTGTTGTTGTTGTTGTTTGCCCCGCTGGTGCCTCTGCCACTGCCTCTGCCACTGCCACTGCCACTGCCATTGCGCATTGTCAAAGGATCGTAATCGTAATCGTAATTGTAATCGTGATCGTAACCGTGATCGCAATCTTCGTCGTCCTTGTGGATCCTCGCTCGACCGGTAACGATCCACGACAATCCCACCATCGCGGATCCCCCGACGAGCACCATCGCAAATGCCGCGGGAACGAGATTGAATTCTATTTTGAGACAGGATCCGTCGTCGGAGATGGATCCACACGCGGGATTCCGAATGATCGTGTCCGTGATCGACGGCATGAGCATCTGCACCATGATGGTAGCGATCGCAAACACTTCCCACGCGCAAAAGGATCCGAGAAAGTCTACAATCACGGCCAGGTTCCGTGCGGTATTCCTACTCCCACTCCAACAGCACCGATCCAAAACGATTGTAAAGAATAGCAATACGGATCGAACCACCGGCCCGACCACGCAAAACAGACCGAAGGTGCCCATCAGCATGTAATCCATTCCACCCGCCGCACCGGTTGTCCACATGAGGGTTTGAAAGGAATACGGTCGTTGCCAATCGACGCCCAGGATTTCGTGCAGCAATTTGGGACCCGCACCGTACACCAGGCGTTCCATGGTGGGCACTTCGGCCCCCAGGTACACAACGGCGAGGATCAATGGGGCGGGTACCAGAAACCAGAGGGGAAACAGTTTGTTCTTGTTGCTGTTGCTGTTGCTGTTGTTGTTTCTGTTGCTGTTTCTAACGACGGAAGGGCCGTGAGAAGCAAGCATTTCGGAATCGTCTTCGATTTCCAACGCGGATGCACGACCGGTTCTGTTGCCGTTGCTGTTGCTGTTGCTGTTGCTGTTGCCGTTGCCGTTGCTATTTCCGTTGCCCAACAATGGTGCGTCCAACCTCTCCTCGTCGTCGTAAAAAATATCAATATGGTTGGTGTTGGTGTTGGTGTTTCTGTTTCTGCTGCCACCACCACCGTTGCTAGTGCTGCGTTGTTCGGAAACCAAGTGCCGGACCGGTCGTTCTCCCAACAGCAATCCACCGCGCTCGCGATATAGATAGCCCCTCTCTGCTGCACCAACACCAACACCAACACCCATTGCTTCTATTGCTTCTATCGCTTCTATTGCTTCTATCGCTTCTATTGCTGCTTCTTCCTCCTTTCGTCGCTCTCGCTCGCAAATTCCGGCACGGTGGTTGAGAATGTCCACCGCGAGACTCAAAAAAATGGACAGAATGACGGCACCGCAAAAGTAATAAATCCCCACCATCCCGACCACCCTCAGCGCCGCGGTTCCCCCCCCGCTCGTCGACACGCCCCCCAGCAATTTCCGTCCCGTCGACTGCGCCCAGTCGGGATGGTCGTAGGCCTCGCTCACGAACTTGGTGCAGGCCCTGCACTTGGCGATTCGTGCGACGCGGCGCTCGTGCGCGCAGTCGAACTTTAGCAGTTTGTCGCAGACGGCCTCCGTGGAATACAACTCCCGCGCGATGGCCATCATCGTTGGCAGGTTTTCGACGAGACCGTTCTTGATCGCGTCGGGGTCGACGATCCAATCGAGGTTGAGCACACCGACCATGACGCACACCACCAGGACATCGGCGAGGGACCACTTCCCGAGTCCCGCCAGCCACGCCAGTGTCCTCCTTCGGCGGGTCTCGTGGCGTCCGAGTCCGAGTCCTTGTCCAACACACCCACATCCACATCCACATCCACATCCAAACCCAAACCACGTGAGATTGAGCATCAGCAGCTTGAGGTGGGGCCAGATGCCCGAAAAGACGACCAACAGAACGGCCGCCGCTCGCGGCAGGAACAGATTTCCGGACGCAACGGCTATCCCCTTGGCCGTCCACAACTCGTGGATGGCAAACATGTACGTAAACGTCCGGACGTCTCTGTCTTCCTCCAGCACAAACGAGAGGTCGTAGCTATCCAATCCCAGCACGTCAAACGCGCGGCGGGTCGTGTATTCGGTGGCGTTCGCCCAGATGTCCACGTCGGCGCCGGCGTGGAGTTTCCACATGGGTTCGGTCTGGCCGCAATAAAAAATGCCCTGGCACACCACGCACAACAGCGGGATCAGAACCTTGGCCCACTTGGGTACGAATTCCGATCGCGCCAGGGTTGGACACGAATACGAATACGAATACGAATACGAATACGAATCCGAATGGGAATTGGAGTGCACTGGCGGCGGCGGCGGCGGCGAAGGTGACGAAGAATTCGGGCTGCTGCTATTGTAGCTGCTATTGTTGCGGTTCGTTGCGGCTGCGGATGCGGCTGCTGCCGTGGCGAAATTGGCGAGTTGTCGGAGAGAGTTTGCATTATTATTTGAAGCCGGTGGTGATGATTCCGGGGCAGTGCGTGTGCGTGTGCGTGTGCGTGTGCTCGTTGTCGTGCTCGTTGTCAACAGCGATTCCCGTTCTTCTTCGTCTTCGTCTGCTTCGGCTACATCTGCTTCTTGTTGCTGCTCCGGGTTGCCATCGCCATCACAATCACAATCACTATCACTATCACAATCACAATCACGACGCGGTCCGCCACTAGCACTGATGGAATCCGCCGTGGCCGTAGTGGCAGGGGAAGAAATTCCCTGCTCGGGATCGGAGGATGTCGCCGTCGCCGTCGCCGTCGCGGTGACTATTGTTGCGGTTTCATCGCTGTGCATTTCCACCGAGTTCATTACTACGGTACGGTATTGGGTATGGTATGAAACAATCAATCAGCAAGTAAGAATAACTGTATCGCTCTTGTTGATGCCGATGATAAGACTACAAGTACAGTAAGACCTACCGTACCGATCTTGGTTAAAACTTTTGCTTTGGTCTGTGAGAAGCTGACGTTCGTTATTACCATGCGGTAATTACGCATTCTACGGTACTCGTACTCGTACTCGTACTCGTACGGTGCACCGTAATTTACCGTAGAAAACGTGTTGCTGTTCCAGAAAAAGAATAACCAACCAACAGAAAAAGAAAAAGAATATCGGTACTTATATTGTAGTCGTACGAGTACAAGACTCGTACTCGTACTCGTACTCGTACCGGTAACACTCGCAACGGTTTACGGTTTCGTTCTTAATCTTGTTTCATTGTTGCTTCTATTTTTTAGGCCACTCGCATGTACGAGTATTACCGGTAGGCTCTTGAGACGTGAAGTCTGGGCTACCGGTACGAGTTTAGGTGTTAATCGGAGCAGTCAATTTGAGACAGCTTTTTTTTCTTCCCCCTCCTTAGAAGCATCGATTTTGGTCTTGTTAGTCTTATTGATCTTTCTCTCCAGCTGGAACTTCTCTACCAAAGTAATCACCGCGCCAGAATTGGCAAGGGCAAGAGCTTTCCATAGATACCCAATTTGCAGGGGTTGCGCGCGCCGGAACCCCTTCGGACTTTATGATTCTTCCGGTCAAGAAAATCACGAAAAATTATGAAACACTCCATTACCACAACCATCAGAATACCAACCTGTCTCAACCCAACCATTCCTTAACCATACCACCTCAGCCGCTCGCTACTCAGGGTTACCTTCCTTATACCAAGATCAACAAGACCTGCAAGTTTCGGATCGATTGGACGCGTCCTACAGGAGAAAAGAGCTTTAACAACAGCAACAACGAGTCGTCGTTGAAGGGAAAAAACTGCGAAAACTCCCAAAATCCTTCCATATCAGGAACAAGGATCCCTCTGCTGGCGCCAACAACAAGCAAGCCCCACTACAGGGTAAATCGATACTTATCAAGGAGAAGGCAACCCCCAAGTTGCGACTCGATCCGCCCAGTCGTTTTTAAAAAAACAGCCACAGCCACACTGACATCCCCAAGGGCCCAAAAAACAACGTCGAAAATCCCCCCATAGCAGCAACAACAATTCCTCTGCTCGCGGCATCAACCAGCAAGCCCCACTACAGGGTAAATCGATACTTATCAAGGAGAAGCAGACCCCCAAGTTGCGACTCGATCCTCCCAGTCGATTTTAAAAAAACAGCCACAGCCACACTGACACCCCCAAGGGCCCAAAAAACAACGTCAAAAATCCCCCCATAGCAGCAACAAGAATCCCCCTGCTCGCGGCATCAACCAGCAAGCGCCAGTACAGGATAAATCGATACTTATCAAGTAGAAGATGCCCCCCAAGTTGCAGATCGATCCTCCCGGTCGTTTCGAAAAAAACAACTCCAGCAACAACAACACCCCCCAGGGCCAAAAAACTCCCCCTACAGCAGCAACAAGAACACACACAGTTGGTGCTGTGGCAAACGGCGCTGCCCTTCCCCCTTGCAAGTTAACAAATAACGCGGCTGTTATTCTAAACCATTCCCACACTGGTACTATCACTACAGCAACTGCTATGTTAATTGCGGGATTTACAAAGGAAGAGAGCAAGAATCGCTCCCTACAGAAGAGAGTATTGCGGAAGAAGGCAAAACTCTTGGAAGAACAACAAAACAAGAAGGCTGCCCCCATTCCCCCCCCGCCGCCGACGCCGCCGCCACCACCCCCTGCTGTTGTTGGTGGTGGATCAAATGGTACCAGCGTTTCGACTGTAACCAATCCAAGTGGACTGTTGGATCCCCCCCTTGAAAAAAAAACGCCGACTAACAACAACAACAACAACAAAAGAGCCCATACTGCCTCAAGCAACACCAATGGAAGCACATTGTCGACGACGACGCCGGCAGCGCCGGCAACAGGAGCAGCGCCAGCAGGAAGCACAGCAGGAAGCACAGCAGGAAGCACAACATTGTCTACAGCAGCGTTTTTGGAAAAGGAAAACTCCCCCCCCCCACCTTGCAAAAGGAAGAAAGTAACTCCAACTCCATTGTCTTTGAAAAAAACAAGAAGGACTCCCCACCAAGCCCTATGTTCTAAAGCAAATGAGCAAGCTATCAGGATTCGATTTAATCAGGCCTGGAGGGTAGCAGAGGAAAAGTTGGAGCAGCAGCAGTTGGTGGAGCTCCCCAAGGGAGTAGAACGGGTGCCATCAACGGTTATCTGTGACGAGGTGAATACGACGTATGGTACGAACATCAACCCAGTCACATTGCGGAATCGTCTTCGTCAAGGACTCAAGGGTCCACCACGGAGGGGCCGGCGCCCAGTACTTCCAGACGCGGTGGAGGATGCTCTTGGCGAAGCAATTGAAACTTATGTTACATTGACGGCGGCTCGGATGAAGGACAAACCAAATCGGCAGATGGTCATTCAGAAGCTGACGGCATGCATCACTACCGGTTTTATTCCAGCACCGCTTACCGACTCTGTTTCTTTATTCAAGCGCTTGGAACCTAAGTTTGCAAATGCGGTGGAAGTGTCAAACCAGAATTCGCAGATGGAGGAACGCCGGACAACGTATGCTACGCGTAAAAATATTAACCAATGGTTTACAACTCTAAAAACTTTTTTTCTCGAAATGGGCTTTGCACGGTTGCCAACGGCAGAGGAGACGGCTGCAGGACACGAAGGAGAGCTCTATTTCCCACCTGAACAACTTCGAAGGATACTCAACGTGGATGAAACGGGCCTGTCACTCGATACGACCACGAGTAAGTCCGGCGGTCGACCCGTGACACACTATGGACCAAGCAGCAAACATCTACCTGTTGGTGCAAACCGGGCTAACAAGAGTAGTCACCGCATAACTCTTATCTGTGGGAGTTGCGCTTCGGGCGATCCCATCCCCCCGCATTTTCAGTTGAAAAGTATGGCTAAAGATGATGGAAACAAGAGGATTCAGGATTCGTTTTTGGAAGAGCTCGAGCACAATACGGTAACCGGAACATGGGGGTTCAACGAACCAACCGAACGGTGGAGTACTGTGAACTGTAACGCCAGTGCTGGAATGGATGGTACGGAGTTTACAAAGGTAGTGAAGGATGCATATATGCCGTTGTATCCAGACCTTGCCCCCATTCCTGGAAAGCGAGTAGTGATGCTGGTAGATTCGGGTCCGGGACGCGAAGATGATGACCTACAGATTGTTACAGCAGCAGAAGGACTATACATACTCACCGGAGTTCCAAATACGACTCATATTTGGCAACCAACAGATATGAACTACGGACCATTCAAAACTTTTTTTCGCAAGAACAAGACAAAATTGAACAACTCGCGGCTTGCAAGAAAACTCACAATGCGATCAGACGATATTCCGAGGCTCGTATTTGGAGGACAGGAGACACCAACTTGCACGTTGACAAGCGCATACTACAAGGCTTTTTCTGTGGAAAAATCGAAGGCTATCTGGCGCCACATCGGCATCGTCCCTTTTACACGCAAATGTCTAGAGAATCGCAATGTAGCTCATGAGGTGACGACCTTACTGGATGGTTCTGTAGACCATGCAGCGGATCCAATGACGGCAAAGTTGCTTGACTTCGAACTTCGCAACAGCTGCGCAGTAAACTATCTAACTGAGTATGGTTTGAAAGGTGAAGCATTTGCTGCAAAAGCACCGCGAAACAACGCGAAAGACAAGATTGCGTCTACAAAACCGGGTTCGAAGGAACGAATATTGAAAATTGCAACGGCAAAGACAGCAGGACAGAAATTTCGAATCACAGGCGGGTTCGTCACGAACTCGTATGACGTTTGGAAAGCAAAGGTGTTGAAGGAACGCTTGAACAAAATCGCCGCACTGAAGACTACAAAGGCGCGCGCCGCTCAGTTTGCAAAGAAGAAGGAAGCAGCTGAGGCCTTAGTTGCAAAGTGTAGGGGCGAATTCGCTAGGCTAGGATTGCAAGCATTGAAGGTAGTGTATGAATGGAAGATTGGAAAGAAGGTTGCTGCTGGAATGAAAAAAGAACATGTTGTTGCTGCTCTAGTTAATGCAAAGGACAATCCGCCGGTCGGCGCGGTCGAGTGGAGTGAGGAGGTGGACGGCGCTGAATTGGAGCGGCTGGAGAAAGAAGAGATCGAAATGAAAGAAACAGAATTGGGGAAGGCTATGGCAGAGAAATTAGAGAAGTGTGTTCAAACAATTAAGGAGGTGACTCCAGAGATGCTGGAGATAGCAGCCCTGGATGATGGGAAGATTGAATACATTAAACGGATGCAAGCAACAAGGGTGGAACAGGAACCAACGCGCGATTTGGAGCTCAGAGCAGTGTAATGGGCGTTGACGACGACGACGACGTCGTCGATGACACCGCGTTTCGCTCTTGAAAGCAATTCGCCGGTTCGACAAGGTCGAATCGCGTTCCCCCAACCCCCCAGTGTGGTGCAATTGAATTAGTTAATTTAGTATCTGTTATTTGTTTGTTATTCAGTGCTGTTAAAGTAGTTGCAATTAGATGGATTAGGAAGGAAAGAAGTGAGAGGAGTTTCGAGTTTTTTTGCAATAGAGGTTCGTCTCGGAGATTTCGAACCATTTCGTTCGAAATTTCGATCGAAATTTCGGACCGATAGAGGTGCTGAATCAGTCATGAGACAGATTTAAATCATGAGTGTTAATTCAAGGTTTTGCTTACAGTACAAATTCTACAGAGGGCTACTCTGTCTCTTCGTCATTCGCACCTAAACTCGTACTCGTACCTACCGGTACACGGTCAACATCGATAGTGACATGAGATTGATTGATTGATTGATTGATTGAGGAAGTAGGTAATTACTCGTACGGTACTCATACCGGTAGATTGATTGTTGTTGATGATTCATTCGGGGCCCAGGTCGTGTATCCATACCGGTATGTTTTTAAGGGGTCCTCCGCAAACGTACCGTACAGCACGCACATCGGTGCTTATTTTTTCTTCTCTGGTCCGTACTATATGTCCGCGGTGTAGGGTTGTCGTAGTATGTATGCCTCTAAAAAGAGATAGCGCAAGGCTAATTCTTTGAACTACTTATCCCTTAATTGGATTGACTTTGTACGCGGATTCGCGTACGACTTTTTTTTCAAATTTTTTAGTTTTTTTGGTACCCGATGACACGATTGTTGTCCGATTTCTTGCAAGTGGAGTCAATAAAAGGGCATCATTCTCAACTAAAGTAACAATCTATCACTCATACTAGTGTGAAATAACACAGAGAAGGGCTTTTTATTACTTAAGTTGGGTATTTTTGGCTAATTTTGGCAGAAATCGGCCGATTTTCATACATCGGGTCAAGTTTGTTGTCGTCGTCGTCATCATCATCGCCCCCACCTAGAAAACACCAAAGACTCCAACAATATCCCACGCCATTTCCACACAAATAACAAGGAGTGGTGAATTTGAAGCAATACTTGCTGTCGTCGAGGTCAAGGTTTCATTTGCAATCAGCAACAAGAACAAGAATGACGACGATGATGATAATCGTTCGTCCACCCCGGCCTAGAAAACACCAAAGACTCCAACAAAATCCCACGCCGTTTCCACACAAATAGAAAGGAGTGGTGAATTTGAAGCAATACTTGCTGTCGTCGAGGTCAAGGTTGCAATCGAATCAGCATGATTCGTCCGCGGACGGCAACAACAAGAACAAGAACAAGAACAACAAGAACAACAAGAACAACAAGAACAACAACAATGACGACGATGACGATGACGATGACAGCAACAAGCAACAGCAACAACAACAACAACAACAACAACACCGCCGCGCCTACTACTTCTTCTTTTGTCTCTTTGCTTCCTTTTCATAGTTGTTCTTCAGCATCACCTTCTGTGATAAGAGATCGGCAGCCCGGTGGAAAGTACCATAACAATCGATACACAAGTGGACATTGCATGTTGCACATCTCATGAGATCACCCTCCTTCCTTAGTCCAAGCCAGCCATGCATGGCGCACTTAGTCCTTCTCTTGGTTCGAAAAGGGAAGTGGTCTAGGCACCTATTCAACCTGCAGCTTAGAAGTCCCCCATCTGCAAGTGCTTTGTCATTCACTCTAACAGCCTTGAAGCTTCCATCTTCGGCACTTCTTGCGGATCCACATGCTGACGCCGATGGGCTTGATAAAGGAGACACACCACTAGCACTGCCCGGAGTAGATGCAATGAAAAATATTCTAGCCTCGGCTTCTGTGTCAACAGCATCAGGGTTCACCCAGTACTCCCCAACAGCCTGTCTGAAATCATAGTGAACGCCGTACCGAGGCTTCTTCACTCCTGCTTCCTTGCAGACAGTCAAGTACAGCTTGTAGGCGTTCGTCAAGAGCACTCCATGAGACCAAAACATAACAGACCACCACCACTTTCGATTCCGGACCCACCTATCCAATCTGTACACTCCTCTCAGCTGATCAGCAATATCGACGTTCCCCATTCCATTATTGTAAGTATCCAGTTGGTTGAGACGCAGGAACTTCATCTTCTCCTTTTGGTCAGTGTCAACATTGTAAACTACTTTTTCTTTCTCCACCCATTCAATCACACTAGTAGCCATACTCAAATAATGGACTGGCTTTGTGTCATAGACACTGGAAGCAATGAGAAATGCACACTCTGGATCACCTTCAAGGACAGCAGCTTTCACAGTTCCGCGCACTGCCCACTGAGCGCGTATGTTCTTCAGCTCCTGTTGAAACACACAGTCAGGGATGCCACAATTTGCTTTGCGCGCTACTCCATGACACATGACTCGTTTTGAATGCCTAAAGGCAGCCTTGCAGAACATAACTGAGTTGTAGAGGTTGTCCATTCCAACATGATGATGCTTATCCTTGAGGGAGTCAACCAGCCACATGGTACGCGAATGAAGAGGTGAAAGCCCCATGTCAAGATACTTTTTTGGAGCCGGATCATTCCTCATGTAGACTCGGTAACAATATCTGTCGTCACAGAGCGCATCAGCTTGGAAGCCATCACCCTCCCTCTTGTATGTGATTCGACGTTTATCAATGTGTTGACCCTTAAAGTGCATAGTCATTTCATCCACTGCAATACTTCAGGATAGCATCCAGGCGCGCAGGCACTGCAAATTCATCCACTTAATCAACGGACGGATCTTCCAGTTTGGATAATCCTTCCTTGGGGGATTTGGTATTCGCGGATCTTGGCAAGCAAGAAAAGCCTTGAAGTGCATGTGTCGCCGCTGGGGATTGCCACTAAGATTGCCATCCATATCCCTGGTGGTGAAGGAGCTGTGGATGAAGTCATTGCCAGCAATACGGTTGGCGTTTGTGGATCGAAGCTTGTACTACTCCACTCTTGCTGTAGGGCATAGACCATGTAGGATGTAAAGGCCAAAGAATTGCCGTATTTCCTTAGTTCCAAATGGTTTGAAGTCTTTGTAACACTTGTCGCCGGCGCCAGCAATGGAAGCCTTCCAGTTTGTCCATAGCTTTATTCGTTCAAAGCTGAACAGATCCCCGTCCTTCTCCTTGGGGTCATTGTAAAGAGGGAGGAATGCATCTACAAACTCCCACGGGTGGGACTTTGCAGAGAGCTTGTGCTTCTTCAGGAACTTGGGATCAGCTGATCCTGTCTTTCGCGGTGTAGACTTGGTCACTGGCTTACCATCTGCACCCATGCGAATGCTTCCACGGCGGTCAAATTCATACTCTGTCTTCATTCCTTTGAATTCGGGAATATCAAACACCTCTGCAAAGTTGTACTTCTTGGGAATGGGAGCTAGCCTCCCATCAGCTTCTGATATGGTGGGAGCTCTTGCAATCCTGAACGTTGGATTTGCAGGCTCTGGGACAACCACAGCCTCTGGATGGAGCTCTCGCCAGTACACTGTATCAGGGAATAGTTGCATGACATTACGACAGCGTGTTGTTGTTGTTGTTGTTGTTGTTGTCCCGCGTCCGCGTCGGGGCCTGCTTGCACCATTTCTTGCTTCCTCCATGGTATCAAATCGCTTGATGTTCCGGTCTATTGCTTTGGTTAATCGACTCACCAACACTGCTTTATTGCCAGAGGTTGGCTGTCTCCTAAGCTTGAGCTCCTGTCGGAGCCAAACAACAGATTTTGTTTGCAAATTTTCGTCGTCGTCGTCATCGTTGTCGCCTTCCTCCTCCTGCTCCTGCTCCTCTGCTGAAGACAAATCCTCCTCTTCATCTGAAGACGAATTCTCCTTGTCCTCCTCAGCAACTGCTGTTGCTGCAGCAGCGTCGTGACCAAAGTGGAAGCTTTGTTCAGATTCTTCCCTATGCTGATCCCCCTCGGCCCAAATTGCATCCAAAAATGGACCTTTTTCCCCATCACTATCATAGCCATCAGAAAACCTAGATTCATGCCGAGTGAAGTTCTGAAGGACCCTAAGCCTCGGGCTATCCCTAAGCTCAATCTCTGGGCACTCGGTAGGGTCTTGTGTGCCATTTTGGGCTGCTGGGGGGGAATCCCCATCTGTTTCGGCGTTTCCTCGCATGATGGAACGATTCCGAATTAGGAAATCAGTCCAAATTTCCTTGGTTTTAAGCCAAATCAGTCCGCTCTTCTACTGGATTGTAGCTCTGTTAATGACGGTGACAGCGATGTGCTTGGATCCTGGATTGGTGGAGTGTAGCGGCCAGTCACAATTTTTTCCCATGGTGAGAAGAAATTTTGAGTTTGTACGGATGCTCGAAAAAAAACAAGTGTAATGGAGCTTCGACTGCCGATAGCTCAGTCAAAATACCAAGTAGGGACCTGGGACAAAGTGTTTTCTAAGCCAGTTTTTTTACGAGGAATAAGAATATGAAGTCGGATTTGAAATCCGACAGAGTTAAGACTTTCATTCAGCCCCTCAAAAAAGAGCGATTTGTACGGCTGTACGCGTACGATCCAATAAAGGGATAATATGTAATACAATCTACGAGTTGCTCGGCCGCGCGGTGTAATAAACTAGTAATCCAAAATTGGATTACAACAGTAATCATGTATTCCATTTTATTCCAGTAGAACTCAGTACTGGAAAACAATTATGGGCACGAGAGCGAGTTGGAGTGCCCATAATTGTTTTCCAGTATTGAGTTCTACTGGAATAAAATGGATTACATGATTACTGTTGTAATCCAATTTTGGATTACTAGTTTATTACACCTGTGTTCCAAAGAGGTCGAGGTCGAAGCCGAAGGCTGAGACCGAGACCGAGGTGGAACACAGTTAGTAACACTCCTGAGGCCGACACTGAGAGCTTGCTCGAAGTGGAGACCAAAGGAGTGTTACTAATTCAGCCAGCGGCAAGAGCACACTCGTAGATTATTTACGTAATCCACGAGTTTGACCGATTTTCCATGTAATTTGACCAAATGGATTGCTGAATTATTACACCAAAACGAGAGGAGCTTGCTCACAGCAACCGAACTACAAGCACTGCCAGCTACGATGTAGGGAATGGTGTGTTCTTGCTTCGTCGTCCAAACTACTACAAGCACTGCCTGCTACGATCTAGGGAATGGTGTATCGGGGCTTGGAAGATTTTCTAATAAGCTTGGAAGTGTTGCTTCTTGATGAGGCTGCTGCTTCTTTTATCAATTTTCCAGTGGGATCAAGATAAAGTTCAAATTTTTTGGCGGCCTATGTAAATTTATGTTTTTAATGATGACTTACTTGGAAAATACTTAGTAAATATTGTTTTTTATTATGTCTTTTCTATGTCATTTATTTTGACATTTATGGTTCCCATTTATTTTCTATTTTGAGGACAAAGAAGCAACACAGTCAACGCATCAAAAAAACTCTCCAAAAAACCCAACTGAAATCACTCCGCTGAAACAACACATAATCCATACAACAGCAGTAACAACAACAACAACAACAAAGATGGGGATGATGATCATGCTTACATTGCTCTGCTGGTCTAGTACTACTACATGATGGAGCATCTATCACGTTCCATCTGTCGGTGAACCTGGTCCAACTCGTTCTGCTTTGCGTTCAGCTCAATCTGTTTCAATCGTTTTTCATTTTCTAGCTTGGTGTGAAGGAGAGAAATTTTGTTGTTGTTACCTGCTTCCATCCGGGCCATTCCTCCACTCTAGCTGAGTGAGCTTGTAGCTATCTTCGACTTCCTTCTTTGCTATCGCAATTGCAGCTTCCTTCGATGCTCGGTGTTTGGCCTCGGCTTCTTTCAGATGTTGTTGTTGTTGTTGTTGCTGTTGATGCCGGAATTTTTTTACAATCGTATCCCTCTCCTCCTTTAGTTCCAGGACTTGTTTTGACAAGTTCTCCACATCATTGGTCAACTGTTTGTTTCTGTATTTGTAGTCTTCGATCTTGGTCCTTTTTTTCATGTTTGTTTTCCGGAGATCATTGGTGTCTTTTTTGCGTTTTTCAACTTGCTGTTTTAGGGACTCTTTAGAGGGAGAACATTTTTCTAGGCCCAGGCTGACCCGCGGTCAAGGTGCCGGGGGGTTTGGGGTGTTCTATTTGTCTTCTGCAATTGTATTGACGCGGACAGTCACTTTGCTAGGAGCAGGTGTTGGGTTTTTGTTGTTGCAAACCGGTGTTGGAAGATTTTTTTTCGTCTAACACAATCACCTCTTTCTTTGGTTCATGGAGACTAGCACTCAGGACGCCCTGGACAGTAGCCTGTGACTTAGAGTTCTGGTGAATGTATGGGTGAGACGACTTGGCGCTCTTGTGTCTTAGATGATTCATTCGGACCTTCTCTGGAACAGCCAAGTTGGAAGCTAGTATAGTACAGCATTGATGCCGATTGTCGTGTGGTGTGTACTTCTCCCAATCCTTGAAGTCGGCTACTTCTGCAAACCCTTTCACCCAAATTTAAGACTGTCTTGTCCCACTGGACTCCTTGGCTTGAAGTAATACACAGATCCCTTCTTACGACCATTGTTGACATGACAAAAGAATCTTGATTGATCCGGTTTACATCTTTCTCTGCAGAAGGAGATCAACTTGATTACACAAAATGGGTTGCTTGTATCCTCAACAACCATCGGGAATTGCTTAGTCACTAGCCGATTGTCGAGTGATAGTTTGTGTACTTTGCCGAATCCACCTCCCGGTGCAACAATAGCATACTTGAGACCTTTCATGTGTCCCCATCCAAAAGAACTCAACCTAATCCATGCCCACAAGAGAGAGGTTAGCTCGGTTCCTCCCCTTATTCCGAATTGCCGATTAAGTTCCATAGTTAGTAGCTTGAGCAGATCATGCATGCCATCGAATGGCTTGTAGATACCATCAGTTACAACCTTGGCAAACTTCTCATCAACAAACTCATTGAACTTGGCCTTGGTTCTCTTAGTTCCAATTGTTGGATCTGCTTCCCTTTTGTCATTCCAATCTTTCTGCAATACCCCTTTAAATCCCCCTTGAAAATTGAAATCAGCCGCAGCAAATTGAACATCCCTAGCATGAAAGGCCAAGAAGAGTTGTCAAACATACACTCCATGAGTAGTAGTATTCAATGGCTTACCATCCTTGGCGTTGGCAATTCTTGTTGTCCAGATTTTCAATGCTTGATCTAGGATAGTCCTCTTGTGCATGTTTGGTGGACTGCTTATGTTGTAGTAAAAGAGATAATCCACCTCTAGATGGTTCTTCATCCTCACTTCTTTAGTGAACATCTCATGTAGTACTGCATCTCCTGGGTTATTTGTTGTAGGATCTGTTGCTTCCCGAGCAATTTTATGGAATTGATTGTGTGTGCTGTTCTTCATTTTTGAATACTTTCTGGTGATCATTTCAGCCAATGCGTACTCTTCCCCCTTCTCCCCAAAGGTGTTGAAGTGATTCGCATTGTTGTAGATCTTCTCTATACTCTTGGGCACTAGTAGTCATGTCAAAGTTGTTGGTTGTTGCTGTTGCTGTTGCTGTTGCTGTTGGTTGTTCTGTCGTTGTTCTTGTTCTTGTTTGTGCTTCTTTTCTTCCTCTTCTTCTATATGGGTTTCAAAGTATCGATCTAGATGGCTCAATGGATACTCTCGCTGGTCTAGTTGGTAGCTCATTGAGTGCAATCCACGAGTACGACCGATTTTCCATGTAATTTGGCCAACTGGATTACTAAATTATTACACCAAAACTCGAGGAGCTCCTACTAAGAAACATAAGTTAATTTTTAATCAATTAATTAGCACCTCACCGGATTAGTAATCCAATTCTGTAATCCACCAAGCTCGGTACTAAGACAGTAGAAATCAACGCTTTGTATCTACTTAAGGGCTCGCTAAAAAAGTAATCCAATCTGTACTCCTACATAAGAGCTCGCTAGAATAAGTAATCCAATATTGTAATCCAGCGAGCTCAGTACTAATAAGACAGTAGAAATGACAGTTTGCACCTTCACCGGATTACATAAGGACACCCTAAAAACAAAAGTAATATTATTTGAGTCTCCGTCACGATTAGATCTCTTGCTTGAAGCAAGCAAACAAATCAACAATGAGACCAACAAGAATGGTGACAGTAAAAAACTGATATCTCCCTGAATATTGGGATCTAGGGAACCAAACTGGTACCAAAATGTCCGCAATGACGAGGCGGTATCGATTTAGTTGAACGGCTTTGTGTTCGTAGCTTAGGGGAGCAACGCAAATTAATTTGAGTCGTCGTCGTCATTGTCGTTGTTCGAACGCCGGAGCAACAAAGAATACACCATTCCCCTAGATCGTAGCTGGCAGTGCTTGTAGTTCGGACGCCAAGAGACAATTCAACGATTAACAGATACAACGGTCAGCAAAAAAACTCAGTCCTACTAGAAATTCAACAAAAGAAGCAGCAGCCTCAACAAGAAGCAACACTTCCAGGCCTGTTAGAAAATCTTCCAAGCCAATCCAGTTTGTTGTTCGGACGCCGGAGCAAGAAATACACCATTACCCTAGATCATGTCAGGCAGTGCTTGTAGTTTGGACGCCAGAGCAAGAATACACTGTTCCCCTAGATTGTTGTCATTGTTGTTGTCGTTCTTCGAACCCTAGATCAAAGCCACGCCGTCGGTGCGTGCCGTCGGTGCTTGTAATCGGGACGTCGCCGGAGCGAGAACACACCATTCCCTGGATTGTAGTAGGCAGTACTTGTAGTTCGGTTGCTGCAAGCAAGCTTCTCTCGTTTTCGTGTAATAATTTAGCAATCCAGTTTGCCAAATCACATGGAAAACCGGTCAAACTCGTGGATTACGTTAATAATCTATGAGTTGCTCTGCCAACAGCTGAATTAGTAACACTCCTTTGGTCTCCACTTCAAGCAAGCTCTCAGTGTCAGCCTCAGGAGTGTTACTAACTGTGTTCCACCTCGGTCTCAGTGTCGTTTCACTCCACTTTGGCATCGGTGGAACACACGTGTAATAAACTAGTAATCCAAATTGGATTACACAAGTAATCATGTAATCCATTTTATCCCAGTAGATCTCAGTACTGGAAAACAATTATGGGCACTTGAGCTCGTTGAACTCCCTCTCATGCCCATAATTGTTTTCCAGTACTGAGTTCTACTGGGATAAAATGGATTACATGATTACTTGTGTAATCCAATTTGGATTACTAGTTTATTACACCGCGCAGCCGAGCAACTCGTAGATTATATTACAAAAGATCGATTGTTTTGTTGTCGGTTGTTGTTGTTGCTGCTGCTGCTGCTGTTGGTTGTTCTGTCATTGTTTCTTCTGTTATTTCTTCTATCATGTTTTTGTCGTCGTCATCGTTGTTACCGGCCGCTGCTTCGTCTATTACAAGTGGAAGTTCCTTGTCTCCAGCTTCGACCTTGCCCTCGGTGGAACACAGGTGTAATAAACTAGTAATCCAAAATTGGATTACAACAGTAATCATGTAATCCATTTTATTCCAGTAGAACTCAATACTGGAAAACAATTATGGGCACTCCAACTCGCTCTCGTGCCCATAATTGTTTTCCAGTACTGAGTTCTACTGGAATAAAATGGATTACATGATTACTGTTGTAATCCAATTTTGGATTACTAGTTTATTACACCGCGCGGCCGAGCAACTTGTAGATTATATTACATAATCCACGAGTTCGACCGATTTTTCCATGTAATTTGACCAACTGGATTGCTGAATTATTACACCAAAACAAGAGGAGCTCGCTCACAGCAACAAAACTTCAAGCACTGCCTGCGACGATCTAGGGAATGGTGTATTCTTGTGGCGTCTGGCTTGGAAGATTTTCTAACAAGCATGGAAGTGTTGCTTCTTGTTGAGGATGTGGCTTCTTTATCAATTCCCAACTACAAGCATTGTCTGCTGCTATGATGAAGCTAACTTTGTATGCTAGGTCCGGCGTCGGACGAACTACAAGCACTGCACTGCTACAATCTAGGGGAATGGTGGTGTATTCTTGCTCCAGCGTCCTCGGGGCTGACAATGGCAGCAACAGCAATGGCAATGGCAATGGCAATGGCAATGGCAATGGCAATGGCAATGACGACGACGACGACGACGACTGAAATTAATTTTCGTTGCTCCCCTAAGCTACAAACTCAAAGCCGTTTGACACAATCGATACCGCCTTGGAATTGTGGACATTTTGGTACCAGTTTGGTCCCCTAGCTCCCAACATTCAGGGAGATATCAATTTATTACTGTCACCATTCTTGGTTTCATTGACGATGACGACAACAACAATGGTGACAACGACTGAAATTATTTCGTTGCTCCCCTAAGCTACGAACACAAAGCCGTTCAACATAATCGATACCGCCTCGTCATTGCGGACATTTTGGTACCAGTTTGGTTCCCTATCTCCCAATATTCAGGGAGATATCATTTTTTTACTGTCACCGTTCTTGTTGGTCTCGTTATTGATTTGTTTGGTGTGCTTCTTGCTTCTTGCTTCTTTTTGTTTTCATTTTCGGTTTTCGGGTTTCGGTTTCGGTTTTGGTTTTGGTTTTGGTTTTGGTTTCGTTTGATTAGTTTTGTTTTTAGGGCGGTGAAGGTGCAAACTGTCATTTCTACTGTCTTAGTACCAAGCTCCATGGATTACAAAATTTGATTACTTTTTTTAGCGAGCTCTTAAGTAGGATTACAGATTGCATTACTTATTTTAGCGAGCTCTTAAGTAGATGAGAAGCGTTGACTTCTACTGTCTTAGTACCAAGCTTGGTGGATTACAACATTGGATTACTTTTTTTAGGGCCTGCTGGTGTAATCCGGTGAGGTGCTAATGAATTGATTAAAAATTGACTAATGTTTCTTCTTAGTACGAGCTCCTCGAGTTTTGGTGTAATAATTTAGTAATCCATTTGGTCAAATTACATAGAAAATTGGTCGTACTCGTGGATTACTCCATCAGGGAGTACGGTACGACGTACTTCGCAATATTATTTAGATTGTTGGTTTAGTAGTCGTCACATAAACGATGCTCATGCTTTCGTCATATTCCTGCGATGTTTTTAAAAATTCCGAAACATTTTGTTGCGCGCACAATAAATAATTCTCTACCTATTTTTGCACGCAACAATTTCAAGTAGGTCTATTTTCGCCACCGTTTTTTTTCAGCCCTCGTACCATGCTTGCTTCAGAATCTTTCTATTCTACAATTTTGTTTCATGCTTACCCCAATAATATTTATTCGCCATTCAATTTTTGTTTTTTCCACACAAAACTCCTCATGTTTTGTAATAATATCCTCTATGTACACTGATATTGTTGTAGCGTTGATACAAATTTCTTAACAAATATACAAGCTTCTTGATAACCAGCAATGTATTCTGTTATGTTGCTTTCACAATACTCACACTACATTTATCGAATATCAAAAGCCAACAACCATATTTTTGTACTCATAAGAAAGTATTTTATCCGCATTTGCAATAATCTCCGACATTTCACAATATTCACGCTACGCATATCAAATACCGAAATACAACAAACATATTTTGTAACGAATATGAAAGTATTTTATCAGCTTTTGCAAATACCTCGTTTATTGTATTATATTCGAACAGAAGACCCGGAACAATATTGTGCAAACCATAAAATAATAATGAACTAGCCGTGCTACTCTAATGATGCTGTTATCACCAATTACTCTGGTTCATTTTTCATGTATTCGAGGTATAATTTGTATTCCTTGGTATCCTCGCCGAGAATCTGAAGCAAGCTACGTTTTCTCTTCCGTCTGTTTCCCTTTTTACTTTCTTCATCCTCCTCCTTATCTTGTTGTTTACGATTGCCATTTTGTTTTTGGTACATTTTAAGTAGTTCCGTCTCTAATTCTTTCGACTGTTGTTCCTCCCTTCGTTCTTCTAATTCACTTACTAGGTATTCGTAAAGATCTTGTCCCTTGTTACTCCATCCCTCCTTATTTCCTGACTTACCGTCAGTGAATTTTTTTCTCAACCTCGTGCCCTTTGTTGTGTTTAGCCACGAGTCGTAGTCGTTGTAAAGGAAAAGCAATGCAAAAGCTTCATCGCTTGGGGTGAAAATGTTACTGACTGTCATTCTGACTGATTTTCTTTTGAAGTCTGTCTGTTTTGGTGACACCGCTCCAAGAATTCTTTTCATGAAGTATTTGAATTCCGGTGAACTTTTCCGCCGATAGTCTTCGTGCAATTGGTACCTATTTTCTGAGTTCACGTCTTGGGTGTCCGTGATTAGAACCGTTCCTGGGAAACTATCTGGTATCTGGTTGTTCCTTTTATCGTCTACATGTCAGTGTTAATATGACCAAAATGTTAGAAAGGATTATGAAAGAGTGCATGCCGGCAATCATTTTATTGTTGGTTGCTTACCTTTGTAGTTTTTCCTGGCAAGAGTTTGAGCATTGTGTCTACATGTAGTGACTGCTCGGCAATAAATTCCACTCCACTTTTGTTCCTTTATAGCGATCGTATTTGGTATTTCATTGTTATTCGTTAGTTTTGCAATGTTGAATATCGTTGCCTTCACAAATGTATTCTCTGGCGGGAATTTAAATTTCCTGAACGCTGTTTCTTTGACGTGTTTGACAATGCTGTTTTCCAAGTTATTGTTATCGTAGTCTTTTGTTGTCTGTAGAATATTTTTGTTGCTACTGTCTTTGGTTTTATTTGTTTGGCTATTGTTTGTGTTTGTTTGGTCACTTCCCGATACACTGCTGTGCGGGCTGTTTGTGTTATTGGTAACAATGGTTTTACCTGTCACCGGACTGCTGCAACTACTCAGTTCTACCATTATTTTTTTGTTAAATTGTGCACCTCAACTTACCGTTTTTTCCTTTGATTGATTTGGCGTGCTATTTTTATGATAATAATGTTGTTTGAAGGAAGCGTTTGGCATGTTTTTTTCATTCATACTGTACGCGCTGTAAGTGCTTGATTTACTGCCTCCCGGGAAGTGCTGTATTACTATTAATTGTACTACCTGTGAGTGTTGTTTTACTGGCGCCTGCCTATCTTTTGTTTGCGCGTGCCGTGATATTCTGCAATGTGGTGTCCTGAAAATTTTGGCGCGGACCACAATCCGTAGGTTCCACTGAGGGTAATTGTACGTAGCCCAAGCATTGATTCTCGTACCTATTGTCTTTTCATTTTCTGCAACGGTGTTGCAGGAAAAGCCCTTTTTGTTGTTTTGTTATTTTCTATGGAGTACATTTTTCGAATGCACCGACGTCTTTTTGTACTAGTAGTCCATCAAAAACAGACTAACTTTAAGTAGTGTAACTTTCCTCGTCAGGATATGATTGGTTCTTGATATAGATGTTAACGTGTCCAGTGGATCGATTCCTCCGTAGAGATGTGGTGTACAAAGGGTAGTCTCCGTAATTTTTGTTTATTATTTTTTGATTTTTGTCTGAACAAGTAACCAAAATAGTGTTTCTCAGTTACTTTTTGAGTGCAAAAGTGTGTTATTTTCTGACATGTTTGGATGAATATTGCTCATACTATGGATTGGGGAGACTATGAAACAATATTGACAAGTCTCAGGCTGATACTTTAGTCAGTATGATTTTTAGAATAACTTTTGTCCCTGGCCATGCATGTACCAAAATAGTGATTCCTACTCAGTTTTTGAGTGCAAATGTGTGGCATTGACTGCAATTTCAGGATGAATAGTGTTCATACTATGGATGGGGTACACTACAAAACAAACTGGACAAGAAACAGGCTGATACTTTAGTCAGTATGAATTTTAGAATAATTTTTGTCCCTGGACATGCATGTACCAAAATAGTGAGTCCTAGTCGGTTTTGAGTGCAAATGTGTGCCATTGACTGCAATTTCAGGATGAATTGTGTTCATAGTATGGATGGGGTAGACTATGAAACAAACTGGACAAGAAACAGGCTGATACTTTAGTCAGTATGAATTTTAGAATAATGTTTGTCCCTGGACATGCATGTACCAAAATAGTGATTCCTAGTCAGTTTTGAGTGCAAATGTGTGCCATTGACTGCAATTTTAGGATGAATATTGCTCATACTATGGATGGGGTAGACTATGAAACAAACTGGACAAGAAACAGGCTGATACTTTAGTCAGTATGAATTTTAGAATAATTTTTGTCCCCCCTGGACATGCATGTACCAAAATAGTGATTCCTAGTCAGTTTTAGAGAGCAAATGTGTGACATTAGCTGCAATTTCAGGATGAATATTGCTCATACTATGGATGGGGTAGACTATGAAACAAACTGGACAAGAAACAGGCTGATACTTTAGTCAGTATGAATTTTAGAATAATGTTTGTCCCTGGACATGCATGTACCAAAATAGAGATTCCTAGTCAGTTTTAGAGTGCAAATGTGTGGCATTGACTGCAATTTCAGGATGAATATTGCTCATACTATGGATGGGGTAGACTATGAAACAAACTGGACAAGAAACAGGCTGATACTTAAGTCAGTATGAATTTTAGAATAATGTTTGTCCCTGGACATGCATGTACCAAAATAGTGATTCCTAGTCAGTTTTTGAGTGCAAATGTGTGGCGCTGACTGCAATTTCAGGATGAATATTGCTCATACTATGGATGGGGTACACTGCAAAACAAACTGGACAAGAAACAGGCTGATACTTTAGTCAGTATGAATTTTAGAATAATGTTTGTCCCTGGACATGCATGTACCAAAATAGTGAGTCCTAGTCGGTTTTGAGTGCAAATGTGTGGCATTGACTGCAATTTCAGGATGAATATTGCTCATACTATGGATGGGGTACACTACAAAACAAACTGGACAAGAAACAGGCTGATACTTTAGTCAGTATGAATTTTAGAATAAGTTTTGTCCCCCCTGGACATGCATGTACCAAAATAGTGATTCCTACTCAGTTTTAGAGTGCAAATGTGTGACATTGACTGCAATTTCAGGATGAATTGTGTTCATAGTATGGATGGGGTAGACTATGAAACAAACTGGACAAGAAACAGGCTGATACTTTAGTCAGTATGAATTTTAGAATACTGTTTGTCCCTGGACATGCATGTACCAAAATAGTGATTCCTACTCAGTTTTTGAGTGCAAATGTGTGACATTGGCTGCAATTTCAGGATGAATATTGCTCATACTATGGATGGGGTAGACTATGAAACAAACTGGACAACAAACAGGCTGATACTTTAGTCAGTATGAATTTTAGAATAATGTTTGTCCCTGGACATGCATGTACCAAAATAGTGATTCCTAGTCAGTTTTAGAGTGCAAATGTGTGACATTGACTGCAATTTCAGGATGAATTGTGTTCATAGTATGGATGGGGTAGACTATGAAACAAACTGGACAAGAAACAGGCTGATACTTTAGTCAGTATGAATTTTAGAATACTGTTTGTCCCTGGACATGCATGTACCAAAATAGTGATTCCTACTCAGTTTTTGAGTGCAAATGTGTGACATTGGCTGCAATTTCAGGATGAATATTGCTCATACTATGGATGGGGTAGACTATGAAACAAACTGGACAACAAACAGGCTGATACTTTAGTCAGTATGAATTTTAGAATAATGTTTGTCCCTGGACATGCATGTACCAAAATAGTGATTCCTAGTCAGTTTTAGAGTGCAAATGTGTGACATTGGCTGCAATTTCAGGATGAATATTGCTCATACTATGGATGGGGTAGACTATGAAACAAACTGGACAACAAACAGGCTGATACTTTAGTCAGTATGAATTTTAGAATAATGTTTGTCCCTGGACATGCATGTACCAAAATAGTGAGTCCTAGTCGGTTTTGAGTGCAAATGTGTGCCATTGACTGCAATTTCAGGATGAATATTGCTCATACTATGGATGGGGTAGACTATGAAACAAACTGGACAAGAAACAGGCTGATACTTTAGTCAGTATGAATTTTAGAATAATTGTAGTCATTACCCAATAAGTTAGTTTGTGCCCTGGAATTGCACAAAAAATACCCGAGGAAAGCTACTGTCGTAGAATGCTACGCAAACTCAATACCAGGAATTCTCTAGGACAAAAAGCATTTAGAAAGCTACTGTAGTAGAATGCTACGCAAATTCAATACCAGTAATTATCTTGTACTAAAATTGTGTAGAAATCTACTCTTGTAGAAACCTACACGAATTGAATACCAGGAATTATCTAGTATGAAAAGTGTCGTCCGAGAACTGTTTCTCTACCCCCCGCGGGCTATCGCGCGGTATTTTTACAATTCTCGACCCTATTTTTTAAATTTCCTATCTTTTTAGGTCGCGTGTCTACTAAAAAACCTCGCGCGTCGCACACCTTTACTTTTGAGACAAAATCTCGTCACTCCTCAAACAAAATAGCTATTTTAGGGTTAAGGATATCATATTCTTTTCGTGTCAAGCACTATTTTGTGTACAACTTATGCACGAATCATGACTATTTTTATCTTCTCAACATGTTGCCACCATTTAACCGGCCTCCCGACTCCAACTCCAACTCAAATCCAACTCCAAAAAATCCCATTTTCATTTCAATGGATAGGGACCTGTCCCCCCCCCTTGTATCTCATAAACCAAGAACTCCAAAAAGTTGGTAGGATAGGCAAACGATTCTGGACAACAATACTAAGAAGGCCTGCAAGTCTCAAAGGGATCTGCTGTATGCGTTTGATTAGAAGCAATAGGAGGGCCTAGCAGAGGACTCCAAATCCGAATTTTCACCTCCACAGAAAACACCCCCTCCAAACCCAAGGGACAGCAGATATCTCCATACTGAAGACGCCGCGGGCAACGATATTGCAGGGATCCCTTCATTATACCGAGAAGAACAAGGCCTGCAAGTTTCGAATCGATTGATCGAGTGGATTGGAAGTATCTAACCGGCAAAGCATTGGACACACAAGGTCCATTTTGAAGGTAAACAATGGAAAAAAACGGTGAATATTAATATCTCCATACTGAAGTCACCGCGGGCAACGATATTGCAGGGATCCCTTCATAATATCGAGAAGAACAAGGCCTGCAAGTTTCGAATCGATTGATCGAGTGGATTGGAAGTATCTAACCGGCAAAGCATTGGACACACAAGGTCCATTTTGAAGGTAAGCAAAGGAAAAAAACGGTGAATATTAATATCTCCATACTGAAGTCACCGCGGGCAACGATATTGCAGGGATCCCTTCATTATATCGAGAAGGACAAGGCCTGCAAGTTTCGAATCGATTGATCCAGCACATTAGAAGAATCAAACCGGTGAAGCAGATTGGGAAAATTTGGTTGTATTTCAAGGAAGCAACCCAAATAACGGTGACAGCAGATATCTCCATACCGAGGTCGCCGCTGCCAACGATATTACACAGACCTCTTCATTATATTGAGAAGGAGACGTACTCCAAGTTTCGGATCGATTGATTGAGAGGAATAGAAGAATCGAACCGGTGAAGCAGATTGGGAAAATTTGGTTGTATTTCAAAGAAACACCCCAAATAACAGTCACAGCAGATATCTCCATATCAACGACACCGACAGCAACGATATTGCAGGGTCCGCTTTATTACATATATAAGAACAAGCTGCCCAAGTTTCGAATTGATTGATCCAGCGGATCAGAAGAATCGAACCGGTGAAGCAGAGGGGCAAAATTTGGCTACATTTCAAGGAAGCAACCCAAACAACAGTCACAGCAGATATCTCTGCACTAACGGCACCTACAGCAACGATATTGCAGGGATCTCTTCATTACATCTATGAGGAGACGCCCGCCAAGTTTCGTATTGATCCATTGAGTGGATTAGAAGGAACAGACTCAACATAGAAAAGTGACAAATTTGGTTGTATTTCAAGGAAGCAACCCAAGTAATGGCGACAGCAGATATCTCTATAACAACGACACCAACAGCAACGATATTGCAGGGTCCGCTTTATTACATCTATGAGGAGACGCCCGCCAAGTTTCGTATTGATCCATTGAGCGGATTAGAAGGAACAGACTCAACATAGAAAAGTGACAAATTTGGTTGTATTTCAAGGAAGCAACCCAAGTAATGGCGACAGCAGATATCTCTATAACAACGACACCAACAGCAACGATATTTCAGGGATCTCTTCATTACATCTATGAGGAGACGCCCGCCAAGTTTCGTATTGATCCATTGAGCGGATTAGAAGGAACAGACTCAACATAGCAAAGTGACAAATTTGGTTGTATTTCAAGGAAGCAACCCAAATAATGGCAACAGCAGATATCTCTATAACAACGGCACCAACAGCATCGATATTTCAGGGGCCTCTTCATTACATCTATGAGGAGACGCCCGCCAAGTTTCGTATTGATCCATTGAGCGGATTAGAAGGAACGGACTCAACATTGCAGAGTGACAAATTTGGTTGTATTTCAAGGAAGCAATCCAAATAACGGCGACAGCAGCAACAAGAACTAGCGAGGGCAACAGCAACAGTGGCTAGCAAGAGCAAGAGCAACAGCGACCAGCGACCAACGACCAACAACTAGCGAGAGCAACAGCAACAGCAACTAGCAACTAGCAACTAGCGACTAGCAAGAGCAATAGCGACTAGCGAAAGCAGCAGCAGCAGCAGCAGCGAGAGCGACTAGCGAGAGCGACTAGCGAGAGCGACTAGCGAGAGCGACTAGCGAGAGCGACTAGCGAGCAGCGATTTGTCTCCTCCTCCTCCAATAACAACAACAACAAGAACAACAACAACAACAACAACGGGGATTCTTCTCCTCCTCCTCCAACAACAACAACGGCAATTGGTCCCCTCCTCCAACAACAACAACAACAACAACAGGGATTTGTCTCCTCCTCCAACAACGGCGATTCGTCTCCTCCATCCAGCAGCGAATCCGCTCCTATCATCCAACAGAGCATGGATTCGTCTCCTCCTCCTCCTCCTCCAACAACAACAACAACAACAACAACGGGGATCCGTCTCCTCCAACAACAACAACAACAACAACAACGGGGATCCGTCTCCTCCTCCTCTAGCAACAACAACAACGGTGATCCTCCTCCGACAACAATGGGGATTCGTCTCGTGGAGGAGCAATTCGGGTGGAGCGCCGGTGGAGGAGCGTTTCGATGCCAATGATTCGTTGCCGTTGTTGCCAAGGGGTATTGCTGTTGCTGCTGCTGTTGTTGTTGTTGTTGCTGTTGCCGGCGCTGTTGCTGCGGTTGTTGCTCTCGTGGTTCGATCCGATTGTTCCCGGTGGCTGTTGGGTCGATTGTTGCCGGTTTCGGCGTTGCCGTTGACGACGATCCTATTTGCGTATGTGATATGATAATTGAACAAAATGGGTGAGTATCTATTGATGTTCTACATAGATGTAGTAGAGTAAATAATATCAACAGAAAAATATAATCTACACGCCACTAACCAAGACTGTGCTGTTCCTGTTCCTGTTCCTGTTGTTGCTGTTGGCAACGATTGTTGTTGCTGTTGCTGTTGCTGTTGGCGACGATTGCTGTTTGCGGATTGATTGCTGTTGCCGGCGATTGCTGTTCCGACGATTGCTGTTGGCGTCCGATCAATTCGATGCTGACGCCGATGCCGACGCCTCCTTCGATTTGTCCGATCGTTTCAAAAATTGCCTCGTTGTCGTCCCTGAAACAGTAAGAACAAAAGCCAAAGTTAGAAAATACATCATCTGTAATTTGGTTGGTACAGCAGAGCATTGTTGATTTATCTCACGTTGTTCACTTACCGTCGTTCCGACAATCGACCCGATGAAATTGTAGTTGCTGCCGTAGAATACTTCTTACTCCATGTCACGAAAAACAGTACCTTGTTCCTGTTGATATAATTGCAAGGGACAAAGCCAGTTCATTGATTTCAAGACGTATATGTAAGGCTGCAGTCCAAACAATATCTATCCAGCAAATCCCCTTCTCGTCAAATGCTAACTACTTCTTTTCCAGTACAAGGCTGTTATTTCGGACTAAAATAAATGAGAACGGATCGTTGTGCTCAAAGAGGGTCGGATCCCACGTTCTCGGACGGAGTGTTGATTGCAAGAACCAACACTCTACTCAAATAAGTCGGATGTAAGAAGGCAGATTATGAAGTGTATTTATTTTTTGTTGCGAGGTAGATTGTTTTTTTTGTTGCGAGGTAACAAAAAGATGTTTACTTCTTACTACATAATTTTTGGTATTGAATCTGTGTAGGTTTCTACGCGAGTAGATTTCTACACGTTTTTAGTACTTCATAATTTTCGTTACTCAATCCACGTAGGTTTCTACACGTGTGCGTTTCTACGTGTTTTAAGTACTAGATATTTTGGGATATTGAATTCCTTAGGGTTTGGGATATGGTTTAGGGTTGTGGATTAGGGTTAGGATGTGTGATTTGACGCGAGATGATTAATACACGTTTGTTGTACAAGATTCACAATAGTAGTGTATCAACATGGTACAGGGGGGTAAAGAATTTGCGAGAAGTCCACATATAAGAACAAATAATTACTGAATTTGCGAACCGGATGTAACCCTAACCATATTGGGAAAAACTTTGCCACACAGAATGCCCAAAATGATGTGGTTTGACTCTCCAAATGGCAAACATGAGGGTATTTTTGGTGCAATTACCGGGCACAAACTAACTTATTGGATAGTAATGACTACAAAAGTATCCGGTCCAAGCAATGAATACATTCATCATGACTCATCAAATGCATATTGGAAACAACTTTGTCACACAGAATGCCCACAATGTTGTGGTTTGACTCTACAAATGGCAAACATGGGGGTATTTTTGGTGCTATTCCAGGGCACAAACTAACTTATTGGGTAATGACTCAAAAAGTATCTGGTCCAAGCCATGAATACATTCATCATGACTCATCAAATGCATAATGGGAACAACTTTGTCACACAGAATGCCCACAATGTTGTGGTTTGACTCTCCAAATGGCAAAAATAAGGGTATTTTTGGTGCAATTCCAGGGCACAAACTAACTTATTGGGTAATGACTCAAAAAGTATCTGGTCCAAGCCATGAATACATTCATCATGACTCATCAAATGCATATTGGGAACAACTTTGTCACATACAATGCCCTAAATGTTTTGGTTGGACTCAACAAATGGAAAACATGGGGCTATTTTTGGTGCAATTCCAGGGCAGCACAAACTAAGTTATTGGGTAATGACTCAAAAAGTATCTGGTCCAAGCCATGAATACATTCATCATGACTCATCAAATGCATATTGGGAACAACTTTGTCACACAGAATGCCCAAAATCTTAAGGTTGGACTCTACAAATGGCAATCATGGGGGTATTTTTGGTGCAATTCCGGGGCACAAACTAACTTATTGGGTAATGACTAAAAAAATATCGGGTCCAAGCCATGAATACATTCATCATGACTCATCAAATGCATATTGGAAACAACTTTGTCACATATAATGCCCAAAATGTTGTGGTTTGACTCTACAAATGGCAAACATGGGGGTATTTTTGGTGCAATTACAGGGCACAAACTAACTTATTGGGTAATGACTCAAAAAGTATCTGGTCAAAGACATGAATACATTCATCACGACTCATCAAATGCATATTGGGAACAACTTTTTCACATACAATGCCCAAAATCTTAAGGTTTGACTCTACAAATGGCAAACATGGGGGTATTTTTGGTGCAATTCCAGGGCACAAACTAACTTCTTATTGGGTAATGACTCAAAAAGTATCGGGTCCAAGCCATGAATACATTCATCATGACTCATCCAATGCATATTCGAAACAACTTTGTCACATAGAATGCCCAAAATGTTGTGGTTTGACTCTCCAAATGGCAAAAATAAGGGTATTTTGTGTGCAATTCCAGGGCACAAACTAACTTATTCGGTAATGACTCAAAAATTATCTGGTCCAAGCCATGAATACATTCATCATGACTCATCAAATGCATATTGAGAACAACTTTGTCACACAGAATGCCCAAAATGTTGTGGTTTGACTCTCCAAATGGCAATCATGGGGGTATTTTTGGTGCAATTCCAGGGCACAAACTAACTTATTGGGTAATGACTCAAAAAGTATCGGGTCCAAGCCATGAATACATTCATCATGACTCATCCAATGCATATTGGAAACAACTTTGTTACATAGAATGCCCAAAATGTTGTGGTTTGACTCTACAAATGGCAAACACGGGGGTATTTTTGGTGCAATTCCAGGGCACAAACTAACTTATTCGGTAATGACTCAAAAAGTATCTGGTCCAAGCCATGAATATATTCATCATGACTCTTCCAATGCATATTGGAAACAACTTTGTCACATAGAATGCCCAAAATCTTAAGGTTTGAGTCTCCAAATGGCAAACATGTGGGTATTTTTGGTGCAATTCCAGGGCACAAACTAACTTCTTATTGGGTAATGACTCAAAAAGTATTGGGTCCAAGCCATGAATACATTCATCATGACTCATCAAATGCATAGTGCGAACAACATTGTCACATAGAATGCCCAAAATCTTAAGGTTTGACTCTCCAACTGACAAACATGAGGGTATTTTTGGTGCAATTGCAGGGCACAAACTAACTTATTGGGTAATGACTCAAAAAGTATCCGGTCCAAGCAATGAATACATTCCTCATGACTCATCAAATACATATTGGGAACAACTTTGTCACACAGAATGCTGTAAATGTTGTGGTTTGACTCTCCAAATGGCAAACATGGGTGTATTTTTGGTGCAATTCCAGGGCACAAACTAACTTATTCGGTAATGACTCAAAAAGTATCTGGTCCAAGCCATGAATACATTCATCATGACTCATCCAATGCATATTGGGAACAACTGTGGCACATAGAATGACCAAAATCTTAAGGTTTGACTCTACAAATGGCAAACATGGGGGTATTTTTGGTGCAATTCTAGGGCAAAAACTAACTGATTGGGTAATGACTCAAATAGTATCGGGTCCAAGCCATGAATGCATTCATCATGACTCATCCAATGCATATTGGAAACAACTATGACACATAGAATGCCCAAAATCTTAAGGTTTCACTCTCCAACTGACAAACATGAGGGTATTTTTGGTGCAATTCCAGGGCACAAACTAACTTATTGGGTAATGACTCAAAAAGTATCTGGTCCAAGCAATGAATACATTCCTCATGACTCATCAAATACATATTGGGAACAACTTTGTCACACAGAATGCTGTAAATGTTGTGGTTTGACTCTCGAAATGGCAAACATGAGGGTATTTTTGGTGCAATTCTAGGGCACAAACTAACTGATTGGGTAATGACTCCAAAAGTATCCGGTCAAAACTATGAATACATTTATCATGACTCATCAAATGCATATTGGGAACAACTTTGCCACTCAGAATGCCCAAAATGTTGTGGTTTGACTCTCAAAATGGCAAACATGATGAGGGTATTTTTGGTGCAATTCCAGGGCACAAACAGTCTCATTTGGTAATGACTACCAAAGTTTTTGTACCAGGCCATGAATGCATATCACATGACTTACGAAATGCATGTTGGGAACAACTTTTAAATGCATATTGGGAACAACTTTGACACACACAGTACAGACAATGATGTGGTTTGTAGATACAAATGGCACACAAGACAGTACGGTATGTTAGGTGCAGCAGTCTACGAGATTCTACATGTGACTAGAGGATTGAAATACATAACCTTAGTGTGATCAAATGTTTCCCTTCTGAAAAAATTATGGCGCGGGAGGGGTGGCTTGCACAGGTACGTGCTCTACTGCTACAAATATAACAGCGCGCCCAAAACCAGACAACACACAGAAGATGTTCGGGCAAACAACATAGTACAGAACCCACGGAAAAATTCTACACACAAAACATCGTACACATACTACACGAAACACCGTACACACACACACACACACGACACACACAACACACACAACACAAAACACCGTACACAACCCGACAAATTATTAGTACACACACAAAACCACACAAAAAGAAGCACATGATTCTTGATCGGCACCGTATTCAGAAAATAAAATAAAAAAATATGAATGCTATCGGAAAGACACGACGAAGCAAAAAATCCGAGGGGAAGACCCTTCGAAACAACAAAACCATCCGGCCCGGTGATCATCAAAATACAGGGGACAACAACGGTAAGAAAAGAAGAGTTAAAACAAACACCGCAATTACTAACAAAGTGTGTAACAGTAATACCACAACTATGAACGCATCAAAGGGCAACAGTAAAAAAAATGGTTCCGACAACACAATTTCTACTACTACAA
Source organism: Pseudo-nitzschia multiseries (assembly GCA_037355745.1). NCBI lineage: Eukaryota > Bacillariophyta > Bacillariophyceae > Bacillariales > Bacillariaceae > Pseudo-nitzschia > Pseudo-nitzschia multiseries. The sequence continues at coordinate 11,751,903 of CM074787.1, read as the reverse complement.
ACACGGAAGAACAAAACACCATCAACCAGAGTAACGAACCAGCGCTGACCATTACCAACACAACCACCACTACAGTAACGAACCAACAGAAAGAAGGAACAAAAACCAATGTGGTAGAGAAAACATCTAACGGAGAATGCTACAATTTAGAGGATGTTGCCAAACATGTCATGAAAAATATCCAATATGACAAATTGGCAGAGGAAGTGGCAAAACGCTTACGGAAACAAGAGAGGGAACCACATATAGGGGTGGGAAAGGTAGTAATGGTACCTAAACAAACGGAGGCAACCATGCGGGGAGAGGGGAGTTACAATGCCGGCGACACAAGAGAACGAGCAGTAAGTACAATTACAGACGAATATGGACTTATAATAGACAACGATATGCTTAAGGCTTTGAGTGATATGACTGAAAGAGTGGAGAAGCAGCTAAGGGATTACGTCAAAAAACATTGGTACCCCAACATGAAGTTCCCTATCAATGACAAGGTAACGGCGCTTGTAATAAATAAAGCTGTTGGAGAAAGTGCGGTTATGAAGCCACCAAATATTCCACTTGCGGCATTCTGTTCCTTTTACAGGAAACGAGTAGGGACAGTACTGACTGCATTGAGGCACAACTCACAAACATTAGCGAGAAAAAACTGGATAGGTAAATACAGGTGGGAGAATTGGTTGTTGAAATTAGGATTTTGAGAATCTATTTTTGGTCCGACAACACTAACATGCTGCCCGTTGATACTTATGATACTTCCGTACAGACGATTACAGAAAAGGTCGAGTCCCTATCACATTCCCTGGTACTGTTGCAGTTATTCAAGACACAGAATATGAGGACACAGGTATTTTAAACCCTCAATACAGAACATACAAAGACGCGGAAGATGAAGATTTTTATTATTTTGTTACAAGAATCATGTCGGCAATCAATCCGACAAATTCCAATTTCAAACAACGGAAGGAGAGGCACTTGCTGAGTGATATATTTACTATAGCAGATGAAGCATTTGCATTGGTACTAATCTACAATGAGCATCATGTATGGGTGAACCAGCAGCGGCGAAAGGGTGATGCCACGATTCCGCGACAAAAAAAAAATTCTGCGATTCAGACAGTGGAAGCAGAAATGGATGGATGGAGGAAGGTCGCGAGTTGTTCAGTGACTTGTGCGACAAAATTGGCGAGATGCGAAAACACCCAGAAACAGGAAGGAAATTGGAAGAAATGATGAGGGACAGATTTAGGAACGAAAGTTCGACAAATTACACCAACAATAAGCAGGGCGATGCAAATATTACTAGTAGCAGCTCCACTAATTGTAGTGGACCAAAAAAGAAAAAGAAAAGAAACGTCTATATTGATCCGGCAATAACAGCATTGATGAATGAAAGTTTATCTATGGGTGAACTAATGTAGAAAATAACAGTACATACATAATACAAAACTACTACTAATCTTGAACTTAATTTTGAGAATATTAGAAATAATGGAGGATTCGTAATACGTCGCAATAGGAATAAATCAAGCATAATAGAATCTACATTTTAAAAAGGGAATATTGTAGTCAAGAAATATAATTCACAACTAGGGGAGCAGAATCGAATTGTTGTTTGGTAGATTAATATTTTGGAATTAATACTGACTCAAGATTTCTTTTTTATTCGTGAATAGAAGTAAGTGTTGTTCGTACAGAATAATAATTCGGTTCTGCTAGAGACTGAAATAAATTATTTTTATTTGAGAGTAGAGTAATGTGCATCACGCGCACAGAAATAGTGCTGAGTTTACATATACCCTTATACGATCGTCGCGAATTTCAGGGTATCCAGAAATATTGCCGTGTTAAAATCACGCACAAAATTTGTGCGCGAGAAGTAAATTCGAACCCCGCGAAACAGTTCTCGGACGGTGTATAAAGCTACTGGAGTAGAAACCTACGCAAATTCAATACCAGTAATTATCTTGTACGAAAATCGTGTAGAAATCTACGCTCGTAGAATCCTACACAAATTCAATACCAGAAATTTCCTAGTACAAAAAGCGTGTAGAAATCTACTTAAGTACGTACGAAGAGAAAAAAATTCGAAGTACGTATGAAGAAAGAAAAAAAATCCAAGTACCGGTATGTAGGAAGAAAGAAAAAAATTCGAAGTACATACGGTACGAAGAAAGAAAAATTTTTGTACGTACCAAGAAAGAAAAAAATTCGAAGTACGTACGAAGAAAGAAAAAAATTCGTACGTACCAAGAAAGAAAAAAATTCGAAGTATGTACGCGATTTTTTTTTCTTACGAGATTTTTGACATCTTGATGGCAGGGTGTCAAGGTGTCACAAAAGAAACACAGCGAAAAGTAAAAAAAACTCACACACACACACACACACAGTGTGATTAATTTTACAGTGTGATTTTCTTTTCCCTTCATAATCTTCTTACCCCGACTTATCAAAAGCAGAGTTGCTTTACCGTACTTGTACGATTGGCACTCTGTCCGAGCACGTGGAATCCCTCCGAAGTGCTAGTAATAGCATTAGGCCGGCTGATTCAGGCTTGAGATATTTTAGTGCGAAGTAACTGCCTTGTACTGCAAGACAATAGAGTGCATCGGACGAGTGATTAGTTGCTGGAAAGATATTCTTGTTCGGATTCGCGACCCAAACATAGATGTCTTGAAAGCACAAAATCTGCATCCCTTGCATATCTATATCATCAGGAACAAGATCCAGTTTTTCGTTACATAGGAGTAAGATTTCTTCAAATCAACGGCACAATTGTCTGAACAACGTATTGGCAACAACGTAATGGCAACAACATATTGGAATTGGCACCAACAATTCAAATCAAAGGCAACGCCGAGTGGAAGGCAACAACGTGAGATAGATAGACATTGGTGCTCGCCTGTTGCATTGCTGATGATGCTATATTTCCTCACTTCTATTTTTTTTCTTATTTTCATAGGGAGGGATCGTAACAACGGATTGAGGAGGTGTGGCAAATCTTTCGTAGTGTCGCTAGAGGTGCGTCGCCGTCTTCCTTGGAGGCTGCAACATCCGACCGGAACACAAATCGGAACAATACTAGAGGTGTGGCAAATCTTTCCTTGAGGTGGAACAACGGATTGGAACAACAAATTGTCAGCATCGAATCGATTGAACGCCAACAGTGTAGGTTAGTGGCATGTAGATTATATTATTCTGTTGTTATTATTTACTCTACTAGTACTACATCAATAGATACTCACCCATTTTGCTCAATTATTATATAGTGTTATAGATCTGCAACAGCAACAACGATCAAAACAAAGCCACAGGATGAATCAACGGCAACAAATCAACAACAGCAATCCACCCGCAGAGCCGCTCAAAACACCGTCTGCTGCTCGCTTCCTGCTTCTCCGCTCCAAATGCCGATGCTTGCTGCTGGCTTCCTCCTGCTCCTCCAAAACGCCACTCCGCTAGTCGCTGTTGTTGTTGCTCGCGCTAGTCGCTGTTGCTGTTGCTCTCGCTATTCGCTGTTATTGTTGCTCTCGCTAGACCCTATCGCCACTGGTCGCTGCTGGCTTCCTGCTACTTCAGCTCACTGCTGGCTTCCTGCTGGTCCATAACGCCGCTGGAAACACCGCTGCTTGCTGCTGGCTTCCTGCTGATATTTTGAAACGCAATTGCACCATTTTGAAGAAAACTGGAATTGAATGACTGTACCTTTGAAAATACGGAAAAAGGCCATTCCGTGCAACGCCGTTGCAGAAAATGGAAAAACGCAAAATACACATAAAAAGGGGGGTACATCAAAAACCATAAATACACAACTTTACAAAGAACAATTTACAAGTACTCCTCCAAAACAAAAACAAAAAATTGTGCAACGGCGTTGTAGAATAGTGGAATAATGAATAATACGTGAATCAATTTAAGTACAAATATCACTGATAATAAACTTGTTCGTTCAAGTCATGTGCTGTCTTCACCATCTCGTACTATTGATTCTAAATTCTTCTTTTCCAATGCAGCCATTGTCTCACGGAAATTAAACAACCATAGCTCACGATTTCCCAGCACAAAATATTGGTCAGGACTACCATGGTTTCTAACAACGGCAGCTTCGGACTCAATGGCGTTGCAGTCAAACAAATACAATTTGTTTCGCAACTCACCTTGCTTTACCAACGCATGATGGTGTTTTTTTCCTTTATCCCTCTTGCTCGGTATGGGGTCTGCAGAAACAAAGCAACGAGCAACGGCATAATAACCATCGTGCACTAATTCGAAACCACTAATGGAGCTACCCACGGGGAAAGGACCTTCGAGGTAAAGCAGGCACAGAATCTGACATGGATAAACTTGCAGTCCACGCCCATCAAGGAGGTCGAGTTGAAAATTAGCCCAGTCATACCATACATTGGACAATTGTCCAGAATCAGACTTAAACGATGGATGGGCACGAAATAGTAATTTCATCTCACGATATTTGTCATACCTCTTGTGCTCTGTGGTTCCAAAAACCTTGCTGGTGCCCACAGCTGGAAGGACCACGTCGCAACAAAATTTGAGAACATCCGATGGAAACCAGGGTACCCTTGCGTTCTTTTTTTCATCCCACTTCATGTAAGGGAGACCATTCATCACACCAATCCAAAATGAAGACCCAGCTGACCAACCACCCTCCTTAGGATGATTTGGTCCGGTTATGGGTCTATGTTCGAACAAATCAAATTCACGGTCAAGTCCATCAATAGTTCGATACTCCATCACTCGGTTGCAAGTTTGCTTGATTAGTGTGGACTTGTTTTGTTGAGTTCTCTTAGCAGGAGCCTTCACTTCAGTTTTATGATTGCTCTCGCTCGCAGCAGAGTCCCATCCAGTTGGAGGACCAAATAATCTCATGTACTGTGATAAATGAAAATACATGTGATTCTTCACCAGATTGTTACCCTCTCCCTTACTTCGTTGCAGATTGTTATTTATACAGTTAATGAAAAGAACAACCATTTTGTCAAGATTCAAAACACCTTTCTTGTCTTTTTTGAAAACCTCTTCAAACGTTCCAGCGTATTTTAGGAACTCTTCCATACCCAACAACAACTCAATGGCGTAAATACGTCAGTCAATCTCCTCTTCACACTTTCTGCTCTTGTTCTCAAGATTGGATGGCGTCTTTCGAGACAACAACAATTGACGACCTCCAGCAGACAGAAGTGACAGCATCTGAATATAAAGCATTCCAATGTACTGGTTACCCTCCTTCTTTGCTGTATGTATTGATTCTGAAAAATTGGTTCGTGGGAAGTCACGATCGGATTGCCTCTGAACAGCACCACCGTAGTAACTGGCTAACCTTTCCATCTCACCAAGAAGCCGCTGGTTATTGCCTAAAAAGTCCTCGCGGAACGTCTCTGCTGCACGCTTTGCACAACCAAGTTGGTGCATATGGAGTCTCTCTCCGGGCGACGCTAGATGAATATTATGTGGGTTTTCTCCAAAATCAAGGTCATAAAAAGCGTTGCCGTTATGTACACTGTGGTGAGAGATGTTTTTGAAATACTGTTCAACATTCACTCCTTTGTCAACTGTTGGAGCAGTAAAATCAGATATATTCCAGAGCCGAATGGATTTGTACTCATCCCCATTTTGGTGCTTAGACACTTGCATGTTACCACTTTTAAGTGAAACGGGAACCTTCAAAACATTCACACGAGCATTAATACCAAGTGCTCTGGGACAATTGCAATGCCTACAGATCATCTTTGAGTTCGATGTTTGATAATGTCCACAAAGTTGGTCGTGCTGGGGAGTATCACCTATGAAATAAGCAACCGCAAATTTCATTTGAACCGACCATTTCTTCTTGTTCCACGGCAAATTAGACCATTCAATACCATCCGTTTGGTTGCAGGCATCTTTCAAAGATGAAAGAGCCAAACAAAGGCCAGAGTGAAGATTATTCACATTGTCAATTGATTTGGCACCTTTATCACGTGAACCCGTTGGATGAAAATATATAGCCTCCCAGGCATCCGGCCGGGAGTTTCGAGTTAGGGTGTTGAATATGCCAAGAGTCATGTTCAGTGGGGTAAGAGTGGTTTGACCACTATTGTCAATTGCAATTCCATCCATGTAGAGAATGATAGGAACCAGAATTTCATTCGATTTGGATTTGAATTTCTTCTCCCAAGTGTTGATCCACCATTCACCGTGATGGAGTTCGTCAATATCAATATTGCCTTGAAGTTCTGGATAATGGACTGGTAAGGTTGGGTCTTCAGCATGCGGGAATGACAGATTGGCTTCCTTCACCAAAGTCACATTTGTTAATAGGGAATGAAGTGCTTTTTGGAACGACCGGACATAGATTTGTTTGCGACTGGAAACGTCAGCACTCTGTGATTTCTTAGAACACCAGTCAATAAGATGAGGTTCAAACCCATCACCTTTTATTTCAGGCACAGTTGCAGAAATCTCCTTCATGACACTTGCCCTGGTCTTTATGAGATTGCCTTTAGTCCATGAAAATAAATTAAGCCGCTCCGATTCTATAGCCCATTCATACAATTCCTTCTCTGCAACTAATGGTATGCTATGATTCCGCATGATTTTCATTAACTTGATCTTGACCTTCAGTTCGTCAGATATGTTTCTTCCTACATTGGGTGTTGTAATTGTCGTGTTTGAATCACAATGGGAATCGTCAACATCAATGTTGTTGTCTTCTTTGTCATCATTGACAATCAAAGAGTGGGGGGCCTCTATGCTCTCACTTCCTTCTTCCTCATCGTCATCATTAGGAAAGAAAAAATTGTCATCGGAAACAGAATCATCGTCATCCTCTATGCTTGTTAATTCCTGACCAATCAAGGCACGCCCAATCGGTTCGACAGAAGGGTCGTACATAACTTGATTGTCAAGCACCTCTGGCAATGCGCCGTCACTACTCTGTGGACCATTATGGGTGTTCGTTAGACCTAATTGTTGAGTAGCATCCTCGAGCTTCTTCGATTTTCTAATGAATATGCAAGATGCAAAATCTACTAGCCCTGAAGATTGCTTGAAATAAGAATAGCATGATGCGTCATTCAAAATATGGTCCCGAAGACCGGGAGAAACAACTACTCCCGTTTTCTTTCTTAGTCGCGCTGTAAACAAGGGGGGTTTCTGCTTCTTGGTAACCTTCTTCTTTCCCCTACCTATAGTGATCAAAGGAGAGTCCCGGTAGCAACGTACACAATAAACCTGATATTTAGGTGTCGTCACCATCGTTAGTACCATAGCCAGTAATAACAATAGAAATGAGGAAACGATTGAGATTGAAAAATTGCGACCATGCACTGTTTGTTTCAGGCATAAAATTCAGTAACATGCCACTAATTCGGAAACAGATGCCAGTGGGGTAGGAAAATGCAATGTGCATAAAAAATATTATGAGTTCGACATTAATTTCAATAAATAGGGTGAAATTACAAAGGGGGACCAGTGGAGTTCGACCCAAATATGCGCGTGATTCCGAAAGAACCCCGAATCTCGTTTGTGTGACGCTACTACATTGAAGATGATACTACTACTAGTAATAGAATGGTTTCGGGATAGTACAGTCCAAGAAGTACTGTACGTTTGGTATTCAATTAGGAGAAGCTGCTGGAGTCGAAAAGTGTTCTAAAAATGATATACAACTTCTTTCCTTTGTTGTGTTCATTGATTTTGTTGCATGTAGAAATTGTTGTACTACTACTAGTACTGGTAGGAGCAAGAAGAAGGTCTCGTTGAGGTGCTTGTTTTGGCTTCTTCTTGGCGAGACGACGAGGACGAGCAGCAGTGGTGAAGTCTTGTTGTTCTTCTATAAAGGCAAGGTGGAAGGACGAGAGGGCTTGTTGGGGAAACGAGGATATGAGAATCGCCAATCATCATGGGGACTTCAGAAGAAATAAGTTTACTAGTTAGTATTGGACTTGGTTTCTTCTTCAGGGGAGAGGATTTCTTTATCAGAGATATTGATGAAGCACCACCAGCGGTCATTGTTGACAGAGGGGAAAAATTCTTGTTGTTGGATATTGTTGTTGTTGTTGTACTAGTAATACTCGTCAGAATCGAGATTGATATCAACATGAAAAAGATCATGCCAAATTTCTTTTGGAGATTTGGCGAGGAGGTCATCATTGATAACAGTGCAAACATAGTACTAGTACTGTTCCAATTCTTGTTGCTCTGAGGAAGAGGAGTTCAAAGAGTTTTGATTATTGTTAGAGGAACGTTCATCGTTGATGTGGGCATCATTGTCAACAAAACGATTGTTGGATTGATTGTTAGATCCATCAATCATAGTTGCTGTGATTGTTTTTGTTGGGGTTGTAGGGGTTGAGGTAGCATAGTCCCCAACAGTGGTTAGAGTATGGATGGATGGATGGATGGATGGATAGGACAACAAGGCTCTGAATCTTGGATGCAATTGGATCTGTTGCTGTTATTGTTGTGAACAGTTTGATCCTTGAGAAGAGTTTGAATTGTTATTCAGGCAGTTGTTGTTGTTTGAGGAATTGTTGTTGTTGTTCCGGTTGTTGAAGTTGTTGAAGTTGCTGTTGTCGTTGTCGTTGTTGTTGCCGTTGTTATTGTTGTTATTGTTGTTGTTGTTGTTGTCGTTGTTGTTGCCGTTGCCGTTGTCGTTGTCGTTGTCATTGTCGTTGTTGTTGTCGCCGTCATTGTTGTTGTCGTTGTCGTTGTCGTTGTCGTTGTCGTTGTCGTTGTCGTTGTCGTTGTCGTTGTCGTCGTCGTCGTCGTCGTTGTCGTCGTCGTCGTCGTCGTCGTCGTCGTTGTCGTCATCGTCACAGTTGTCATCGTTGTTGTTGTCGTCGTTGTTGTCGTCGTTGTCGTTGTCGTCGTCATTGTCGTCGTCGTTGTTGTTGTCGTCGTTGTTGCAGCAATTGTTGTTTCGATTGTTTGAATTGTTGTAAGAATTGAAACTGCTGTCATTGTTGGATCTTTTTGTAGATTTTTTGTGGAGGTGTTACATTTTGGTGACAATTTCTGCAAGAGAATCATCATAGGGAGAGTTGTGCTCTTCATAGATATCTTTCCATTTGATTGGCATGGATTTGTAGATGAGACTTTTGAAGTTATCTTCATTGATGATGGCTTGTTCGGTGTTAGCAAGAGCTCCGGGAAGGAGAGGAATAATGGCATTGTTAGTATGGTAGGTTACCATAGCAACAAACTTGTACGTCCGAGAACTGTTTCTCTACCCCCCGCGGGCTATCGCGCGGTATTTTTACAATTCTCGACCCTATTTTTTAAATTTCCTATCTTTTTAGGTCACGTATCTACTAAAAAACCTCGCGCGTCGCACACCTTTACTTTCGAGACAATATCTCGTCACTCCTCAAATAAAATAACTATTTTAGGGTTAAGGATATCATATTCGTTTCGTGACAAGCACTATTTTGTGTACAACTTGTGCACGAACGACTTATTTCATTTTCTCAACATGTTTCCCCCATACCGGTATAATGGGCTCCGACCCAAATCCTCCAACTCCAACTCAAATCCCAACTCCAACTCCAAGTCAACTCCAAGTCGAATCCACCCCAGGCGGGCTATTGCACTCAAGGGTTTGGTTCCTGTTTAATGGCAGGAAGATCCGCTGTATTTTCAGAAGCTACACTGTCGGAATCGCCACCCAAATCTGGTTCGCTCTTAAATAACCCGCTTGGTGGATTGATGCTGCTGGTTACATTCGGAACGACTTGATGATTGCTAGTAGGATCGATGCTTTCATTTTTAACATTTGGATGATTGCGTTTTCCTGCACAAATCTTACGAATCATTTTTTGGAGTCGAGCAGTCTCTTTCTTGTGATAAACAACCATTTTCCGGAGTTCTTGTTCGAGATCGGCTGGGTGTTCCTGAACCACCTTTTGTATTTTGTAAATTCCCTCCATGGTTGGTTCGACTGTTGATTGGAAGATTAGTATTAGTAGTATCAGTAGAGTAGATTATCTATTCGAAGATTAGTTAGTAGTAACACCTAACACGTTGGTATTTGTTTTGCTCGTCGGAAAGAAAATGAAATAATGAATTATAATGATGAAGTACTAGTGAAAATAATGTATTACTAGTATCTACTAGTAATAACTCATGCAAAATAGCGTAGTTTGTTTTACCGGTACATGAAAGTCGGAATCAACTCGATCGCAATCAACAAAACAATTGTCCACGATTTCCATTTCGATAATCAACAACGCAATTGTCCACGATTTCCATTTCGATTAAGTACTAGTGAAAATAATGTACTACTAGTATCTACTAGTAATAACTCATGCAAAATAGCGTACTAGTTGGTTTTACGGGTACATGAAAGTCGGAATCAACACGATGGTAATCAACAACACAATTGTCCACGATTTCCATTTCGATAATCAACAACGCAATTGTCCACAATTTCCATTACGATTCACATTTCCGTGCACCTTATGGAAGAACTGACGCGCCTGCCAACAAATTTTTGGAAGAACTGATATGATTGACCCGTCCGGCGCTGTGCATTAACCCTCTTAATGAGTTGATTGTACGTACTGTTCACTACTAAATATTGTACGAGGAATGTTGCAATCATCACTAAGTAGTAATGCATTTACTTTACGGACCATTTTTGCAATCGAAGTATGGTAGTAAGGAGATCTACCGTACAAGAAAACACATCACACACAAAATAACACATGTAATTTTTTCCTTTCAACAATTCATCTTTCTCACCTACTTCCTTTTGACCCATTCTACTGATATTTTCCTTCAAACAACTCCGCAACATCATGCCTTCTGTTATCAAAACCCCTCTTCTATTCTACTGCCGTTGTTGCGCGCTGAATGGCAAAAACTCCAAGTTTTAAGGATATAAATCCACGGCAAACAAGCAGGGTACTTTGAAATACGTCTCTGTTGGCCTAAGAAGACATCTTTATTGTCTTGATGAGTGCTGTCATTTTTACCATAGTCAGGGTCTAATTAAACGAAAGATCTATAACCTCTCCACCTCTATCAAAGTGCAGCCTACCTTGCCATCTGTTCAACATTCTCCGTCAGATTTTGGGATGACTATGACACAAAACGTTCCATCTGTTCCCCCTTCCCATCTCTCCCAGCACCACACTGTCACAAGTCAATCAGCCACGGGTCTTCATTCTGTTCTAAACCAACAGATTGTCCATGATGTCTTTTTACCGCCAATGGATCGGAACGCCATTGAATCTTACATGGCTGTATCCGCTGTTCAAGATGAAGATGCATTCCCGCTGAATAATGATATCGACAATTCCGATGACGAGGTTGACAAAGACGATGACGTAAATGAAAATAACGACAACAATTTTACCAACAACATAGATTGTGGAGACAACGAAGAAGATCACACTAATGGTTCTGATGTTAACGTCGCTACTGCTCAGCAAGCCCCTCCACCACCATCTTTTCATGAAATCATTAATCTGAACGAAAGAGAGGATGCATTTCAAAGCCACACAAAACTACCGCCGCCCCATCATCTTCTTGCAGAATTGGAACTCATGAATTTAATGGCCCGACATAAATTGCCACTGAACACATTCAAATCAATTATCCAGTGGGCAAAGAAAAGTCAAATGAGACCTGGTTTTGATTTTTGCGATGCCAAAATTAGATCTCGGAAAACAATTTTTGACAATCTCCAATCCAATCTTGGTCTCTCTGATATGAAATTTCATCCTCATATACTGAATTGGTTACCTGATAATAAGCCCACTCAGGTGTATGTCCGTTCTTTTAAGGATGCCATTCATTCTCTTCTTTCTGACCAGCAGCTAATGATAGAAGAAAACCTCTCCTTTCCCGACTATTCCACCCCTCTATCTCCCGACAATAATCCTGAGTTGAACCCTCATTCTGTAATCTCAGAATTGCATCACGGCTCGTGGTGGAAATTTTCTTGGAAAGAAATTTGCAATCCCAATTCGCAAGAAATTCTTGTTCCTATTATATTTTACATGGATGGCATCTCTTTGGATGCGCACGGACGACTTACGTTAACACCATTGAACATGACACTCGGTATTTTTAATGTGGAGACCCGTTCTCGACCTGAAGCATGGACAACTATTTACTTCCATCCCGACCCTGAATGGGAGTCAACCAGATACTCTCGTCCTGCCAATTCAAAGGAAAAAATTCAGAATCTTCACAATGGTTTGGAAGTAGCGTTTTGTTCCTTCAAAGCCAGCGTGTAACGAAGACGGTGGTATCGAATGGAATTATCTTCCGTACGCAAATCAACAGTGGAAGGTAAAAATGAAATTTGCCATTGCCTATGTTATTGGCGACACAGAACTTCACGATAAATTGTGTGGAAAATACGGCTCCTTCAATAAGGGCGTCATGCGGATGTGCCGTCACTGCAACTGTTATTCTCCAAACATTAACATTCCTTCTGTTCAACCTGCAACAAAGAAGTGGTCACCTGTTGATTTTCATTGTTTTCCCGACACAGATCTAAACGATATCAATAAGAACTTCAAAAACAACTCTCATCACAACATAAGGAATGTATTTCATGATTTATGCTTTGGTACAAATCAGAACAACATTCATTTTGCAACTCCCGGTGAATGTTTGCACATGCACCAGCTTGGCACTGCCAAACGGGCCGTCGAGTCAATTGAATTGTTGCTCTGCAGAAGTGTTCCATGTGTTTATGCCCCAATTTGAATCACGGCGTGGCTGTTGCTAACAGTATTGGCCATATAGCACAACGGTACGGTGGTTTGTTATCACGGCAGTCTGATAGAGATTTTCCTCGCACCAAATTTGGGACTCAGCTTTTATCAACCACGAATAAAGAAGGGCATGGTTTCTCTGGAATGCTTATTTCTCTTCTGATCGCTATGGTTTCCAAACATGGATCTGACATTATTGGTGACCATCGTTTTGTAAAGAAACAGATAGAGGTAATTCAGCTCATTCTATCAATGGAAGAATTTCTTAAACACGGTCGAATGAAATATGGTTCCTTAAAGAATCTCCCAAAAACAATTGTTCACTTTATCAATTGTATAAACTCAACATGTCACAGGAAAGGGATGGGAACAAAACTAATCAAGAATCACCTGTACTTTCACCTACCAGATTATATCTCTTTATGGGGAAGCCCTGCAGGGTGGGATAGTGCTCCGAATGAATCTCACCACAAAACCGAGATTAAAGCTCCTTCCAAGAACACGCAAGGTAATGCTGCATCACTAATCAATCAAACAGCCAATCAAAAGTCCAAGAAAATGATGCTAAGCCAGGCAACATATCACTACAACTTGAATCCACCTGATCCTCCTCCAATTGAACGCCCTGATGGTGGTGGTTCTCATTTTCAAATAATGAGAACCAAAAATGGGGAATCAACAATGAAGTGGCTTCGTTCTACGAACAAAAGCAAACCATTTTTTCCTTCTGACATACTTGACTTTGTTTGTGATTCTGTGCTACCTTTATTGGAGAATCCTTCGCACATTTGTGGAGTTACAGAGCACAATCGTTTCGATGTTGCTTGTGGTTCTAATTTTATATTTCGCTCGCATCCTTCATATAGATCGGATAGTTCTCTGCTGAACTCCGTCTGGATGGATTGGTGTTTGATGAAATTGGACTTTGATTTAAATAACAATCCCAAGCTCATACCTTGCCATCTGGTATGCTTTTTAACTGTACAGAGTTTGAAGCAGCCATACAGTAGTATTGGTGGCTATCCAATTGATACAAACGGAATGTATGCTGTGGCTCGTCGGTTTCAAGATGTGCCTAAGAAAACAGTTTCTGAATTTGTCCAACGTGGTTGCCTGATGAATTCACTGTACCTATTTCATGTCGACACTATCCATTCCGAACTGGCAGTTGTTCCAGAGCAAGGACTTGATGGCTGTATTACCAATTGCGATTGGCTCGTGATATCAAATCGGATCTCATGGCTAAATTTTTTTGAAAGCAAAAATGCTGCTACACCACCGTCTTACAAATGTTTGTACAAGGCATGCACACTACAGGACGACATCCAGTTGGAACCATTTGAGATAGCATTGAATGATAACGAATCCAGTGATTATGTATCCAGTTCAGACAGCGAAAGCTCGGACAGCAGTTCCGATTGAGTAGAAAGGGTGAATGTAACGGCTAACTTTCAATTATTGTTTAATATTACTATAGAGGGTTAGCTCTAAGCACAGTTTTGCGAGATACATATGCACTCATAATATAACACCCTTCGAATTTTGGATTCGAACAGCTATGTAATACTAATGGATTGAACAATAGAGTATCGCCTGACCTCAATGGAACTTTCACTTTATACGTTGGGAACACAAAGTAATAAATCACCTCGTCATCACTTACATGTTTTGGAGCAATAACCGTCAGCCTTGTATAGAACATATCAGCATCGGTATGGCTTTTTGAGTGATAATCCTTTCCAATAGAAAAGGCCGTTGCGTGATGGCCGATTGCATTCAGCGTTGTACGATTAACAACCTCATTCATCACAGTCCGTTTCAAGGTTGACAAGTTTGGACATTGAAGTTAAACAAAGCTGCATTTCCTTCACAATGTGTAGGGCTTTTTGTTCAAGGTTGGCTTTTGTTGTCGAGTCCACATTGTTTTTGAAAACGTACACACCATTTCCCGATTTCAATCGATTTGGTCTCATCCCAATAATAGCATATCCACTGTTTACACTGTCACATTTGGTTCCTCGGCCTATTTTGGGTTTAGATTGAACAATCTGCCCAGCGAATGTTCTTGTGATTTCTATATTTTCGGTGGTACCCAAATGTTGTTTTGCGAATTGTCTGGAAGCTTTAGCAAAGATTCTCAATGATGGTTCTGATTCGGCGAACGCTAGAACAAACTTCTTGTCGGTACTATCCACTGTTTTGAAACTGTCAATAGACACAGCCTGTGCCAAAGAATATTTCTTCTCTCCAACTGTTGTCCGGCCCCAATTTGTAGCCATGAATTTTCCTTGAAACCCATTTTTGTGAACTGTTTTCAATGCTATTTCCTCGACATGTTTGAAAATTGCATTTGGATCTCAGCGCCGATTCCTGTCCCCTTCTGCTGTCTTGTTAGGTTTTATCTCCAACAAGTGTTTGTAAGTCTGGTGGATTGATGATGGTGCTGCGTTTTGGAGAAAATTTGAAGTCATTTTCTTTCTCTCAGTCTTCCCACGTTTCCTCTTTGATTTTTGCTTGATTGCTTTTGCTGGCAATTGCTTTGTTGTTTTGAATCCCATTGTTGTTGCCGGGACGAATTGTCGTTGGAGGACGACAACAAGACGATTCAACGTTGGAGTGGAAGACCAATAGCCGTTGCCGTTGCCGGGACGAATAGCCGTTGGAGGAGGAGGACGACGAATTGATTTGCGGATGGAGTGGGAGACCAATTGTTGCTGTAGGAGGTGGAGGAGACGAATCCCTGTTGTTGTTGGATGAGGGGAGCGGATTCGCTGCTTGATGGAGGAGACGAATCGCCGTTGTTGTTGGAGTAGAAGACCAATAGCCGTTGCCGTTTGCGTTGGTGGACTGCCGGTGGATGAGGAGGAGCGAGGTTGGTGGATCGCCGGTGGAGGAGAATGAGCGATTCGATGCCTACAATTTGTTGCCGCCGATGTGAATGCCGGTGCGGATGCCGGTGCGGATGGAGTGGAGGACCAATCAATTGCCGTTACTGATGCCGATAAGTTTTGCAGATCAATTCGTTTTGCAGATCGATTTGTGTTGGATCGATCGGTGTTCCGGATTGATTGGTGTTGGATCGATTGGTGTTGGATCGATTCGTTTTGCAGATCGATTCGTTTTGCAGATCGATTGGTGTTGGATGGATTGGTGTTCCGGATCGATTGGTGTTGCTGTTGCTGACGAGATCGATTGGTTTTGCAGATCGATTGGTGTTGGATTGATTGGTTTCGCAGATGGATTCGTTTTGCAGATGGATTCGTTTTGCAGATCGATTGGTGTTGGATCGATTGGTTTCGCAGATGGATTCGTTTTGCAGATCGATTAGTATTGGATCGATTGGTTTCGCAGATGGATTCGTTTTGCAGATCGATTGGTGTTCCGGATCAATTGATGTTGGATCGATTGGTGTTGGATCGATTGGTGTTCCGGATCAATTGGTGTTGCTGTTGCCGACGAGATCGATTCGTTGTGCAGATCGATTGGTGTTGGATCGATTGGTTTCGCAGATGGATTCGTTTTGCAGATCGATTGGTGTTCCGGATCAATTGGTGTTGGATAAATTGGTGTTCCGGATCGATTGGTGTTCCGGATCGATTGGTGTTGCTGTTGCCGACGAGATCGATTCGTTTTGCAGATCGATTGGTGTTGGATCGACTGGTTTCGCAGATTGATTCGTTTTGCAGATAGATTGGTGTTGGATCGATTGGTGTTGCGTCTCCATTGGTGTTGGATAGATTGGTGTTCCGGATCGATCCGTGTTGCTATTGCTGACAAGATCGATTTGTTGTGCAGATCGATTGGTGTTGGATCGGTTGGTTTCGCAGATGGATTCGTTTTGCAGATCGATCGATCGTTCCAATTCGTGCCGGATGAATCCCACTGAACAATTCATTGCCGTTCCTATTCGAATACATGATAATTGAACAAAATGGGTGAGTATCTATTGATGTACTACATAGAGTAAATAATAACAACAGAATAGTATAATGTACATGCCGATCGTAATTATCACCTACAGGGAAGACGACCACCGCACCTTCCTATCCGTTGCTGACGATTCGATGGTTGCTGCTTCCGATCCGTTGATTCGGTCCTATGGAAATAAGAAGAAAAACAGAGAGGAAATACATTATCAGTAAGACGGTGAAGTGGAAGACCAATCAATCGCCGTAGCCGTTGCCATCGCCGTAGCCGTAGCCGCTGCCATTGCCATTGCCTATCTCTCTCAATCGATTCGTAATTATCACCAACCGGGAAAATTCCCCGCACCTACAGGGAAGACGACAATGCACCTCAAGGATTCCGATCCGTTGATTCCGATCCGTTGATTCCAATCCGTTGATTCCGATCCGGTCCTATGAAAATAAGAAGAAAAACAGAGAGGAAATACGTTGAGTAGCAGCAATGCCGGAGGCAGTATAATCATTGCCTACTATCTCTCTCATTCTTACCTTTGCTTGTTCCGACGTTCCGACAATCGTCCCAATGAAATTGTTGTTGCTGCTGCCATTGATTTGCAGCCTTCTTACCCTCTGTCACGAAAAACAGTACCAAGAGCCTGTTGATATAGAAGCAATGGATGCAGATTTATTGCTTTCAAGACGTATATGTTTGTGTGCACCCAAACAATATCTATCCAGCAAACCACCTCTTGTCCAATGCGAGCTAATTCTTTTTCCAGTACAAGGCTGTTATTTCAGACTAAAATATTCGAGCACGGATTACCTGCCTAATGCTGATCAACGATCAAGGGATCATTGAACAGGATTAAGTGGAATCCCACGTTCACAGACAGAGTGCCAATTACTAGCAACTCTACTCAATAATTCGGGTAAGGAAGATTATGATAGAAAGGTCGAAAAAGTGATTTTATTTGTTTGTTGCGAGGTAAGAAAAGTTTATTAGTGTTTGTGTGGGAAACATTTTTTTTTTTGTCGCGAGGTAGAAAAAAATTATCGATCGATCGAAGTGTAGAATTCTACACGTTTTTTGTACTAGATAATTCGTACGTATGAAAACAATCAATCTCGTATGTACGTACGAAAAAAAAACAATCTCGTACCTACGAATGAAAAAAAATCAATCTCGTACGTACGTAGGAAAAAAATAAATCAATCTCTTTCGTACCGTACGAAAAAAAAAATCAATCTCATACGTACGTATGAAGAAAAAAAATCAATCTCGTACGTACCAAAAAAAAAATACTTCATTTTATGGGTTGGGGTTAGGGTTTAGGGTTAGGTTGCCCAAAATGTTGTGGTTTGACTCTCGAAATGGCAAACATGGGGGTATTTGTGGTGCAATTCCAGGGCACAAACTACATTATTGGATATTGACTCAAAAAGTATCCGGTCCAAGCAATGAATACATTCCTCATGAATCATCAAATGCATCGTCACACAAACGAGATTCAGGGTTATTTCAGAATCACGCGCATATTTGGGTCGAACTCCACTGGTCCCCCTTTGTAATTTCACCCTATTTATTAAAATTAATGTCGAACTCATAATATTTTTATGCACATTTCATTTTCCTACCCCACTGGCATCTGTTTCCAAAGTAGTGGCATGTTACTGAATTTTATGCCTGAAACAAACAGTGCATGGTCGCAATTTTTCAATCTCAATCGTTTCCCCATTTTTATTGTTATTACCGGCTAGTGTACGACTTCAGTAGTAACAATGGTCCGCACTCCCAAATATCAGGTATATTGTGTACGTTGCTACCGGGACTCTCCTTTGATCACTATAGGTAGGGGAAAGAAAAAGGTTATCAAGAAGAAGAGGCCCCCCTTGTTTACAGCGCGACTAAGAAAGAAAACGGGAGTAATTGTTTCTCCCGGTCTTCTGGATCATATTGCACATAATCCGGGTACATGTTATTCTTATTACAACCGGTGTTTGGGGGTAGATGATTTTGCATCTTCGTTATTTATTAGAAAATCGAAGAAGAAGCTTGAGGATGTTAGTCAACAATTAGGTCTAACGAACACCTGTAACGGTCCGCAGAGTAGTGATGTCGCATTACCAGAGGTTCTCGACAATCAAGTTATGTATGACCCTTCTGTCGAACCGATTGGGCGTGCCTTGATCGGTCAGGAATTAACCAACATAGAGGATGACAATGATTCTGTCTCCGATGACAATTTTTTCTTTCCTAACGATGACGATGAGGAAGAAGGTAGTGAGAGCATAGAGGCCCCCCACTCTTCGATTGTCAATGATGAAGAAGGCATCAACATTGATGTTGACGATTCCCATCGTGCTTCAAACACGCTATTAATTACGACACCCAATGTAGGGAGGAACATATCTGACGAATTGAAGGTCAAGATTAAGTTAATGAAAATCATGCGGAATCATAGCATACCATTAGTTGCCGAGAAGGAATTGTATGAATGGGCTATTGAATCCGAGCGGCTTAATTTATTTTCATGGACTAAAGGCAATCTCATAAAGACCAGGGCAAGTGTCATGAAGGAGATTTCTGCAACTGTGCCTGAAATAAAAGGCGATGGGTTTGAACCTCATCTTATTGACTGGTGTTCTAAGAAATCACAGAATGCTGATGTTTCCAGTCGCAAACAAATCTACGTCCGGTCGTTCCAAAAAGCACTTCATTCCCTATTAACAAATGTGACTTTGGTGAAGGAAGATAATCTGTCATTCCCCCATGCTGAAGACCCCACCTTACCAGTCCGTTATCCAGAACTTCAAGGGAATATTGATATTGACGAACTGCATCACGGTGAATGGTGGATCAACACTTGGGAGAAGAGATGCAAATCTGGATCGAATGAAATTCTGGTTCCTATTATTCTCTTCATGGATGGAATTGCAATTGACAATAGTTGTCAAACCACTCTTACCCCACTGAACATGACTCTTGGCATATTCAACACCCTAACTCGAAACTCCCGGCCGGATGCGTGGGAGGCTATATACTATCACCCAACATGTCCCGGTGATAAAGGTGCCGAATCAATTGACAATGTGAACAATCTTCACTCTGGCCTTCGTTTGGCTCTTTCATCTTTGAAAGATGCCTGCAACCTAACGGATGGTATTGAATGGTCTAATTTGCCGTGGAACAAGAAGAAATGGTTGGTTCAAATGAAATTTGCGGTTGCTTATTTCATAGGTGATACTCCCCAGCACGACCAACTTTGTGGTCATTATCAAACGTCGAATTCAAAGATGATCTGTAGGCATTGCAATTGTCCCAGAGCACTTGGTATTAACGCTCGTGTGAATGTTTTGAAGGTTCCTGTTTCAGTTCAATCTGGTAACATGCAAGTGTCTAAGCACCAAAATGGGGATGAGTACAAATCCATTCGGCTCTGGAATATATCTGATTTTACTGCTCCAATGGTTGGCGAAGGAGTGAATGTTGAACAGTATTTCAAAAACATTTCTCACCATGGTGTACATAACGGCAACGCTTTTTATGATCTTGATTTTGGGGAAAACCCACATAATATTCATCTAGCGTCTCCCGGAGAGAGACTGCATATGCACCAACTTGGTTGCGCAAAGCGTGCAGCAGAGACGTTCCGTGAGGACTTTTTAGGCAATAACCAGCGGCTTCTTGGTGAGATGGAAAGGTTAGCCAGTTACTATGGTGGTGCTGTCCAGAGGCAATCCGATCGTGACTTCCCACGAACCAATTTTTCAGAATCAATACATACAGCGAAGAAGGAGGGTAACCAGTACATTGGAATGCTTTATATTCAGATGCTGTCACTTCTGTCTGCTGGAGGTCGTCAATTGTTGTTGTCTCGAAAGACGCCTTCCAATCTCGAGAACAAGAGCAGAAAGTGTGAAGAGGAAATTGACTGACGTATTTACGCCATTGAGTTGTTGTTGGGTATGGAAGAGTTCCTAAAGTATGCTGGAACGTTCGACGAGGTTTTCAAACAAGACAAGAAAGGTGTTTTGAATGTGGACAAAATGGTTGTTCTTTTCATTAACTGTATAAATAACAATCTTCAACAAAGTAAGGGAGAGGGTAACAATCTTGTGAAGAATCACATGTATTTTCATTTATCACAGTACATGAGATTATTTGGTCCTCCAACTGGGTGGGACTCTGCCGCGAGTGAGAGCAATCATAAAACTGAAGTGAAGGCTCCTGCTAAGAGAACTCAACAAAACAAGTCCACACTTATCAAGCAAACTTGCAACCGAGTGATGGAGTATCGAACTATTGATGGACTTGACCGTGAATTTGATTTGTTCGAACATAGACCCGTAACCGGACCAAATCATCCTAAGGAGGGTGGTTGGTCAGGTGGGTCTTTGTTTTGGATTGGTGTGATGAATGGTCTCCCTTACATGAAGTGGGATGAAAAAAAAAACTCAAGTTTACCCTGGTTTCCATCTGATGTTCTCAAATTTTGTTGTGACGTGGTCCTACCGGCTGTTGGCAGCAGCAAGGTTTTTGGAACCACGGAGCACAAGAGGTATGACCAATCTCGCGAGATGAAATTATTGTTTCGTGCCCACCCATCGTTTAAGTCTGATTCTGGACAATTGTCCAATGTATGGTACGATTGGGCTAATTTTCAACTCGACCTCCTTGATGGACGTGGACTGCAAGTTTATCCATGTCAGATTCTGTGCCTGCTTTACCTCGAAGGTCCTTTCCCCGTGGGTAGCTCCGTTAGTGGTTTCGAATTAGTGCACGATGGTTATTATGCCGTTGCTCGTTGCTTTGTTTCTGCAGACCCCATACCGAGCAAGAGGGACAAAGGAAAAAAACACCATCATGCGTTGGTAAAGCTAGGTGAGCTTCGGAACAAATTGTATTTGTTCGACTGCAACGCCATTGAGTCCGAAGCTGCCGTTGTTAGAAACCATGGTAGTCCTGACCAATATTTTGTGCTGGGTAATCGTGAACAATGGTTGTTTAATTTCCGCGAGACAATGGCTTCACTGGAAAAGAAGGATTTACAATCAATAGTACGAGATGGTGAAAACAGCACATGACTTCAATGAACAAGTTTATTATCTTTTCCCGTGTTTTGGATTGTATACTAGTATGGTACAATCATACCCCCCTTCTCAGATGTATTTTGCGTTTTTTTATTTTCTGTAACGGCGTTGCACCAAATGCCCTTTTCCCGTGTTTTGGATGGTATACTAGTATAATACAATCATACCCCCTTATCATGTGTATTTTGCGTTTTTCTATTATCTGCAACTGCGTTGCACCAAATGCCCTTTTCCCGTGTTTTGGATGGTATACTAGTACGGTACAGTCGTACCACCCTTTTCCTGTATATTTTGTGTTTTTCTATTTTCTGCAACGGCGTTGCACAAAATGCCGTTTTCCCGTATTTTGGATGGTATACTAGTACAGTACAATCATACCCACCTTTTCATGTGTAATTTGCGTTTATCTATTTTCTGCAACGGCGTTGTACCAAATGCCCTTTTCCCGTTTTTTGGATTGTATACTAGTATGGTACAATCATACCCCCCTTCTCATGTTTATTTAGCGTTTTTCTATATTCTGCAACGGCGTTGCACCAAATGCCCTTTTCCCGTTTTTTGGATTGTATACTAGTATGGTACAATCATACCCCCCTTCTCATGTTTATTTAGCGTTTTTCTATATTCTGCAACGGCGTTGCACCAAATGCCCTTTTCCCGTTTTTTGGATTGTATACTAGTATGGTACAATCATACCCCCCTTCTCATGTTTATTTAGCGTTTTTCTATATTCTGCAACGGCGTTGCACCAAATGCCCTTTTCCTGTATTTTCGACGGTATAGTACTAGTACGGTACAGTCATAAATTTTTTGTCATGAGTATCAAGTTATTATTATAATGGATTACTTCTTAGTATAGTTTTGCGCGATACATAGGCGCTCATAATATAACACCCTTCGTATTTGGGATTCGAACAGCTATGAAACACTAACGGATTAAAGAGCAGAGTATCCCCAGAACGCAACGGCACTTTGATGCGGTACGTTGGGAAGACAAAATAATAAATCACTTCGTCAGCATGCACTCCTGACGGAGCTATGACTGTTAAACGAGTATAATTCATATCATCATCAACATGGCATCGAGAATGGTAATTTCGACCAATCGAAAAAGCTAATGCCTGTTTCCCAATGGCATTGAGCTGCGTACGAGTCAGAATCTGAGACAACACATCCATTTCATCCTCAACAAATGGTTCGATGTGTGTTAAACTATGATGCATATGCTTCACAATTCTCACTGTCGTGTGTTCCAGCTCCAGTTTCATGTTTGGTTTCACATGACTTTTGAATACGTACTCACCATTGTTGGAAGACAATCTTTCTGGTCTAACTCCAATGATAGCATAATCATCGTTGATACTGCCGCGCATCTGACCTCTGGCAACTGTCGGTTTGGATCCAACAATTTCCGGAGCAAACTTTCTTAACAGTTTGATATTATTCTTCGTAGCAAGGTGTCGCTTGGCAAATTTTCTGGAAACTTTTGCGAAAATGCGCAACGACGGATTATTCTCGTCAAACGCAACAATATGCTCGTCGTTTCTACTATCCAATCTATCGAATTTATCTATCAACAAAGCCTGTTCCGGTTGATACTTTTTCTTTCCTCCTATTTTGCCACCCCAGTTTGTCTCCATGTATTTTCCTTTGACCACAGTTGTTCTGTCTTTGTTTTTCAACGCTATTGTACTGACACAATCTTTGCAAGTACTACGCCTATTTGTCCTTTCGTTCTTCATTGGTTTTATGTCGGACAACTTTGTATAAGTTTTATGGCTCGTTGACACAGGTGCTGCAATCCTAAGAAAGTTCGATGACATTCTCTGCTTTCTTCTTTTCTCATGTTTCCTATCTCTTTTTTGCTTCATAGCTCTGTCCGAGAACTGATTTGTCGTCATGGTTGGAGTAGGTGTAGCAATTGTTGCTCTTGCTGCTTTCCGCTTTTCGCTTGACACTTGCCGCTGTTGCTCTCGCTGCTGCTTGCCGCTTGCCGCTGTGGCTGTCGCTGCCAATTGCCGCTGTTGCTCTCGCGGCTGTCGCTGCCGATTGCCGCTGTTGCTCTCCCTGCTGCTTGCCGCTTGCCCCTGAGGCTGTCGCTGCCGATTGCCGCTGTTGCTCTTGCGGCTGTCGCTGCCGATTGCCGCTGTTGCTCTCGCAGCTGTCGTCGCTCTCGCGGCTGTCGCTGCCGATTGCCGGTGTTGCTCTCGCTGCTGCTTGCCGCTTGCCCCTGAGGCTGTCGCTGCCGATTGCCGCTGTTGCTCTTGCGGCTGTCGCTGCCGATTGCCGCTGTTGCTCTCACGGCTGTCGTCGCTCTCGCGGCTGTCGCTGCCGATTGCCGGTGTTGCTCTCGCTGCTGCTTGCCGCTTGCCCCTGAGGCTGTCGCTGCCGATTGCCGCTGTTGCTCTTGCGGCTGTCGCTGCCGATTGCCGCTGTTGCTCTCGCGGCTGTCGTTGCCGATTGCCGCTGTTGCTCTCGCTGCTGCTTGCCGATTGCCGCTGTAGCTTTCGCTGCCGCTGTAGCTTTCGCTGCTGATTGCCGCTGTTGCTCTCGCGGCTGTCGCTGCCGCTGCTGCTCTCGCTGCTGCTTTCCGCTGTTGCTCTCGCAGCTGTACACGATTTTATTCGAATATTTGGTATGATAATTGATCAAAATGGGTGAGTATCTATTGATGTAGTACAGTAAATAATAACAACAGAATAATATAATCTACATGCTACCAACGTACACCGTTTGCTTCCTTTCGTTGTTGTTGTTGATTGGTGGTGTTGCTGTGTTGTTGCCGTTGTTGTTACCTTTGATTCTGTGTTGACTTCGATTCAGTGTCGCGTTCGATTCGTTGTATCCTTTGCAACTATAGGAAAGATTTGCCACACCAGGAAAGATTGGTTCTTCTGATCCGTTGTTTCCAATCCCTTGTTTCAAATCCGTTGCTCCGATACGGTCCTATGAAAATGAGAAGAAAAAGAGAAGGAAGAAAATACATTATCAGGAATGCCAGAAGAAGTAAGATCATTGTCTTTCTCCTCTCTCATTCTTACCCTTGCGATTGCCAATTTCTAATCTGTTGTTTCCAATCTGTTATTCCGTTCCGGTCCTATGAAATAAGGAAGAAAAACATAAGTGAGGAAATACATTATCAGTAATGCCGGTCGAGGAAGTATTATCATTGTTGTCTATCTCATTCGTACCGTTGCTTGTTCTGATTCGTTTTACCGTTGATGTCACCGATACGTTGTTGCCGCAGATACGTTGTTGCCTCCAATGATTCCATTTGCCGGTTTGTTATTCGTTGTCGTTGTTCTTTCTGCTGCCGTTGATTTGCAGACTTGTAGTAATTCCTATGTCACGAAAAACAGGGACTTGTTCCTGTTGATATATAGGCAATTGATGCAGATTTTGTGCTTTCAAGATGTTTATGTAAGGCGGCCGTCCAAACAAGAATATCTTTCCAGCAACTAATCCCTAATCGAATGCTTTCTACTTCTTTTGCAGTACAAGGCTGTTATATCGGACTGAAATATCTGAGATTGGATCGTTGTGCTTGTGACATCGTCGCCCTAAGGCATGTGACGAAGAGGGTCGGATCCCACGTTCTCGGACGGAGTGTTGTTGGAAAGAAACAACACTCTACTCAGATAAGTTGGAAATTGATGTTTGTCGGAAAGTGAAAAAAAAGTGACCCAAGTTAGTGAGCAACAAACTTTCATTGTAAGCTAACTACTCCGTACAAAGTACTTATATCAAACTTCGAACGTAAGGACGACATCGGTTTGATAGATCAAGTATCAACATTCAAACGTAAGAATGACACCAGTTCCATACATTTTCTGCTAAGTAAACAACTTCGAACGTAAGAATGATATTGGTTCGTTAAGTATTATGTTCTTTTTTTTTTGCAACGGCGTTGCAACAAATGGTCTTTTTGGTATTTAGCGTGATATGGATCATACAACAGTACAACAAACTTCGAACGTAAGAATGATATTGGTTCGTTAAGTATTATGTTCTTTTTTTTTTTTGCAACGGCGTTGCAACAAATGGTCTTTTTGGTATTTAGCGTGATATGGATCATACAACAGTACAACAAACTTCGAACGTAAGAATGATATTGGTTCGTTAAGTAGTATGTTCTTTTTTTTTTTTGCAACGGCGTTGCAACAAATGGTCTTTTTGGTATTTAGCGTGATATGGATCATACAACAGTACAACAAACTTCGAACGTCAGAATTACATTGGTCCGTTAAGTATTTTTTTTTTGTTTTTTTTGCAACGGCGTTGCAACAAATGGTATTTTTTGTATTTAGCGTGATATGGTTCATACGATAGTCCTGTTCATACCAAAGTACCTGTCTACAGTATTACTTGGTTTGTTTTTTATTTTTTATTTTTTGCAACGGCGTTGCAAGAAATGGTCTTTTTGTAGTTAGCGTCATGGTTCATACGATAGTACTGGTCATACCAAAGTACCTTTCTACCCCACAAAATGCACCAAATCATCGATCGGACCAATTTTTTTTTGACAACGGCGTTGCAACAAAAGCCCTTTTTAGTATTTAGCGTGAGAAGTTTCATACGACTGTACGTTTCTACACAAATTGCACCAATTCAGCGATCGGATCATTTGTTTTTTGGCAACGGAGTTACAACCAATGCCCTTTTCCCTATTTAGCGCTACTAGGTGCTCATACGACTGTACTTTTGTACACAAAATGGAACAATTCAGCGATGGGGCCATTTTCCAAATTGGAAAATGTTCCTTTTTATCTTTTTTTCTTCTCACCTTTCATTCCACCCAAAAAACCCTTTTTTCCGTTTTTCGGGAACGGCGGTTCCAGTTACAAAAAATGGTTTTTTGATCCGAACGGTTTCACAGACAAATCCCCGCCCTTGCATTCGTCGTTGCAGGTTTTATTTGTCCA
This sequence comes from Pseudo-nitzschia multiseries, assembly GCA_037355745.1. NCBI lineage: Eukaryota > Bacillariophyta > Bacillariophyceae > Bacillariales > Bacillariaceae > Pseudo-nitzschia > Pseudo-nitzschia multiseries. The sequence continues at coordinate 11,725,260 of CM074787.1, read as the reverse complement.
ATTATTGTGACGATATTGTTTAACTCTTTCTCAGGTTAGTGGTAGAACGTCTTTACGAGAACAAGGACACGTTTACGGGCACCTTCTACGTTTTCGATTTTTTGAGAAATGGTTTTTGAGACATGATTACCACTGTCGCGCCGCTACGTGAGTGGTGATATCTTGTGAAAGAAGTTTCAAGTTGTACTACTATCCATCTTTCATTCAATGTTTGCTCGTAACTCGGGTAAACTAGATTCACACAACAGTGATTCTCATTGTTTTCAAACAATAAAAAGATTGTCTCAAATACTGATAACATTTTACATTGCCAATGACACCGACGACTAATAGTGCTCGCAAGCGCGGTGCCAACCCAAATTCAAATAAGAAAACGACAAGTTGTAAGAAGGGTAGATTGAAAGACCCACCAACCAATAGTCTTGACAAACATGATACCGATCAAAGAGATCATCGACAGGCAGTAATTAATAACCTTACAAAGGCTTTGAAGGGTGAGTCATATGGAACAGAGGAGTTTGTGAGGAACCTCAGTCTTGAGGTTACAACATGTTTCACTGCATTGTTGACGAGGGTTTACCTTGTATCAAAAATTATTGAATCCGGCGAACAAGTGGGATAGGTTCGAGTCACTGTTGAAGAATGTTAACGACACATCAGGCGTGGATGCTATTTATGGGCGCAACGTCGTCAACTACGTTACAATGAAGAAGTACATGATAATGTACCGTGAGATATTGGTTTGGTACATGAAGAATGTGAAGTATCCACCTGGGTCGGATATTTCGTCTGAGGATTTGTGTTTCCATACCAAAGGCGACAATTGTTCTCCCAGTCAGTTGAAAGGATACGTCAGATCAATGAGGAACTTCTTGGACTGCCTTATGGCAAAGACCTCTCTACGTGTTTCAATGACTCATAGCTGCAATCAGGTGGACTTAGACAAACATTTCAAGAAGCAGCGTATTGAATGCTTAAAATCCTTACCAACAGAAAACATCAAGTTTAAAGAACTTATTGTGTCAAACAATAAGTTGATGAAGATAACGGAACGAGAAACTGCTTTTCAGGAGCTCATTCGTGAACATTGGTTACGCTTTCAAGGGAAGGCGAAAACCATTTGTACCATCATCGACATGAGACACGTCGACATCAAAGTTTTGACACACGAAGGTTTTTATCAGTATTACTTACCCGAATTAATTAACAATTTATTCGTCTTGGGCACCACGGTACTTTCTGGGGAGAAGTGGGTTCCAGTAGGATTTCATCGAAAAGGGGACACGCAAATTCCGGAAACGGGAAAAGTGTTATTACCACTCAATACTCAATTGGTTTTCCACTACGTCATCCACTACAAGCACACGGTCACAAAATATTACAACATACATTTCGATATCGATGAGGACCTTGTCACCCTGTCGCCATGCAAACATGGAACCGGAAAAATAGATCTGGCATATTTCAAGGTGCCGAAAGGAATCCTATATTTGGTGCATCAATGGCTTATAACAAAATTTGTCCAACACGGGAACAAGATTGGGGTAAACGTGGTCGTTTCGTTGGAAACAGCATGTAATTTGTTCATTTCTCAAGTACTATGTGCATCAATGATTCGAGTCGACGGCGTTGGTTCGTCCTTTGATTGTTCAATTGACAATGTTTGTGAGAAAATGATACCAAAAGTCTTCAAAACCAATAACCAATCATTTGTCAGTTACGATCATGTGATGGAAACCATTGAAGATTTGGTATTGACCGAGAGGAATTTTCTAAAAGGAGCTATGGTCACCGAATTGACGGAGGGAAGTGTTCCATATTTTCAAAGGAATGATCGATTGTACATTTTCCCAACGGCATGTGTTCTGAGTAAGACAAAATTTGCCCATGTCAATTTTGACGATAAACCAGAAGAACTTGTAACAGGTATTTTGGAACTGTCCGGATTAGAAGAACAACATAAGAATCAAACTTGTGTTACAAGATTCCTTCAATACGATGTTAACTCACAACAAGAGGTGCACCAACGAGTTTTTATGGAACACATTCCATACGTGTTCCGTGAGATATTCGTAATTGATCCGGAAGTTCTCCAACGTCATACTTGGGTGGAAGAATTCATTCAGTATAGCTACCTTCCAGAAATGGGTACCATATTTACCCCGTTGACAGAAAAACTAGCAATATATTTGTTGGAAAAGTCGGATGATCTATCATCGGCTAACCTTGTAGTTCAATTTTTGGACGATAAGGTTGTCAACAATTATGGAAAGGGAACGGGAGAATTGAATCTGGCATTCGAACACCTCCAGGGTCGTGACTTTGTTTTTTACGAACCATCGGACTTTCTAACTTGGGATTGCTTCAAAAGATCCAAGGTTCAAATAAATGAGTTCAACAAATCAAATAACACATACCGGGTAGGATGGGTTACTTTCAATCTCAATACGACAAATGATTCCAAGCGTGGATTCATACCACCCTGGGATGATAATGTTGACGGTGGCAATGTTGGCAAGACGAACAATATCAACGATGGGAGAAAGAACATCAGTGGATCGAAAGTAACCAGTAAGGGTTCGAAAAATAAGCCAAACGAATCTAAAGAATCGGGAATTGACACAAGTAAGGGTAATTCCAAGGATACTGGTTTGACTGACACAACGACTAAAACCTGTGAAAAAAAGGGTTCAAATGTAAGCGAAGAAATGATTATAGATGTTGCGAAAAATCATCTTAACGCCACTGTAACACTGCCAGTTTATCCTATCAAGATCAAGGAGAAGGAAACCAAACGTGAATTCCAATGTTCTGTGCTGTTGAAAGATCAGGATCCAGAGATATTGTTTCCTATTTACGAAGTAAACGAACAAGTTCGTTACACTCCAGAAAAAAACGGACCAGTTGAAATTGGAGAAGTTTATAGGTACGTTTTCGGAGACTACGACCAATATGAACAAGTGGCAGGTTATATATGTACTTTCCACAAACGTAAGGTGGGGGAGAAACGACAATTTTGCCCATACTTTCAGATTTCCGGCCTGAAAGAAACCAATCCTCGACGCATTAAAAAAGTATCGGATTTAGTAAAATGTTTCAGCAAGGATGTTGGGATTCGTGACCCGACGGATGGAAGTGAGGAGGTATCCGATTCATCTTCTGACACAACCACAACCGTGTCAGAGTACAGCACCAGTTCCACCAAATCATCCAAGATTGGATGAGTGAGGCATACTATGTTACACCAAATGCAAGCATCCGTTTGTAACTTATCCATTATCCTTCATAGTTCTTTATTCAATCAATATTATGCGAAATATTGATCATGAAATTGCAGCCTAATTCGCACAATCATAAACATACTAACTAATATTACTAGGACTAATAAATTTTAAAACTGACTCAAGTATAAGTAGAAGATTTCTGGTCAATTCTGTTTCATGCAGCCAATGCCACACATTTGCACTCGAAAACTGCCTAGGAATCACTATTTGGGTACATGCAGCAATGCCAGAGGGGACTAAAATTGTTCTAAATCTCATACTGACTAAAGTATCAGCCTGTTTCTTGTCCAGTTTGTTTCATAGTATACCCCATCCATAGTATGAGCAATATTCATCCTGAAATTGCAGTCAATGCCACACATTTGCACTCTAAAACTGACTAGGACTCACTATTTTGGTACATGCATGTCCAGGGACAAACATTTTTCTAAAATTCACACTGACTAAAGTATCAACCTGTTTCTTGTCCAGTTTGTTTCATAGTCTCCCCGATCCATAGTATGAGCAATATTCATCCTGAAATTGCAGTCAATGCCACACATTTGCACTCAAAACTGACTAGGACTCACTATTTTGGTACATGCATGTCCAGGGACAAACATTATTCTAAAATTCATACTTACTAAAGTATCAGCCTGTTTCTTGTCCAGTTTGTTTCATAGTCTACCCCATCCATAGTATGAACACTATTCATCCTGAAATTGCAGTCAATGCCACTCATTTGCACTCTAAACTGACTAGCCTAGGACTCACTATTTTGGTACATGCATGTCCAGGGTCAAACATTATTCTAAAATTCATACTGACTAAAGTATCAGCCTGTTTCTTGTCCGGTTTGTTTCATAGTCTCCCCAATCCATAGTATGAACACTATTCATCCTGAAATTGCAGTCAATGCCACACATTTGCACTCTAAAACTGACTAGGACTCACTATTTTGGTACATGTATGCCCAGGGAAAAACATTATTCTAAAATTCATAGTGACTAAAGTATCAGCCTGTTTCTTGTCCAGTTTGTTTCATAGTCTACCGCATCCATAGTATGAGCAATATTCATCCTGAAATTGCAGTCAATGCCACACATTTGCACTCTAAAACTGACCAGGACTCACTATTTTGGTACATGCATGTCCAGGGACAAACATTTTTCTAAAATTCATACTTACTAAAGTATCAGCCTGTTTCTTGTCCGGTTTGTTTCATAGTCTACCACATTCATAGTATGAACACTATTCATCCTGAAATTGCAGTCAATGCCACACATTTGCACTCTAAAACTGACTAGGACTCAATATTTTGGTACATGCATGTCCAGGGACAAACATTATTCTAAAATTCATAATGACTGAAGTATCAGCCTGTTTCTTGTCCGGTTTGTTTCATAGTCTACCCCATCCATAGTATGAACACTATTCATCCTGAAATTGCAGTCAATGCCACACATTTGCACTCTAAAACTGACTAGGACTCACTATTTTGGTACATGCATGTCCAGGGTCAAACATTATTCTAAAATTCATAGTGACTAAAGTATCAGCCTGTTTCTTGTCCAGTTTGTTTCATAGTATACACCATCCATAGTATGAGCAATATTCATCCTGAAATTGCAGTCAATGCCACACATTTGCACTCTAAAACTGACCAGGACTCACTATTTTGGTACATGCATGTCCAGGGACAAACATTTTTCTAAAATTCATACAGACTAAAGTATCAGCCTGTTTCTTGTCCGGTTTGTTTCATAGTCTACCACATTCATAGTATGAACACTATTCATCCTGAAATTGCAGTCAATGCCACACATTTGCACTCTAAAACTGACTAGGACTCAATATTTTGGTACATGCATGTCCAGGGACAAACATTATTCTAAAATTCATAATGACTGAAGTATCAGCCTGTTTCTTGTCCAGTTTGTTTCATAGTCTACCCCATCCATAGTATGAACACTATTCATCCTGAAATTGCAGTCAATGCCACACATTTGCACTCTAAAACTGACTAGGAATCACTATTTTGGTACATGCATGTCCAGGGACAAACATTTTTCTAAAATTCATACTGACTAAAGTATCAGCCTGTTTCTTGTCCAGTTTGTTTCATAGTATACACCATCCATAGTATGAGCAATATTCATCCTGAAATTGCAGTCAATGCCACACATTTGCACTCTACAACTGACTAGGACTCACTATTTTGGTACATGCATGTCCAGGGACAAACATTATTCTATAATTCATACAGAATAAAGTATCAGCCTGTTTCTTGTCCGGTTTGTTTCATAGTCTACCGCATCCATAGTATGAACACTATTCATCCAGAAATTCTTGCAGTGAATGCCACACATATCCTTCAATTGAATCGAATGAAACACTCTTGTACTCAAAAAGTGACTAGGAATCACAATTTTGGAGCATGCATGACCAGGGACAACCATTATTATACAATTCATACTGACTAAAGTAATAGGCGGAGAATTGTCATCAATATTGTTTCATTGTCTCCCCAATCATTAGTAGGAGCAATATTCATCCAAAAATTTCAGAAAAGAACACACTTTTGCACTCAAAAAAGAACTGAGAAACTCTATTTTGGTTACTTCTTCATAAGAAAATCACCAAAAATTACAATAATATGCCAAAACTACTACCCTTGGTACAGGTCACTACGGGGGAATCGAACCAGTGGACACATTCACCTCTATATCAATAACCAATCATACGTGCTCGGGGAAAATTACACTACCTAAAGCTGGTCAGTTTTTGAATCCTACAATTTGTGTGCACCGTCCCAATACAATAATAAAAAAATTATAAAAAAATATAACGTAGAACACACATTTGACATATATCTACGGGGGAGTCGATCCAAAGGACACGTTCACCTCTACCGGTATATCAAGAACCATTCATGTCAAAACGAGGAAAGTTACACTACTTAATGGCAGTCTGTTTATGAATCAGACAATTTATGTGCATCGTACCAATACAATATTAAAAAAATAGTACCAAGGAACAAGTACAAAGAATACATCTTGTACACATCTCTATGGAGGTATCGATCCACCTGACACGTTCATCTCTACGATACATCAAGAACCAATCGCATGCAAACGAGGAAAGTTACACTACTTAAAGCTTGTCGGTTTTTGAATCAGACTATTTACGTGCATCGTCGTAGTGTTGGTGCCGGTACGTAACAATAGTAAGAATTATGCGTGTTCGGGAAAAAGAAGCCACAACCAAAAACTGAAAGTTACAACGCCTGGAAAAAACAACAAATACCAACTTTATGATTCGGCGTTGGAGTACGAACGTTAGGTGTACTGTGGTACAAATAGGTGCATGACTGCGTTACAAATGGAAAATAACAGGAAAATGAAAAACAAAAGACCTAAACCGACACACAAAACAACAGCTGTGCCAACCCGGGGTACTGTCTTGTCCAAGGATTACAACAAACAGATGCATGAGCTAAACAACGATGACGTAAACAACAACGGAAACCCATTTCTATATCATTTCGAAACAGGATTTGATGCCTTGTGTGCCAAAAACGGACACTTGGTTAACACAATCCTTAGTGGATGCCAGAAGATAGAAGAAGTGCGACAAAGACTCAACAGCAAAAAAGGTCATTTCGAGGAGGACGAAGCTTTGAACATTTGGGAACAATGCTTCAAGTACATAACCGAGGAAGTATTTCCCGACTACAAAGAAGGGAACACTGACGGGATGGACCATGTATGGGCAATGGGAGTCATTCTTGCATACATTACATGTGGTTATCCCGCATTGAAAACATCGGAAGACATTAAGTGCTACGACAACGTGGGTATTGGACCGGAAGTAAAATCAATAGAACGAGAGAGAATGATACAAGACGGTCGTACTTTCCCGGCAAAAAAATGGAGTAATCTGACGCCGGAGGCAAGAGAACACATAAAAGAATGTATACATTACCACCCTGGGAACCGTCCTTGTATGACGTACATTTGGTTCAACAACTGGCGCAAAATGACGAATGAGGCAATCATCGAAACTGACAGATTGGAATGGTATTGCAGATCAAAAGACGATAACGAGTGGTACTCAACACAAGAAATATTTCCGCCAATTAAAGAAGAGAACATAAATAACAAAGACACGAAAAACAAATGTACCAAACATAAGTGGGATTCGTTCATGAACAAAGCAAGAAAACAGTCAAAAAAGAAAAAACGGAAAGTAAAAGAAGTGACAAACAGGGGGGAAAAGAGCGAACAAGACGAAAACGAGTGGAAAATTAAGAAATGGCTAAGTCTTTACGAAAAACGATGGAATTCGCCGGAAGATTTAGAGGAATATAACAACTATCCCGTTCCTTGTGGAGCATGGGGACGCGTGAAACACTAACTCTGCAACTCTGTAAGGATTCCATTCCAACAAAAAAACCAGGACAATATCAAAGGTATCACCGGTACAAATTAAGTGCAAAAATTAGAACGGAAATTATGTAAAATATCACCTTAAAAAGTCGATACATTAAAAAAAAAATACTCATCAGAAAGCAACAAAACAACAACAACAAAATTCCCTCCGTTGAACCTACAAATTGTGATCCAATCCATAATTGATTCAGGGGGGAGTGTCAACCACCCAAAATATAGAATTTACTGCAACGCCGTTGCAGAAAATTGAAAAACAATAAGTAAATAAATAAATACGGAATGATACGGTACCGTAGGGTAAGTACGGTAGGGTAGGGAAGATCAAAATGTTCGGGTCCGCGCCAAAGTTTTGAGGACTCCACATTCCAGAATATCACGGCACGCTCGAAAATAAGATAGGCAGGCGACAGTACAAGAACAACACTCACAGATAGTACAATTAGTTGAAATGCAACAATTCCTTGGAGACAGTAAATCAAGAGATTACAGTGTGTACAGTAGGAATGAAAAAAACATGCCAAACGATTCCTACAAACAACATTATTATCATAAAAATAGCGCACCAAATCAATCAAAGGAAAAAACGGTAAGTTGAGGTGCACGAGTTAACAAAAAAATAATGGTAGAACTGAGTACTAGTTGCAGTCCGGTGACAGGTAGAACCATTGTTACCAATAACACAAACAGCCCAAACAGCAGTGTATCGGGAAGTGACTGAACAAACACAAATGATAGCCAAACATTTAAAACCACAGACAGTAGCAACAGAAATATTCTACAGACAACAAAAGACTCCAATAACATTAACTTGGAAAACAGCATTGTCAAACATGTCAAAGAAAAAGCATTCAGGGAATTTAAATTCCCGCCAGAGATTACATTCGTGAAGGCGACGATATTCAAAATTGTAAAACAAGCAAATAACAATGAAATACCAAATACGATCGATATAAAAGACCAAAAGTGGAGTGGAATTTATTGCCGTGCAGTGACTGCGTGTAGGCACAATGCTCAAACTCTTGGCAGGAAAAACTACAAAGGTACGCAACCAACAAGAAAATGTTTGCCGGCATGCAATCGTTCATAAGCCATTCTAACATTTTGGTCGTATGAACAGTGACACGTAGACGATAAAAGAAACAACCTGATACCAGATAGTTTCCCAGGAACGGTTCTAATCACGGACACACAAGACGTTAACTCAGAAAATAGGTACCAATTGCACGAAGACTATCGGCGGAAAAATTCACCAGAATTCAAATACTTCATGAAAAGAATTCTGGGAGCGGTGTCACCAAAACAGACAGACTTCAAAAGAAAATCAGTCAGAATGACAATCAGTAACATTTTCACCCCAAGCGATGAAGCTTTTGCATTGCTTTTCCTTTACAACGACTACGACTCGTGGCTAAACACAACAAAGGGCACGAGGTTGAGAAAAAAATTCACTGACGGTAAGTCTGGAAATAAGGAGGGTTGGAGTAACGAGGGACAAGATCTTTACGAATACCTAGTAAGTGAATTAGAAGAACGAAGGAAGGAACAACAGTCAAAAGAATTAGAGACGGAAATACTTAAAATGTACCAAAAGCAAAATGGCAATCGTAAACAACAAGATAAGGAGGAGAACAAAGAGGGAAAAACACGGAAGCGAAAACGTACCTTGGTTGAGATTCTAGGCGAAGATGATGAGGACTACAAATTTTTCATGGAATATAATAAAAACGAACAAGAGTAATTGATGATATCAACAGCAATAGTAGAACGGCTAGTTCATTATTATTTTATGGTTTGCACAATATTGTTCCGGGTCTTCTGTTCGAATATAATACAATAAACAAGATAATTTCAAAGGCTGATAAAATACTTTCGTATTTGTTACAAAATATGTTTGTTGTATTTCCGTATTTGATAAGCGTAGCGTGAATATTGTAAAATGTCGGAGAGTATTGCAAATGCGGATAAAATACTTTCTTATGAGTACAAAAATATGGTTGTTGGATTTTGATATTCGATAAATGTAGTGTGAGTATTGTGAAAGCAACGTAACAGAATACATTGCTGGTTATCAAGAAGCTTGTATATTTGGTAAGAAATTTGTATCAATGCTACAACAATATCAGTGTACATAGAGGATATTATTACAAAATATGAGGAGTTTCGTGTGGAAAAAACAAAAATTGAATGGCGAATAAATATTATCGGGGTAAGCATGAAACAAAATTGTAGAATAGAAAGATTCTTAAGCAAGCATGAAAAGGGGCTGAAAAAAACGGTGGCGAAAATAGACCTACTTGAAATTGTTGCGTGCAAAAATAGGTAGAGAATTATTTATTGTGCGCGCAACAAAATGTTTCGGAATATTTTAAAACATCGCACGAATATTACAAAAGCATGAGCATCGTTTATGTGACGATATTGGCAACAACTTTGTCACACAGAATGCCCAAAATGTGGTGGTTTGACTCTACAAATGGCAAACATGGGGGTATTTTTGGTGCAATTCCAGGGCACAAACTAACTTATTGGGTAAGGACTCAAAAAGTATCTGGTCCAAGCCATGAATACATTCCTCATGACTCATCAAATGCATATTGGGAACAACTTTGTCAAACACAATGCCCAAAATGTTGTGGTTTGACTCTACAAATGGCAAACATGGGGGTATTTTTGGTGCAATTCCAGGGCACAAACTAACTTATTGGGTAATGACTCAAAAAGTATCTGGTCCAAGCCATGAATACATTCATCATGACTCATCAAATGCATATTGGGAACAACTTTGTCACACAGAATGCCCAAAATGTTGTGGTTTGACTATCCAACTGGCAAACATGGGGGTATTTTTGGTGCAATTCCAGGGCACAAACTAACTTATTGGGTAATGACTCAAAAAGTATCCGGTCCAAGCCATGACTACATTCCTCATGACTCATCAAATGCATATTGGGAACAACTTTGTCACACAGAATGCCCAAAATGTTGTGGTTTGACTCTCGAAATGGCAAACATGGGGGTATTTGTGGTGCAATTCCAGGGCACAAACTACAATATTGGATATTGACTCAAAAAATATATAGACCAAGCCAGGAATACATTCCTCATGACTCATCAAATGCATATTGGGAACAACTTTGTTAAACAGAATGCCCAAAATGTTGTGGTTTGACTCTCCAAATGGCAAACATGGGGGTATTTTTGGTGCAATTCCAGGGCACAAACTAACTTATTGGGTAATGACTCAAAAAGTATCCGGTCCAAGCCATGAATACATTCATCATGACTCATCAAATGCATATTGGGAACAACTTTGTCACACAGAATGCTGTAAATGTGGTGGTTTGACTCTACAAATGGCAAACATGGGGGTATTTTTGGTGCAATTCCAGGGCACAAACTAACTTATTGGGTAATGACTCAAAAAGTATCTGGTCCAAGCCATGACTACATTCATCATGACTCATCAAATTCATATTGGGAACAACTTTGTCACACAGAATGCCCAAAATGTGGTGGTTTGACTCTACAAATGGCAATCATGGGGGTATTTTTGATGCAATTCGAGGACACAAACTTACTTATTGGGTAAGGACTCAAAAAGTATCTGGTCCAAGCCATGAATACATTCATCATGACTCATCAAATGCATATTGGGAACAACTTTGTCACACAGAATGCTGTAAATGTTGTGGTTTGACTATCCAACTGGCAAACATGAGGGTATTTTTGGTGCAATTCCAGGGCACAAACTAACTTATTGGGTAATGACTCAAAAACTATCCGGTCCAAGCAATGAATACATTCCTCATGACTCATCAAATGCATATTGGGAACAACTTTGTCACTCAGAATGCCCAAAATGTGGTGGTTTGACTCTACAAATGGCAAACATGGGGGTATTTGTGGTGCAATTCCAGGGCACAAACTAACTTATTGGGTAATGACTCAAAAAGTATCTGGTCCAAGCCATGACTACATTCATCATGACTCATCAAATTCATATTGGGAACAACTTTGTCACACAGAATGCCCAAAATGTGGTGGTTTGACTCTACAAATGGCAATCATGGGGGTATTTTTGATGCAATTCGAGGACACAAACTTACTTATTGGGTAAGGACTCAAAAAGTATCTGGTCCAAGCCATGAATACATTCATCATGACTCATCAAATGCATATTGGGAACAACTTTGTCACACAGAATGCTGTAAATGTTGTGGTTTGACTATCCAACTGGCAAACATGAGGGTATTTTTGGTGCAATTCCAGGGCACAAACTAACTTATTGGGTAATGACTCAAAAACTATCCGGTCCAAGCAATGAATACATTCCTCATGACTCATCAAATGCATATTGGGAACAACTTTGTCACTCAGAATGCCCAAAATGTGGTGGTTTGACTCTACAAATGGCAAACATGGGGGTATTTGTGGTGCAATTCCAGGGCACAAACTAACTTATTGGGTAATGACTCAAAAAGTATCTGGTCCAAGCCATGAATACATTCATCATGACTCATCAAATTCATATTGGGAACAACTTTGTCACACAGAATGCCCAAAATTTTGTGGTTTGACTCTACAAATGGCAAACATGGGGGTATTTTTGATGCAATTCCAGGGCACAAACTAACTTATTGGTTAATGACTCAAAAAGTATCTGGTGGTCCAAGCCATGAATACATTCATCATGACTCATCAAATTCATATTGGGAACAACTTTGTCACACAGAATGCCCAAAATGTTGTGGTTTGACTCTACAAATGGCAAACATGGGGGTATTTTTGATGCAATTCCAGGACACAAACTTACTTATTGGGTAAGGACTCAAAAAGTATCCGGTCCAAGCCATGAATACATTCATCATGACTCATCAAATGCATATTGGGAACAACTTTGTCACACAGAATGCTGTAAATGTTGTGGTTTGACTCTCCAAATGGCAAACATGGGGGTATTTTTGGTGCAATTCTAGGGCACAAACTAACTTATTGGGTAATGACTCAAATAGTATCTGGTCCAAGCCATGAATACATTCATCATGACTCATCTAATGCATATTGGAAACAACTTTGTCACATAGAATGCCCAAAATCTTAAGGTTTGACTCTACAAATGGCAAACATGGGGGTATTTTTGGTGCAATTCCAGGGCACAAACTAACTTATTGGGTAATGACTCAAAAAGTATCCGGTCCAAGCAATGAATACATTCCTCATGACTCATCAAATGCATATTGGGAACAACTTTGTCACACAGAATGCTGGAAATGTTGTGGTTTGACTCTCGAAATGGCAAACATGATGAGGGTATTTTTCGTGCAATTCTAGGGCACAAACTGAGTTATTGGGTAATGACTCCAAAAGTATCCGGTCAAAACTATGAATACATTTATCATGACTCATCAAATGCATATTGGGAACAACTTTGTCACTCAGAATGCCCAAAATGTTGTGGTTTGACTATCCATATGGAAAACATGAGGGTATTTTTGGTGCAATTCCAGGACACAAACAGTCTCATTTGGTAATGACTACCAAAGTTTTTTTACCAGGCCATGAATGCATATCACATGAATTACGAAATGCATGTTGGGAACAACTTTTAAATGCATATTGGGAACAACTTTGCCACACACAGTACAGACAATGTTGTGGTTTGTAGATACAAATGGCACACAAGACAGTACGGTATGTTAGGTGCAGTCTACGAGATTCTACATGTGACTAGAGGATTGAAATACATAACCTTAGTGTGATCAAAAGTTTCCCTTCTGAAAAAATTATGGCGCGGGAGGGCTGGCTGGCACAGGTACGTGATCTACTTCTACAAATATATAACAGCGCGCCCAAGCCAGACAACACACAGAAGAAGTTAGGGCAAACAACATAGTACAGAACCCACGGAAAAACTCTACACACAAAACATCGTACACATACTACACGAAACACCGTACACACACACACACACACACACGACACACACAACACACACAACACAAAACACCGTACACAACCCGACAAAATTATTAGTACACACACAAAACCACACAAAAAGAAGCACATGATTCTTGATCGGCACCGTATTCAGAAAATAAAATAAAAAAATATGAATGCTATCGGAAAGACACGACGAAGCAAAAAATCCGAGGGGAAGACCCTTCGAAACAACAAAACCATCAGGCCCGGTGATCATCAAAATACAGGGGACAACAACGGTAAGAAAAAAAGAGTGAAAACAAACACCGCAATTACTAACAAAGTGAGTAACAGTAATACCACAACTATGAACGCATCAAAGGGCAACAGTAAAAAAATGGTACCGACAACACAATTTCTACTACTACAAACACGGAAGAACAAAACAACAACAACCAGAGTAACGAACCAGCACTGAGCATTACCAACACAACCACCCCTACAGTAACGAACCAACAGAAAGAAGGAACAAAAACCAATGTGGTAGAGAAAACATCTAACGGAGAATGCTACAATTTAGAGGATGTTGCGGAACTTGTCATGAAAAAAATCCAATATGACAAATTGGCACAGGAAGTGGCAAAACACTTACGGCAACAAGAGAGGGAACCACATATAGGGGTGGGAAAGGTAGTAATGGTACCTAAACAAACGGAGGCAACCATGCAGGGAGAGGGGACTGATAATGCCGGCGACACAAGAGAACGAGCAGTAAGTACGATTACAGACAAATATGGGCTTATAACAGACAACGATATGCTTAAGGCTTTGAGTGATATGACTGAAACAGTGGACAAGCAGCTAAGGGATTACGTCAAAAAACATTGGTACCCCAACATGAAGTTCCCTATCAATGACAAGGTTACGGCGCATGTAATACAAAAAGCTGTTGGAGCAAGTGCGGTTATGAAGCCACCAAATATTCCACTTGCGTCATTCTGTTCCTTTTACAGGAAACGAGTAGGGACAGTACTGACTGCATTGAGGCACAACTCACAAACATTAGCGAGAAAAAACTGGATAGGTAAATACAGGTGGGAGAATTGGTTGTTGAAATTAGGAATTTTGGAATCTATTTTTGGTCCGACAACACTAACATGCTGCCCGTTGATACTGATGATACTTCCGTACAGACGATTACAGAAAAGGTCGAGTCCCTATCACATTCCCTGGTACTGTTGCAGTTATTCAAGACACAGAATATGAGGACACAGGTATTTTAAACCCTCAATACAGAACATACAAAGACGCGGAAGATGAAGATTTTTATTATTTTGTTACAAGAATCATGTCGGCAATCAATCCGACAAATTCCAATTTCAAACAACGGAAGGAGAGGCACTTGCTGAGTGATATATTTACTATAGCAGATGAAGCATTTGCATTGGTACTGATCTACAATGAGCATCATGTATGGGTGAACCAGCAGCGGCGAAAGGGTGATGCCACGATTCCGCGACAAAAAAAATTTCTGCGATTCAGACAGTGGAAGCAGAAATGGATGGATGGAGGAAGGACGCGAGTTGTTCAGTGACTTGTGCGACAAAATTGGCGAGATGCGAAAACACCCAGAAACAGGAAGGAAATTGGAAGAAATGATGAGGGACAGATTTAGGAACGAAAGTTCGACAAATTACACCAAGAAAAATAAGCATGGCAATGCAAATATTACTAGTAGCAGCTCCACTAATTGTAGTGGACCAAAAAAGAAAAAGAAAAGAAACGTCTATATTGATCCGGCAATAACAGCATCGATGAATGAAAGTTTATCTATTGGTGAACTAATGTAGAAAATAACAGTACATACATAATACAAAACTACTACTAATCTTGAACTTAATTTTGAGAATATTAGAAATAATGGAGAATTTGTAATACGTTGCAATAAGAATAAATCAAGCATAATAGAATCTACATTTTAAAAAGGGAATATTGTAGTCGAGAAATAGAATTCACAATTAGGAGAGCAGAATCGAATTGTTGTTTGGTAGATTAATATTTTGGAATTAATACTGTCTCAAGATTTCTTTTTTATTCGTGAATAGAAGTAAGTGTTGTTCGTACAGAATAATAATTCGGTTCTGCTAGAGACTGAAATAAATTATTTTTATTCGAGAGTAGAGTAATGTGCATCACGCGCACAGAAATAGTGCTGAGTTTACATATACCCTTATACGATTGTCGCGAATTTCAGGGTGTCCAGAAATATTGCCGTGTTAAAATCACGCACAAAATTTGTGCGCGAGAAGTAAATTCGAACCCCGCGAAACAGTTCTCGGACGTAGACAGTCATATTTGATGTTTTCTTGATATTGAGGATGAATTGTTTATGACGACAGCAATACTAGTAAGCATCAAAGTTGTTGGAGAACTTTTCTTGAATAAAATCATTGAGGACAGTGAGGAAGTTGGCCACAGTTTTTTTGACTTCATCAGCAGCTTCTTGCCACCAGATTCAACAGCAGCTTCTTGCCACCAGATTCAATTGGAGTAATTGTTGAATATATCAGGGAACTTTCAAAAAAGTTTTGGACCAGTACTAGTCCAGCTAAGAACTTCTTGTTTGGCTTTTGCAACTCCTCATGGATGGAGTGGTGAATTTGCATTGGAGTAGATCTGGCGGTAACCATGGTTTCAGTGACTTTGTCGATAATGTGAGAGTGTTTGTATTCAATCTTTTTGATGTTATCGGGGTCAAAGTCGAGCTTGAAGGGGATAACAGAACAGTAATAGTACTACTAGGGGGTTGTTGTTGCTTAAAAATAAGACGACGAAAATACTGTACGGAAGATACGGTAACAGAAAATAACACGAAAATATGAACTAAAAACCGAACACACCTCGTCCACTAATGAATAGCTATCCATAAGTAGAGAAAACAAAAGAAGGTTAAATAATAGACAAGAAAGAAACAAATTAGTAATTTGTCACACAAAGAAGAGCACTAAGTAAGCACTTGGAACTCATATGTAAATCCGAAAGAATAAACATAATCATCCGTGCGGAAAATACTTATGCTGCTCATGAAAAGCAGCCCAATAACGATTCAGAATGATGACTCATTTATTTGGTATTCAATCGGGAGAAGCTTCTCACATGTATGATGCCGTTGTGCTTGGAAGATTCTCAGAACTTGAACATGTGGTTGAACAACACACACACACTTCAGCCATGAGTCACTGACACATTCCACCAATCATTTGTCACTGATGTCTTCCCACACATCAATCATTGTTCAATCGTATACAAACATCAAGATTGTCTTCTCCTTGAAGTCCATACCAAATTCCAATTCTCAAAGAACACAGTTCTTTTCCAATCATATCATAGATTGAACCTAGAAGCTTGTCAAAGTCATCTTTGGTTCTAAAACTCAATAGCACACAATTTCACCTACAGCATAATTCATGTTGAATTCAATTGCAATATTGCTGAATTTTTTTATCAATAAAAACATCCTTACACTCCTTCTAAAAGTCTACTGTAACACCTAAATAACCATGGCTACCATCACTCAACTTCAAGCTGCTAAGCAACCCCCCCCCCCCCCCCCCCCTCCCCCCTTCCCCATCCTGTTCAAGCCTGCCATCCTTTATCAGGATTACCCAACCACCCGTCTCATTCATTGTGGCTTGAACACCATAGCCACTGCCACAGCAGCTGATCTTCCTCCCCCCCCCCCCTCCCCCCCCTTCCTCAAGAAGCAGGACACCACTTTCTTCCCAGACGCCTCAAATAACGAACACCTCATCTGCATTATCAAAGATTTCCTTGACATAGCTAACACAAGCAACCTCAACCTTCATGGCGCTGTCAAACATTGCAAAACCCGTGACATCCTTCTTGGTGGCGTCATCAAGCACACTTGGGACGCCATTGTTCAAAACGCAACTCCCGTTATCAACGACGCAGTCTACTCTAAGAACATTTGCACCTTTCTTGCCATGTTTCTACAATCCAATGCATTCCTCATTCAACAGGAATACATGCTACATGCTACCAAACCATACCACATGGATTGATTTGCTGCCACAGACTGTCTTTGGCTCATCAACATCCTCAGCATCCATCTGCCAGGATCTAACGGTGCCAAGCTCTACCCCAATGAAACATCCCTGAAGAATGTGATATATTGTCTCATGCTACCAACTTGGCAACTCAAGTTTAACAAAACAGGCAGCCAACTTGGCAATGCTGCCTACGGCTTCCAACGCTTAGTCCCCTTCATGAAGCAACAATGTCTACATCATGACACTGGACAACAACTTTGACAAAATCAGAATTGTTGCAAATATAACAGCAGTTACAACAACCGCTCCCAGCGCCCTTGATACGGTATGGTCTGTTCATCTTATCAGAGCAACTACCGCTCCTGTCAACAAAACGGCACATAGCTGTTTAACCAGAACAACAGTTATTGTAACCCTAACACACAGATCTACAGCCGCCCACCCAGCCAGGGATTCCTGCGACCACCATCTAACAATTTTTCAAACAATTTTTCAAACAATTTTTCAAACAATTTTTCAAACAATTTCCCTCGCCCTCAAGGCTTTCAGCCTGACAATCATATCAGTAATCACAGCAGTAATCGCCCCTTGCCTGGCCGCGGTTCCGGCTCCTTGCCACACAATTGTGGTAACCAATCTATCCCACGTTACATCACACGTTTCCAACAACATCAACGCAATACCAAATATGCTCATCTTCTCAACCTGGATGACAACATGTATTTCAATAATGAAGTTGATGATCACGACTAAGACACCTATGATCAACGACAGGATGACGCCTATTATTACAACAAAGGCAATCAATACGACGCAAACTTGACTCAAGAGTATGACAACAAAGATGGATTCTATCATGACAATGAAGCCAACTGCTATTGCCAAGATGAGCAAGGTCATCATCACGTAACTTACTGACAATCAAAGACCAACAAATCTGTTCCCTACACATTGCCCTAGCCCGCTTCATCCAAGACACTCCCTCCAAAAGTCCATATCTCATCCTCTTCGATTCTGGTTCCAAAACCACTTGGTTCAGCAATCACGCCCTCCCCAAATCCATCATCCCCAACACCAGTTTCCAGTGTAGCCATGGCAAGAGACTTCAACTCCAACCAGCAAATCTCCCTCAAGTACTTCACTCTCCCTGACTTAGTACCTGACATCACCCTCCCCTTGCTGGATGCTTGAGACTTCAAAGCACCCTGTCGCTACAACATCATGTTTGGATGTGAGGCTTTTTTCACTTCAAAATTTTTCTGGACTTCAACGGCAACTTCATTGAAAGATCGCAACTCATCGTGCCCATGCGTACCTTCCCTTGTTTAGTCGCCAATCCCACATCACTTGCCATGCAAATTCATGGACTGCACATTGACATGTTCGCTTCAACAGCAAAAGACAACAGCCTCATCATCACTGAACCCCAAACCAACAAAACCATTCTGGACTCAACCTACAACCAACACAACGTTTGCACTGTCCTGTGACAAATTCACACATCTGTCCACAGAACAACACAGCTGATTGCACGGCATACTATGCAACTATCAAACTATCTTTGACAGCAAGCTCCAGCATTATCCGGACAAAGAAATCCATCTTGACATTGATCCATCTGTCTGCCTCAGTTGCTGCCGAGCCTACACTGTTCCTCATGTTCAACTCAAGCTCTTCAAGACTGAGCTTGATTGCCTTGTCAGCATTGGTGTCCTTTCCCCTTGAGGCAGATCAATGTGCATCTCCCCAACGTTCATTATTCCAAAGAAAGACAGCAAAGTTTGATGGATACCTGATTTTCGTGCGCTCAACAAAGCCATCCAGCGCAAAGTTTACCCCATCCCTCAAATTCAAGATATCCTTTCTCACTGATCTGGTTACAAATATCTCACCAAGATGGATTTATCAATGCAATACTGCACTTTTGTACTTGACAACAAAAAGCAAGGATCTCACAACAATCACCACTCCCTTTGGTCTCTACAAGTACATACAACCGTCTTCTGGTGGGAGTTTCCCAATCCCCTGATGCAGCCCAAGAAATCATGGAAAAGGTCCTATGTGCTATTCCTGATCTCAAAATTGATATCAACGATATTGCATGCTTCAGCAATAGTTTTAACAATCATCTACAGCAGTTGCTCAACGCTGTCCTCACTTGTTTGAAGGACAAAGGTTTCACCACCAATCCCCTCAAATGTGAATGGATTGTCCAAGAAACAGACTTCCTTGGTCATTGGCTCACAACCAAAGGCATCAAGCCTTGGATCAAAAAAATCAAGGCCAGACTAGCCATGACCAAACCAGAGGTGCAATCGTCATTCTGACACCCAAATTCGATACTTAGTGATCAAACAACAATCATTCTTACGATCGAAGTTTGATACTTCTCATTCTTATGATCGAAGTTTGATACTTAGTAATCAAAGAAGAACACACACTAGTAGAGGTTCGCACATGCAATCTCTTGTTAAGTGTGCTGTTTTCAAGAAAAGACAGCAGAGGTTCGCATACTTGCTCACGAACCTGTCTTCTGCTGTATAAAATGCGTGCTGTATTAGCGGCAGCATATAAAATATTTGTATTACGTGCTGTATTAGTAGCGGCAGTACGTACTACCGTGTTGTATTAGCGGCAACACGATCTTTAAAAGAGATACTTGCTCTCCAGCAAGGATCATCTCTTTATCTTATACTTTTAGATTATTTGATTGTTCAACCTTAAATCTTGCTTTGGCTCCCTTAAGCCTAGCATCTAGTAACTGACTGTGCCCTCGGTAGCTAGAATAGATCCGGTCGAGCCTAGCTTGATCGTAGTGGAATCAGAGAAATATTAGAACCAACAGACCGGTGTAATATTATTTTCCTTCTGAATCCGATTCGTTGAGAGTCTGATTCAAAGGCTTCTGACAAACAGCAACGCTGCGTTAGTGTGTTAGTAGACGAACGATTGTACTCTACGCGTGACAATTGTGATTGGATACTTTCGGCAACGGATAATCGGACTACAGGCGAGACTAGGGAAACGCCAGATCTCCTCTTACTGTGACTTATTCAGATTGCAGCGAGACAGACCTTAGTATGTAGATTACAAGTAGTTGGTAGCAACTAGTGTGAATTTTGGGATATAAATCAGTTGAATGTTAAAAGTATGAGATAAAGTGAAATCTTGCTGAAATGCAAGATATCTCTTTTATTGAGATGAATACGTTGCAACTGCTGTTGCGTAGTGCTGAGATTACTCGCTGATTATTTCCGTACATGTATTAGTCGTTGACCATATATATTTGTATGCATGTATATGTATTGTGTGAGAATCACATGCCAACGGTTTTCTTCTCTTGTTCCGTTAGGAAGACTCCATGAAATGTTTATCATTAAGGTCAGGAATTGCTCCCGTAGCTTGTGTGATATTTTATGAAATCAGAGTTTGCTCACCGAAGAACAATGGCAATATCGTAAGACAGGGATTGCTCACCGTTTATGCGCGATGGGAATCGATGTACCGTGGGAATCGATATGCCGTGGGAATCGATTACTTAGATGAATACGGGACTCATTGATTCATGCGCATAGGAAATCTACCCTTTGGTAGCTTTGGTACTTCTGGTCACGAAAGGAATTTAATATGTAACGTACTGCGATCATACGTACCAAGTTACTTACGTACCGAGCTACGTACTACAAGTACGTACTACAATCTACCGTACAAGTTGTACTATCCAAGATACCATCAAAGGATACGTACGATCAAACTAATGAGACTTGGGCTACTCTAAGAATCATTAAGTAGCGAAGCATTATCTGTATACAATGGTATACCGATGCCAGGCGGGCGCACGATTCATATCATGACCTCTATATGAATATTCATGGGCGATCAAAGCCAGCAAGCTCGATTGCTCATTATTTTATCTGTTAAGTTTCCATTCATTTTTGTAAAGTATTAATCCATTCATAATTATCACTCCTACTCAAATTCTACCCCTAGTGTGTTACACAGTAATTACTCTTACAGCTACTGTAGAATAATGATTTTTCAAAGAACAAATTTTTGAGCAACGGCTCTTTCTTCGATAACAACTAACCTACCGAAAAACCGGTAACGAATTTTCGAACGACAACGGTTTTTCTACTCGCTAACAAAACGAATCTTTTGCTTTCGAACGAACTTTTGACACATAAGTAAACAAAAGCGGTCTCCTCTCGCCCGATTGACATTGTTAATCAATAAGACAAATACCGTCTCCGTCGAAAAACAAATCATCAAAGAACAGTCAACGAATCGATTGAAAACGTCGAATCTTAAGAACATTGAAATCAAACAAAACGCATCAAATCAGGCAAGTATCAACCATGTCGGCCGGATTGCATCGTGAACCCCCAATCACTTATGATTCCAGCTTTGACTGGACTAAGAACAAACTTGCCACTTTGAAAGTCTATGATGCCGACGGTAATTCACAGGAATGGAAAGTACCAATTTTTTCAGAAGAAGGGGGCCTGGAAGAATTATTGTATTGTGAAGAAGCCTTTCTCATCGCGGCAAACACCCTACCACTATCTGAAGACCGATACTACGAAGCGTTCACCAAGATCCTATGCCCTGATGCACAACACAAGTGGCAGGACACAACCCGCGATGACAATCACGAGATGAATTATCCAGACAACATCGAAGGCTACAAAGAAGCAGTCAAGAATTACATTCAAGAACACTACTGCGACGCTGGGGAGGCACGAGAAATCATACAAACCTACATCCGCATTGATGCCTGCAAGAAACCACATGGCATTACCTTGAAGGATCATGCACTGCGCATCAACCAGCTCATTCGATACTCGGATAAGCTACAAGGCCATGGCCCAAAACTCAGCAAAATTATCAAAACAACAATGTTGCTACAAACATTCCCCAATCTTTGGGTCAAACAATATGGCCAAATGCACGACGGCGTCACTGCAGAAACATCCGTCCAAAAGATTGTGGAATACATGTCCAGTCAAGAAAGACAATCAAAGCTGAGGAATGGAGGCAAAAAGCAAGGGAGACGTCCTGGAAACAATGCCAATAATTCCAAACGCAAAAACAACACCAAGAATCAAGGACAAAAATCCTCCAATCCTTGCCACATCCCCAGTCACAACCACGACTGGTCCAAATGTCCCAAGAACAGATATTCCAAACAGAAGAAGAAACAACGCGCGGACAACAAGAAAAATAATGACTCAGCCAGCAAAACCACTACAGCCAGCAATGAATCATTCCAAGCACACATGCAGCGCGCGAAGGAAGCTTTCATCCAACAACACAGAGGCAAGGCAGAACACAGCGTGCAGAGCGGTGAGCAAATATGGCTTCCATGAAGCCAGAAAACAAGAGCAGTCACCCTGCCTCCAGCGCCACAGGCCCTGGATGCCAATTTGGCACTGCCAATTGGGCTTGCAGGAGGAACTCTCTCCACAGAAGGGGAGAAGACACCTACAGGACGTATAACTGATGTTGACAAGAGCTCACGACGAGTCCAGTTTATGGATGAACGCGTTGATAAAAATAAAAACGAAAATAAGGGTACAGAAGCCAATAAAACAGCCAAATTGAATGACGATTCAATCGGCAATCAAAATAGGGGTACAGAAGCCCCTAAAACAGCCAAATCAAATGGTAATTTGATCGGCCCAGGTACGATGACAGCACGCTGGACCTCGCGCCTAGCAAAAAGCACGACCCTACAACCAAATACGGAATATCCCGTAGCTACAAAAACAAAGAAGAGCAATGTGGCTCCAATTGTTTTAACAACCATCCAATATATTCAAGGCATTCCTGTAAAAACAACAAAAACAATGCTTGCCCTACTCAACAGCGGCAGCACAACAACCCTTATCAACAAAAGGGCACTTCCCCTTGGAGTTCTACCAGTCCAATCCAAAGCAAGAACCATCACAACCACAGCCATTGGATCATTTGACACATCGCTGTTTGTCGTAATGAAGAATCTCAAACTACAAGAATTTGGGAACACAACAATCAAGCGTTGTGAAGCCAGATTATTTGAATCCAAATCATGCAGGTATGACATTATCTTTGGTCGGGACTTTCTATGCAGCGCCAATATCAACTTGTTCTTTGAATCAAGCATGATTCAATGGAACAATCGACAAATTCCAATGCGCAAAACAGCCAGTTTTGATATTACTCCGAATTTGCAAGAAACATATTTTCAGGCATTACTGGAGGAATCCATGGATGCTGAGCTATTTGCGCATGGCACGGTATCTTCATCACCTGTCGTCCTTGACAGAGCTTACGAAGCAACTGATCCAACCTCAGTTGCAGAACAACAAGCACACATGACAGCAGCAGAAAAACAACAGTTTCAAGCTGTCCTGTCAAAATATCCAAATGTCTTCAATGGAAAACTAGGCAAATACCCACACAAGAAAATTTCACTCAAGCTGAAGCCCGACGCCAAGCCAGTCCTCAAGAAGCCATACGCCTTCGCATACAAACAAGAAAACCTATTCAAAAGGGAGCTCCAGAATCTGGTAGACAATGGAGTACTCAAAAGATGTGAGGGACCAGCTGAATGGGCATTTCCTACTTTCATCATTCCAAAGAAGGATAAAAGGGTTTGATGGGTGTCAGATTTTCGGGAACTCAACGAATTGTTAATCAGAAGGCAATATCCTATACCAAGAATACAGGACATCATGCATCGGCGTGGCAAATACACCCACTTCACCAAGATTGATTTATCCATGCAGTACTATTGTTTTGAGCTGGATGAAGCAAGCAAGGAACTATGCACAATTGTCACACCATATGGTTGCTACGAATATCAAAGACTTCCAATGGGTGTCAAAATCTCTCCAGATGTGGCACAACAACTCATGGAGGACATTTTGCAAGGCACCAATTGCACAGTCTATATTGATGATATTGGAATCTGGACAAATGGCACCTTCAGTCATCACATGCAAACAGTGGATACAATTCTGCAACGACTGAATGAAAATGGACTCAAGTCCAACCCTCTCAAATGTGACTGGGCCGTACAGGAAACAGATTTTCTAGGATTTTGGATGACTCCCGAAGCTGTGAAACCCTGGAAGAAAAAGATTGAAGCAATCCTCCAAATGGACAGACCAAAATCTGTCACACAAGTCAAGTCTTTTCTAGATGCTGTTGGTTACTACAGAGACATGTGGCCTCAGAGATCACATGTCTTATCTCCATTATTTGAACTCATGGGAACACCCAAGAAGGCTGCCAATGGGCAGCCCAAAGCACAGTCAGCCTTCATATGGGGGCCGGCGCAGGAAAGAGCCTTTGAAGAAATGAAAGCAATGATAGCAAGTGACGCGCTAAACACCTACCCAGATCTAAACCTACCCTTTGATATCTACACAGATGCCTCAGATCTACAGCTTGGCGCAGCCATCCTACAAAATGGCAAACCCATTGCTTATTGGTCCAAAAAGCTGAATGCAGCTCAGAAGAATTATACTACAACGGAAAAGGAACTACTTGCAATAGTCTTGTGTTGCAAGGAATACAGGAAACTACTATTAGGCTGTGAACTCAACATTTACACAGACCACAAGAATCTCACCTTCAAGACCCTTTCTCCACAACGGGTCCTTTGATGGAACCTCTTTCTACAAGAATACCACCTCAAGTGGCACTATGTTGAGGGCCCCAAGAATGTTCTCGCTGATGCATTCTCAAGATTACCCAGGGTGGATCCACCCACAGTGGGGGAGAAACAGAAGCAAGGTAAAGGAACGCTAATTGATTTTCTCAAATTAGACATCCCCAAACAAGCAGATGAGGAGCATTTTTTACAAGAATTCCCAGAGGTATTCCCATACCTATGCCATGACGCGGACGCTGAATTATATTCATGTCTACTGAACAATGAGTGTCTGGTCAACCTGCCAACACTCCAGGAAATGGAATGCCCAGTGAATTATACAAATATCGTTCAACATCAACAAAACGATGACACACTCCCTGCCAAGCTTCAATTACCAACCTTCTTCAAACAACACCTTGGTAATCAGGAAATCGCATGCTACTCAAAAGCAGAAACGAGAGAGGAATGGAAGATCTACATTCCAACCTCCCTTGCTCCTCAACTACTCAAGTGGTATCATCTACTACTAGGGCACTGTGGATCCACCAGGCTCAATCAAACAATAGCAGCCAGGTTCCATGTGGAATGACTCGCCAAGCTATGCCAAGAATACATATGCCCGGATGATTGCATCAAGTACAAGAGCAGAAATGCTAGTTACGGATTGTTGGCTCCCAAGCAAGCGCCATTGGCACCATTCAGTGAAGTGCATGTGGATTTAATTGGACCTTGGAAGGTAACGGCTCAAGGGAAAATCTACAACTTCAAGGCTCTCACTTGCATTGATCCAGTCACCAACTTATTGGAAATCATTCGCATCAGAGACAAGTCAAGTCAATATGTTGCCAACCAATTCACCAATTGCTGGCTATCCAGATATCCAAGACCTGTCAAATGTGTTTATGACAATGGTGGAGAGTTCCTAGGCCATGAATTCCAAAATACACTTGCAGCCTATGGAATTGAAGGTGTGGCTACCACAGTCAAGAATCCTCAGAGCAATGCTGTGTGTGAAAGAGTACATCATACCATTGCAGACACGCTTTGCATACTGGTACATGTGAATCCACCACAAACCAACACACAGGCCACACAGCTCATGGACAACGCCTTAGCTACTTGCATGCACGCATCCAGGTGCGCAATCAACGCATCTATGGGCTCGTCTCCAGGAGCTCTTGTTTTCAACAGGGACATGCTGTTGGACATCCCACTTACATCCAATCTTATTGCGCTACAACAAATTCGACAACAAGGTATCAACCTGAATCTACTCCGACAAAATGCCAAGCGCATCAAGCATGTGTTCAAGGTTGATGATAAGGTACGGATGAAAGAACCAGATCCAGACAAATTGCAACCTCAGAAGAAAGGCCCGTGCCAAATTGTGCAAGTACATACCAATGGAACAGTGAAATTGAGGCTGTCTCCAAATGTCACAGAAACAGTCAACATTCGAAAGCTCACTCCATACAAAGGAAAACCCGCAAAACGATGATCCAGCAAACAATGATCCAGTAAACGATGCAGCAAACAATGATCTAGCCATGGAAGAAGTCTAGTGAAACAATCTAGGAATCCTCAAGTCACTCATTGGGGGACTCTGTAACGTACTGCAATCATACGTACCAAGTTACTTACGTACCGAGCTACGTACTACGAGTACGTACTACAATCTACTGTACAAGTTGTACTATCCAAGATACCATCAAAGGATACGTACGATCAAGCTAATGAGACTTGGGCTACTCTAAGAATCATTAAGTAGCGAAGCATTATCTGTATACAATGGTATACCGATGCCAGGCGGGCGCACGATTCATATCATGACCTCTATATGAATATTCATGGGCGATCAAAGCCAGCAAGCTCGATTGCTCATTATTTTATCTGTTAAGTTTCCATTCATTTTTGTAAAGTATTAATCCATTCATAATTATCACTCCTACTCAAATTCTACCCCTAGTGTGTTACAACCGGCACCTCAACCGGCCTGCAGCTATAGCTCTTGTTGCTCTTCTTCACCTTTGGACTGAGTCAGCTTAACAGCCACTTTCAGAAGGAAATTAACAGATTAGCAGTCGCAAGCTTGTTGAAGCTTGCAAAAGAAGAAGACAACAGTAGAAGCACTCGACAAAGAAACAATCTGACAGCAGATCATCGATTGACTCGACTACGGACGACGATCGATAGTTCTCTGATCCGATTACACTACAACAAAGACACCAACGAACCAACTGGAGTCTCTAATAGAAGCCCATTGCATTGGAAACGCCAATAGCAATATTCACATCCAAGAATCTCTTGTTCAACAGATTCCACCTTCTTCCGTGTCGGGATCTATCCCAGGTGACTCCACCATTGCCAGGATACCGACGCCCACCATTAGATTGTGCTAAGCACCATAAACCACCGACTGCAAATATCCATCGATAATTGCCTTAATCCATCCAATGATCTACATCAATTGCCCAGCAAAAGACCATGCAATTGCAAAACAACAACAACAACAACAACAACCAACGACGCAACGAAAACGAAAACAAAAACGAATTTCGTTGCTCCACCACCCTCTTTTACTCAGTAACAGACCTAGTAATTTCACGACAACAATAACTACGACGAAGACATCGCGTGTTCGAATTCCCGTTACCTTTCAAAGCCCTCTGAGAGAATCTCGTTCCGCGAAAACGGAATATTCATCTCTTCGCAGACCTTTTGATACCACAACGTTCTTCGAAGTCCAAGTTCTCAGTAAGATATCAAACCTCCTTTGCACAACAAAGAACTTTCGCTGCTTCGTCACGTCTCCGACACCCCGTCCACGCCATTACGACAACCAAACGGTCATCTTGATAGAGGATTCAAACCACCGAATTTCATTGTTTCGCCAAGTATCCACCAGTCGATAAAAGCGGGATCGACGCAACGCAACACAACGGCAGCGTACATATAGCAAACCAATTCGTTCTGCTCCTTACTGTCCAAGCCATCAAAGCATCTGTATCCCAACAAAAACGCAGAAGTTTCCACCTCGACACGGAAAGTTTGATTTCACCATCTGGTCTCCAATTTCCACGAACCCGTGGAGATATCAATATCCCTGTATCAACCAATCAGTAACTGTTGTATCCACGGCGCCTGTCACCCACACGCTGTACACCATTTGTCACGACCACAGCATCTATTCCAACATGCTGCTGATTCAACTCAACTCGACCCAAATTCTCCTTCAACGGCGACTATCACGCAAGGACTACCGGAACCCAAGTCGTCTTGCTTTCCCCAAGCCCTAGATACGCCTGGATTCCATTGAGAACGAATCCCTTATTCTCGCTGTTCAAACCTCACGAATAGAAGGCCTATACGCGTTCCTGTATCCGTTACTTCTATTCTTACGGACCAGCCAAGCCATAGCGATTTTCCCATTACGGTAGTAACGGCGTTTACAGCAAAGCTACCCATCCTTGGTGTTTAAAACCACACGGTTTTTTCTGTACAAGACCAGCCAAGTCTCCTACATGCCTGCCGTACCTCGTCGCCATCGGCATTCCCTTGCTATCACAACACACCGATCTCATTCAGATCCTCTATCTTCCAATATTGACGAAGATACCCCACTCTCTGTATCAACTGATAACTGTGTGTCCACAACGCTTGTTATCTACAAGCGTACTCCATTTATTGAGACCAAAACATCTTTTTGAATAACGCAAGCCCATTCGCCTAGCTCCCCCCAAGATCCACATACCACAGAAGCAGCGAATTCTCACATGAATTCCATCCATACATCATGGATACTTCCAACCTGCAGCATGACAAGTTTCCCTCCTTTGATCCTCCAATGAAACATATACTCAGGGATATCTTCAAGGGTTTTTGAGAATCCGGGGACTACCTGCTGTGTGAAGCATTAATTTGCGCAAACATCGTAACATGGTCCAAACTCAAGTACCATTGCCCACAGGATATTTCATCTTAGATATCGATGTAGACATGACGGTCTTGTTCCCTTGCGTACTTTCCCTCGACAAGTACTGCAGATGTTCATTGACTTTAGTATTCATTTGGAAAATCAAGGAATTGACTGGCAAGACCATTCTCACTTTACCAAGGACGCGTTTGACGCATACAGCATCCCTATCATCTTTGCCCGTCTCGACTCTACTCAGAGTTGAGCAATCACCGTTCAACTTCCTCTGGCAAGCCTAAGCCCAATCAGAAAATATAACAGAGCTTGCACAAGACCAACAAGCGACTATGATGAAGTTCAAAACATAACTGCAGCAACGGTGCCACCTCCGGCACCTGTTTTGGTACGGCCTCTCAATGTTGACACTCCCGAGACCCCTCCTAGACTCCCTGGCAGTACTCCCAATGCCAATGACAGCCCTCCTACTGCCTGCAAAACGGCTGCTCATTCCACTGTTGACAATTCTGAGACCCCTACTGGACTCCCTTGTAGCTCCAATTCTCACCCAAATACTGATTCTACCCCCACTGGTACTCATTCCTACACCTGGAAGTATTCCCCCAGCACTGATTCAGTTCGCTTCAATAGAATTGCCTCTTCCTCCCCTCCTAGCAATATCCACCCAGGCATTACAACTGGAGATGTTCCCTCTCAACGCACCCGTGAGCCACATTCCACTCGCGCTCGAACCTCCTCTCCATCTCCCGCCAACTCCCGATGGACTTTTTATCCTCAATCTGAAACCGTGGTATTCCATCATACATGAACACCTGTTTCTTCTCCCCAGCCTTCTTGCATTTCTGACTTGCAACTTCCATCATCTGGGGCAATTTTTAAGGATAGTGTCGTTCCAAGCTCAGTTCATGCCTATTCCCAGCATGGGGCATCTTCTTGTTCAGCTAGGAAGCCTCTTTATGGGGCACATGAGGCATCTTCTTATCCAGTCCGGAAGCCTCTTCAGGGGGTACATTCTATGAACTACAATTTGCCTGCTGTTTACATCACCAAACTACACCGTGATGCTATCAAGCTCAAGCTGTATCACCTACATGCCACTCTCTTGTGTGCTAACTGGATTTATGACACAGTCACTTGCCATCTACGATTGAACGATTTGGTCCCAGCAACGATCAATCAATTTATATGATTCGCCTGCGTCATGCTTTTAGCAGCGGTGAATACTCAAGCATATGTCAATCTACGATCAATCGGTATTCTACGATTCACTCATCTATCGATTGATATTCCGTTTCGAGTGATATGGATACCCGTTCAATACTACGATACTTGGTTGCCTACGACTCGATTGATCAATCAATCATCTCCGATTCGATAAACAATCCTATTCTATGACTTGATGTTTTGATAGCCATCCAATCGATACTCAAGATATGCAACGAACAACTTCTACGCTCCATCCATCAATCTACAATTATGTGTTCTACAATTCGATCGATCTCCAATCGATCGTGTCCACGATACTTGATCCATCCGCATCAAATTAAGTACGATTGAACCAGTCTTAGTAGTCCCCACTGGTCATCACTTGCCCTGTGGTCCTTTTGGCTCTCTTCTTCTGTACACTTATTGGGACCTATTGTAGAACTACAAGCCTAGGATCTAACTGGCTGTGCCCTCGGTAGCTAGAAGAGATCCAGTCAAGCCTAGCTCGATCGTAGTGGAATCAGAGAAATATTAGAACCAACAGACCGGCACCTCAACCGGCCTGTAGCTATAGCTCTTGTTGCTCTTCTTTGCCTTTGGACTGAGTCAGCTTAACAGCCACTTTCAGAAGGAAATTAACACGCTTGGCACCTATCACTTCGTGGTCTGAAGTACACATCAATTGCATCGGCCCAGGGACTGTCAAAGTCAATAAGATTAAATTTCACTTTGACAATCTAACATACATTGACCTTATCAAAATCGTTCAAATTCCTGGCTCCAAAACCGCAGACAACTATTAAATTCCTTTCGTGTCCATTCGTGTCAATGCTATGGTAGTGATGTGATCTACTTGAAGGAGTTGATACGGTTTAAATAATTCATGTGGTTGATCAAGTCTTATGTTCTAAACATACCCCACTGCGTTTTGAACCCCATCGCGCTTCAGCGGTGGGCAATCTTTGGTTTCCAATACTGCTCGCACTTTGACGGTGAGCAATCCTTGGTATCCAATACTGCCATGTCGACGACCATCATTGTGTGTTCCAATATTTAAGGGTCGGACCCCTCTTTGAAATTCTCTGGCTCTCCCATTATCCTCGCCCATCCTAAATTGTTCACGATCATGGCCCCAAATTCAACGGTTGTGACTTTCAATTTCCTCTTGATTACGCTGGACATCAAACCAATCAATATATTGCCACACACACACAGCCAATGGTATCATCATGTCATATCATAAAACCATTGGCCAAACCATCCGCATGATGATCAATCTCAAACCGCCAAAGTCGAAATTTGACGCCAATGATCTTCCTTGTTGATGAAGCCATTGCAACTGCAATGCACGCTCTTTGCTGCAACCCTGTCTCAATGCTTGGCCACTTTCCGCCTGGAGCCCTCATTTTTAATTGTGACATACTTCTGAACATTCCTCTTCACACTGACATCATTACCTTGACCAAACATAGCCAAGCTCAAATCGGCAATGGACTCATTTGGGACGACCGCAAACGTACCAAACACAAATGTATCATGGGCCAAGGCATATTTGTCAATATACACAATCAAAACAATCTCAACCTTGTTCGCAAAGGTCCCTATCCCATCATACAAGTCTACACCAATAACACTGTCACCATTTGCTGCAGTCTCATACATGAATGCATAAACATTTTCCACATTACTCCATGCACGTCAGCATAAAATCTCATGGTGTGGGAGAATGAACAACGCACAGACACTTCAGTCATCATGAGCCACTGACACATTCCATCAGGCATGAGTCACTGACACATTCCATCAGGCATGAGTCACTGACACATTCCCACACATCACCAGTCATTGTTCAAGAATTGTATACGAACATCAAGATAGTCTGCTCCTTGAAGTTCATACCAAATTCCAATTCTCAAAGAACAACCACACAGTTATTTTCCAATCTTAGCATGTGATGTAGATCAAACCTAGTAGAGGCTTCTCAAAGTCATCTTCAGTTCTAAAACTCCATAGCACACAATTTCACCTACAGCGTACTAGTTCATGGTTGAAATTCTGATTCTGATGCTAGTCGTACATACCGTAGGAAGATGGACAGGCAATATACGACAGGGGGCTGCGTGCCCAAGGGGGAAAAATTGGCACAGTGAGGAGGGGGCTGAAGGAAACTCCAACGTGGAGTCAGTCCGTTGGTTGAGCAAAACAACTTCGATAGGTACGTGCAGTACGTTGATCTTACTATTCTACTACTACTACTAGTAGTAGTACGGTACTTCGTCACGCACAACTAAAACTACTTGGATGATCTACTTTGCGCGACCAAATCCACGGTTCTCTATTTTTTCTCCCGTCACTAACGCGTTTACACGTGTAGTCCGCTAGATATTCTTACTAGCAGTATTCAGTGATTTCAAGTATTAGTATTTAGATTTGTGAGCATTTACATGTAAGATGACCTCTGAGATCGAACCTCTATCGGTGCTCTATTACTGTTAGCGATTCAGCGAGTCGGCTCGCTTATTTGCCTGTTAGTCATACGTGTGTTATCTCATTCGTGTGTATTCCCGAATGTTCGTACGTCTGTACGTTTGCTAACGGCGCTTTTCTAGAGTCCCCGTGTCTTCGTACTCGTACTGTTAAGTACTTGTAGAAGATACCTTAAGGGCCGGTCTCTTATTTGCACCGCCACATACATCTCCTACATAAGGAGAATAGCTTTACCCCACCCATAAGCTTAGTGAGTAGATCTGCAATATTAGTTTCACCGGGTTCCTTTCCAATCCGGATAATCTTTCCTGCAATGCATTCGCGTGCCTTATGGTAAGCAATACTGTTATGCTTCTTCTTACAAGGACTTTCCGGGTGTGTTACATTCTTAACAACCGAGTCATTGTCACAATACATGTTGGTTGGTCCTTCTATAGGTATGCCCATCATTCTGAGCTTATACCGTAGGCCTTCTACCATTTCGATTGCGATCTTGAGTGCCACAATCTCTGAGCCAAACGTGGATGTTTCAACAGTTGTTTGTCTTTTAGAGAACCATAGGATTGGTGCCCTGTTAACAAAGATGATGATTCCCGTGTGAGACCTCCTAGTAGCCTTGCAACCAGCATGGTCGGCGTCCACGAAACATGTGGTAGTTACGGAGTTTCCTCGTGGCTCGGGCATATCCGGAGGAATTAGTTCCCCCGCTTCCGGATAGAATTCGGCCCAGTCACATTCATGGAAAACTGATTCATCAAGTTCTGGGATGGAACAGTCAAACACCAACTTTGATTTGCTGTAATTCTTTAAGTATGCAAACAAATGAAACAATTGGTTTAGATGTCCTTCTCGGGCCTGTGCAAGATACCAGGACATAAGTGAAACAGGCATTACAATATCTAGCCTTCCGAGTTCACATATCCAACGGAGTATACCTATTAAACCCTGGTAATAGTTCTGTTTCTCCGGACCAAGTTCCGGTGAGGCATCGACTTCGGGCCTATACCCAGTTGCCAATGGTGATTTTGCGGATTTTGGGAGTACCTTGAAGGCATATTGCCCCCTACTCAATTCCTCTTCAACAGACTTAACGGCTTTGGAGGTATACTTTGTTGAAGACATGGACCAGTACTCAGCCCCATCAACAGATGTGTTACCAATATCCGCCCCTAGATAGAAAGTGGGTGGTTCAACAGTCCCATCCTTCAGTTTGAACTGTCTTTCGATTGCATCCATTTGGAACTTTGGATCCATCCCACATACAAGGATGTCATCCACATATGCCACGCAATATTCATAATATGCTGAGCCATCTTTCTTTACAGCCGGCCGCATATATACATCTGGATCCGCCTTGCAAGACTTATATCCAAGTCCCCTTAAGTGCTCAGACAGATGAGATCGAAATGATGCGCCCGCTACTGGTAATCCATACAGAGCTCTTACAATTTTGCAGGGCCTTCCACATAACTCCGGTGCAAATCCTTGTTCCAGTGTAGCCACTGTGTAGTACTTTTCCTTAATTGGTGCGGTTAAGTATGCATTTTGGATGTCAGCACTTAAGACCTCAAGGTCATTAAGTGCAGCAACTAAGAAGAACATCCGAACCGAATCCCTGCTGGGCACGCTTGAGTATGTATACTCCCGTGATATTTCGGGCACTTTATGCCCATCCCCAACGAGTCGGGCCTTCCGAGTTAAGTCTATCTTCACGTCAAATACCATGTGCATAGTGATTTTTGTATGTGCCACCGGTACTTTGTCCTCATCATTGAACTCAAAAGCTATGAAATTGTTCTTCATTTCTTTTGCAATAGCCCGGGCCCAATAGTCACTGCCGGATTCCTCATCTATCCTTCTTGCTTCAGCAATTGTTTTCGGTAGTCTAACCCCATACTTATGGGATTTGGTCCAATATTTGGTCTTGGCGCTGGAGATAATCCGGTCTTTCTTCCGAATTACCCGATAGGCCCACCACTTGAAGGCTGGCTCATCTATTATGCCTTGATCCTTGGCAAACAGAGCCCTTTCGACGGGGAAACTTTCCTTCATGTCACTTAACTTTGCCCAAGAGGAAGTTCCATCTTTCCAACTGACCAGGATTCTCCACCCTTTGGTTGTCGGCTTAGTCCGAGTTTGTCCGGACTTAGTAGTGATAGTTGCCTGCTGTACTGTCAGAGCCTCTTTATCCTTTTCATAGTCAAGTAGCTCGTTCAGAAGACAATACATGCGCCCCTCATCGTCCACGGAGGAATAGAGATTCTCCGCGAGCACATTTGCTGTGTAGATCTCAATGGATCCGTCCGGCATAGAAACCTCGTAGGACCTTGTATCTAGGAGTGGATTGTTATTCTTTTCTCCGACTAGGATTCCGCTTGCGTCCCTGTACCGGTTATTAACCGTACCGCGAATCCGTTGGTCCCCTATCTGCAGTAGCACTTGGCTTCCGAGGTACTCGTCAAGATTGTCGGTTAAATCATCAATGTCCGGGGAAGACGCCTCTGGCTCAGCCATAAGTACCTCGTCCTCACCCTCATATTTGCCATCAAATAGGCCCAAGGGTGGTTCCCCTAACTTGTTTTCCAGATAAGTATCCGAGGGCTTTGCCTCATCGCCGATCCTTTCATTAAGTAGCTTGTTGTGTTCCTCTAACTGCAGGATAGTGTCTGGGTGTTTCCATTCCACTTCAGATATAGGCCGTGTGCCGTTTGTTATGTGTACCTTTCCAGTCTTATACAATACATAGTGACAATCACCACCTCCATAAGTATCTCCACATGGTCCCAGCCATCGTCCGTATTTCTCCGACTTATCCTGTAGGTCGTACCACCGGATGAAATCGTACCAATCGTGTATCATGTATGGGGTTATATCCGGAGTATATCCATGGACTAACTCAAACCCCGTTCTTCCCATCGCAGATGGGTCCCCAGATGCGGTGTTACTTAACCTCCCGGCCGCCAACATTCCACAAAAGGCCCAGCACCTCCTCAGCTTCCTTTCTTAGAAGTCATTAATCGGATTGATCTCCTTAGGTCCCCTGCACTGTGTTCTGCCGTATTCTGCCACCAACAGTGGGGCTGTATGTAGGTTTGGCGTATGCGATACTCCGATCGAAGTTTAGTCCATCCGGTGCTGTGTGTCTCATGATTTCCTTGGGCCTTTGCCCCATCGGTGACAAGATGTTCCGGTATTCCTACCTCATTTATGAAGCAAGATAGTCCGTCGTGGCATCGTTTCTCCCCTTTTACTGGATAGAACGCCACATATCCTTTCCCATTGGTAAAGATCTGTGCGTCAGTATCGTTTCTAATGATGCTCGGTACTTTGAACTTCATAGTATCAGCAAACCATCGACCCTTAAGTACTTTCCTGTTTCTCCACTTTTGGGTCTTTAGCCTTCGGGTGATTGGTTGTGTAAGGTTTCTTATGCCTTCCTGGGTAGTGACCTTAATCGTTTCTTCGGCCCTCTTAACACTGATGTTCCACATCTTTGCAATGGCCTCTGAATCATATCTGTCCACTTTCTCCGGAATCCTTATCGGAGGTCCCCATTGTCCGCGGCGGATAAATGATCTCTTCTCTAGGGAAGTTTCCTTATCTATCACGTCTTGTTGGCGGCGGAGTAATTTCCTTTCTTTTGTCCGAGCTTTTGCTTCCTTTTGGATGGCAAGCTCTTCCTCTGTTAGGGAAATCGAAGTTTTGGTTGAAGTAGCTGAAATTCGGAGTATCTCCGAGCTTTCTCTGTCCCCGGTACTCTTAACAAAAGCTGAGTGTAACCGGTCGCCAATCTCTTGTTGAGTATACCCCGGCCGTTGAGTACGGGTTGTACAGATTTTCTGGAGGTATCTGAGGCGATAATCCTTGTGTTTTACATTGATGAGTATAGGGTTGTCTGTGGATCGTATCCAAGACTCAGTTGTCCCAGTCGGTCCTCCTCCGGAGAGGGCGGCCACGACTCGTGGGAAGGACGCATTGGCTGCTTCTTCATCTTCTCTGAAGTGGGGGGCGTATGGGTCCCAGGTATGAGTGTCGGTTGCAAGGACCTGATCGCATGTATCAATTTCCTGGCGTGTCGGCTTCCACGTGTCAAAGTATGACAGAACGCCATCAACTAACAATGGTATTGCCAATTCGAAACCGCCGGCCCGAAAGATAAGACTGTGACTGGAAGAACTGCAGTATCTTCGTGGTATGTCTTCAACCACATTCAAATTGCATTCTCTGATTTGGTTCGGGCATATCAGACTGTGCTGCAGTGATTCTCCGAAATAGAGGGCCTGTCCGAATACCAATATGTATGTGATACCGTCCGTTGGGTCTGTCCAAGCAGTAGCACAACTGGCAATAGGAACATCTTTCATTGGTGAGTACACATCTGAAAATGGGGCAACATCAGCAAATGTCATTATAGAACCCAGTGGATCGAGTAATACCATGTTAGATCCAGCTGCAGTCGTGTCTGCGTGGCTATCCAGCTCGCAACGGCTATCCAGCTCGCAACGGCCTGACTGGGTCATCTCTTTGAGATGGACTATCGGCCGGCCTACCCGAGGTTCTATCTTAAGGCCCCGGCCGGCAAATCAATTTCCATTCCCGTTTCCAATGTGGCTGTGACAGCCAAACTGGTTTCCAGCTGAACTGGGGTTATTGGGAGGGTTTGCAGCTGTGGCTGCTGCCACTTTCGATTGTTGGTTGCCCCCACTATTGCTTGCATTCCTTGCTTGTTTTAGCGCTCGGACTCTTTGTTGCTGCTCTTGGGACATGCTTAACCATACTTCTCGTGGATAGAACTTGCATTCAACGGGCCCTTTATAGGTCCCTGGTTGTGCCTTTGAGCCACCACTATTGTTGTTGTTGTTGTTGCCTTGTGGCTTGTTGGAAGAGAAGTTGCCGCGTTTGTTGTCACCTTTCCTCTTTTTGTTGTTAGTGAAGGCTGACACATTCCTACCCCTCTTTTGTGGTTGATTCTGGAGTTTCTTTACTCCGAGCATTCGAGTAAGATACGCCGAGGCTTTCTCAAAATTTTCGTAATAGTCCGACTCTTCTGT
Source organism: Pseudo-nitzschia multiseries (assembly GCA_037355745.1). Taxonomy (NCBI): domain Eukaryota; phylum Bacillariophyta; class Bacillariophyceae; order Bacillariales; family Bacillariaceae; genus Pseudo-nitzschia; species Pseudo-nitzschia multiseries. The sequence continues at coordinate 11,687,243 of CM074787.1, read as the reverse complement.
TATTACATTTGGGATGGATTGTTCGAGTCGTACATCTTGTAGGGATCGTACGAAGTCGTACACAAACTGGTCCTCAGGTGGGAATGCGCCGTATCTTATCAAGGTTTGCTTTGCATCATGCCATAGCCTTTTGTGCCTGTCAAAATTGTAGTGTTTGGAATCCCCTGTGTACACCGATTCCCGGATAAACTGCCTTTTTGCTTCGACAATTAGCTTTACGTTGGTTGCCTCATATGCTTGAGAGTAAAGGGCGAAAGTATGCCTTTCGGCCGTCACCCCCTACCCCGTTTTTGGTCCCAAAGCTTTGTATATAGGACCAACCGGGTCCGGATCCCACCAGCTTAAACAATATCCCCCAGAGAGTATTGTTGTCTTTAGACCAATGAGAGTTGGCGTGAATTGTGCATCTTATTGCATACTCAGTCCAGTCAGGATACGCGTCGTCTGGGCCCGATCCGACCAGTTCCACACCTGTCGGTTTCTCCGACTGCAGATTGTTGTCTTATCGTGTAAAGTAGGGATGTCTTGGTGACACCCCTCTTATGCCGTAGGTATTCGCGTAGGTTCTCATCAAATTCCCTGAACTTTGACATCGTAGACAGTTTGTCAGGTAGTGTTAGATCCTTAACGGCCGTATTTTCATCGTCCTCCTTTGTAGATCTCAAACGTTCCCTTGTATCCATCTCGGCCGTTGGGTCCTTGATCCAGTCCACTTCGGTGGCCGTTGCGCCTATCATAGGCTGGAATTTGATCCAAGCCACGAACAGCTTCAGTCGATCGCCAAATGCCCTTCCAATAAAGACTTCCTGTGGATCCGGGCATAGATGGTGTTTTGCCTTGGTTAGCGACCCTAGAGTGGACTTGATCCCTTCTGAATCGAGATCTGCGATGGCCTTCATGTTAGTATATCCATGTCTGAATATTTCATTTGCCGTAGGCCTGTTGACCCCAAAGGATTCGAGGATCTTCCTGAAACAAACCTCGGCTGAGGTCAGCGCCCGTTCTCCTTCGTAGCCAGGGATGCCATCATTGGCCTCTGCCCTTTCTTTGGCTTCTCTTGCTGTCGTTGATAGAGATATGTCCCTGCTTGATAGTCTTGCAACCAGAGTCACCGTGAGTTGCTCAAGCTGTTCTGGGTCCAACCTTGTTGTTACCGATGGAGGTAGTAAGCCCATCAGGTTGCCCGCCGCCTCTGTTGCCGCCGCGTCTGCTGCTTCTGCTTCTGCTACTGCTGCTGCCGCGGTTGCAGCTAGTTGAGCTCTGGTTGGTGGCGCCATGGTGTGTTGTTTCGGAGTATGCTGTAGGAATTAGGCTTGTAATAAGGGGTTTGTTAGCTTTTGCTTTCATGAGGAAGCTGTGATTGTGATTTTCTGAGTTCTGAAGCAACTTGTGGAGTATTTTTCTTTCCACGTGCTTTTGCTAGTAAACAGGTTCATATCCACGGTATGAGGATTGATTCCTATCGGAACCCCAATTTTTTCAGTTCCTCTATACTTAAGCTCAACAGTTGTTTCCCTTTTTCCGAAACGGTATCGAATATTTGTTCGTCTCTTATTAAATATTTGGTTCAGCATTTTTCGTCATTTCTATTTTTTGTGTATGTGTTTATCCAATACTGGGTATGTATATTACCTCGGCTGGTTTTTGTTATCATATCATTTGTATACGAGTGAGTATACTTGGGCTCTTTTCTGTAGGAATTGAATTTGATTCCCATTTGCTTTGCTTTCGAGGTCACGTTTTCGAGGTCGCGTGCCTCTCTTTATTAACGGTTCTTCTGTAGCCGTTATGCGATTCGTAGTACTGAACACACGTACATCGCTTTATTCCGGACGTTATTTTGCCGTTGTATTTTCGACACATCTTTTGCTGTTCCCATCGTTTGGGACCTCTTGCAAGTGTCTATTTTGGTGGATAACAAGCTTTTGGTGTTCATTTCTCTCCCCTACAAACCTCAGTAGAAGCCACGGGTATTAGCCTGGTGTGCTCTGCTGCGCTAGTGTTGTTAATCTTCTAAGCGCCTGAGTCTCTTCTGTTGGAGAGGGTCTTTAACGTCCAGCCTTTTGGCTTCAGACGGCGATTAACCGGTGATCAGTCGGCAATCAGCTTTCATTTTGTTACCCAGACTCTATGAGTCCATTTGGGTCTGATAAACTCTATTTTTTCTCCCGTCACTAACGCGTTTACACGTGTAGTCCGCTAGATATTCTTACTAGCAGTATTCAGTGATTTCAAGTATTAGTATTTAGATTTGTGAGCATTTACATGTAAGATGACCTCTGAGATCGAACCTCTATCGGTGCTCTATTACTGTTAGCGATTCAGCGAGTCGGCTCGCTTATTTGCCTGTTAGTCATACGTGTGTTATCTCATTCATGTGTATTCCCGAATGTTCGTACATCTGTACGTTTGCTACCGGCGCTTTTCTAGAGTTCTTCGGCAATCTACTCATATGCTCCACATAAGCCCGCTGAGAGAGTGATAGTGTGCAAGTAGCGAGAATATTATATAGATCATTCTGAGACCATATCTGATGTTGTATCTATTTCTTGGTTGGCAGCCTCCCTAACAGCAAGATGTAGTATGGTTCCAGTTCTTGTTTCTACGATTTTGAGTCATTCCAAGTAGTGACATGCATGGATTGAGATTTTTTTGCTTGCTTGGTGCCTTGTCTATGGGTGTGTTTTACACATCTGGATTATCCGTTACTCAGCATAACTATATGAATTAGTACTATTTCAACAACAATTTAGTCTACAAAAATTGATGTGCTGTTATTAGTATTGTTGTTGTTATTGCAATGCATTCTGGAGCATGGCAGAGTAGTAGATGGATGAACTGGTGATATTTGGGCTGACTTGGTCAAGGTCTGGCTGTGAATGGAGACTTGTTAGTTTTAATTGTTTCAACACAGCCTTGCAGATATTTTAGTATAAATGTCGATGATATCCTCCATTTATTAGGTCCTTGGTTGTATGATCCATTTGGCTCATAAGCAACAACTTCCTGCAGTTGTTTGCTATCATGAAATAATGCCCTACTGAACCACAAAACTGATGAAGAAAATTCCTCTCTTTGTGTGGCAGTGGCCATCAAAGACAATTTAATTTTGCAATATCTAACTTCACACTCTTGTCAAGGCCTAAGTTTGGCTTACATATTTTGGTGAACCACAAGTGGGATTGGTTCCTCCCTTAAGCAAGCCATCGGGATTGGTACAATCATCCATTCGGCGAGCATGCTGAGATATGTACTACTGCATGTACCCCCATATATTAAATATGTTGCATTGTTAATTTCCTTTTGAAACTGGCTGTTGAGCTGATTCAATCCAAAGGCAAAGAAGAGCAACAGGAGCTTTAGCTGCAGGCCGGTTGAGGTGCCGGTCTGTTGTGGTCTAATATTTCTCTGATATCCACTATGGTTGGATGCTAATCCAACCAGATCTATTCTGACTATCGGCAACCGACGCAATCAGATAGATCTTAGGCTTGTAGTTCTACAATAGGACGCAAGAACGTCCGGTGCAAGGTTTAAGGTTGAATAATCAAATAATCTAAAAGTATAAGAGATAGAGAGATGATCCTTGCTGGAGAGCAAGTATCTCTTCTAAAGGCCGGTGCTGCCGCTAATACAGCACGTATTTTATACAGCAGAAAACAAGTAACAAGTTCGTGAGCAGCGCTCTGAACCAACAGCACACTTAACAAGAGATTGCATGTGCGAACCTCTAGTGTGTGTTCTTCTTCGATTACTAAGTATCGAACTTCGATTGTAAGAATGACTGTTGTTTGATCACTAAGTATCGAATTTGGGTGTCAGAATGACGATTGCACCTCTGGTTCGGTCTTACTCCAATCTTACAGAGAGAAAACTTGACCTTTGAGTCTCATTATTCCAACCACTGAAGGTGCACTTCGACTCGTAGTATTGTATCATTTCAGCTGCAGTACATTAAGTTACGTAGGAATGTACGTACATAGGTTCGAGTACCATAACTGTCTCATACGTACGAAAGGAATTTAATATGCCCCATCTTCTTGCAAGTGATGAAGCACCAGCATTATCGCTGTGAGAAGAACAACCAAAATTCCCTGAGTACGTATGTGAGGAACATGTAATATGCCCCATCTGCTTACTCGATAGAAAGGAATAAACCTTTATCACAGGAAGAGTACCGTACCAAAGGAGAAGAATGCCCCATGATTGGGTATGGATTTACATAGATCAAGATGCCCCATGATTAGGCATCGGTTGATTGATCATATATGGAATTGTGGCAATCGATGTAGAGATCGATTTGTGTGAAATCCATTTGTAGATAACACCTTGAAAGGAATCGAATCGAAGATGATGGAGTGACCGTACAACGACCGTAATTGGACATGTAGAATCATTGATCGTAGATCGAATCTTGGAAGCAAATCATATCAATCTATTGAGGTGGATTGGATGCTTGAGTATTCATCACCTTGAAAATGTATGATGCAAGTGAATCATGGACAGAGTCGATTGGTCGAATACAGGCACAATCTAAGAAATCGTAGAAATCAATTGATTGTAGATTCTCAAGTATCGGTTGATCGGGTCTGAGGATCATAGGTATGGTTGAAGCGTAGATTGATCTTAGGTTGATCTTAGATCAAATCGCAGATCAAATCATAGACCAAATCGTAGATCAAATCGTAGATCAAATCGTAGATCAAGTCGTAGATCAAGCCGTAGATCAAATCGTAGATTTGTAGTCGTAGAATTCGATTGATTGTAGATTCTCAAACATCGGGCGTACAAGCAATTCATAAGCATTCTATTGATGAGTCGTAGATTGAACCGATGATTTGTAGGAAGCGAGTGAGCAAAATCAATCGTAATTGAAGCTTGATACCTTGATGGTGGAGTACATGTGTCAAGTGTAGACATGGAATCAAATCGTAGTATCGTCGATATACTAATCGTAGAACCAAGGATACAGGTAGTGCCCCACGATGGGAAGGGAAGACTTGCTGTCGTGCCCCATGATTGGAAACGAAGACTTGCGAGTGGTCGTGATGGCTTTCTTGTACAGAAGAAGTGCCCCTGCAAGAGAGCCGGAAGGGCATTATGGTAGGTGATGACCAATGGGGATGAGGACTGGTTCAATTGTACTTAACTGCATGCGGATGGATCAAGTGGCGTATATCAAATGGTTAAATCGTATATCCATGTGATCGTAGGTCAAATTGTAGATTCGTATCAGTGGAAAGATCTTAATATGCCCCATATTCTTGCACAAGATCAAGCATGTGAGATATGCCCCATCTTCTTACTTGGGAGGAAGGAATGAATGAATCATAGAAAGCGATTCGTAGGAAGTCGATGCGTAGACACCGGCTTGAAAGGAATCGATGCGTGAGTATTAGCCGCTTCGAAACGTACGACACAATTGGATCGTGAACAGAGTCAATTGGTCGGATACAAAATTGGAGCGTAGATGGGTCGTAGATTGATCGTAGATCAAATCGTAGCAATCAAATCGTAGGATGCGAGATAACCATAGCAGAATGCTTGGAGAAGGAAGTCGTAGATGACGAATGCGCATGATCGAGATTTGAGCCTTGCAAAGAGTCACGAATTGTAGAATTCGACTGAGTAACAAATCAGAGGCGATTGACTGAAGGTCGAATCGTGGGGATTGATTGCTCAAAACTCAGTAATCGATTGAGTATCAAATTGAAGATGATTGAACCGTATGTGACTCGATTGATCATAGGATGATCATAGGAACTGAGATCGAGTGTAGTCATAGAAGAGTTACCAATCGTGATCGAATCTTGAATCGTAGAACCGGATCGGACATATTGATTTGTAGAAGTTAGAGTCATACGATGCTGATGATGGATCTGATCGTAGGATCAATGATCAAAGATGAGACATCAACTGTGACTATAGATCGAATCGTAGATCGAAGCGTAGATCAAATCGTATACGAAACGTATGATCATAGGTATCGTGGTAGCGTGGATTGATCTTAGATTGATCGTAGATTGACCATAGATCAAATCGTAGAGCATATTGTAGAACAACGCGTAGATCAAATCGTAGATCAAATTGTCAGGTGATGTCGTCATAGAGCCAATTGGCAATCAAGAGAGTAGCATGTAATTGATACAGCTTGATCTTGATAGCATCACGGTGCCGTTTGGTGATACAGACAGCAGGCAAATCATAGGTCGTAGAATGTGCTTCATAAAGAGGCTTCCAAACTGGACAAAAGGATGCCCCATAAAGCGGCTTCCGGGGTCCATAAGGAAACTTCCGAATTGGGCAACAGGATGCCCCATAAAGAGGCTCCCGGGTTCCATAAAGAAACTTCTAAATGGGACAACAGGATGCCCCATAATGAGGCTTCGTAACTGAGCTTGAAACGACACTATCTTGAGAAGATGCCCCAGATGGTGGAAGTTGCAAGGAAGAAATGCACGTAGACGGGTGTAAAGAAACTGGCTTGTGTGGGCAATGGAATACCACGGTTTCAGATTGAGGATAAAATGTCCATCGAGAGTTGGCTGGAGGTGGATAGGAAGTTCGAGCTCGAGGGGAATGTGACTCACGATTGCGAGTGGAATGTGGCTCACGTGACTCACGATTGCGAGTGGAATGTGGCTCACAATTACGTTTAGAGGGAACATCTCCAGTAGGAATGTCTGCAGGAACAATACAAGGAGTGGAGGAAGGGTCAACTTTGCTGAATCGTACGGAATCAGTGCTGGGCGAGTATTTCCAAGTGTAGGTAGAAGTACCGGTGGAGGTGGAATCAGCAGTTGATCCAGGATTGGAACAACCAGCTAGTCCTGTAGGGTCCGCAGGATTTTCAACATGGGAGTGGACATCAGTTTCGCAGGCAGAAGTAGGAGTGCTCTGTTGGACAGGTGTCACTCGGGTTGTGGAGGGCGTCACGGTTCCAACAGCGGAAGGCCGTACCGAAATAGGTGCTGGAGAGGACACTACTGGTGCTGCTGGAGGCGTTGGAGGTGACACTGGATTGTGGAGCGCGACAAAATCAAAGTAAGCCTGACGACCATCGCGTGTCCCTTGGTGGTACAACACACATGAGGAAGAAAAATCACCTTGGAACACATGCCGGAGGAGTGTCCAAAAGAATGCACATTGTTTTGCATGGAGGGCCTTGGTGTACCCTGTAAGCACGTGATCTGGCCAGTATGGATCAAGGAATGTAGTGGGGTTAATACCATTCGCGTCGAGTTGTGCTTTGAATGGTACAAGCCAATGTTTGAATGTTGCATCATTTTGTAGCACTGGAAAGGTGGTTTCGTCCCTTGGTTTTCTGATCCATGATTCATATTTGAGCTGGGCGATCGGTTTTGGGGACGGACCTGGTCCATCTGGTGGTGTGCCGCGATGGGCCACTACCCTATCGGCTGCAGAGTCTCTTGTGGCTTTAACGATCCCACTCCAGTATGCCTGAAAGGCTTCCTTGGTGTAATGGTTGCGTTCTTCCCAGTCTAGACCCTGTTTGGTGAGGTGTCAACCAAAATCAATGAATTGTTGTAGCTTTAGCTGTACATGCCAAGCGAGTGGTATCCGTGTTCCGCTGTCTTGATATGCAAGATCATCGATGTTTTCAATGAATAGGAAATCTGACCATGTCCTATACTGGCCATTGATGAGCGCCTCACACAAAGTGCTGTGGGATTCTTTTGGGACATCAAAGGAGTCGTGTAGGAATGTGGCTAGCGCTTGATCAAATGATGGGAATAGTGATGCGAGATCTGGGGTATTCATGATGAATGAGCGGAGTGATGCCATTCGCGCAACGAATATGGTTATCGCGTGTATGGCAAGTGCCGTGCGCAACGAAAAGGGTATTACGTAGTATTGTAGGACAAGTGGGTGTCGATAACAGGTGGAAGATTCGCCGCTTCTCTGGGATACAGATGATTTGATGGCTTGAACAGTAAGGAGCAAAACGAATTGGCTTGTTATAATTCGAAAATCGCTATCGCTTGGCTGGTCCGTAAGAATAGAAGTAACGGATACAGGAACGCGTAGAGGCCTTCTATTCGTGAGGTTTGAACAGCAAGAATGAGTAGCTTTGCTGAATTTGAAAAAGCCTACGCTATCGGCTAAGAAATCGCTATCGCAATGAGATCGATGTGTCTGCAAATAGCGAGGGAATTTGTTTTCGATGGGATCCGTCGTTGATGTTGGTAAATTCCGGAATACAGCGAAAGTTATTTGTTCTGCAAAGGAGATTCGATGTCTTCTTGAGAACTTGGACTTCTAAGACTGGTGTGGTATCAAAAGATCTGTTACTGCAGTAGTAAAAGAGGTTGGTGAAGCAACGAAATCCGTTTTCCGTTTTCGTTGCGTTGTTGGTTGTCTTACAATTATTGCGTATGGATTAAGGCAATTATCGATGGATATTTGCAGTCGGTGACGTGGAGAGGCAACGAAAATCCGTTTACTGCGTTTGTTGCTGTTGACCAAGAATTGGATATCTCTGTCAATACTGTGGGGTAGAGGGCCAGAGTGTTATCGGCGTGTCGGCAATGGAGATGTGTAGTCGTTTTCGATGAGATACGACGTGGCGGTGACGAATGGTCGGTGTGTTAACAATCAATTTTTCCAAGAGGTTGTTGTGGAGGTATTGCATGTAACATAGGTGTAAAGCAGCTATCGATTGTAGTTGCAGTCGATGGGTTATGGTGCTTAGCACAATCAAATGATGGGCGTCAATGTGTCCTTGACGAGATGGTGTCACAAGGAGTGTAGACGTGGAAAATGAGATCCAGAGGAATTGTAATGCGGTCCTTGGATGGAGAGATTGCTATTGGCGTGTCCAATGCAATGGGCTTCTATTAAAGACAAACGGCTTGTCCGTTGATGGTCTTTGTTGTGCTGTAATCGGATCAGAGAACTATCGATCGTCGGCCGTAGTTGATCGTTCGATGATCTGCTGTCGGATTGTTTTCGTCGTCGTCGAGTGCTTCTACTGTCGTCTTCTTTTGCAAGCTTCAACAAGCTTGCGACTGTTAATCTGTTAATTTCCTTTTGAAACTGGCTGTTGAGCTGATTCAATCCAAAGGCAAAGAAGAGCAACAGGAGCTTTAGCTGCAGGCCGGTTGAGGTGCCGGTCTGTTGTGGTCTAATATTTCTCTGATATCCACTACGGTTGGATGCTAATCCAACCAGATCTATTCTGACTATCGGCAACCGACGCAATCAGATAGATCTTAGGCTTGTAGTTCTACAATAGGACGCAAGAACGTCCGGTGCAAGGTTTAAGGTTGAATAATCAAATAATCTAAAAGTATAAGAGATAGAGAGATGATCCTTGCTGGAGAGCAAGTATCTCTTCTAAAGGCCGGTGCTGCCGCTAATACAGCACGTATTTTATACAGCAGAAAACAAGTAACAAGTTCGTGAGCAGCGCTCTGAACCAACAGCACACTTAACAAGAGATTGCATGTGCGAACCTCTAGTGTGTGTTCTTCTTCGATTACTAAGTATCGAACTTCGATTGTAAGAATGACTGTTGTTTGATCACTAAGTATCGAATTTGGGTGTCAGCATGACGATTGCACCTCTGGTTCAGTCTTACTCCAATCTTACAGAGAGAAAACTTGACCTTTGAGTCTCATTATTCCAACCACTGAAGGTGCACTTCGACTCGTAGTATTGTATCATTTCAGCTGCAGTACATTAAGTTACATAGGAATGTACGTACATAGGTTCGAGTACCATAACTGTCTCATACGTACGAAAGGAATTTAATATGCATGACTCAGTTAATCCAGTCCTGCGTGGTTCAGCCTGTAGGCAAAAAATATCCAAAATTAAAGCACGCACTATACTGCCTTGTAAACTAGCAGTAGCGGCAGAGACAGTGGCGGCGGCAACAAGCAGCAATATCCAGTAAACTTGCTGGATACCTTCACACCTTAACAATATGACTGATCAACATATCTTCATTACGCTCTTACAGTCCTTGTCCATAGTAATCACTGCAGAACTATTGTATATGGCTGAGACTTGTGTGGTTGCGCTGGGTTCCCGGTAGTTATCTCAGATCTGGTGAAGTGTCCAAGCTTGTTAGCTGTAGTAGTACTGGGTGGATACCAGTTTCACATGGATATCCGGCACCTCAACGAACTGGCACTGCTCTTCCTGTTGGCCCCCTTTGTTGCTAGCAAGCAACTGCCACTGGTCTAGTAAAGCATGCCCTATTCACAGAATAACAGTCTCAAGCTATACTTCTCGCTGGTGAGAAAGCAATAGACTAGCAAGAATCAGTTGGCTACCAAGGCCAAAACAGAGAAATTATAGTAACAAAACAACAAAAGGAATGATGACAATATATCATCAGTCTGATTTGATAGATCCCATTTATAACTACAAGACAACAATGTCAGACCACTGAACAACCCAGAATCACTAATCTAAAGAATGCTAACATCATAAGTAGTACTCCTAGTTGCAGCCTTTGGTAAACCTGTTGGGATATAGTAGTCCCCATCAGTGATTTTCCCTGAAAGTGTTGTGGTGGCTGGGGTGGGAGATAATCAGAAAAAAATTGTCCAATTTTTTTATTTGGTGTACTAGAAGGATTCAGACCGTCAAAAATGTAAACTTAGTCTACCTCATGTTCCTTCCCTTCGTGCAGTCTTTGGGCAAGGCAACAAGAGCACACCAGGCAAGGCAAGAGCACAGGCAGTGTAAGGGCCTACAACAAGTAGGATCAATTATATGCTATTATACCATGTGCCACTCTGAGTGAAGCAAGTTAGAGGTGAGATCTTAGTGTAGTGTGATGATTGTGATGCAGTGTTGTACTACCGGTAGGTACTTGTAAGTAACTCGTACCTTGTAGAGTAATTACTTTGTACTCAGTAGCTAGTAGTGCAGGGTTGGGAATTTGGGATTGAATCCTTGGCCACTACCCTATCAATACCCACAGTGGCAAGCTTGTCTATGGGCATCAAACAGGAACCGGTACCTTTTGGTACTAAATTACTTTGTTGCATAGTAAATGCAAGAAAAAAACAAAAAATAGCTGAAATCAACCAAATAGCCAGATTTTATTTATGTAGTCTATCTCAGCAGTTAATCATCAGATATGAACCTGGTTTCTTGCGCACAATGCATAAATACACCAATCTATCAATCTAAATACAGTCCAGGATACTTGATTTAACTTCAGTATTGCACTCAGCAATACACGGTTCCTGTGTCTCATGTTGTCCGTAGGAAACTTTCTCACTTACACACACTGTGTTCATACATACAATACATACATACATACCATATGTACCACCAACTCAATAGGTTCCTTCTCACTGGAACACTTTGTTTCTTGATGGAACACTACTACATTCCTCGATTGCACACATTTAGCTTAGTTTGATGGACATCAGCAAGATGCTCCTCATCTATTGTCTCACTTTCTATTTTAACATCAGATTACATCTTAGAGAGTCAGTCCCACAGGTTATGAACACCACATGACAATGTCAACAACTATCTACAATCTTGGCACTGTCTACTCTACCTCCGCCACTCTCACCCCGTTTGGATTAAATTCCTTCCGTGTTTAAGCTGCAAGTGACCTGAACGAGTCACTGGCTGGTTATGTGATACGACTGAAATTATGGTCATTTTGGATCATGTGTTTTTAGGGCACAGATATGTGTTCAAGAATCATGACACTTGTCAGGTCATGTATTTTTAGGCATATTGCATACCGATACATTTGGTTCATGTATTTCGCTATACATGATAATAATGTTCTTCACAGGCTGTGTATTTTAAAATGACTACTAGCACATACGGCTCATATCTTTTGGTGGTGGATGACTGGGAAAGAACGTTCCTTTCTGTATTTACAGGAGCCGGTTGTCAGGGAGATTGGAACTGGCCGGCATTGATCAGCCGTAGTGGATATCAGTGAAAAATTGGAACATAACAGACGACCGGAACCCCAATCGGCTGCTGTAGCTACAAGACTACCAAACAAAGATTTTGATTCTGTTCTTCCAAGCCTTTGGATTCTGTCGGCTTGCATCCTTTTTGGAAGCAAATTAACAATTTGCTTTGGACCGTCTCGTCACCTCCGTGACCGATAATACCAACAATCAAACAAACTCAATCGCTACCCAATACCAACTGACAACACCCCATCGCCACCCAAAGCCCACTTCAAATCATCACAATTAGACTGTCGTCATGAACATCTCTGCCATCACGTCTTCGTCCTCAGACAACAATCGCAACACTCAGAACGCTCAATACAGCGAAACGACAATGAACACGATGAAGAACTCGAAACGACAAAACAACAATCAAAGCCACAAAATGACAACAATCACATCCATCATCAGCAACTACTTCCAAACATTCCTCTTTTTGCTCATTTAAAAAAAAATTAGTGCTTTGCAGGGGCCCTGTGGAGTTGTTGCGTACGTAGTTATTGTATGTATTGTAAGTATGTGTCAGTAAAGTTATGGTATGAAGTTCTACGATTAAAATATAACTCAGTCATGAACCCAAAAACCCACTAGGTTTGAGCACTGTGCAAATCCTGCAAGTCCACGACCAAAATAAAACTCAGTCATCAATACCAAAACCCACCCGATTTTCGCGCAGTGCAAATCTGTCCAGTCCCTAACCAAAATATAACTCAGTCATCAACCAAAATTCACCATAATTTAGCACAGTGCAAATCCTGCCAATCCCCGACCAAAATATAACTAAGTAATAAACCCAAAAACCCACATGATTTGAACACAGTGCAAATCTTTCCATTCCCTAACCAAAATATAATTAAATCGTTAACCCTAAAACTCACCAGATTTGAACACAGTGCAAATCTTTCCAGTCCCTAACCAAAATATAACTCAGTCATCAACCCAAAAACCAACCAGATTTGAACACAGTGCAAATTTTGCCAATTCCCGACTAAAATAGAACTCAGTCATCAACCCAAAAACCCATCAGATTTTATCACTGTGCAAATCCTGCCAGTCCCCGACCAAAATATAACACAGTCATCAACCCAAAAACCCACCAGATTTAAGCAAAGTGGAAATCCTGCCAGTCCCCGACTAAAATATAATTCAGCCATCAACCAAAAAACCAACCAGATTTGAACACAGTGCAAATCTTTTCAGTCCCGAACCAAAATATAATTAAATCGTCAATCCTAAAACCCACCAGATTTAGACACAGTGCAAATCTTTCCAGTCCCTAACCAAAATATAACTGAGTCATCAATTCAAAAACCAACCAGATTTTAGCACAGTGCAAATCCCGCAAATTCTCGACTAAAATATACGTCAGTCATCAACCCAAAAACCCACCAGATTTTAGCACTGTGCAAATCCTGCCAGTCCCCGACCAAAATATAACACAGTCATCAACCCAAAAACCCACCAGATTTTAGCAAAGTGGAAATCCTGCCAATCCCCGACTAAAATATAATTCAGCCATCAACCAAAAAACAAACCAGATTTGAACACAGTGCAAATCTTTTCAGTCCCGAACCAAAATATAGTTAAATCGTCAATCCTAAAACCCACCAGATTTAGACACAGTGCAAATCTTTCCAGTCCTTAACCAAAATATGACTCAGTCATCAATTCAAAAACCAACCAGATTTTGAGCACAGTGCAAATCCTGCCAATTCCCGACTAAAATATAACTCAGTCATCAACCCAAAAACCCACCAGACTTTAGACACAGTGCAAATCCTGCCAAGTCCCCGACCAAAATATAACGCAGTCATCAACCCAAAAACACAAGATTTTAGCACAGTGCAGATCCTGCCAATCCCCGACTAAAATATAACTCAGCCATCAACCCAAAACCCACCAGATTTTATCACATGTGCAAATCCTGCCAGTCCCTGACCTAAAATATAACGCAGTCATCAACCCAAAAATCCACCAGATTTTAGCACAGTGGAAATCCTGCCAGTCCCCAACTACAATATAATTCAGCCATCAACCAAAAAACAAACCAGATTTGAACACAATGCAAATCTTTTCAGTCCCGAACCAAAATATAATTAAATCGTCAATCCTAAAACCCACCAGATTTGAACACAGTTCAAATCTCTCCAGTCCCTAACCAAAATATAACTCAGTCATCAATTCAAAAACCCATCAGATTTTAGCACAGTGCAAATCCTGCCAGTCCCCGACCAAAATATAACGCAGTCATCAACCCAAAAACCCACCAGATTTGAACACAGTGCAAATCTTTCCAGTCCCTAATCAAAATATAACGCAGTCATCAACCCAAAAACCCACCAGATTTTAGCACAGTGCAAATCCTGCCAATCCCCGACTAAAATATAACTCAGCCATCAACCCAAAAACCAACCAGATTTGAACACAGTGCAAATCTTTTCAGTCCCGAACCAAAATATAATTAAGTCCTCAACCCTAAAACCCACCAGATTTAGACACAGTGCAAATCTTTCCAGTCCCTAACCAAAATATAACTCAGTCATCAATTCAAAAACCAACAAGATTTTAGCACAGTGCAAATCCTGCCAATTCCCGACTAAAATATAACTCAGTCATCAACCCAAAAACCAACCTGATTTGAACACAGTGCAAATCTTTTCAGTCCCGAACCAAAATATAGTTAAATCGTCAATCCTAAAACCCACCAGATTTAGACACAGTGCAAATCTTTCCAGTCCCTAACCAAAATATAACTCAGTCATCAATTCAAAAACCCACCAGATTTTAGCACAGTGCAAATCCTGCCAGTCCCCGACCAAAATATAACGCAGTCATCGACCCAAAAACCCACCAGATTTGAACACAGTGCAAATCTTTTCAGTCCCGAACCAAAATATAATTCAATCGTCAACCCTAAAACCCACCAGATTTTAGCACAGTGCAAATCCTGCCAATTCCCGACTTAAATATAACTCAGTCATCAAACCAAAAACCCACCAGATTTTAGCACAGTGCAAATCCCGCCAATTACCCACTAAAATATAACTCAGTCATCAAATCAAAAACCCACCAGATTTTAGCACTGTGCAAATCCTGCCAGTCCCTGACCAAAATATAAGGCAGTCATCAACTCAAAAACCCACCAGATTTTAGCACATTCTAAATCCTGCCAATCCCCGACTAAAATATAACTCAGTCATCAACCCAAAAACCAACCTGATTTGAACACAGTGCAAATCTTTTCAGTCCCTAACCAAAATATAATTAAATCGTCAACCCTAAAAACCACCAGATTTAGACACAGTGCAAATCTTTCCAGTCCCTAACCAAAATATAACTGAGTCATCAATTCAAAAACCAACCAGATTTGAACACAGTGCAAATCTTTTCAGTCCCGAACCAAAATATAGTTAAATCGTCAATCCTAAAACCCACCAGATTTAGACACAGTGCAAATCTTTCCAGTCCCTAACCAAAATATAACTCAGTCATCAATTCAAAAACCCACCAGATTTTAGCACAGTGCAAATCCTGCCAGTCCCAGACCAAAATATAACGCAGTCATCAACCCAAAAACCCACCAGATTTGAACACAGTGCAAATCTTTCCAGTCCCTAATCAAAATATAACGCAGTCATCAACCCAAAAACCAACAAGATTTTAGCACAGTGCAAATCCTACCAATCACCGACTAAAATATAACTCAGTCATCAACCCAAAAACCAACCAGATTTGAACACAGTGCAAATCTTTCCAGTCCCTAACCAATATATAATTAAATCGTCAACCCTAAAACCCACCTGATTTAGACACAGTGCAAATCTTTCCAGTCCCTAACCAAAATATAACTCAGTCATCAATTCAAAAACCAACAAGATTTTAGCACAGTGCAAATCCTGCCAATCCCCGACTAAAATATAACTCAGTCATCAACCCGAAAAACCAACCTGATTTGAACACAGTGCAAATCTTTTCAGTCGCGAACCAAAATATAGTTAAATCGTCAATCCTAAAACCCACCAGATTTAGACACAGTGCAAATCTTTCCAGTCCTTAACCAAAATATAACTCAGTCATCAATTCAAAAACCAACAAGATTTTAGCACAGTGCAAATCCTGCCAATTCCCGACTAAAATATAACTCAGCCATCAACCAAAAAACCAACCAGATTTGAACACAGTGCAAATCTTTTCAGAACCGAACCAAAATATAATTAAATCGTCAACTCTAAAACTCACCAGATTTGAACCCAGTGCAAATCTCTCCAGTCCCTAACCAAAATATAACTCAGTCATCAATTCAAAAACCAACCAGATTTTAGCACAGTGCAAATCCTGCCAATTCCCGACTTAAATATAACTCAGTCATCAAACCAAAAACCCACCAGATTTTATCACTGTGCAAATCCTGCCAATTCCCGACCAAAATATAACTCAGTCATCAACCCAAAAACACACAAGATTTTAGCACAGTGCAAATCCTGCCAATCCCCGACTAAAATATAACTCAGCCATCAACCAAAAAACCAACCAGATTTGAACACAGTGCAAATCTTTTCAGAACCGAACCAAAATATAATTAAATCGTCAACTCTAAAACTCACCAGATTTGAACACAGTGCAAATCTCTCCAGTCCCTAAGCAAAATATAACTCAGTCATCAATTCAAAAACCCACCAGATTTTAGCACAGTGCAAATCCTGCCAGTCCCAGACCAAAATATAACGCAGTCATCAACCCAAAAACCCACCAGATTTGAACACAGTGCAAATCTTTCCAGTCCCGAACCAAAATATAATTCAATCGTCAACCCTAAAACCCACCAGATTTTAGCACATTGTAAATCCTGCCAATTCCCGACTAAAATATAACTCAGTCATCAACCCAAAAACCAACCAGATTTGAACACAGTGCAAATCCTGCCAATTCCCGACTAAAATACAACTCAGTCATCAACCCAAAAACCCACCAGATTTTAGCACAGTGCAAATCCTGCCAATTCCCGACTAAAATATAACTCAGGCATCAAACCAAAAACCCACCAGATTTTAGCACAGTCTAAATCCTGCCAGTCCCCGACTAAAATATAACACAGTCATCGACCCAAAAACCCACCAGATTTTAGCACCGTGCAAATCCTGCCACTCCCCGACAAAAATATAATTCAGTCATGAACCCAAAAACCCACCAGATTTGAACACAGTGCAAATCTTTCCAGTCCCTAACCAAAATATAATTCAGTGATCAACCCAAAAACCCACTAGATTTGAACACAGTGCAAATCTTTCCAGTTCCCGACCAAAATATAACCCTGTCATGAACCCAAAAACCCACCAGATTTGAACACAGTGCAAATCTTTCCAGTCCCTAACCAAAATATAATTCAGTCATCAACCCAAAAACCCACCAGATTTGAACACAGTGCAAATCCTGGCAGTACCCGACCAAAATAGAACTCAGTTATCAAACCAAAAACCCACCTGATTTGAACAAAGTGCAAATCTTTCCAGTCCCTAACCAAAATATAATTCAGTCATCAACCCAAAAACCAACCAGATTTGAACACAGTGCAAATCCTGGCAGTCCCCAACCAAAATATAATTGAATCGTTAACCCAAAAACCCACCTGATTTGAAGTCAGTGCAACTACTGCAGATCCCCCACCAAAATATAACTCAGTCATCAACCCAAAAACCCACCAGATTTGAACACTGTGCAAATCCTGCCAGTCCCCAACCAAACAAAAACCCACCAGATTTGAACACAGTGCAAATTTTGCACATCCCCCACCAAAATATTATTCTATCGTCATTCCATTAACCCACCAGATTTGAACACAGTGAAAATCTTTCCAGTCCCTTACCAAAATATAATTCAATGGTCAACCCAAAAACCCACCAGATTTGAACACAGTGCAAATCTTTCCAGTCCCTAACCAAAATATAATTCAATTGTCAACTCAAAAACCCACCAGATTTGAACACAGTGCAAATCTTTCCAGTCCCTAACCAAAATCTAATTCAATCATCAACCCAAAAACCCACCAGATTTGAACACAGTGCAAAACTTTCTATCTCAGTCATCAACCCGGATCTGCTGTACGCGTTAGAAGCAATAGGAGGGCCTAGTAGCAGAGGACTCCAAATCCGAATTTTCACCTCCACAGAAAACACCCCCTCCAAACCCAAGGGACAGCAGATATCTCCATACTGAAGGCGCCGCGGGCAACGATATTGCAGGGATCTCTTCATTATATCGAGAAGGACAAGGCCTGCAAGTTTCGAATCGATTGATTGAGTGGATTGGAAGTATCTAACCGGCAAATCATTGGACACACAAGGTCCATTTTGAAGGCAAACAAGGGAAAACAACGGTGAATATTAATATCTCCATACTGAAGTCACCGCGGGCAACGATATTGCAGGGATCCCTTCATAATATCGAGAAGGACAAGGCCTGCAAGTTTCGAATCGATTGATTGAGTGGATTGGAAGTATCTAACCGGCAAAGCATTGGACACACAAAGGTCCATTTTGAAGGTAAACAAGGGAAAACAACGGTGAATATTAATATCTCCATACTGAAGTCACCGCGGGCAACGATATTGCAGGGATCCCTTCATAATATCGAGAAGGACAAGGCCTGCAAGTTTCGAATCGATTGATTGAGTGGATTGGAAGTATCTAACCGGCAAAGCATTGGACACACAAAGTCCATTTTGAAGGTAAACAAGGGAAAACAACGGTGAATATTAATATCTCCATACTGAAGTCACCGCGGGCAACGATATTGCAGGGATCCCTTCATAATATCGAGAAGGACAAGGCCTGCAAGTTTCGAATTCGATTGATTGAGTGGATTGGAAGTATCTAACCGGCAAAGCATTGGACACACAAAGTCCATTTTGAAGGTAAACAAAGGGAAAAAACGGTGAATATTAATATCTCCATACTGAAGTCACCGCGGGCAACGATATTGCAGGGATCCCTTCATAATATCGAGAAGGACAAGGCCTGCAAGTTTCGAATCGATTGATTGAGTGGATTGGAAGAATCAAACCGGTGAAGCAGATTGGGAAAATTTGGTTGTATTTCAAGGAAGCAATCCAAATAACGGTGACAGCAGATATCTCCATACCGAGGTCGCCGCTTCCAACGATATTGCACAGACCTCTTTATTACGTCTAGAAGGAGATGTCCTCCATGTTTCGGATCGATTGATTGAGCGGATCAGAAGAATCGAACCGGTGAAGCAGATTGGGAAAATTTGGTTGTATTTCAAAGAAACACCCCAAATAACAGTCACAGCAGATATCTCCATATCAACGACACCAACAGCAACGATATTGCAGGGTCCTCTTCATTACATATATAAGAACACGCCGACCAAGTTTCGGATCGATTGATTGAGAGGAATAGAAGAATCGAACCGGTGAAGCAGATTGGGAAAATTTGGTTGTATTTCAAAGAAACACCCCAAATAACAGTCACAGCAGATATCTCCATATCAACGGCACCAACAGCAACGATATTGCAGGGTCCTCTTCATTACATATATAAGAACACGCCGACCAAGTTTCGGATCGATTGATTGAGCGGATCAGAAGAATCGAACCGGTGAAGCAGAGGGGCAAAATTTGGCTACATTTCAAGGAAGCAACCCAAACAACAGTCACAGCAGATATCTCTGCACCAACGGCACCAACAGCAACGATATTGCAGGATCCTCTTCATTACATATATAAGAACACGCCGCCCAAGTTTCGAATTGATTGATCCAGCGGATCAGAAGAATCGAACCGGTGAAGCAGAGGGGCAAAATTTGGCTACATTTCAAGGAAGCAACCCAAACAACAGTCACAGCAGATATCTCTGCACCAACGGCACCAACAGCAACGATATTGCAGGATCCTCTTCATTACATATATAAGAACACGCCGCCCAAGTTTCGAATTGATTGATCCAGCGGATCAGAAGAATCGAACCGGTGAAGCAGAGGGGCAAAATTTGGCTACATTTCAAGGAAGCAACCCAAACAACAGTCACAGCAGATATCTCTGCACCAACGGCACCAACAGCAACGATATTGCAGGATCCTCTTCATTACATATATAAGAACACGCCGCCCAAGTTTCGAATTGATTGATCCAGCGGATCAGAAGAATCGAACCGGTGAAGCAGAGGGGCAAAATTTGGCTACATTTCAAGGAAGCAACCCAAACAACAGTCACAGCAGATATCTCTGCACCAACGGCACCAACAGCAACGATATTGCAGGATCCTCTTCATTACATATATAAGAACACGCCGCCCAAGTTTCGAATTGATTGATCCAGCGGATCAGAAGAATCGAACCGGTGAAGCAGAGGGGCAAAATTTGGCTACATTTCAAGGAAGCAACCCAAACAACAGTCACAGCAGATATCTCTGCACCAACGGCACCAACAGCAACGATATTGCAGGATCCTCTTCATTACATATATAAGAACACGCCGCCCAAGTTTCGAATTGATTGATCCAGCGGATCAGAAGAATCGAACCGGTGAAGCAGAGGGGCAAAATTTGGCTACATTTCAAGGAAGCAACCCAAACAACAGTCACAGCAGATATCTCTGCACCAACGGCACCAACAGCAACGATATTGCAGGATCCTCTTCATTACATATATAAGAACACGCCGCCCAAGTTTCGAATTGATTGATCCAGCGGATCAGAAGAATCGAACCGGTGAAGCAGAGGGGCAAAATTTGGCTACATTTCAAGGAAGCAACCCAAACAACAGTCACAGCAGATATCTCTGCACCAACGGCACCAACAGCAACGATATTGCAGGATCCTCTTCATTACATATATAAGAACACGCCGCCCAAGTTTCGAATTGATTGATCCAGCGGATCAGAAAAAAACGACTCAACATGGATGGGAAAGATGATGGGCAAAATTTGGCTAAAAAATGGCCTTCCAAGCCCCGGCCCAGTTGCTGTTGTTGCTTTGCGCCGGTGGAGGAGCTATTCGGGTGGATCGCCGGTGGAGGAGGAGGAGCTATTCGTTGCCGACGATTCGTTGCCGTTGTTGCCAATTGAACAAAATGGGTGAGTATCTATTGATGTACTACATAGAGTTAATAATAACAACAGAATAATATAATGTATATGCCGATCGTAATTATCACCAACCGGAAAAATTCCCCGCACCTACAGGGAAGACGACCACCGCACCTTGATCCTGTTGATTCTGATCCGCTGCTTCCGATCCGTTGCTGACGATTTGATGGTTGCTACTTCCGATCCGTTGATTCCAATCCGTTGGTTTCGAGTCGTTGCTTCTGATCCGGTCCTATGAAAATAAGAAGAAAAACAGAGAGGAAATACATTATCAGTAATGCCGGTGGAGTGGAAGACCAATCAATTGCCGTAGCCGTTGCCTTACCTTTGCTTGTTCGGACGTTCCGAAAATCGTCCCAATGAAATTGTTGTTGTTGCTGCTGCCGTAGATTTGCAGAATTCTTATTTCCTCTGTCACGAAAAACAGTACCTCGTGCCTGTTGATATAGAAGCAATGGATGCAGATTTATTGCTCTCAAGATGTATATGTTTGGGTGATCAAGTCCAAGAACACTACTATCTATCGAGCAAACCACCTCTTGTCCAATGCGAGCTAATTCTTTTTCCAGTACAAGGCTGTTATTTCAGACTAAAATATAAGAGCACGGATAACCTGCCGAATACTGATAAAGAAGTATAAGGTGGAATCCCACGTTCACCGACGGAGTGGCAAATAGCAACTCTACTCAAATAAGTTGGATGTCAGAAGGCTGATTATGAAGTGTTTTTTTTTGTTGCGAGGTAGAAAAAGTGATTTTTTTGTCTGGGGGTAGAAAAAGAGATTTCTTTTGTCCCGAGGTAGAAAATAAAATTACTGTGTGTTTGTGTGAGAGAGATTTTTTTTCGCGTACGAAGTATCTAGTACATCATGTAGAATTCTACATGATTTTGTAGTAGTGTAGAATCCTACACGTACGAAAAGAAAAAAAAAATCTCGTACGTACGAAAAAAAAAATCAATCTCGTACATACGAGAAAAAAAAATCCATCTCGTACGTACGAAAAAAAAATCAATTCATTCGTGTCTCATTCATTCATTCGTGTCTCATTCATTCATTCGTACGAGAAGATTCCTGTAGAAGCAAGATGACTACCGTAGTATGATCGAAACCCTTGTTCGATCGACTTCAAACATCATGGGCCGACATTCGTGATTTCGATGATCGGACTTCCCATCAAAAAAATTGTCTTAGGAGTGAGTTTTTCGGTGTGTTTTCAGGGTCTTTCGTCTTGTTCTTTTTTTGAAGGGACTTCGGTGTGCGGAGCACACATATGTTTATTTCCTGTAGACTTCTACATGGTTTTGGTACTGGGTATTAATTGTGGTATTTTTATCTTGTACCGGTACACTCACCGTACGGTACAATATTTCACTCCTCGGTTTGTTGGCTTTTTTGATCGAATTCAGAGTAGATAGATGGCTGTAAATACATCAAGTCCACTCACCGTACGTACGGTACGGTACAATATTTTGCGCCTCAGTTTGTTGGCTTTTTCGATCGAATTCAGAGTAGATGGCTGTAAATACATCAAGTCCGACTCATTCATGTACAAATTGTACCAATTCTAACAAGTCCGATATTATTTCTCACCAACTCTCTCATCTGGCAAGGTTGATGACGACGTGACGACCAACTTGATCTAAGACAGATTTTAATCGTGTGATTTTTTCTTTATTCAGGTTAAATCTTATGGTTACTTGCAACCATAAAAATGAGAGCTCGCTACCATAAAAATGAACGCGCGGCACTACATATTACTATTGCTTTTAGAAGAAGCATCTCATTTCCGTAAATAAATGTTTGGGTACTGTTTTTTACGATTTTTAGTCGTAGCGTTTGTACCAAGTCTACTTGTTAAAAACAGATTTTTTTAATATTTCTACGTATTTCCCCCCCCCCCAAACCCCCCCACATAAACTCCGTCTACAAGGTTACGTTGTCAACTCCTAGGGTTAGTGTTAAACGTTCAACTAACAACTCCACCAATTAAAAACGGCGCACACGCCAGACCTCGTCATCCAATGACAAAAATATACCAATCCCTTTAAAATTTAAAAAACGGCACGCCAGACCTCATCCAATGATAAAAATATACAATCCCACCGGAACGCCCTTCTTCCCCCTGCTGCTTTCTCATTTCTCTTCCCCACAGCCATACACCCATATTTGCTTTATCCATGGCCGTCAGTGTTACACGATCAACCTACAACAGTACAATGTATGTACCACCAATCCTGCCCAACTGTGACACTGTCACATCTACCATTCACACAACACACCATTGTGCCTGTGACACTAACAAGACTACCAATAAATAACTACAACCCTACCAACTTCCCCATGCCTAATGGTCCTCCGGAAATTTGATCCCAGAAACAAGCCTCATCCCACAATTCAAATCTTCTCACATCCATTTTCTACGGTACCCACTCTATGTATAATTCCTATACACCTTCCATCCCAACTTTCAACAATAACATGCCTTCCTCTCAAATAACTTGGCACGTTACAATTTTTCACCACACACACAATCCGTCAGACACAAAAATTCAATCCTATCTTGCCCAACTATCACGTCATATCTCCATTACCTCCATCTCCATTCCAAACACCGCCCGGGGGAACACCTGACTTGACTATTACCTCCACCACCCCACGTGCATATTACCCTGAAATTGCCTACATCAATGTTTCCCTCCTCCCCCATCCTGCCTATGCAGGAATTGAACACCTCATGAATCCTGTCTATGGCCTCAACATCAACTTCACCAATATCCTCCTTGCTGATGGCTCCAGCCTCCGTGACTCTGCCACTACAATTACCTACCTCAAGGACCATCTCCTTGACAACATTTGTAACCATCATATTCAACACACCCGGCAAGACAAAGATTGCCCTCCTCACAGATTGTTTCGCCCTCACGGCGCCATTTGACAACAGCAAAGTAAGTAAACCACTTCATACTATAAACAACCTTGAGCCCGCCATGCAATATATCACGAAGACTACTTGCAACCTTAAAGATCTCCCGCTCTTCATCCATGCCAATTGAACCAGTATCTTCGTCAATATGAACATCACTCCCATTGATGTCCATAATCACTTTGGCAATATGACCTTCCCTAAACCCACTAACCGAACTCCAACCTTACCTACCATCCCCAACCCTGCAGCCGTCGTACCTCCTACAACTACCTATACCTTGAACCAACAATCTTTTGCCCTCTTCAACCGACCAACATTTTGCGACAACAATCCAAACTCCTCACGAAGCTCAACCAATCCAAAACCAGTCCACAAACTCTGCACCTCTACATCCCAATGAAGCTCAACACAGTTGCAAACTATCAATACACATATAACCACGCCCACTACCGTTTCCATGATACACCTGACCAGCGCACCCTCGAACATAGCAACAAACTGTTTGCAGGCAACGCCAAAGACCCCGGCACCAGGCGTACCCACATATGCCTCCATTGATGACACCTACTACGCTGACTGGTACAAATGGAAATGCAACACACCCATTGGCCGTTCCCTAGTCCCCCTCCCTGTCCAACATGCCCTACAACAATGCTACCCTAAATCTGGCCACCTTTGGGAAGAATATATCAACCATATCCTCACATCTCCAGAACTTAACTTCAAAACAACAGTACACGACAAATGCATCTATCAAACCACATTTGGCAATGAGAAAATCCTTCTCCTCTGCCAAGTTAATGATTTCCTCATCTCATGTACTAACAAATCTACAGCCATCAAAATCTATGATATCATTGGCAAATACCTTCAACATGCCAGCAAAGATGCTCCACCATTCAAATATCTTCTTGGACTTCGCAACATCCTACAATGGTGTTGACACTCTTCAAGCACAACAATACGTTGAAATCACCTGCCATGATAACATTGATTGCCTCGTCCACACTCATGGATGGACTGATGCAACAAACACCAAACTCCAAAGTCTCCCTACATCACCACTTCCTGATAAAGACCTCGATCATATCTACATTAATCCTGGACCTCTTGAAGGCATCACTGAACACCTTCATCTTCAAACAACACATGGCTTCTCCTATCGCACACACCTTGGTGAACTTCTCTATGCCTACACTACCTGTTGTCCCAACATTAGATTTTCAATTTCCACCCTTTCCAAACACTCCACCACACCCGCTCCTATCCACTACAAATATCTCAAGAATGTCACACTCTATCTTTGCCACACGAAGCATTGGGGTCTCTGCTACCAACGCTCTACCAAGCAACCCCATACTGACCTCCCCACAGGTTCCTTCTCTAACCCACATACCATTTTCTCCTGAACTACCTACCTTCCCTTCCCTACCCACAGGCCTCACCATTACATGCTTTGCTGATGCTGCTTGCGGCAACAACCACCCACACCGTAAATCCGCCTCTGGGATCTCCATCCTCCTTGCCAATGCTGTCATCATATACAAATCAAAAACACAGGCACACACGACTGCCCTTATTTCCACTGAGGCCAAATTCTATGGCACTGTCTCCGCTGCAAAACTAGTCCTCTACCTACTATTTGTACTTACTGACCTCAGCTATCCACAACACTCTTCAACCACCATCTACAATGACAATGAATCCTGTATCAAAATGGTCAACAACTCATGCCCTACCAGACATTCTCATCACATTCTTATCCCTGACTTTGCTGTCCAAGAATAGAAAGAACATGGCCTCATTCACATGACCTTCATTATAGGCAAAATCAACCCTGCTGAGGCTCTCACCAAACTTCTTGCTTGCGCCCTTCACAGCCATCATGCCCACCGCCTCATGAGACACTTTCCTCTCTGATGTGGTCCTCTTCCACTCTCCATGTCCTCCTCCTCCTCCTCCTTCTTCTTCTTCTTCTTCTTTGTGATCTTCCATTTCCCATTCCAGATCAGGGGAGGGTGTTGTCTGTAGAACTCTATCTCACTTACACACACTACATTCATACATACAATACATACATACATACATACATACCATATGTACACCAACACGATAGGTTCCTTCTCACCGGAACACTTTGTTTCTTGATGGAGCACTACTACATTCCTTGATTGCACACATTTTGCTTAGGTTGATGGACATCAGTAAGATGCTCTATTGTCTCACTTTCTATTTTAACATCAGATTACATCTTAGAGAGTCACTCCCACATCTCACAGTGCCCAAATTGATTAAACTAGTACTACTAGTACTAGTATGGTTGATTGTTGTTCTCCAGTGTGTGGTGTGTAGATAGGATTAGGCAGATGCAGGTGTTGTTGTTTGGGTTGCTCTAGAAGCGTAGATATCACTTCAACAAGAGGGAAGCAAGGTCATGTCAGTGGGTGGAAAATTTTACAGTTTTACTAGTACTAATTGTGTGAGAAAATTGGAGTGGGGCCTGCTCAGATGTGAATTTTCCCTCCCAAAAACTTCGGAGGTTTCTTTTTTGACAGGTCTCCTTTTTGGATTGGGTTCGTATTGAATATCCGTACGTACATAAATCTTACTTGTTGGGACGCTTAGAAAAACTTAATGCTCTGAAAATTGTTTAGACCTAAAAGAATGATGTGGTGCTGTAACATATTATTCGCACGTACCTGGTGCGTACAGAACCCCTTACTGGGACACATTTTTTGTATTCGCTCGTACCGATAGTACATCCAAGTAATCTTAATAGTCATAAGATTAGTGATGATTCATTATGGATTAAATGTCTTACGTACCAGCAGATCGGCTACACTACTTGTACTCTATCGTACGGTATGGAACGACGTACTTTTGATGTTCCCCCGGTAGACTCGCGGCATACCCGGTATAGTACTAGAAACGGTATTCATTACTTCCGTATTTTTTCATAGAGTAAGTTGGAAAACGAGTGATACAGTTACTAGTTCGCTTTTTACATTAGAAAATGAATGATTACATAACCCCACGACTCGCCCTCAACATTACAATAGATTCGAATGTTTCAGCAATAGCAAAGAACAGCATCACTGTTTTTAATCTCGCTTCCGCGATGTTGAACGGGTTCGTTTCGTGAACGACGTGGATCTGGTCACACAATTTCATAAGCAATGGTACAGAAGAGAACAGCTGCAAACAGAGGAAATGCGAAGACTTATAGAGAGAGAGACAGAGAAAGAAAGCGTAACTTCAAAAGTCACAGCACCAACACTAAGAGCGAGCCAAAGCGTAATTTGAGACACACTACCACGTGCTCACAAAGTCAAAAGATAATACCGCACCATGAGGAAAGAACTCCGTCCCAAGAACAAGAGTACCAACGATGTCTGTCGTAACTACAACAGTGATAGTGACAGCGACTGTGACAGTGCGTTGTCCTCGTTTCTCCTTCCTATCTTGGAAGAATGCAAGGCGAAATCGAAAGGAACTACTCCTGGTGCTGGGAATGACGATTGCCTTACTCGTGAACGATCGGAACGAGAACTGAAGAGGTCGTTATCGTCTCGTATTGTCAGCAATGAATACGAGGGTGACTGCGAACAGGTTCGCCATTCAGCACCAACCACTGCGAGTATATCGCTCGTTTCGGACAATGCCAAAACACACACTATTCCGTTGATGAGGCGATTGAATGAATCTTCCTTTATCAATTGTTCTCCGCACAGTGACAAAGACGCTTGCACGAGAGGGTTGAGCGCTGGAAAAATCTACGAGACCACACGGGACCATAAGAATAACGATTGCGGTGGAAACATCGCCATTGGCGTTTTCCGGCAGAACAAGAATCGTGACTTCTTGTTACATTATGACCATGACCCGAATCTATTGGTAGGGACGGCGATGGATTCAATGAGAAGCACGAGCTTCATCCTACAGAATGCGATTAGCATTGCAAACGAAAGAGCCGAACAGTGCCGCTACCACCGTTCTTGTCGATGGTCTCCAAATTCATCGCGCGTTTCCACCGCACAACGATTTGATTCCGCCAATTTTCCTGGCGTGGACGTCTTACCAAAACGGTGTTCGAGACGGCCTTCCATTTAGATATTGACAACATGTTCTATGGAATGATACTGTAAAACTTCTCTAGGTACTTTTCCGCAGTCTTATCTACCAATGGAAAATAGATTAGATCACTGTAAGTGCGTCACTACGGTACCGGTAGACCCAACGTGATTTTCTGTGAAACGAAAACCAGCGTCCGTTGAACGCAAGCGCAATAATTTTAGTTCGATAAGTTTTAACAACCGGCAAATCGTGTTGTTAAGTAAAAACAAGATATAACCGTTACATGCGGTTAAATACGAACGAATAAGAAAATAGACCGACACGCGCGCACACATACATGAATGAGATGCGCGGTGAAACGAACAACGTACGACCTTACGAATAGGCGAAACGCTAACTATGAAACTATGAAGCGACGTGAAATACGATGAGCAAGATTAGATTACTGATACTGATGGATAGACGCTCCGGCATATGAAGACCGACAAGGCGATATAGATACCAAAGGAAGTCTACCACAGAAAACAAACTGATGGTCACGATCGAAAGAATAGATCATTGATAGAAGAATCGGACACAGCAAAATATCACGAGAAAGTATCATATGAAAATTCAGAGGCATAGGATCCGATACTAAGTATGTCAATGATATACATGTGTATGTCAATGAAATATGGAAAATATCAATGACATACGAAACGGATACACGAAGCCCAATTATGTTAGAAACAGACAAAATGAGACATGTTCCTCTGACGAATTTACCGATGAAATATTAGTTAATCTACAACACGAGAATGCACGTGCAGTCTCATTATGGAGGATTGCTTAACACGGGATTATACGTGGATTCAGGTTAAGCGCTGGAAAAACAGAAAATAGATTAATTAACTCATAATCTGGAATTACAGTTGTTGATTAACAGTCGCAGCTTCATACGAAGTCTATATAACAAACATACCTACGAGTTACAATCCATTCCGGAGTGTTAATACCTACGAGCTTCCTACGAGAAACTTCTTACTAACAAAAATTGATCTTAGAATTTATCGATCGCGAACCCCAGAAAATTCTATCTATCCGTACCACCGAATCAAATCTAATACCTTCGTACGAAATCACTGGAATAAGCTATTATCTTGAACAAAAGACATCGGATACTACCGAGAATTAGCTAGAACAACAAAGAAGAATATCAAAATAAAAATAAAAAATACATAACAAGAAACAAAAATAAAAATACGTAACAACCAAAAAGAAAAATACACGACAACACCATGCCAACCTTTACAAACAGATTCTTCCAAACTCTGGGTGCAGTCACCTACCCGGCCTTCTACATGATGAGAAACAATGATTGGTGGAGACAGAATGAAGTACCGGATGTATCACAGGATACGAGCGAGGATGATCAGATTCCATTGCCAACGCGACAACGACGCTCGAGACAACGAGACAGGGAGAAACGGGCTAACCGAAATCTGGAATCATCGTCATCGGAATCATCGTCATCGGAATCATCAGAAAGTGACGATAGCAGTACCTCAAGTTCCGAAAGACGCAGAAATGCAAAATTGGTTAACATTAGGAGACAAGCAGCAGAAGCCAAACGTCAAATGGAAGAAATCAATGCACTAAAGGAAGAAATGAGAGCGGCAAGAGCACGAGGACAAGAAAAAGAAAGAAGATACGAAGCAGAGATGAACGCTCTGAGACAAACAATTCAAGAATCGCGCAACAAAGATGACGAGATGGAAGCGCTTAGACAAGAAGTGAGGTCGGCAAAAGAAAAAGCAGCGGGTCAGCAGTTACTCAAGGCAAAACCAATCCATGATTTTGATGGCCAACAAGAGAATTGGATGAAGTGGAAATCTGATGCGATAGCTACTTTTGCTGCAACAGGACATGAGGAGATTATGAATGACGCAGATGCGGCCCGGAATGCACCAAGCAAGAACAAGGCGCTTTGGGGAACGTTGCTGTCGGCGTGCAGTGGAGGTAGTGCCCATTCCAAAATAATCAAGCATGAAGATACATTTGATGGTCATGCGGCATGGCAAGAATTATTGGGCTGGTATGATTCTGATAACCGGAGAGAATCTTACGCTGAGACACTGAAGCTTCGTCTACGATACAACCAGTTGCATCCCAATGGCAATATTTCTGAGTACATTAACACGTTCCAACTGACCTATCATAAACTTCGAAAAATTCCACCATATCACATGACTGAATGGGACGCAAAAAGCATATTTGCTCGAAATATTCGTGACCCCAACCTGGAGAGATTCAAAGAAGAATTGCTGGAACACAAAACCAACAGGACTCTAGAAGAAATGATTGTTAAGCTTTGCATCCATGACGAAGAACTCGCTCGGACTGCATTTGATAGCAACAGAGGAGGCCCCAAACGCGTCCGACGCGCCCCTGATGGTTCTAACAAACGACAACGCACTGGGTCCTCCGGCACTGGCACTCTGACAGGGACTATCCACCCCAATCTCAAGGGTATTATTCGAATCCCTCCGGACACATGGCACGAGCTATCTCAACTCTATCGAGACTGGGTGCTAAAATACAACCAAGCTATCCGACACAGCGATACTCCACCTCCCACTCCAGAGGGGGTTATTGTTGGTTCTCCACAAGATGATGGATTGAATCATTTTATTCCTAAATCCAGCCGTCAACGTCGGGTTCGGCGTGTAATGGCACCCACCATCGAGACGAACTCACCGGAATCGCCGCCGTCTGTTGGGTCACACACGCCAGCAGAAAACACTGAGTCACCAACTCCGGATGCCGATAGTGATCAGGATAGCATCGGAACGATTGATGAAACTGAATTATTCCCTCCAGGCACCACTGCTCTCAAAACGGTTCGATTTCATCTACATTCTGGGGGGGATGGCGAAGACGAAACACAGAATGCAGCGAATTCGAATTCCACCCCAAGAAGAAACACATAATTTTATGTTTCGTCTTCGCCATCCCCCCCAGAATGTAGATGAAATCCAACCGTTTTGAGAGCAGTGGTGCCTGGAGGGAATAATTCAGTTTCATCAATCGTTCCGATGCTATCCTGATCACTATCGGCATCCGGAGTTGGTGACAGGATATCTTGGAAAGCACGGAAGTGAATTTGGATATGGACTTCAGGAAGATTTTGGATCATTTTTGGGAAAATGGAATTTTGGTATTCAAGGCGCAATATATTGATGAGCTGCAAGGAAATACAGTTTTGAATACCCCCTTCCCACAATTGAAGAAAGATCAACCACTGGCATGCGCAAAGTATATCAAGGAATATATTGTTGAAAGCCGGAGAGGAAATAACAGGCCGTTGAATGTATGGGCAGAGCAAGTAATAAAACAACAATCAGGTATCCTCAGAAGAATACGATTTATGAAGTCCTTAATACACAAGAGTGTTCAACGCGCAGTCAAGAAGAAACCATCCAGGAATCAAAGAATGGCAAAGAAGAAGAATCGTGAAAAATTTGGACAGAAGATTCCAAATACCTATGAAGAATGTATGCAATTCGATGCTGAAGCTGGCAATACAAAATGGAAAGACTCAATCCAGAAGGAGATGGATAATTTGGAACGTCTAAAATGTTTCAAATATCACTCAGCAGAAAAAGAATTTCCAAAAGAGGAAGGTTGGCAGCAAGCAAGATTACAGATGATTTGGGATATCAAGAGCAAGGATGGCAGGTACAAGAGTCGTTTAGTAAGTAGCAGGTGGACACAGAGTCGACTCGAGTGAATACAACACATACTCCAGTCAAATCAACAGTTTATCTGTGTACTTACTATTTCTAATCGCACAACACCAACAACTGGATTTGATGACAGCAGATGTGGGAAATGCATTTCCAACTGCACCGGTTCAAGAAAAAGTATGGGTGTGGGCTGGAGACGAGTTTGGCGAAAAGAAAGGATGCAAGGTAGAAATACAAAGAGCACTGTACGGACTGGCAGGTAGCGGTAGAGCTTTTATGGATTTTCTGGCTGATACACTAATGAACTTGGGTTTTCGACCGTCAAGAGCAGATCCAGATTTATGGCTACAGAAAGAAGGAGAAGGTTACACTTATATTGGTACTCATGTTGACGACCTTATGGTAATAGGAAAGAAACCACAAGATTGGATAGCCAGAATCGAACAAGAATTTGCACTGAGAAATGTCGAATCAGAACCTCAGTATTACCTTGGTACAAGTCTTACAAGAATCAAAGATGGACGATTGCTGATGAACTCTACCAAATATATCAGTGAAGTAATTCGGAAATATCAAGAGAAATATTCAGTGACCCTCAAGAAAGAAAATCTGCCAATGAAAACTGATTGTCACGCAGAACTGGATGACTCGCCACTATTGACAATACCCCAACACAATGAATTTCAACATATCATTGGTCTAGGACAGTGGCTAGTGTTATCTGGAAGAATCGACATTGCATTTGCAGTATCATCTCTCTCAAGATTTGCAGCTGGACCACGAGAAGGTCATTTGCAAATGGCTAGACATATACTGGGATATTTGAAGAAATACAAGAAGAAAGGAATTCTAGTGGATCCAAGACCTCCAAGGATCAGTTCAAACGGTGACGTCAAGCTCAAATACGAAGAATTTACACATCATTACAAATATTACAAGGAAGAATTGGATCCAATGTTTCCGGTACCTCTAATCCCTGAAATGGACTTGAACATTTTCTGTGATAGTGATCACGCACATGATTTGGTTACTGGAAGGAGTATCACTGGATTGATTGCGTTTGTTGGGTGTATGCCAGTCTACTGGAAGTCAAAGAGACAAACATCGGTTCATACCAGTACATTTGGAGCTGAATTTACTGCCCTGAAAGACGCGGTTGCATTGGCTATCATGCTCAGATATCATCTTAGATCGATGGGAGTTGTAATCACCAAACCAGCAGAGATCTATGTGGATAACAAAAGTGTAGTAATCAACTCCACCAATCCTGCAAGTTCACTCAACAAGAAATCAATCGCACTGGCCTACCATTTTGTCAGACAACACCAAGCTGCAAAAGTCGTATCTATCAGCCATATTAACTCACAGGACAACTATGCAGACATTCTGACCAAGCCGTTAAACAGTAATGCATTCAGGAATCTTCTAAATGAATTCATGATAATGTAAAAACAAAGTTAAGTACCATAATTCAGCTATCAAGCAACCACACGAAAAATCCATGTCTAAAAACTATGTTGTATGCTTCCCTCTAAAAATTCGATAGGAATCTAAACCAAGATCATGGATTTAGGGGAGAACAACCGGCAAATCGTGTTGTTAAGTAAAAACAAGATATAACCGTTACGTGCGGTTAAATACGAACGAATAAGAAAATAGACCGACGCGCGCGCACACATACATGAATGAGATGCGCGGTGAAACGAACAACGTACGACCTTACGAATAGGCGAAACGCTAACTATGAAACTATGAAGCGACGTGAAATACGATGAGCAAGATTAGATTACTGATACTGATGGATAGACGCTCCGGCATATGAAGACCGACAAGGCGATATAGATACCAAAGGAAGTCTACCACAGAAAACAAACTGATGGTCACGATCGAAAGAATAGATCATTGATAGAAGAATCGGACACAGCAAAATATCACGAGAAAGTATCATATGAAAATTCAGAGGCATAGGATCCGATACTAAGTATGTCAATGATATACATGTGTATGTCAATGAAATATGGAAAATATCAATGACATACGAAACGGATACACGAAGCCCAATTATGTTAGAAACAGACAAAATGAGACATGTTCCTCTGACGAATTTACCGATGAAATATTAGTTAATCTACAACACGAGAATGCACGTGCAGTCTCATTATGGAGGATTGCTTAACACGGGATTATACGTGGATTCAGGTTAAGCGCTGGAAAAACAGAAAATAGATTAATTAACTCATAGTCCGGAATTACAGTTGTTAAGTTTGATTCCGCCCAAGCATATGCCAAATAAAAGTATAATAGTCCAATGTTTTGTTGTAGTAATAGAAGAGTAGTTTTGGCGCTATATTTCACTTCGACCTGGATTACAAAGACAGCTGCAAAAACTAATTCGTGCATGCATGTATGCAAGTTCATTCGACAAGAAACATGCCAAAACTTTGCGGATCTCCCGTGCTTGTGGATGGTGTAGAAGCTCGTCGCATTCAACTTTCGTTAGTCTTCGGTCTCAACAAATACGCAAAACTGTTGCATAGAGGGATTGTTGCTCAGTATTGTCATTGTCTTTAATTTGACGTCCTCGCTCACACAAAACGATTCGTAGCAGTGATTCCAGAGCACGCGCAAACAAGTCTCGGACTCGATTGTTTTGAGAACCTCGGCCATACAAGCGTCGCCCTGTTCTTCGTCGTCATTTCGACACGAAAATTGAAAGGTTTCCAGCTTCGTGCAGTGGGAGAACCGAAGAGAAGCCATCACAGACCCAACGCACCATCCTGGAATATGTGGTTCCAGCTGTAATACCTTGAGAGCGGAATTTGTTCGTAAGTTGCTCGCCAAACGGAGAACATCACTGGATTCAAAGTCAAATCTAGTGGAGACGACACCAAGCATAGCTAACGCTTCTGATCTCAACAAAGCCCACACGGGAAAGCTCTCATTGACTTCTAATTGCAGTGAAAACAACGACGGCATGGAAGCAATGGATTCCGCTAACTGCTGGTCAAGAGTACCGAATTCCATATGTAATTGTAGATGTCCAATAGATGATTGATTCGCGAGTCCGAGACGCAAGCTCGAGAGATCTTCGGCGTGAAAATTCCAAAGGACCAATTCCACGAGAGACTTGGAAAGATTGTGTATGATGTAAAAAAGATTATCCATGTCTTCGAGGGAACGCGTCCTTCTGTCTTCGTTTGTTGTTGGATTGCGGAACACGATTATACTTTCGACCACTCGATTCGATTGGAGGCTTTCAAGCAGAGAAAAGAAACTTGTTTGTGGGTATTTATCGACGTAAAGATTCAACGATTTGGCAGTTTTCACGTCAATGAATTCGGGAGGTTGTCGTATGCAATCGTACGACTGTGGGATTTCACACGCGGGAGATCGCGTACTATACGTAAACGCAGTGCTGTTGTAAGGTGCGTAGAACGATGACGACGCAAAAGATGCATCGACTATTCTCTCGTAGCATTCACCTGTTTCTTCGGTCTCGAAAGAGGAACCGTGATTGGCAATTTTCTCTGGTTCATTTCCACAAGTGGAAATCACACCGCACGATGAAGTCGAAAATGACTCATCGTTCTCATTGATTGGGCCAAGGTTGGGGATATTGTCGTATTTTTGGTCTATGTAGTCTGGTCCTTCATCCTCCCACACATCCTCGTAAGAAGGAAGATTGCACAGCGGTTTGGCGTACTCGAAACTGTCACTTCTTGATGATCGTGGACTTCCAGGATCAGACAAAGAAGGAATTAATCTGTCTTCATCGTATAATTCCGTAGTGATAGCGTCAGATGACTCCTTCTTTTGCAACAAATTATTTTCGAATCGCTTCGCAGCCAGAAGAAGAAAACTAGGCTTGTCATTACGCCAAAAATCACTTTCCTCAAACGTGATATCCGACACATCGCCATCAAATTTGGTACTACGATTGAGGCGGGACCAGAAATTGCATTCTAGTTTTGGACACCTTCTGAGCCTTTCAACGAATGTTTTATTTGCTTCGGTGCGACTCATCTCTTGGGATGTATGTGCAGCATTGTCTGGTGTGATACGATGCGATGCGATGTGTTGTGCTGTGCTGTGCTGTGCTGTGCTGTGATGAAGATTGGTGAGACTCACGCCGTACGATTTTTCATAAAAAGCACGGTGAATGAAATGAATAATGAGATCGTATCGTCGCCATGGCACAATTTTTCCGGAAGAAAACTGAGTGAATGAATCCTTTTTGAATTTGGGCGCGATTTTGACCCGCTCGCAACAAACGAGCTTTTGAATGCCATGTTTCAAGAATGATAGAAGTAATCGTACGAGTATCGTGCGAGTATCGTACCGTACTACAAGTACGTACCGTACTCGTACTTGTACTCATTATTATCGCAAGAAGTTTTTGGTCGCAAATGTGTTTCATGGTCGCAAAAATCATGTTTTAAGGTTTGCGGGAAATGTCAACAATCTTGCTATTGGCTGTAGAAATTCTTATGTACCGGTACGTTCTGAAGTGATAACTAAAAGAATTAAAAGTGAGCTCTTGGTTTGAATGTCTCCTTTGTGATGATAATTTGTATATGGTGATTTGCTCACGCCTTCCTCAGGTAAAATGTGTGACTTATGCATTCCTATATATATTCCAAGAATATATCATATGGTGAGATGCGTGTGACGTGCATGTGTTCTGAAATCTTTCTGATTCTTGTAAGTCCGTTCCAATGTTCTGTTCTTCTTGAGTTTGGTTCTTGGTTCACAGTATCAGCTCGTTCTTTGTATGTCCAATGCACTCCTGTGATCTTGTGGTTGTTGTCAGCTTAATTTATCTGCAAGATCAAACGTATCCTTCATTGAGTCATCTGTACTTCTCCAGGATCTGGTAATACTCTTGCTTGTACTCCTTTAAATCCCCCACATGAATTCCCAGGATCGCGTTCCAAAACTTATGGAACAATACTCCCCGTATGACATTTGTAAGAAAAAAGCAATCATTTCCTCGGTTGGGCAGTACTCCTCCACCTTTTCTTTGGCTTGCTTCCCTTACCGGCTGAGAAATGTCAGTTGTTTTCTAGGAACATTGCACTTTGGTTGTCCTGCATCAGGACATCCTCCTTTGTGTATCATCCCTCTTGTGCTATGCAGAACATACGGAACCAAATGAACTTTGGCAGCTTTTCACCCACAGTGACAATCTCAGTTTCGGTTGAGCTGGTCGTGTTGAGCTTTAGCTTGGTTGATGAGCTGAAAATACACACATCCATGACCTTTCATGTTGGCATGCACAGTATGTGATCCATCCATGTAGATCCTTGTGCCTTTGATGTTGCATCTGATAATAAGTGGGAGGTGCACAGTGAACTGTAGGTACTGCAACATATTAGTTAGTTTCTTCCAGTCGTATTGATCAGGTGCTTTCACCAGAGTGCACAGGAGACCTGTGGCAAGCTTATTAAATTCCTTTTGCACGTACGAGAAAACTACAGTACTATAACTTACGTACGTACATTTCTATGTACCTTACAGTACTGCAGCTGGAATGATATGATACTACGGGTCAAAGATACAAACGATCAAGCCATATGCACCTTTACTGTTTGGAATAATGAGACTCGAAGGTTGTGTCTTTCTCTATGTGGAATCAGAGTACGATCGAACCAGAGGTGCAATCGTCATTCTGACACCCAAATTTGATACTTAGTAATCAAAGAAGAACACACACTAGAGGTTCGCACATGCAATCTCTTGTTAAGTGTGCTGTTTTCAAGAAAAGACAGCAGAGGTTCTAAGTGCTGCTCACGAACTTGTTTTCTGCTGTATACATATAATACGTGCTGTATTAGCGGCAGCACTATCGTGTTGTATTAGCGGCAATGCGATATTTAGAAGAGATACTTGCTCTCCAGCAAGGATCATCTCTCTATCTTATACTTTTAGATTATTTGATTATTCAACCTTAAACCTTGCATTGGTAGCCATGCTTCCCATTGTAGAACTACAAGCCTAAGATCTAACTGACTGTGTCGAACGCCGATAGTTAGAATAGATCTGATTGGACTAGCGTTCAATCGTAGTGGATATTAGAGAAATATTAGACCACAACAGACCGGCACCTCAACCAGCCTGCAGCTACAACTCCTGCTGCTCTTCTTTGCCTTTGGACTGAGTCTGCTTAACAGCCACTTTCAAAAGGAAATTAACAGATTAACAGTTGCAAGCTTGTTGAAGCTTGCAAAAGAAGACAACAGTAGAAGCACTCGACGACAAAAGACAATCCGACAGCAGATCATTGATTGACCCGACAAAAGGCCGACGATCAATAGTTCTCTGATCCGATTACACACAAGAAAGACACCCATCGGACAAGCCGAAGTCTTTAATAGAAGCCCATTGCATTGGACACGCCAATAGCAATCTATCTCCAGACAAGGACCACAAATTCCCTCATTCTGGAGTATATTTTCGCGTCTACACTCCTCGTGACACCATCCTGTCAAGGACACGCCGACGCCCACTTAATTGTGTCAGGCACCATTATCAACAACAACAACCAACGACGCAACGGAATTTTGTTGCTCCTCCACCCTCTTTTACTCAGTAAAAGCCCTAGTAACTTCAAGACAACCAAAAGACGACACAACGTCAACGGCATTACGACAATCAAACGGTCATCTCTTTGGCGCATGAAGTCTCCCTACTGATAGAGGAATCGCTTGTTGCAATTCTCCACTTCCAGTAACCACCTGATACAATTCCTCATCTCCAGTATTCTGGAATTTACCAACACCAACGACGATCCAAAAAATCGAATTCCCGTGCGAAAACGAAACACCTGAAGTTGCTTTGAAGGGCGTTTCACGAAAACAGAATATTCTTCCCTTCAAGGACAATTTGATACCACTCGGATCTACAACGTCCAAGATCTCAGAAAGATATCCAATTTTCTCTGTACAAAGGATCACCGTTTTTTGTAGCACGCCAGCAAATCACCGGAACGGCGATCCGTTTCGCTCCTCCCAAGCTACACACGTCACCTACACATCGTTACGGTTACTTTGACACCCACCTGGTCTCTAAATTTCAAGAACCCGCAGATGTACCGATATCCCTGCACCAAGTAAACGAATTTCTGTTGATTCACCACATTTCATACACGTTGATTTCGACAGATTTCGTTGCCTCGCCAAGCCACCGGCATGTCGTATCTCATCGGAAACGGCTTCTCCTTGCTATTGCAAACACGGTGGTATCATTCTGGTCATCTATCTCCCAGGTAGTTGCCCAAGATATCAGCTGTATTGTCATCCCCTCCAAGGCACAAGGTCCCAGGGAGATCTCCAAGTCCTCTGTACGACTACGACAATTATGATAGCAAAGGCGTTTTCGAATTCAGCAAAGCTACCAGTCTTGCTGTTTAAACCTCACGAATAGAACGCCTCTACGCGTCCTGTACCCGTTACTTCTATTCTTGTGGACCAGCCAAGTCACCCACACGCGCTACAGCAAGCCAATTCGTTTTGTTTTCACCAAAGACCAGAAACGTCCAGTCCCATCGAAAACAACATCCATTTGCTATTGCAGCCACAGGGGAATCGAAACGGCATCTCCTCGCTCTCGCCACCATTTGGTCCATCCATCATGGATACTTGCAACCTTCAGCATGATGCGTTTCCCTCCTTTGATCAACCGTTGGCCACCATAATGCAGGAGCTGTTTGATGTACGCAAGGAATCTGGTAGCATATTGTGTGACGCACTCAAGAACAGCACTATTCGTACATGGCAGCGTTTCTTACTACTCCTACGTGGTTTTGAAGCTCTCACATATTGCAATAGTAATGAATACAAGCAGTTGCCCAGATATGTACACCAAGAACTTCACCTATTTCTCACCTTTGCTGGTGATCACCTGAAAGACCAGGGAAAGGACCCAACAGATCATAATCTGTATACCAAGGAAGTTTTTGAAGACTATTCATACTCTGTCCTCGCATCTGTCCCAGACTCCACTGTCAACCCCAAATCGTCTGATCAACTTTGATATGAGTACTGGACGCGAATCTCTCACAATACAACCACATTCCCAGTGCTGAACAATGATGCTCAATTCAAACACTGGCTTGTAAAATTCAAAGCTCAACTTGACACAAATGGTATTAACACCACTACATTCCTTGATCCAGACTGCCCAGATACCGCGCTTACAGGGTACCCCAAGGCCCTCCATGACAAACAATGTGCATTCTTCTGGACACTCCTCCGACATGTGTTCCAAGGTGATTTTTCTTCCTCGTGTGTGTTGAACCACCAATGGACACGCGATGGTCGTCAGGCTTACTTTGATTTCGTCCAGTTCCGCAATCCAGTGTCATATCCAGCACCAGTTCCCGTAACACATACAATCCCTGATGCTCTCAAATCCCTGTTCCCATCCTTTGATTCCGAACTTGCTTGTATCCTACATACAACACTGAATGTTACTCAGGAAGCTCATAATCACCTTTGTGAAGCCCTCATTGCAGCTAACCTCACATCCTGGGCTGGATTTGTCCACTCTCTTGCGAGCCATGATGCGGTTGCATATTTAGAATACAGTGGTCAGGAAGGTTGGCAGCCTATTAGCCTTGACAACCAGCAGAACTTGAACACATTCATCGATCTTGTCTTCCTCGTGAATTCACAAGACACCGGTGCATGGTATGATATCAGCCAATATAACAGGACAGTTTTCCTTGACTTCTGTCATACCCGAGCTCAGTCCCCCGCAGGCCTGGCTGCGATCCAAAATCGAGCCACTAGTAAATTCCCCCTCTCAATAGCACCACTTTGCCTTTGGGCTGAGTCAGCTTAACAGCCACTTTCAAAAGGAAATTAACAAAGCTGCAAGCCGGTCTAAGTCCTTATGGCTAGATACAGGGCAGTTGCAGTCAGCGTGTGATATTCTTCATCTTCCTTCTTTCCCAGTTGAGTTGCCCCACTCTTGTCAGTCCAAATGAGGTATTCTGGTGCCGTAGTGGCCCGCTCTCCAATCATGTCTTTTGGAATCTGGCTGATGAATTTCTTAATGTAGTCATACTGTGTGATCATTACTTCCCATTGTTTACAAAAATTGATTGTCATCCACAGGTACTCGTATATTTTGCCTTGTTCAATTGTTAGAGGGTCTGTCTTGCCATATATCTTGTCTAGTTGATTTAGGAAGTCTATCACACATTTTGAATCTTTGCTTGTGGCTGACGAGTCTGTTCTCTAGATGGAATATGACTGTCAGTTGTGATCCATTGGTCTTCTTGCTCCAGACACAAGGTTCATAGGGGTGAATTTTGAGGCCCCCCTATTCTTTGAAATGACCGGACAGTTTCCAGTATACCAGGATCGCCGCATTTAGGGTACCATACATGGCTTTCTTGCACTGTACGTATATCACTGGCCTTCCGCGCTCTTTTCTGAGGTGTTGTTTCCATCATTTGGTGTCGTACTCAACCAACAGAAGCGCAAGTGCTCCTCCTGTTATCTTCAAGAAAAGTAGTATGTTCATCTTCGCTTGGAGGAACTATGCTGGTAGGTCAAATGAAGCCACGTTGCGTATTTCCATTGCAATTATGGCCAATGTATATTTCAGCGCTTTGATTGTGGGTGTTGGTGATGAGTTATCTTGTTTCTTAGTCCACAGCTGTTGTGGTCTTTCATCATTGCATCCTCTGCTCTGGAGCTTTCCATCTCTCTTTGCCAGCATGAACATCAATACTGGTAGGGCTTGTTTCTTGTGTTCAATAGTCAGGGATTCCTGATTCCCTTCTCCAAAGCATTCCTGACTCACAAGGTTGTTGATCTCATTCATGATGGATAGTTTACCCTTTTCTCTGTGCACCCTGAGACCTTCTTTGAATATTCATCTGGGTCATCGCGTAGTTGTTGATCAGGTTGTTCTCTTGTTCAATCTTGCTTAGGTAATCAAGGGTCTGGAAGAAATTATGTTGTTCGTTCTTGTGTACTTTCTTAATCTTGTTGTGAGTGTTAGAGTCCGGATCTCTTATTCCCACTCTTCGGGATCCTATAGTCGTGTCCACATATTTGGAGCTCTGTATGCTCTTCACGGTTTGGCCGCTAGAAGTCTGGTAGTTGTTTTCTTCATTCTCGTTCTCTGATGGTGCTTCCTCTTCCGCCAATCCTGTAGTAACCTTGTCGGCATCATCACTTGGGTCATCACCTTCTTCTCCATCTTCATCTGAGTCCTCATCTTCATCGTCTGTCTCTGAAGGTTCGCTGTTGTCATCTGACTCTGAAGTAGATAGGTCTTCACCATCGCTTGGGCCTTCTTGTATGGTGATGCCGTGTTCAGTGGAAGGTGGGATGTAGTCTTCATTATCTTCGTCGGACTCAGAATTGTCTTCCATGTTGTTCCTGTCCCCAAAGGAGAGCCCATTTCTGGATCGGCGTGCCATTTGCTCCACCTGCTTTATTGCCTCTGCTGGCATTGGGCTTAAAGTGCAGTCACACTTTGCTCTGTCTAGATATTCTCCAATTTGTAGGCTAAAGAAATTCACTCTTCCTTGGATGTTTCTTGTTGGTTAGAGGGCTATTGCTCTGGTTGTCCAAGGCCGCATGGTGTTGTCTGTTCCTTTGGATGATGTCTGTGCGTATTCCCTGAATATGACTTGGAAGTCCGTCTAAAAGGACAGTACTCTTCCTTCTACTATGGTGGCTGGGCTCTTTTCCTAGGATACACCTTCTGGTCATGGAAATGCATTTAAGTAGAAAACTACATTGCCCATCAGAGCCACCACCATCTTTCTTGGGATCTTGGTATATGGTAGCATGGGGTAGCTCGTTCTTGCTCTTTCTTTCGTGACTCAAATGTATCTTTTGATCTCTGGGATATGCTCCTCTCTGGATACAACTTTGACATTCACTCCTGTCCTTTGCATGTTATTCTTGAGTCCTTTGAATTGCTTGTCACGTGACGACACTGAATCCTCGGAGAGAATATGCTTTAAATACTGCCATCAAGGCTTCTTCTAGTAGTAGCTCCTTTAGCTTCAAAGATGGTAATGCAGCAATTGTGCCATACTGTATGTGACGCAATATGGTCACCATGAATGGCACTTGGTTCATATGCATCACACCCGCTGGTGCAATGGCCACCACGGTTTTGTAGTGCTCTTTGATTATTTTTGGTAGTGGTAGGGTCTCAGTTGTGTCCACAATCTCTTTCTTTCTTTCTTTGGATCCTTTTCCCTTTTAGTCCGTATATGCTTGGGCCCAGTACAGATCGGGCCACTCTCATGCCTCTTGGTACAAATGGGCTATCCTTGATGATGTTCTTCGTTGTCATTGCAATGAGGGTTGCATCACTATGGTGGGCAGATATATGTTGGAATAGCCTCAGTGCTTCTGCCTGCTTGACGTCTCGGTTTGTGAAGTTTAACTTGTTCCCTTCTACTGTTGATATTGCTTGGTTCATCAATGTGATGGGTATCTGGTCCCTATTTGGCTCCATGTGCTCAAACGTGTCACAAATGTCTGATTCAGATACGGTGTTGGTCTTGTTGACTGGAGTACAAAGTATGGTTTGCAGTCAAGGTAGTACAGTCCTCGTCCATCTGGCTCAAAACATAGCTCACTTCCCCCTGGAGTTTCTACTCGAAATGGCTTATCTCTGAGTCCCGCTTTGCTGGGTCTGCTTGTGTAGTCTACCTCAAAATCATTCATGTCTTGTATGCTATGGAAGGATAGGATGTTGGCGATTCCATCTCAATGCACCTGCACAGTCCCCACTCCTGGGAGATCGCCTACTTCGTCAATGATAGCCGTTCCTGTATTGGCGTGGAGCTCCAATGTTTTTGTTGTCTTCCGGATGTTTGCCAAGAACATGGTATTCCGGAAGATGTGAATGGCTGATTGATTATATTGGAGCACCCAGAACCTATCCAAGCGTCCTTTTATGCGCTTCATGTTGAGGCAATACCTGTCATTTCCTCACATGTCCTCCATGTAGTGAGGTTGTCCTAGGGTTTGAACAAACTGGTACGCGGGGTACGAGGATTTCTTATCCAATTCATCACTGAGATTGAATTCGTCTGGCTTGACTTCCTTTCTCTCATCTCCCCACGTTACCTGTGTTGTTCCTGATATTCCTGGTCTGTACGGCCTTTGGTTTGATAATAATAATATACGTATTTAAGTAACTTTAACCACCGAAGGTGGATCTAAACTACTCAGTCTGTATCCAGACTTTAACGTCGCCTCAATCGAAGAGAGTTTAAGCCCCAAGTTGTAGAACAACAAATGAGTCAAACGAATCCTGAAAGCAAGCAGGGAGAGTACAAGTGAAAACTGTTGAAGGATATCAGTAGCATAAGTAGCATAATCTGACAAACAGGTAGGAGGAAGGGTGAAATATTGGGAGCAGCACAGGGTGCAGAGGTGGGTAACGAGGGGAAGAACTAGGAAGGGCACCGGGTGGAGCAACCCTGGGAGACAGTGGGAGCAGCGCTGGAGACAGCATTGCCAGGAGTCAAACTTGATGCAGCTCGAGGAGTATCACGAGGGGCAGAACCTGGTGAGACTGAAAGCAGCTCGGGGTGCAGAACCTGGCGAGACGTTGGGAGCAGCACTTGGGGAACGCTGTAGCAATGTAGGGTGCACTGGTGGAGACACTAGGAAAAGCGCTGGGGAAAGCGCCGAGTGAAAAGTGTGGCCCATCCGTTAGGATCCATTCAGCCAAGCCCTCATCAAGGCAGCCTCCTGGCGAT
The DNA here is from genome assembly GCA_037355745.1 of Pseudo-nitzschia multiseries. NCBI lineage: Eukaryota > Bacillariophyta > Bacillariophyceae > Bacillariales > Bacillariaceae > Pseudo-nitzschia > Pseudo-nitzschia multiseries. Next base: position 11,642,703 of record CM074787.1, on the reverse strand, counting down.
ACGGCTGCTGGGGAGGGAGAGGGACTGCATAGTGTCTCCTGGCAAGCTGGATGGTCGCAAGCCATTGACGCTTGGCAGTAAGAGTGTAACCACGGAGCACTTGGAGGGGGATCTGGAGGAGGGAGTGAGATTGAGGCAGAGCACCAGCTAAGCCAATGGCCAATTCAGATGAGATGGAAGCATTGAGAGATTGGTGTTGTTCTGACTCAAGCAACCCTCCAGTGCCATGGAGCCGTTGGTTTCGGTACGTCCAGAGATCCCAACAGGTGAGGAAAAATTGATGAATCACTGCAGTGGCCCATCGACGAGGAGATCGCTTGCTACCAATTGAAGAATAATAGTCAGCCTGAATCTGATGCCAGAGGGGTGTCCACCTCCCAAGGAACCAGTTGTGCCAGCCAATCCAACGCTGAGCCCTTACAGCGGATGCAATATCAGGGGAGTATGAGGAAGGGTGGATGCGCCTACCTTGACAAACCCTAGTGGTAACATCCACAATGGCGAGAGCCAGTGAAGGGTCTGTAAGCTCAGAAGTAAGGCGCTGTTGCAAAGGGCCCCGAAAGGAAGACAAGCAGTGCTGGACAGCCCCGGGGTCGGCACATGTAAGAACATGGGAAACCTTTTCCTCATCTTGGGCACACAGAGGGCATCAGGAGTGATCCTGGTGCTGGTAATGAAGTAGCTGATTGCCAACACCAATACAACCCGAAGCAAATTTGACAAACCACCGCTGCATACCAGGAGGGAGGCGCTTGAAAGCAGAGTGATGGGCACACCAATGGATAGAATCGGAGACTTGTGGTGGAATGGAGATGTCGTGGTGAGTTTGCCAATAGTGAAGAAGTGGGGGACCTGAAATAAGAATGTGCAAGGCATCTCTGTCAAAGCGAGAGCATTTGAGACCCTTCTGTGAGAGAGCCCAGGGCTCAAACACAAGTCGGGGATAGTGGTAAGGAGAAGAACGATTCATGGATAGAAATGCCTTGGCCATGCCATCAACTTGATGATTGCGAAGCGCCCACCAGTCAAGAGAAAGACCCTCTTGATGACCCTGAACCCACTTGAAGGTGACAGTGATTGGAAGAGCAGAGAGCATATTGCGAATGACATAGACATAGTCAAAAGATTTCTGAGAGATAGACAAGGGCCAGGTGCCCTGAGCCTGTTGAAGAGCCGTATCCCCATCAAGGGCAATGGTGAGTGAGCCGGAGGGTACATCATAGATGTCCACCAGAGCCATACAGCAGGTGAGGACACCAATGATGCCAGCCAATTCACTGCGGTAGGAAGACTGATCTTCAGGGGAACCACTGACAAGGTTAGATCCAGTGAGGAACAAGGAGGGAGACTTGGTGGAGGTGTTGGGGGAAAGGATGAAGGAAGATGTACCACGGAGGAGAATGGGATCATAAGAGCCGTCACAGACAGCGCTGGCAGAGCCACGCAGAATGGCATCGGCAAGAACCTGGCATCCATCCTGGGGAAGGGAGTACTGATGGAGAAGGACTCGGGGAGAACCGCAGAGAGCATCAAATGCATCCTCTGGGGTGGCAGGAAGACACTGAAAAGGATCGTAGGTCAAGGGGTCTTCGTCTGGTGGATGAGAGATAAAGGAGGATTGACCGACAATCCGGAACACATTCCCACTGGGAAGGAGGGATACAATAGTATCTGCACTGGTAGGTTTAGCACAAAGGATGGTAGTGTTAAAGCTATAACGACCTCTGCCTTGCGAAGAACGGACCCTCCAACCAGTGGGGCATTTGAAGAAGAGCCGGTCAGTAGAACGGCACAAAAACCAGGGCCAAACAGAGGAGGACTCGGTTGACAGCCAATGCCCCAGGTGAAAGGAGGGGTGGAAAGCTCGGTTCGAAGGCAAAGCCAACGGGGGTAAGAAGGATTTCCGAAGGGCACGTTGCCAGAGCTGAAGGGCGGGAAGATGCCACGGAGGGGGGCAACGAGGCCAGTCAAGGTGAGCGCGAAGATGGTTGGAGGACTGCAGCTGGAAGGCCATAGGAGAAAGCCGTGTGCCATCTGCAGTGCAGATATCAGCAAGGGAGATAGCCTGGAGAGACATCCTGATGAGATTCAGAAGAGACAGGTCGGCGCCCTGAAAGCCAGCAGTGACAAAAGCTTGCATGAGGTAGCAGTCATTCACTCTAAGCAGAGGAAGTGTAGGAAAGTCTTCCACCATACTCACAGGGTGCATAGAAAAGAAATGCCACACATGCTTATACCAGCAAGGAGTGATATAAGAGGCATATGGCTGATAGGGGGTAATACCGAGATGAAAAGGGATCCCCAGTTCAAGCCGAAATGCTTCAGCGGTAAGCCTAAGAATATGGCCTGTCTGGGAACCACGTACAGATTCCTGAAGCAGGGTAGCAATGTGACTGAATTCCTGAAGAAGGAAAGGGTGAACAAAACCAAAGCCTTGATACAAAGATGGACCATAGAAGACCTTGCGAGGAAAGTTGCGAGACATGCCTGCCTTGTTGAGCACGGGGACCAGAGTTGGTTGGAGAATTTGGGTCCAGGTAGAAGCGCTGAGCTGAGTGACGGGCATGGGGTATTCAAAAGACTTCATAAATGAGTACCTGAAGGTGTAGAGGGAGGTGTTCTTCTCGCACTTGGAGGACCTCATTTGAGATCCAAAGGACTGAGACTGGGTCTGCAGGTGATCAACTTGAGCTTCCTCATTGCCGTCCATAGAAATGTAGACACCCAGAGTCTTGTCCGCGTGATCAACCTCAAAACGGTCAAGAGGTGATTGGGCACCAGATTTGTCAGTGATGGTGAAAACACCTGGCATTTCATCAACAGAACGATAGTCCCAACCAGAACCAGTCCACTTGAAATCTATCAAGTAGCAGAAGGATTTAGCAGGTTCAATAGCGCCACCAGTAGCAATGAGACCACCAGCCCAGCGGTCTAAAGCGGCCTGAAAATCAACAGCCAAAGCCTCACCAGAGGTAGTAGAGGAGGAACCGGCACAAAAAAGATCAGTATCATTCACAAAAGCAAAACCAACCAAGGAGACCAGCTGAAGGGATAGGGAGGTGAGGAGATGAACCCCATGGCCTGCATTCTGCATCATCCGGAAAAGGATGGTAGACACCAGAGCCCACAGAGTTGGGCCAAGACCGTTGCCTTGCCCAATCCCACTGAGAGGAATAGATTCATCACCATACATAGGACCGGACCAGCCAAATCCAGTTTTAATGTGATGGGTAGCACGCTGGAGAGTGGAGAGTGGAGAGTAGAACCTCGCAAACATGAGCCGGAATCCCAAAGCTTTGGAGGGTGAGACTTGCAATGGGATGGGAGATTCGGTCATAGCAGCCCTTGGCATCATTCATTGCAACCGCCCCCGAGCGGCGCTTCTGGCGGAGGACATCACAAATAAGCTTCTTGTTGAGACAAGTGTTGATGGCTTTGTGATGCTTCCGGCTGCCATGTTGGTCAACTGCCACCGCGTTGGCCTGTTCAGCATGAGCGAGAATGCGTTTACCGATCATCTTGTTGTTGATCTGGAACTCAGGAGACATCAGTTGGATAAGTCTCATCTTGTCAACACGGTATTCACCAGGTTTCTTGAAAATTTCAACGTCGGTGATAACCTGCCAAGCAGAGGGTGAGAAGCCAGCAAGCAGAGGAGCAGTCCGCATCAGAGTATCAAAGGAATTCAGCTGAGTGTCCAAGGCAAAAGATTTATGGTGGGCAAAACTGAGGCAAGAAGGCTCACCAGCAGTGCGTTCCTTCTGGGATTTCCAGGCAGCAGCATTGTCAGTAAGGCTAACAGAATAGTCAAAGGGAGGCAAGGACTTAATAGCAGCGGGCACTTGAAGGCAAGTAAGAAATTCAGTCAGGTACTGGTCAGTTCCTGAAGGAGGGACGTAAGTGCCGGCAAGGACATCAGCGGAGGAAGGTCCAGTACCCAAGTAGCCGAAGGCCTGAATGAATGAGGGAGACATGGAGGGAGTGTCGAGGCATTGTTGTTGACGGCAGACATTGGAGGCAGCCATGGCTGGCACCATGGCAGATTGAGACTCCAAGACTTGTTCAGTGCCATCGGAGCCAACAGCAACTGCTTTCAGAACAGCAGGCTTTGAGAGGCGACCACGGATAGCGCGAGCAGCGAGCCCTAGATCCCGTTGGAGCCGTTCATGGCGCATGCGTGCCCGAATCTGAGAGGCGCTCTGGTTGTAGGGCTTGCCTTCAGTAAGAAGGGCGTCCACCAAACCTTGGTTGAAGGAGTCTCGCCACGAAGGAGCCAGGACTTTGACAGCACGGTATTGCTTGTAGGCTTGCTTCAAATGGAGGACAGCCGTGGCAAGATCACAGTGTTCACCCTTGTATAAGGAAAGTTTACATGCCAAGCGCTTCACCTTGGTGTGACTGGTGGAGACACCTTGACGAAGCTGCACAATCCGCCTCCAAAAATCTATGGTGTCACGGTAAACCTGGAGCTTGGGGGACCACGGAATCATGCCGGTGCGAAGCCGGCAGAAATGGTGTTCAACAGACAGCCGGATGGAGGCAGAGGTAGCATGGAGGACATCATAGGTAGTGATGAGAGTATCGCGCACAGTGGTATCACCAGATAAATACAGTGCCACTAGGTGCTCTAGCTTAGTCTGCAGGGGGAACACACCAGCAGTAGCAAAGGCATGTTTTACCCGCTTGAGATAGCGCTGCCGAAGGTGAGGGTGGGAAGATTTCAGGCAAGGAAGAGAGGATCGCACAGGAGGTGGAAGATATTTGCCCAAGATACTGCCATTACACACTTCGATCCAGAGCAAGCGATGGTCAGAAACCATGCCGTGCTCACCATCAAAAGCACAGTAACCAGCTTGGATGACATCAACATGCTCAGTAGTCCAAATGGCATCAATGGGAGTCCTGGTAGTATTGCGATTGTGGGTAGCAGGCGGGGAACTTGAAGGGTGGGTAGTTAAGATGGCATCCTTGAAGCCGAGTGCTGTGAGCTCAGAGGAGAGACCGTCAGACCGGACATCAGAATTATGGTCGATCCCTAAGACAACGGAGTCACCTGCCTCTAGGCAAGCCTGAAGGGCAGCTGTGAGGTCACGTCGAAAGAGAATGCGTGGGTTGGGACAGCGAAGATCCTCCTCAGCCTGGAAGTAGCGACAGTGTTGGTTCAAAACAGAGCCAAGGTCCCTGTCATTTTCTACAGGGCAGTAGGCAGAAAAGATGGTAACCGTAGCTTGAGCCCTCCCCTGAAACCGAACAAAAGTCCACCGGCCAAGCCCCGAAGGATCAGCACCGTGGGCAAGCTTGTGAGAATGAAAGAGCCGGTCAATAGTAAACCCCGTACCACCAGGGATGCACCACGTGCCAGTGGATGCCTCATGCTGGTTGCTAGCAAGGAAGGTGAAGCTGGAAGGGTAGGCCTGTTTGATGCGAGAGTGAAAGAGATCACAAAGGGGGAGCTGAGGTTCATTCAGACAATGCTCTGCGTAGAGAGCAACCCCAGCTTTACTTTGAGCAACACGCCGAGAGTTGTGACGGGAGCGAGACATGAAGGCTGACTTCCGCTGGGGACCAATATTTTGGAAGGTGATGAGGGTAGAGTTTGAGGACGGAGACTGGGGAAAAGGATGGCCAAAAGCATCAGAATCTGTAGTCACAAGGATGTCCCCATGAAGATTGGATTGGGCGAGACGGGAAGCAGGAGGAGGCAAGGAATGGGAAGAAGGACTGGAGGAATCCAGGTGGGGATGAGAGTTGGAGGGCATCCCACAGTGCCCTGAATGAGACATACTAACCATGATCAGACACATACTGTGTCTGTCACACGGAAGTGGAAGCGTGTGAGGCATAGGTGTGGAATACAGAAGGCCACAGCAGGTGCTGTGCCAGTAGTGGCAGCACAGGAAGCAGCACAAGGAGAAGAATTGGCACTGGATGCAACCGTGGGTGAAGCACTGGAAGGCATGCCAAGGGCACTACTGGGTGAAGCACTGGGGGGCAAACCGAAGGCATTGCTGGAGGAAGCACTGGAAGTGTCACCTGGTACAGTGCTGGGAGGAACACTGGGTGCAGAGCAGGGTGAAACACTGGGAGCACCAGTTGATGCAGCACTAGGTGGAACACTGGAGGCGACCCTAGGTGAAGCACTGGAAAGCAAGCCAAATGCATGGCAGGAGGAAGCACTGGGAGTGGCGCCTGGTGCAGTGCTGGGAGGAAAACTGAGTGCAGATCAGGGGGGAACACTGCGAGCACCAGGTGATGCAGCACTAGGTGGAACACTGAAGGCAACCCTAGGTGAAGCACTGGAAAGCAAACCAAAGGTATTGCTGGAGGAAGCACTGGGAGTTGCGCCTGGTGCAGTGCTGGGAGGAACACTGTGGGCAGAGCAGGGTGAAACACTGGGAGCACCAGTTGATGCAGCGCTAGGTGGAGCACTGGAGGCAATCCTGGGGGAAGCACTGGAAAGCAAGCCAAATGCATGACAGGAGGAAGCACTGGGAGTGGCGCCTGGTGCAGTGCTGGGAGGAACACTGGGTGCATGTCAGGGTGAGACACTGGGAGCGCCAGTTGATGCAGCACTAGGTGGAACACTGGAGGCGACCCTAGGTGAAGCACTGGAAAGCAAGCCAAATGCATGGCAGGAGGAGGCACTGGGAGTGGCGCCTGGTGCAGTGCTGGGAGGAACACTGGGTGCATATCAGGGGGAAACACTGCGAGCACCAATGGATGCAGCACTAGGTGGAACACTGAAGGCAACCCTAGGTGAAGCACTGGAAAGCAAACCAACAGCCTTGCAGGAGGATGCATTGGGAGTGGCACTTGGTGCAGTTCTGGGAGTAACACTGTGGGCAGAGCAGGGTGAAACATTGGGAGCACCAGTTGATGCAGCACTAGGTGGAGCACTGGAGGCAATCCTGGGGGAAGCACTGGAAAGCAAGCCAAATGCATGACAGGAGGAAGCACTGGGAGTGGCGCCTGGTGCAGTGCTGGGAGGAACACTGGGTGCATGTCAGGGTGAGACACTGGGAGCGCCAGTTGATGCAGCACTAGGTGGAACACTGGAGGCGACCCTAGGTGAAGCACTGGAAAGCAAGCCAAATGCATGGCAGGAGGAGGCACTGGGAGTGGCGCCTGGTGCAGTGCTGGGAGGAACACTGGGTGCAAATCAGGGGGAAACACTGCGAGCACCAGGTGATGCAGCACTAGGTGGAACACTGAAGGCAACCCTAGGTGAAGCACTGGAAAGCAAACCAACAGCCTTGCAGGAGGAAGCATTGGGAGTGGCACCTGGTGCAGTTCTGGGAGTAACACTGTCGGCAGAGCAGGGTGACACATTGGGAGCACCAGTTGATGCAGCACTAGGTGGAGCACTGGAGGCGACCCTAGGTGACGCACTGGAAAGCAAGCCAAATGCATGGCAGGAGGAAGCACTGGGAGTGGCGCCTGGTGCAGTGCTGGGAGGAACACTGGGTGCATGTCAGGGTGAGACACTGGGAGCACCAGTTGATGCAGCACTAGGTGGAACACTGGAGGCGACCCTAGGTGAAGCACTGGAAAGCAAACCAACAGCCTTGCAGGAGGATGCATTGGGAGTGGCACCTGGTGCAGTTCTGGGAGGAACACTGTCGGCAGAGCAGGGTGAAACATTGGGAGCACCAGTTGATGCAGCACTAGGTGGAGCACTGGAGGCAATCCTGGGGAAAGCACTGGAAAGCAAGCCAAATGCATTGCAGGAGGAAGCACTGGGAGTTGCGCCTGGTGCAGTGCTGGGAGGAACACTGTGGGCAGAGCAGGGTGAAACACTGGGAGCACCAGTTGATGCAGTGCTAGGTGGAGCACTGGAGGCGACCCTAGGTGAAGCACTGGAAAGCAAACCAACAGCCTTGCAGGAGGAAGCATTGGAAGTGGCACCTGGTGCAGTGCTGGGAGGAACATTGTGGGCAGAGCAGGGTGGAACACTGGGAGCACCAGTTGATGCAGCGCTAGGTGGAGCACTGGGGGCAACCCTAGGTGAAGCACTGGAAAGCAAGTCAAATGCATGACAAGAGGAAGCACTGGGAGTGGCGCCTGGTGCAGCGCTGGGAGGAACACTGGGTGCATATCAGGGGGAAACACTGGGAGCACCAGTTGATGCAGCACGAGGTTGAATACTGGAGGCGACCCTAGGTGAAGCACTGGAAAGCAAGTCAAATGCATGGCAGGAGGAAGCACTGGGAGTGGCGCCTGGTGCAGTGCTGGGAGGAAAACTGAGTGCAGATCAGGGGGGAACACTGCAAGCACCAGGTGATGCAGCACTAGGTGGAACACTGAAGGCAACCCTAGGTGAAGCACTGGAAAGCAAACCAAAGGTATTGCTGGAGGAAGCACTGGGAGTTGCGCCTGGTGCAGTGCTGGGAGGAACACTGTGGGCAGAGCAGGGTGAAACACTGGGAGCACCAGTTGATGCAGCACTAGGTGGAACACTGTAGGCGACCCTAGGTGACGCACTGGAAAGCAAGCCAAATGCATGACAGGAGGAAGCACTGGGAGTGGCGCCTGGTGCAGTGCTGGGAGGAACACTGGGTGCATGTCAGGGTGAGACACTGGGAGCACCAGTTGATGCAGCACTAGGTGGAACACTGGAGGCGACCCTAGGTGAAGCACTGGAAAGCAAGCCAAATGCATGGCAGGAGGAAGCACTGGGAGTGGCGCCTGGTGCAGTGCTGGGAGGAACACTGGGTGCATATCAGGGGGAAACACTGCAAGCACCAGGTGATGCAGCACTAGGTGGAACACTGAAGGCAACCCTAGGTGAAGCACTGGAAAGCAAACCAACAGCCTTGCAGGAGGAAGCATTGGGAGTGGCACCTGGTGCAGTTCTGGGAGTAACACTGTCGGCAGAGCAGGGTGAAACATTGGGAGCACCAGTTGATGCAGCACTAGGTGGAGCACTGGAGGCAATCCTGGGGGAAGCACTGGAAAGCAAGCCAAATGCATTGCAGGAGGAAGCACTGGGAGTGGCGCCTGGTGCAGGGCTGGGAGGAACACTGGGTGCATATCAGGGGGGAACACTGGGAGCACCAGTTGATGCAGCACTAGGTGGAACACTGAGGGCAACCCTAGGTGAAGCACTGGAAAGCAAACCAACAGCCTTGCAGGAGGAAGCATTGGGAGTAACGCCTGGTGCAGTGCTGGGAGGAACACTGGGTGCATATCAGGGTGGAACACTGGGAGCACCAGTTGATGCAGCACTAGGTGGAGCACTGGAGGCAACCCTGGGTGAAGCACTGGACAGCAAACCCAATGCATATCTGGAGGAAGCGCTGGGAGGGTAGCCTGGTGCATTGCTAGGAGAAACACTAAGTGCAGAGCAGGGTGAAAGGATGGGATCACTAGGTGGAGCCTCGCGGGGGGTACCAGTGGAAGCAACCCTGGGGGAGGCACGGTAAAGCACACTGAAGGCGTAACGGGAAAGAGTTGGAGCCGCGCTGGGTGTAACACTGGAGGCAACCTTGGGTGAGGCACTGGGAAGCAGGGCAAATGTGTTGCTGGGGGAAGAACTTGGAATGACACCTGGTGCAGGACAAGGAGGCAGAGCGGGGTGAAACGCTGGGATCACTTGGTGATGCACCACTGAGCGCAGCACTGAGTGTAGTCCTGGGTGAAGCACTGGGGGGCAAGCCAAATGCGTGGCGGAAGGAATCACTGGGAAAGTCGCCTGGTGCCGGGCTGGGAGAAACACTGGGTGCAGATCAGGGTGAAACACTGGGAGCACCAGTTGACGCAGCACTAAGTGGAGCACTGTAGGCAACCCTGGGTGAAGCACTGGGAAGCAGGCCAAATGAAATGCTGTGAGAAGCACTTGGAGTGACGCCTGGTGCAGTGCTAGGAGAAACAACGGGTGCAGAGCAGGGTGAAATGGTGGGATCCCTAGGAGGAGCCGCGCTGGGTGTAACAGTGGATGCAACCCTGGGTGAAGAACCGGGAAGCACGCCAAAGGTGTTACGGGGGAGAGCGCCTGAAGTAACACCCGGTGCAGGGATAGGAGAAACACGGTGGGGTAGACAAGGCGGGAAGCAGGAGGAGCGGAGGAAGAGGAAGGGTGACTGAGGGATGCAGAGGTGGAATTTGGAGAAGTAGGCATTCCACCAGGCCAGAAGAAAAGGTGCCTAACCATGGTCAGAGGAATACCGTGTCTGTCGCACGGATAGGAGAGAAGCCGGTGCAGAGCTGGTTGAGGCATTGGTATGGCTCAGCTCGCTGATACTGGCGTCGGTGCCGGGAGAAAAAGCGATGGAGGTGAAACCAGAGCGGAGAGGAGAGTTGAGGGCGGTGGGGAGTGTGCTAGCGGGGGACACAATGTCAGCCAAGGCAACGCCTTCAAGAGGGGCAGCAGCCGGAGGGGCACCCAGAACAGAAGTGATGTTGGAAGTGCCGGTTGCAAGAGTAGACATGGACTGGCCATCATCAAAGCCACACCCAGCGCTGTCCTCACGTATCTGAAAAGAGAAGTGCATATCCAGGTCAAAAGTAACAGCGTTGGAAGTGGAGTCAATGGACAGGTCATCATCCACGAGTTCCCAATCACAGACGTCACCACGACCAAAGAAGGGCAGAGCATCCTCCGGCTCCTGGTCCGGTGCAGGGGCATTTTCAACAACCCTTCCTTCAGTGGGATCCCAATGAAAGTCCTCCAACTCAGTGAGACACTCAGTAGAGAACCATTGGCGAACACAAGAGCCATACCGGGCCTCCAGGAAGATAGGAAGAAAGGACAGCATGGCTTGGGCTTCAGCTGAGGTAGTAGTGTTGTACAGGGCCAGGATTTCACCACGGTAGGAGCTGGTGTCAACAGAGAGAAACAGTGGCCAGGACCAGTTGTCCCTAGTACGAATTCCCAGAAGAACACGGCGCAAAGTGGTAGCGCCCAGGCCCTGACCCAAATCGACAGGAAGATCCAGGTCAACCACACCTAGAACAGAAGCAGTTTCATGGGTCTGGATGAACTTGGCTTGCCGGTGCTTAGCTTGACGAAGGGTCTTCAGCTTGGAAGGGGAAAGGCATCGGTCAGAGGGATTGGTAGCAGTCTCAATGAACTTGTAGAATTTACCATCAGGAAGGGAGGCTATATCAGACGCAGAGCAGCGATTGAACTGAGCCTTCAATAGCTTGACAGTCTGAGAACGCTTGGTAGAATCACACAAGATGTGAGCGGCTGGGATAGGAGAGGGGTCAGGGGTTCGTGAATTGTCGAGCCGAATGTTCTTCCGGATGACAGCTATAGGGAAGGCTTGAAACCGAGGATGGGTCTGGAGCAGTGCATTGTAATGATTAAGATCAAAACTCTGCATATAGGAACCGAGCAGGAAACCACAGGTGACAGTAGTGGAGGCTTGAATATGATCGTACTTGAAGTCCATTTCACGGTCCTGGAGGCGCTGAAGGAGAGTGTCAGACAAGAGAGCATCCACTGGGACACTGTGTCCAATATAGAATCGAAGGTGGGGTGCTGCGCGAACCCGGAGCCAGAGGGAAGCAACGTAGAGCTCAAGAGTGCGCCTGTCAGGCAGGGTAGACCAGAGTTTGGGAACGGGCTTAGCCTTGGGGTTAATGCTGGCGCGGGAAGGGAAGCCATAGAGGACCAGCTTCCGATCCACCGACCAGAGCAAGCTAAGTGCATCAGTCAGGGACTCCAGCATTTCGTCGTACAAATCACTAGGGCGGGGTGACATCAGCCAAGGGAGAGAAAGAGTGAAGTAGGAGCTGTAGGAGCACTTGGTACCTTCAGTGACATCAACCGGAGCCCTGGAATCACTGGAGCAAACCCCACGCCGTTGAAGAAAGTGGCCAACAGAAGAAGAAAGGACAGAAGCAGCTCCAACAGAAGGAAAAAAGGAGACAGACCGAGAACCCGGCGCCGGGCTGGAAGATGCAGAGGCAGCTGACGGAGCAGGGGCAGGGGGCTTAGTCTTGAAAAACCAATGAGAGCCGAGAACCCGGTTGGCAGACAGCCACACCAGCCCTTCAGTGCCTGGCAGAAGGTTGCCTTCACAGTACAGGGCATCAAATCATTCGGGAGACATTTTAGCAAGACCAATGAGACATTTCCAAAGGGCTTGGCCGGGAGGGGATTTGGTCCACGCAGCAGAGCCTTGGAAGCAAGCCGAAGCCAGTGAGACCAGAGACTCCACAGTAGCAGTCCTCCAATCGGAATCAGCGGGATTGACCAGGGCATACACCGGGGCGACGGAGAGACGGCACACATCATGAATGGATTTCTTGTCACGGCCATCCTTCTTGCTGAAGAAGTGGGTAGGACTGGGAGAGGCATTCCAAACCCGGGTCTGTGCTGGAGACTTCCGGAGGCGGTGGATGAAGATGGGGTAGGGAAACGGCCATCACCATAGAAACGCCACAGGAAGGAAGCAGAGTGGGCCTGATTGGCAGCGGCCAGAGCCTGTTGACGAAGTGCTTGACGATCCAAGCTGGGGGAGGGAGTCAAGGAAGGGGACTGCGGGAGGAGAGACTGTTTAAGAGCCGTAGCAGGGGCGGGACGCGCGGCAGATGGTGCTGGCTGCTGAAGAGCTGGGGGAGTAAGGACAAGCTGCTTGAGAGCGGGAGGCTGAAGGGGGGGAGACTTAAGGGCTGGCTTCTTAGAATCCTGACGAGTAGCAGGTTTCTTAGCAGACTGAGTAGAAGAGGCCACAGAGGAATCAGAGGAAGAGACAGACATGGAGGTAACAGAGGATTGGCTGGCGGAGGAAGAGGAACAAGCAGACAAGGATGCATCCTTCCGGGGGCGAAGAGAGGAAGGAGAAGGAGGGGCCTGGGTAGGAGCGGGGGTAGGGGGGGAGGACTTCTTCAGATGGGCGCACTTGGGGTAACGAGAGCCAGAGGCAGAGCGGGCAGACGAAGAAGATAGAGAGGGCGTAGATTGGAGCCGTTTCTTGGGGGAAGAAGCAGAGGAGCGGCCCTCAGTAGGCTTAGTAGGAGTGGTGGGGGTAGGCATGCTGGGAATCGTAGTAGGGGAGGCTGATGAGGTACTGGAGTCCGGGAATAGGGATGGGGACGGATCGATTGGAGCGCTAGCGACGGAGCGGCTTGCTGACTGGAGAAAATGGAATGGCGGCGACGATCGACGACGACGACGCTTGCTTCAACGGCGCTTGGCTGTCTGTATCGTACAACCAAAGGAGTCAAAGGAAGCAAAGGGAACACCGTCGGGCGTTTGAAGGACCAAGCGAGAGACCGGAAAGGTTGTTATCTAGAATGTGGATGGGGGGAGACGACAGTCGATTGGCGTCGTGTCGAGCGATTGTCGGCGTGTCGGAGGATGAGCCGGTTACGCTACGTAGAAACTGTACTGGGGCCAGCGTAGAAAATTATGTGTTGTGTTGTCGTCCGATCGGCCGACGAAGGAAATGGATCCAACAAAGCAACCAAAGGAGACAACAAGCAACCAAACTAATAGCGAAAACAGAAGGAGCAAGTCTTAGAAGGTAAGGGTGGGGCCTGGTGTTGGTAGAAACAGGGAGGAAGGGGAGGAGATATGAGAAAGGAAGTCTGTGTAGAATCCTACGTGTTGTGAGTACTGGAAATTCGGAACGTCGGACAATCGTTGCGAGACGCAAAGTTGTGTACGTACGGCCTTTGGTTTGATTCATGATCAATGTGTTCCCCGTCAATGGTTCTTGTTTTGGAGCACTTTGGTGCAATATGGTTTTCTCTTCCACATTTGTAGCAAATGATGGGTCGCTGCCCCTTGTTCAATTTGACATGCTGCTCTCCCTCTGGTGTGTTGGCAGCCCGCACACCTAAAGGAAATCCACCCCACTCTGTTGGAATGAGTGCGCTGGCTTCCCGGAGTTCTGATTCTGGTCATCATTTTTCTTTCCATTTTGTTGCTTGTTGTTGTGGTTGTTACAATCATTTAGTTCGTAGCTTTGGAGCAGGGCATACACGTCATACACTATCTCCGGGATATGATTGGTTTCTTTTAGGAAATCATTGTTCAGATCCCTGCGGCATTGATCGAAACAAGCACCAGTGTGTTTCATGGAAATCAGAGTGTAGAATTGTTTATCGCTCCCTGCATGTTTTTCGTTGAGGTGTTTCATCATGATGCATTCCTGTAACTTGGTACATGACGGATCCAAACCTGCTAGTTTGGCTGCCTTGCATCGTCCAACAAAGTGTTCATAATATTCCGACAGTTGCATCTTGCTTCCATGGAGCTCTGTGATGGCAAATAGGCTCATCGCAATAGTAGTCGGTTTGTGGTCAATTGATGATGTTCTGTTGCAGATTTGTGTGACCAGTCCAAAAAGTTCTGGTTCATCTTGCTCGGTTTCTATGGTTTTGAAGGTTGGCTCTGCCTGAATCTTGTTCCTTAGGTTGAGGGTGAGTTGTCCTCCCACAATTGTGTAACATGCCGACAGATTCTTCTTTAGATTTGTGTTGGCCTCGTTGTAACCTTTCATGTCGAGCTTCCGCGGTTCATGTTCGTGGTTGGTATGTTTTTCAAAATCAACTTTCAAACCCCACTCGAATGGCTTCCTCTTGTAACCAATCAGTGTCTGCACTCCTTGTTTGTTAAGCGAGACAGCCTCACTCATAGTGTACTTCTTTCCGGCATAGTTCAGTAGCTTCTCCTTCGAGGTCATCCACTTTGTGTTCATACCTTTTCCGTAGTAGAATATGTGGTCCTCCAGGCCTGTTGTCTCACCTTGGAACCGCTTATTGTATCCATTGTTCTTACCTTGGGTTTTGCCCTTTCCCCATGGTTTCTTGTCAGTATCGGGTCCCAATTTTGCGTCCACCGCATTTCCTTTGGATCCCGGTTCTTTTGACATGTTTTCTTTGTTAGTTACTTACTGTACTACCCCTTTTAATTATTTTGTGTTGATAATCCATACGTTCGCAGCTACAGCTTCACTATGTGATGAATTTGCAGATAGAGGTTGTAGGCACAGATAGTGTGATAATAAATATTCTTATGTACCGGTACGTTCTGAAGTGATAAAAATTAAAAGTGAGCTCTTGGTTTGAATGTCTCCTTTGTGATGATAACTTGTATATGGTGATTTGTTCACGCCTTCCTCAGGTAAAATGTGCTCCGGGTATGTATTATGCATTCCTATATATTACAATATATATGGTGAGATACATGTGTTCTGAAATTCCAATGTTCTGTTCTTCTTGAGTTTCGGTTCTTGGTTCGCCGTATCGGCTTGTTCGTACGTCCAACAAACTCTTCGCCTGAATACATAATAAAATCTAATACATCAAGAAAGTAAGTTACTTCGTACTTTGGTTACAAACAATCACTTTCTCGTACTCTTTCGAATACCAAGTCCTCGCAGACATTTCGAATAGTTTAGTGTAAGGAATATGGTCCTGAAAGATCAACTTGTTCACATGTCGTACCTCATGTCTACTTTGCCGTACTAGCATCCCAGGCTTCCTTCAAGTGAATCGTAAAAATGCGAAGTACTTCGTAGTATAATAATTGAAAAATATATCTTCATTCATCAAAGTAATATCACTCATTACATTCATGTAGGCCAAATACTACATCCGGATACCAACTAAGTCCAATGCACCAGCTACACCTGATGCTGCTCGTTTCGCCTGGGACTTCACGCTGTTGCCGATTGTGGCGATGCTGTCACCCACACCGCCACTGTACGATCCGTCATCGGTTTCATCATTCCTCTCACCATTGTGTTCATCGCCGTCCCAATGGTTCCCTCTCACTTCGTCCACGCAACGAAAGATCTCGGGGATGATTGCACCGATGTCCCCTTGGTTCTCTTTTAGCACCATGTCCTTTTTCTTACGAAACCACGGCGCTTCGTCGAACACGGTCAAGTTTTCAATGATATAATTCTCCGCGAGGGCTCCTATGAGCATTTCACAAGTTCGCTCCTTCACTTTTATGTTGGAGTGATTGATGTTCAATACTGTCTTGAGAGAAGCATTGCCTGACAAGGTACGGGCAAGCTCGCATACCGCACTGTTTGTTTCCGAATGGTTTCCAGGAAGAAGAGAGAATTCAAGGTGTTGGATTCCAGTGTTCTTGCGGAGTGCGGAGGCAAGAAGCTTGAAGGTGCGAGGCCTCATTGGGGGCTCTATGATAAGCTTCTTCAGCATTTTGTTCTTGGGGACACTTTGAACCATTTCCATCGCATGCAAATTATCCACAGTGAAGTCGTTTGCTACGATAGTGAGCGATTCGAGGGTGCGACTGCTGAAAAGAATGTGAAAGGGGAAGCTCTCATTCATCTCCAAAGTAAGGTCTCGCAGTTCTGGCAATTCGGCCAAGATGGTTAGCAAACGCTGCGATATCGCACCCTTGGAAACGTTAATTCTAATCGTATGCAAATTGTGGTTTTGCCACTGAGTGAGTGCAACGAAATGTATATCTTTTTCATGAAAATTCTCCAAGTTGAGTATTTCAAGGTTTGAAAGCGATCGCATTGTCTTGAAGAGAAGACTTATGTCTTCTGTATTTCTCCACTGATTTGAACTTCCATCCAAAGAACGGGAGGCATGAAGTTCCCTGATTTGCAAGTCGCCCGTTAGACTCTCCATTATTCTCCGGAAAGCAGGTTGTTCGTATCGATCGATGCATAGTTTCAGTATTGAATCTGAGTCTTCGCCGTCACCATCGACGTGTTCGAGAAGGGAAATATTTTGCAAGGAAACTGGCTCTGTTCTCGTTCTCCTCGTTTGAGTCCGTATCGGTGTCGAGGCATCCGATGGGATACTCAGTGCTTCCTGGCTTTTGGAAAGAAATGACGCTGACAACCGCTGACAGGATTTGTAGGACATCGCACTAGTGTTGAGTGCGCTTTCGATGAGTTCGAAAGAGCGTTCCTTGGCATTGACAGGTTCCTCGGCCGATTCCTTGTTCGGCATTGAGACGTCTTGGGGAACCTCATCGGGTGCCACACGAAAATCAGGTTGGTGACAAGCCATGATGGTTCTTCTAACTTGTGAAATATTCGCCTCAACGCTTGTTCGCATGCCGGGAGGCACCTTGGACAGTAAACGTTCCCAGTGAGAGGGTTCTTTTTGTTTGCCATCATTGTTGCTCTGTTTTAATTCAGCCTCCTCAAGTGAATTAGTATCGGTCTGGCCTTTAGCATTGGTCTGAACGGGACAAGCAGGGAGAGACAAATAGCTTGAATTAAGAAAACTGTTCGTACCACCTTGAGAAAAAGAAGCGTGCTGCTCCTTGTTGACACATTCATCAGCAAAGAGTCTGGGAAACCCGTGTGAATCTAATTTGGATCCTTCTTTTCCTTCGTAAACATCATCCTCGTGTGCACTGACCCAGGAAAGTAGTTTCTGTTCATCATCGAAAGCAGTTTTGTTCCAAATATTGGATTTGTCTTCGCCGTTTTGTCCTCGATGATCACCAAAGTCATCCCCCGACCAGTTGACTCTTTCTGCCTCACCATTTTTTGCACTCTCTTTCCCCTCTGCGTCGTTCTTATTCGACAACTTACCCCCCTTTGGTTCGTTCTCAAACAAGATCTTTAGCGCGACGTTCTCTCCCTCCTCTGATGCATCAAAGCCTGGCTTCCGCTGCGATTCAAACCCATCGCTCTGGCGGACATCTTCCCACGAATTGTCGTACATGGGTTCGAAATAATCTAAAATGTTAATGTTCTGATTTGAAGGCGAAGAACACGATGCTGAAATCGGCACGTTCGGAGATCCAGCGTCAAAGTCCATAACTTTTGTTGGACTGGCTTTCTTTGCTGTTGTCGCGATACCCTTCTGCTTGGAAGATATGTATTTATTTTGGCTGAGACCGTTGTTATGAGTGGGGGGCAACCTATTTTTCCTGTCTTTGCCGACATCGTTGCAAAATTCGGGTTCGTTCAGCATTGCCTGTTGAAACATCTCGAAAGACGCTTCCCTCATATCCAAGTCGGCGCTGTCATCGACGTCTCTCTCAAATTCCACCTTGCCGGGGACGAGGTCGACGACCTTCATCTCGCTTCGTTGTCGGCACCCCAACAGGTTTCGATTGAGGGTGCACTTCGCCACTTGCCGTAGCACGACCTTCGGCTCTTTTAAGGCTTACAGAGTTGAATGACCCTAACAATAGTTTGCTATCACAACTCTGTGGTAATTGCGTTGCATCATTGATACGCCATAATATCAGTACGGTTCGATACAAGGACAGCAATGGAGAGAACGGAAAAGTTGACAACCCTGGGAACAAAGAAAGAGTTCCACAAAATTTACGAGTAACTAAGCGGGAAAGGCACGCTGGCTTCATTTTTAGTATCAATGATCACGTTCAGTTGGCGGTAATTGTGGCGCTCGGATTGCGAAACGGAGAATTTTCTTTCGGCACGCTCTCTGAACTAGTCTGCATCCTCTCTCTCTCTGGTCAAGCCATGCATAGTAACAAAACCTTAGTCATAAGCGTTAACTAAGCGTTGGACGAAAATGACCAAGGCTTATGGTATTCCTCTTTATCGGTCAAACTTGTTGAACTTGTGTACCGGTAAGTTGTGCTCGTGCGTCCTCCACCGCCCAGAAGAATTTTGAATTTTGAATTAAATACCGGTACGAGTAAGATTATTGTACTACCGCTACCATATTATCGTAGATACGTATGAGTTCACGTTCTACCGTACGGTACATGCGACCTGCAATTTGCAATACTACCGGGTACGAAGGCACCGTACGTGGCACGTTGCGTACAGCGTACTGAGCCTAATTTAGTCTCTCTTTTTCCCAGCGTTTCATCTACTACCGGTTGTAGCAATTGTAATCCTGGCGACTGACCCGATCGAATCGGGATGATCCAAGGATGAGGTCTGGAACCTTCCGAATCAGCTTTTTCACTGCGCGCGCGCGCAACTAGCTGGCAACCAAGCAGTTTTAGTGCCACTCTTGCTTGCTACACACTGGTTAGGTACTGAATAAGTACTTCGTAGTAGTAGTACATCCGGCATTGGATTAGTCATGTTTATATATGTATCTTCATTACTATGTATATATAGTGTGTTGCGACCAGCACCTTGCAACGACCATTGAGTACCAAATCATGCTTCAGGTTTTTGTTGACCTTGTGCTACCATCAACTTACCTTCAACTTACCGTCAACTTACCAAGAACTATGGTAAGTTGTTGGTAAGTTGTTGGTAAGTTGTTGGTAAGTTGTTAGTAAGTTGTTAGTAAGTTGATGTTAATGAGTCATGGGGACTGGGTCCGGACGTTCGGCCTTAATTAATCGCGGACTGAATTTTTGTCTTTGGTCATAGGAACAAACAACAGCTGTGCTGCTTCTGGAACCTGTTTCGATTTTTTTCTCCATCACTCACTTTTCTTTTCTTGCAAATCGATGTATCAACAATGGCAAGAAATGCGACAAAGAAGGGACCAAAACAACTAGACCAAGAGAAGCATCCTGATTTAGTATATCAACAGCTAGAGCTTTCAAAGCGCCTTGCCTGCTATAACTTTTGGCGGTATCTGTATACAGAAGCAGAAGAGGGGTGGTCACCAACTGACAAGCCAGGATCCCTCTGGAAGTGTTGTAGCTCAAATTATATCAAGCAAAATATCAAGCAAACAAGCTGGGCAAAGATAGGAAAGGTAGGCAGGCCTAAGTCATATTTGTGTTGTGCTGTTCTACAGATCGGTCTCGTTTCTTGGAATTCCACCACATGCCGGCAACATATTACTCACACCATTTTGTATGGCTATGGCCACCTTTGCTCAAGATCTACACAGCCGCAGAATCACACTAGTGGGCCCTTTGAAAGAACAACAAGAACGACACTCATTGTTTTGTGGAAGGCTTTCAGCAGGAGCCGAATCAGAGTCAGAATCGGAGTCAGAACACTCTGTATCCTCTCATCAAGAAGAAGAAGAAGAAGAAGGAACAATGCAAAAAAAGTCTGTTCAAATGGCTGCTAGTCCCGGAAGCCCAGCAAGCCCTGGACCTACTGATATCCATGCCAACCTTAAGCGCCTCTCCATCCAGGGGCCAATCCAAACAGTTTCTGGATCGTTGCTGTTGCCAGTGAAAAATACGGACCTTTGTCGGCATCAAATTCAATAAAAAAGCCGACAAGAAAATATGGCGATGACCGAGGTGCAAAATACAAGATACAAATATTCCGATGATTGAGCCTTAGAATCAAACGCACCTCCACTACTCGAAAATCCTTAAGTGGTAAAAATGATATCACCTAAGGCTACAAACAAAAGAGGTTAATCGGTTAGAAACAAGACATCTCCAAAGACCCGATTGATAAGTAAACACTTGGATTCCTTATGTGCATTCAAAACCAATATCCTTAATATCCCGTGAGGAAAGTACTTATTGTAATCATGAAAATCAATACCGATTCCGAATGGGCATCATTTATCTTCCTACTCAATGAACAAGCATAGGCCCATCAAACAAACAAAATACTTAACCTCGTAAATGACCAATACCATTGAATGACCGATACAGTAAGACCAACACGACACTAATACAGAGTAACAACAGCAACAGCAGCGACAATATTGGTACGATGGAGACAGTAACAAATAACCAGGGAAGATCTCTACCATGTAAAATACAGCAGAGAGCCCCAAAAATACGTAGTAAAATAAGAGCCTCTCTCTGAGCTCACATCTCTTTAAATTTTAATTATCCTATCCTTTTGGTTGATTTTTAGAGTAACAACAGGTTATAAAGCCCTTATAACTTACACTTGTGTCCTGCAAGAGCACTAGTGTTTACCTTAAGCTACTTATCTCCGGCCGTTCAGCACCTCCACTGCCGGTTAACTCCAGAGGAAAGTGTGTGCTTAGCTCCCTGTGCGGCACACCATTCTTGGCCTCCCCCCATCTCATTATTTCTTTCTCTCTTTTCACCTCCCTGCTCGTGAATCAAGGGGTGTGATACCGATCCTTCTACAAGAATCTTCTTTTGTAATCCAGGACCAAGCACCGGTTAATCGCATAACAATAACACCAACAACGATTGTTTCTCCGACAATGGTCACCAAGGTTAATTCGACGATCGCTTGTTTCTCCGACAAACGTTCCGGACGACACAACTGTGACGGACTCCACAAACTCTGAACAAATACATCGACATGGACTACCAATTCACCTACAGGAATCTTCTTCCAAACATATACCAAAGACATCGATCGATCGCCGGTTCATTTCTCCAACGAACGTTACACCGGGTAACGCAGAAACAACGACGATTCATCACCGATTAATCACACCGTAACGACGGATCAATTAATTACATCAACAACGATACCAACCCCATTTGACTGGACTCCAATCTTTGGAATCGAATTCCGATTTGCAAGTGCTAGCAACCCAACTGCGGCCACATCCCTTAACAAAGCATACTCTGAAATCATTGGCAAAGATGAACTCTCAGAATTCTTTGTGACCCGCGAAGATGAAGAAGAAGAAGGACCACTAGAAATAGCACCGGATCCACAGCTCCACATCCTAAATTGTGTTGCCAAAGCCATTGCTATCAATCTCATAGACCCACCGGACAAGGTAACCAAGGGCAACATTGCCAATCTCCTCAACAAATGTGTTATCAAGCATGTCAGAAACAATGGATCCAACAAGCGGATGCGATGCAAGACAGAATTGATGCCGCCGCTAAGCATGCAATTCAAACCAACACTGATGAAGAACCCACAGTTGTAATAGAACTCACCATTACACATTGGCGATTAAAAAAATGGCGTTCTGATCTATTCATGGAAGCATACACCGGGGAACCACCACCAACTGATGATGCCGATGTGAACAAAACCAATGATGCAGGCATACAAGACACACCTCCTGCCGGAATGAGCCAGCTGACCGACCTACTACAGCAATTGGTCAACAATGGAAACAACAATCGCAACGCCGGCACCAACAACCAAGTTGACCTACCATGGAATCCTGCAACCTTACCCCCAACAGTCAATGCTAGATACAACAAAAAAGACAAATTCCTTACCAGCAATGAAATGAAATACTTTGAAATCACTTCTACAGATGCAACGGGAAATGAAACAACTGTCAGACAAAACTACTACCTACACAACCTAGGCAGTGGTAGAAATGACCAACGCCTCATCACAAGGAGTGGAGAGTGCTTTGATCTAACCAGAGCTTCTGACAAGTCCAAGGAAGCAGGAAGAGACAAATTGTTTCTCTCAGGCTTCCCACAACTAAAGAATGAAACGGACCCTCAGGTCCGAAAGTGGTACAGAGAGGTCACAGCCCATGCACAGCAGCATCATATCTACATCCATCCATATTACCTCTAAAGACGCAAAGTGGATCATCTCAGAGGATTTGCCATTGGAGATAAATTCCCACATGACCTACCTGCATGATCTGAATTTGCTATTCACGAATGGGGAAATATTATTTATACTGCACTCAGAACTGATAAAATCATTCCTGATTCATGCACAAGTATGAATGCCGCCATTCAAAGCTTCGAGGGAGGACAAGGATACGAGGCACTGTACACTGTGATTGCACAGACACATCCCAACTCCAAAAGACCATCTAATATAGGACAAATGGTAAGGAACCCTCCAAATCAAGATACCAGTGAGTCACTTGAGGAATACTACTTTTGTTACAAGGATTATTTGAGACTTAGAGTCTTCCTCCACAACCAATCCAGCACAATCAGTTCAATAGAGGAAGTTAGCAATCTTATTGAAGGAATCACCCTCTCATACAAACTCTTTAAGAAAACAGAAGACAAACACAAATCAGATGACCAATTCAAAAGGGACAAATATAAAGCAGGTCGGCTTCTACAAACTCTCCAAACATATGAGCAAGAAATCAAGGCTGAGAAGAAGTACAAGGACAAAACCTCCAAATCAAGCCTGCCCAAGCAATTGTCTACCACAGGAACCAGACCAGGTCCTCGCCGCAGTGATAGGTTCCAAAAACGCGCTGGCAATAACACTGTCAGAACACCTTCCACTCTAACTTCTCACTCGATCAGTCTGATTGACTCACTTGGATACCCTGAAATGGATGAAGCGTCTGACAATCCATTCCTCCATCAAGCATATTGCAACGCCATCACTGCATTTGACAAAGATCCCAGCCTTTTCGACACCTCCAGGAAATGTATTGTTTGCCACACCTCTGGTCATAGCTTTGACAATTGTCCTGCCCTGCAAGATGTTGAATCTCTCAGGAAACGTAGGATCGCAACTGCAGTTTTCATAAGCAAAAGCAATAGGGAAACCCAACAGCTCTTGGATTCTACTCAACGCATCTCCAAGATCAACACTGAGGATGAGAACCAGGATGAGGAATCCTCAGACAATGAACCAGAAGACCAAAAAATTTACCAAGGCCATGAATAGACAGACTTTCTTGCAGCCAGACCACGGCACCTCAAGATGATCCTCAAGGATTTGACAATGCCACAGCATCACCAATGGAAGGCTCATGCTCCTCCTTGGACTCCAGCAGTGTCAGTTCATATGAATCCATTCAAACTGGTGCGGTCAACATGATCCCTAGGGATACCGTTCAACCATCCATCCCAACTGATGTGTATTGTGATATGGAAACACTTGAAGTTACCACCCCTACATTGGAACCACATTTGGAAACCAATGGAGATCCCAACTTTGACTGTGATAATCCCACCATACTTGATGCCAACTCTGTCAAGCAACTTGTTCCAGCAGATCCATTTGCAGCTGCATCATACTTCCAACAAGGCAAACACGCACAGCTAGATACGGGTGCCAAAGTTTCTTGCACAAACCGACTGCATATTCTCCATGATTACAAACCTTACACCAAGCTGAGGAAATGTCCAGTTAGGCTAACAGCAGCAATTGGGGGCAAGGCATCCAGTTGCATCCCAGAAGGGTCCAGTTACGTGCACATACCAGCCCTGAATGATAGAGGCTACATCAGTGTTTTCTTCTACTATTCCCCATCGCTTTTGTCAACATTGCTGAGTGAGAATGATCTCTGTGGCATGACATCTTGCATGAGGGGCCAGTTCAGTGCGCAGTCCATACACAAAGCCTTCACTGACACCCATGGCTCCTCCACTCAAAAGAATGGTAACCTCACCATTATTTGTCACCACAAACACAGCACTGCCAAAAGCGTCGTCCTTCATGGAGCTATCATTGATGGTCAATGTTATACCCATCCATTGTTGATCCCAGATGTAGATCTGGAATCCCCATATGCAAATTGTGCCACCTCTTCAGCCTATGCCTTAGCAATTGACATGGAGTTTAAAGAAGCTTGTGAACTAGCCTCCAAGGAAGCAATCAGCAATTACAGATATGACATCTACACAAACCTTGTCACCCTTCAAAAATGTACTGAAGCTGCTGGAG
Organism: Pseudo-nitzschia multiseries; assembly: GCA_037355745.1. Taxonomy (NCBI): domain Eukaryota; phylum Bacillariophyta; class Bacillariophyceae; order Bacillariales; family Bacillariaceae; genus Pseudo-nitzschia; species Pseudo-nitzschia multiseries. The sequence goes on along the minus strand of CM074787.1, from coordinate 11,618,335 downwards.
GAAAACCTGACTCCAGTGACAAACCCTGGTTTGATGCAAAATTGTTCTTTACCAAGATTGCTGACAGAGAAATCCCTATTCAAGCCATCAAAGCAAAGACCTCCAAGCTCCTCTGGCACCAAAGACTTGGCCATCCCTGTGATGCCTTCTTATAAAACGCCCACAAATACATTCTTGGTGTTCCAAAGTTCAAACAGCAAACAAGCACCCTCAACCAATGTCCTACCTGCATTCAATGCAAGCAAACTAAGTCGCCTGCCGGGTCCCATTCTACAAGGAAGACTACTCATCCCTTTCAAGGTTTGTCTATTGACTTTGCTTTTTCAGAAACCAAATCATCCAACAGTAAATGAAAGCGTGACTATGAAGGCATCCATGGTGAGACAGCTTGGATTCTCATCACTGATCATTTCACTGGTATGAAATATGGTGACACCAGAATCTCCAAGGCAGCGCCACTTCATTGGCTTGAGAATTTCTTCTCCCAGCACAACCCAACTTGCGCCAACAAGTATGTAACAGTTGACCAAGGTGGCAAACTCTATCACAATCCGGATATCTGAAACCTATTCTCTGCTTTTGGATACTCCATTTTTCCAACTGATGCTGATGCTTCACATCAAAATGGTACTGTTGAAAGAGCCCACCGGACCCTTGCTAACTCCATGAGGACCATGCTCAGTGGTGCCAATCTCCCAGTCAAATTCTGGCCTTTTGCCTTCTACCATGCACTGCGCTTGTCAAATGCATTCCCTGAAGGTAACCAACACCATTCACCCTTGGAATTGGCAACTGGTCAAAAAGAAAATCTCACTGACTTCAGAACCTTTGGGTGCCGCGTTTGGGTTAGACCTCCAGCAAGAAATCAGTCAAGCTCAAACCCAATGCAAGGAAAGGCATATTTCTGGGTTTTGTACCATACACTACCAGAAACATTCTTTGGTATGATACAAAAACACATCGTGTCAAAATTGCCACCTATGTCAGGTTTGATGAAGGCATGAATGACCTACCACTTTCTGACCTACCCACCAACGTCAAGCACCTCCTCCGGACTGATGACAATTTGCCTCTTCCACCAGAGATTTCCGATTCTCCATCAAACCATTTGCCGATCTCACCAATCTCAGGCTCACTGTTTCCAGTACCTGTACTGATCAAGCATTTGGTCTCAGGTATGCCAACGATTCACTCCTGGGACGAGCATATGTCACTGACATCCTTCCCAAAAGCCCTGCATCCAAGCTCTACTCCTCTCGTAAGAAGTCCCTTTCCAAGCTCCGTGGTGCTTATATTGTATCTATCAATCACAATCGTGTGTTCACTGCTGCTGATGTCACTTCAGCCCAGCATGAATCACACCATCGAGGGGTGAGGGAATCCATAGATACACCTATTACCTTTGCACTTGAACAAAGATTATCTATGAAGGAAGTCAGGAAACATTTGAACGAATGTGGCTTATTTGCTCCCAATACATCCTGGAAGGAACCCACTGACGAAGAAGATCCACTATTCTTGGACTGGATTTCCTCCATTGAAACCATCAAGCGCATTGGCACCAAATACAAGAAGCTGACACAATCAAGAATCAACCAGGTTGACACCACTGAAGCCCTCCATGCCTCCATCCAGAAACACCTGGCACCAGCTGAAGATGTCATGGATGTTGTCATTCCCACTATTGATATCGCGTCACTCAGAGCCATCACCAAGCTTCACAAGGCAGGCAATCATGCATTACCACTAGATGCAGATTCACTACCAACCAAACAAACTGAACTCTTAATCAAGGCCATCAATTCAAAGGAAACCACACCAGAAGAACAAGCACTAGGCCACTTCACTCAAAGGAACCTCAAGTCATTATCCACATGGACTGAATGGGAAGCTGGAGAGCGAAAACAACTTGATCAGTTTGAAGACATGGAAATGTTTGGATCACCAATCCCATATCCAAAGATCCCAATAACATCATTCTCAGGCCCCATTGGCAATACAGTGTCAAAAGGAATGGTGTCAGACAAGCAAGACAATGCTGCAATGGAAGCAAATATGCAGCTCCGACTCTGCATGCCATTGCCTTGTCATATTCATCTTGTGTTGAGCATCCCATTCAACGATTGTTCTTTGCCATTGCATCATCCCTAAACCTCAAGGTCTATGGAGGTGATGCTGCAGATGCATATGCACACAGCCCAGGACCCAACATCTCTACTTACATGACTATAGATGATGCATATGCAGAATGGTACAAACACAAGCATGGCAAAGATATAGACAGAAAATTGGTACTGCCAGTCCTTTGGGCACTCCAAGGCCATCCTGAATCTGGTCTCCTATGGGAAACCCACACCAACAAGATCCTGAAGGGCCCTGATCTCAACTTCAAAACCACCACACATGACAGGACAATCTACACAACGGTTTTTGAAGGTGAAACAGTCTACATGCTGAGACAGGTTGATGATTTTGCGCTAGCCTGCACATCAGAATCCATATCTGACAAGATCTATGACATTATTGGTGAGAAACTTAAGCTACCTAAAGAAGACATTGTTCCTTTCACCAAAATGGGATTGCTTGAAGACTTCAATGGAATTGATGTCAAACAGACAGCCGACTACATAGAAATGTCCTGTGCCAATTACATTGACAGAATCATGAGATCTCATGGTTGGGAAACAGATTCTAAAATGAAGCCACACTCCAAACCATCAGCCCTATTATCAACTGAGGTACTGCTGAGTCAGCTACAATCACATACAAATGGACCACTAGAAGGCACCAAAGAACATGCTGAATTGCAATCCACATCTGTTTTCTCCTACAGGACACTCTTGGGTGAAATGATGTTCGCGCACATTAGTTGCAGGCCAGACATTGGGTATGCAGTGACACTGATGTCAAAATACAGTTCCAACCCTACTACTTTCCACTATTCCAGTCTGAAGAACATAGCTTGATATCTCAGAACAACCAGATCCTGGGGTATTAGGTTCTACAGACCAAATGCTGAACCATCCCTGCCTCCAGGGGTGCCATATGATGACTCAGTCCAAGATGCCTCACTTCCGCAATATCCTGAAAATATCAAGCAAAGCAAGTTGATGTGTTTTGTTGATGCAGCATATGGAAATGATCCAAAACATTGCAGGTCCACCACAGGCTATGTTTTCACTTATGCTGGTGGAGCAATTGTTTATCGATCCAAAGCACAATCGCTCACTGCACAGAGCTCTATAGAAGCTGAGTTCATTATTATTTTCCTTCTGAATCCGATCCGTTGAGAGTCTGATTCAAGGGTTTCTGAGGAACAGCAACGCTGCGTTAGTGTGTTAGTAGACAAACGATTGTACTCTACGCGTGAAAATTGTGTTTGGATACTTTCGGCAACGGATAATCGGACTACAGGCGAAGCTAGGGAGACGCCAGATCTCTTCTTGCTGTGACTTATTCAGATTGCAGCGAGACAGACCTTAGTATGTAGATTACAAGTAGTTGGTAACAACTAGTGTGAATTTTGGGATTTAAATCAGTTGAATGTTAAAAGTATGAGATAAAGTGAAATCTTGCTGAGATGCAAGATATCTCTTTTATTGAGATGAATACGTTGCAACTGCTGTTGCGTAGTGCTGGGATTACTCGCTGATTATTTCCGTACATGTATTGGTCGTTGACCATATATATCTGTATGCATGTATATGTATTGTGTGAGAATCGCACGCCAACGGTTTTCTTCTCTTGTTCCGTTAGGAAGACTTCATGATATGTTTATCATTAAGGTCAGGAATTGCTCCCGTAGCTCGTGTGATATTTTATGAAATCAGAGTTTGCTCACCGAAGAACAATGACAATATTGTAAAACAGGGATTGCTCACCGTTGATGCGCGATGGGAATCGATGCGCCGTGGGAATCGATATGCCGTGGGAATCGATTACTTAGATTGATACGGGACTCATTGATTTGTACGAATAGGAAATCTACCCTCTGATAGCTTTGGTACTTCTGGTCACGAAAGGAATTTAATATTCATTGCTGCAGTCACAGCAACCAAAGCAGCAAGATATCTCAGGTCTATACTCAATGAACTAGGTTTTGTGCAAGTTGGACCAACTCCGATCTACAAAGACAATGCATCAGCAATCGAAATTATCAATGCCCAGAAACCAACTGAAAGAACCAGACATATCGAAATCAGATTCTGTGCAATCCAAGCATGGAAAGAAAATGGAGAAATCAAGATGATTCATATTCCTGGAGTTATCACCCCTGCTGATGATCTAACCAAGCCATTGGGATGGATCTTGCACGCCCGACATGCAAGATACATCATGGGACACTACCCAGATTAAAGCATTTGCATTAAGACGCGGATGAACTGGACCGGATTCATTTGACGATTTGATCGAGGAATCGTAGTATTGCCGAATCAATTCGATCCAAACGATCGATCGATCGATAAACTCAGATTCAATCCAGGTTAAATGACCAATTTCCACATGAATGAAGGTTAACCATCCATAAACCGACCGTAATCCAACACCCAGTAAATAGCATGTTGGATCAAGGGGTGTGTTGTTGGCGAAAAATACGGGCCTTTGTCGGCATCAACTTCAATAAAAAAGCCGACAAGAAAATATGGCGACAACCGAGGTGCAAAATACAAGATACAAATATTCCGATGATTGAGCCTTAGAATCAAACGCACCTCCACTACTTGAAAATCCTTAAGTGGTAAAAACGATATCACCTAAGGCTACAAACAAAAGAGGTTAATCGGTTAGAAACAAGACATCTCCAAAGACCTGATTGATAAGTAAACACTTGGATTCCTAATGTGCATTCAAAACCAATATCCTTAATATCCCGTGAGGAAAGTACTTATTGTAATCATGAAAATCAATACCAATTCCGAATGGGCATCATTTATCTTCCTACTCAATGAACAAGCATACTAGGCCCATCAAACAAAATACTTAACCTCGTAAATGACCAATACCATTGAATGACCGATACAGTAAGACCAACACGACACTAATACAGAGTAACAACAGCAACAGCAGCGACAATATTGGTACGATGAAGACAGTAACAAGTAACCAGGGAAGATCTCTACCATGTAAAATACAGCAGAGAGCCCCAAAAATACGTAGTAAAATAAGAGCCTCTCTCTGAGCTCACATCTCTTTAAATTTTAATTATCCTATCCTTTCGGTCGATTTTTAGAGTAACAACAGTTGCCATATCCAATGATCTCCGGTCAATGGGAGGTCTGGGATCACAAGCTCAAGGTCTTGAATGGCTACTGTTTGATGAGGATGCTCCTTCACAGTGGCACAAAGGAAACCGGCTACTCTTTGGACTGCTGGGTTGATGAAAGGACCTTGAAGATCAAGCTCAAGTGGCCGATTTTCATGCAGAATGCTCTGTTTATGACCGGCTTGGACGTTAGCTTTGATGCCAATGGCAACGTCATTGAAAATTATCCAGAAGGACACCAAGTTTACACAGAAATGGGGAAGAACTCGAAAAACTTGGAAAAAGAAGATGGGTTCGTTTATTCGGAAGGCTTGTTCCGATTCAGGAAACCTATGGATCAGGCAGAAGACAAGTACAAGGCCGAGGTCTTTGAGTGTCCTGTTGATGCAAATGGTAACAAAGGAACTATCCTCCAAATTGTTTTCCTTGAGAAGAATGAGGATGCCAAAAGACCCTTTGCATCTCCTGTGGCAATTTGGCAATCAAGCATTTTTTTAGTAAGTCTCAGCAGCAAGTACAGCAGCAGCTCCAGGCACAGAAAGCGCTCCAGGTGCAGCTCCAGGCTTGGATCTTGTAACAGCAGCAGCTCCAGGCTGAGCTGCGACAGCGGCGGCGGCGGCAGCAGCAGCAGCAGCGCAGACCTCAAATTAGAGATGATATGACTATTAGTAGTAAGAGGGCAAAGACTAACAATTCTGCTGCTGCTGTTGCATTCTCCCAGCCTAATCCTGACCAAGGACTACAGCAGGAAGTTTCTCAGCATGCAGTTCGCCCGGTTTCTCAGCATGCAGTCCCTGACGACAACATTAGTAGCAGTAGTAGTTCCTTCGATTCAACTGATTCATCAATTGCTTCTTCTGGAATTGATCCAATAAAGACCTTCTCTGAAGCGAAATTCTACCTCGATGATCTAGAATCATGTTTCTTGAAGTGGCAACATGGATAACAAGATAGTAGCAGTAGTATTCCAATTTTTCTAGAAATTTCGACTGTTTTTTATTACGCGGGACAGCCAGAGGGGATCGCAGCAAGTGCAAATGCGAGTGCGGGTGCGGGTGCGGCCATCCCAACAAAATCGACAACGGGAACTGGAACGGGGATCCAGCAGAACGCCGTGGCTGTGGCTCCGCCACAGGGGGGAGCTGGCTTGTCCCGGGCGGCGATGCGGCGCAAAAAGAAAAAGCAAAAGACCACCACCACCACTACTGCGACGACCGAACGGGAACCGGAATCGCCAAAGCCAGCGGCCTGGGAATCCCAAGCCAAAGCCGCGCTTGTTGTCTCGGAATCCTTGTTGCCCGAAATTGTTCCGCGCAATACTACTGGTGGGGACTATGGTACCCACCGGGACAAGTAGTCAAAGCAAAATCGAAATCGAAATCAAAATTGAACCCGAACCGGAACCCGAAGGGGCAGGCGCCTTTTTTGCACCTCGACAACAACTCCCGTTGGAAGAGTTGGAGAGATAGGTGTGTTAGTAATGTTAATAGAAATTGGTGCAGTAGTTTTTTTTTTCTAGAGAGGAAGAAGTATGCTATTTTATTGAGGCTTAGAAGTAGTTTACATCATATTCAAGTCCATCTTCAAAGGTGGTCTCACCACTTGCAAACTTGAGCTGGGTAATAACAGCAACAGCTTCAAAACATATCTTATGCTTCTGCTGCATCATCCCCTGTCTATTTGATTTCATGTGCCGGAAATGCGAAGTAAGAACATTGAATATCTTCAATCTACCATTTACAGTTTCATGCTGCGCCCAAGCATTCGATTTCATCTTCCTCTATCCGAGTAAACCCCATATCTGGGAGCTTCATCTTATCATCACCCCTGTAGCCCCTATCAACTTCCACTGCTTTATTGTCATGCAATAGATTACTCAATCCTTCTTTGAATATAGTTCCATCATTTTTGCTTCTGAAGAATGGTCCATTAATCCAAACAATCCATCCAGTCTTCAAGCAGACTCCTACCTCATATTTGACAGCTAGTCCATTAAATTTGTGGGAATACATCTTTTTGGAGAATGGCCATGGCTCAAAGACAGGGCAGTTGGTTCCATCCACACTCATGAAACAGGTTGTGTGAGCAACGCCATTAAGACCATTGAATATATTATCAAGACTAATCAACTCATCTTTGAGCTCAGCAATTCTTCTGACAAAATACCAAGCCCACTTTGAAAAGGTCATTGCAGATGGCCATCCAACAATCGAACAGTGTATCTCTACAGTTGAATATACCTTAAGATGAATGAGAGCCCACAGCAGATGTTTCGGCCCTCCACCAGATTCAATGGGTCCGTTATCTATTGAGTTCCATTTTCTTCGTTCAGGCCAACCAAGGGTTTCTTTTGCAATTTCCTCGATCTCTTCCATGGTGGGGGTGTTTGGTTTCTTGGTGTTGTTTCTTGTTTGGTGTTTGGTGTTTGGTGTTTGGTGTTTGGTGTTTGGTGTTTGGTATCTTACGGTAACTTAGTACTTGTACCGTATGAAGTATTTCTTGCTACTAGTGATTTGCAAACTGACCCGGAACCCAAAGGCTGGGCCCGGCTGGCAACACGACTGAAATTTTTACGTCATTGGGTAGGAACTTGGAAGGCTACCATAAAGTTACCATCAACTTACTAACAACTTACCAACAACTTACCAACAAGCTACCAACTACTTACCATAATTGTTGGTAAGTTGATAGTAAGTTGTTGGTAGGATGCTGGCCCTGTTTCACTAAAAACAATCACATAGTTTTCTGTTACTTAATCAGCGCTAGTAATAGTACTGTCCGTTGAGAATGGGTTAGTCCATTTACTAATATTCTGGTGAGATTATCCACGATTGAATCCAGCATTGGCTCGGTCATGTTTACTGAAAACAGTGTGATCGTTGCTTTGTTAGTTGTTTACTGGCTATTTACAAGTTCCAGCAGCAGTTGGGCGCACTAGTGGTAAAAAACGTGGTAAAAAGGCTGATTTGGAAGGGTCCTGGAAGAAGTTATGAATGACTGGAAGGAGATCCCAAGAACCGGAAGGAGATCCCGAATGACTCTTTCCAAAGTGAGACCACTTTTACATATGGATTTTAATGCTTTCATGAGTCCATAATTTCCATTTTATCACTTTCTAAAAACGTCTCGATAATTGTTGATACAGCACTGTAATTACATTAAGACTAGTACTCGAAACAAGAATAAGAAAATGCACAAAATAAAGACTGCTTGGCAATGATACAAGATGAACACTCAATATCAACCGTGTATCCAATAGAAAAGACCATTCAATGTCATAGAAGATCATGACTATCACAAACTAGTGGTAGACTACGCAGGAAAAGAAGAGTGCAAAGTTATGAGGTAGAGGAGGTGTTAGTATATACCTACAATATCTTCATATCTTTGTCAATGCATGCAATGACATGGAGATGCCAGTGAACAGGTGGCATACCCAATGGGTACAATGTCTGTCACATATCCCAAGAAAGAAATGGAGTGAGATTATGGAAGGTAGAGTCATCACGCACACCAGAGAAGGATTCAAAGCGGCCGTATGAGCATTCATTGGCACCATCACACCAGATCTGGATGTAAAAGGGACAATGATTGCTGCGTTTGAACACAAACGTATGACTAAGCCAATGGAGTGCTCTGAACAAGGCCATTTTAGCAGAATCAATATTGTGCTCAATTATATCAACAAGTTACCCGGTGAGGACAACACCAATCTTAGCAAGCAGCAAAGGAAGAGGATGTTCCTCAGCAAGACACATCCAAGGTCGTGGCAAGATTCTTATCTGGACACGGCAGACAACTTTTTTGATGTCACCATCTTACAGATTGGGGATTACATGGCAAGATGCAAGATGCAAGGATACTGCAGATAAGCAAGTAAAGAAAGAGAAGAAGGAAAAGGAGAAGAGAGATCAGCAAGGAGGCCGCGGATTTGGAGGACGAGGATTTGGAGGCGGAGGTAGAGGTAGAGGTACTAGAAGCAACAACGGCAGTGAAAAGTGCAGAAAACTCCCTCATGGAAACCATACTTGGGATGAATGCCATCGGAACCCCAAAAAGTGGCAACAAGAAACACCATACCCACAATACGTCAACTTGGGCAACAACTGATTGGGAAATTCTAGTGCAGGTAGCCTAGGTTTGGTGGATGATCCGGTGAATGATTTGTTGGCCAAGGAAATGGAGCTGGACGCCAATGAAAGCAACTACACCTAATCATGGAGGGAAAATGACCATTTTGGATTGTATCAGGGCGACACCTAGCTATTCCAATATCACAGCAAGTGATACTAACTACAATTTTAATTCACAAAATCAAAATCAAAATCAAAATGAGTGACAGTCAGCACTGCACGTTGAACCTGTTCAGGGCAAAGCATACTCACAAACAAAAGCAGTCAATGTGGACGCAACTCCAATAGCGCAGTCGAGGCTGGTGGTCACTGTGAGTAAAACAAAAACAACCAATAAAACAAAAACAAAAACGACCAATAAAACAGAAACAACCAATAAAGCAAAAATGGTCAATATGCCAAAGAAGTATGAGCAATAATCCTATGAAAGGACAATGAATGAGGCAACACCGGCAGTGTTGCTGAAGATTAAAACAAAACAAGGGATATCAGTGGATAGACCTTATTATGTGGTGGCATTATGTGATTCTGGTATTACAAAAGCTATGATCAACGCGCAATCCATGCCCTTTGGTGTCCAACCAAGGTATGTATGGTACAGACGAATAACAACAACAGCCAATGGAACATTTGATACTTTGTTTTAAATACAAATGAAGGAAATACAGATACCAGAATTTGTCAATGGTAGATGAATCAAAGGAATTTCAGCAGCAATATTCAATTCATGGCAGTACCGATATGATGTCATATTACTAGGCAGAGATTTCCTCTCCGCAGCGGGCATCACTATGTGTTTGAACACATAAATAATGGAAACATGGATGGATGTGACAATAGCTATGAAAAACACACCAATGATGACAAAAGTAAGCGCATAAGAAGCCAAGGACACAAAGCTTCTCAGCAGTGATATGACCAAAGAAATATTGGTGCAGAGCTACCAGCATGACACAGTAGCAGAGGTGGCACAGAAACAGACACACATGACTACAGAGGAGAAACGAAAATTTGAATCAATGCTGAAAAGACACAAGGTAGTATTCAATGGCAGGTTAGGCTGCTATCCACACAGGAAGGCTCACATAGAATTGGAAGACAACACCAAACCAATCCACATGAAGCAATATTCAGTAGCATACCAAAGAGAGGAAATATTTAGAAAGGAACTTGCCAATTTGATAAGGTATGGAGTCCTTGAGTCACGTGGACCATCGGATTGGGCATTTCCTACATTCATAATACCAAAGAAGGACAACAGGGTTAGATTGGTATCTGATTTTGGCAAGCTGAACAAAATAGTCAAATACAAGCCCTTTCCCTTGCCAAGGATACAGGATATCATTAATTGACGCAGAAAGTTCACCTATTTCACCAAAATTGACTTGTCGGTGCAATACTATTGCTTCCAATTGATGAGGAAAGCCAACAAGCAATGATGCACAATAACAACACTCCATGGCTTATTCAGATACAAGATTGCTGCCCATGGGGGTGAAAATCAGTGGTGATGTCGAGCAGCATATCATGACAGAAATGTTAGATGGTTTGGATTGCACCTGCTACATTGATGATGTGGGGATTTGGACCAATCAATCATTTGATCACCATCTCCAGCTACTGGATAAAATACTCAACAGGTTCACGGCAAATGGGATGAAGTGCAATCCACCCAAGTGCAGTTGGATGGTAGAAGAAACTGATTTCTAAGGCCATTGGATGACTCCATATGGAATCAAACCTTGGAAGAAGAAGATTGATGCAGTCTTTAAGATGGAGTCCCCTCACAACATCATTGGAGCTGTGAACTAATACAAATCCTTCTGGCCAAGACACGCACACCTGTTAGCACCTGTTAGCACCTCTAGTAATAGAGATGACAGGCTCCAACAAATTCACATGGGACAAGCACAGACTAGCAGCCTTTGAAGAAATGAAAGCACTCCTAGCCGTAGATGCCATGCATGTATATCCAGACTATACCAGCAAACCCTTTCACATCTACACTGATGCCTCAGACTATCAACTTGGTGCAGCTGTCATTCAGGAAGAATGCATTGTGGCCTACTTCAGCAGAAAGCTCTCCAAAGCACAACAGAACTACACCATCACCAAAAAAGAACTACTAGCCATAATCCTCACACTCGTGTCCTATACGTGTACACGGATCACAAGAACCTCATGTTCAAAACCTTTTCAATCCAGTGAATCCTGAGTTGGAAGCTTTTCGTGTCTGAGTTTGATGCCAACCTCACTCATATTGAAGGCAAGAAGAATGTTATTGTCAATTGTTTCTCAAGGCTGTCTCATATGGAGCCACCCTCTGTGGGGGATTGTGAACGGCAAAACAAGGGTACTCTAGTAGTAGATTACGTGCCAAAAGACAACATTATCTTTGGCAACGAAACCTTCCACGCCGAAGCATTTACCAACATTGGTGCGAGCAATGAAATGGTTGAATGCCTACTCAATCTATCACCACCGCAGGAAATGCCAAATCCAATCACTGTCACCAACATCCGGAACCATCAGAACCAGGATCTCCATCTTCAGGCAGCTCATCAGGCTGATCTGGCGAAAATCCCCGCCATCGTCATGAAGCAGCTAGTAGCAAGAACCAATGAAAACAACCAGGAATGGAAGATTATCATCCCAGCAACACTCATACAACAAGTAATCCACTGGTATCACATAATGCTGGGACACTGTGGCATTCAACAATCATATGACACAATCGCAGCAAGGTTTTATTAACCAAATCTCCAACAACAATGCAAGAAGCAGTATACATCCCCGGCAAACTGGGTTATTGGCACCCAGGGAAGCAGCCGTAGCACCTTGGAATGAAGTATGTCTTGATCTTCTTATTGGACCATGGAAGATTCAGGCAGGCGAGCAACAACATGAGTTCAAAACATTGACAACAATCGTCCCAGTCATGAATCTAGCTGAAATCTTCAGAATAAGCAACAAATCAAGCCAGCATGTATTCGGATCAATTTGTGAACAGCTGGTTGGCTCAGTATCCACGACCCAATTGTTACATACACCATAATGGGGGGAAATTCATAGGCCATGAGTTCCAAATCTTGCTAATGCAGAATGGAATCAAGTCAGTACCAATGCCAGTGACGAATCCACAGTCCAACACAATTTGTGAAAGATTGCATTGAACCATGGGAAATATTTTGTGAGTTACCATGCGGACAACACATGCAAATGACGAGCAGGAAGCAGAAGAAATAGTGGATAACGCGTTAGCAACAAACTGCATGTACGTGACATGATATGCTGTTATTCACGCCTTAGAGACTTCACCAGGGGCGCTAGCATTTGGCAGAGACATGATGATTGATGTACCATTAATCACAAATTTGGAAGCAATTAGGGACCAAAGTCAGCAACTCAGGCATTGATCAGCATTTCTTAGCAAGGTTGAATAAGAGCCGGATCAACCATAATTATCAAATTGGGCATCAGATAATGGTCAGAACGTATGATCCGGCCAAATTATTGGAATGATTCCATGGACCGTGCCCAATTGTTCAGGTTTTTATAAATGTCACAGTAAGGGTACAAAAATCTGAAATGGCGGAAGAAACATACACCATACGGAAGATTATTCCATATTGAGGACCGGTGGCGTCGCAGCAACGATAACAATTGATAGATCAAACAGTCACTGTGGGGGGATAGTGACTGACCGATCAAATTGGGAACGATCCAAGGATGACCTAAAGGTCCAGAAGAAGTTATGAATGAACAGAAGGAGATCATGGAGAACTGGAAGGAGATTCCAAATGAGTCTTTCCAAAGTGAGACCACTTTTACATATTGATTTTAATACTTTCATAATTTCCATTTTATCACTTTCTAAAAACGTCTCGATAGTTGACGCACCGGTAACAAATCATCAATTTGGAGAATCATAGTGCGACTCACCAGTCAACATCGTGCGGGCTTTAGGCAAATTTCAGTTGGGGAATTCAGTGTTCTGTTGTGCATTGCAACATTTTGCATTAGCAATTGACTTCTTGCACATGAAAGTATCAAAACAGTAATTGGTACTCTGGGGCAGCTCAAACAACAAGCTCATTGTCCTCCCCTGGCTGGTGCTCCAGCCAACAGTCCTCGTCCTACTGCTACTAGTAGTATCTAGTGGATGACGGGCATCATGACCACCACTTTTCTGTCAACAAAACGAACACTACTCAATGACGTGAATTTGTTCAACAAATATTAGGGGCCTAGAATGTTTTATGAGTGTTGAAGTGTATTGGGGTTGCTCAATTGATTTTGTCCAAAATGTGCCACAATGCCCTGTAATGACAAGCAGGGCACCAGTGGCATAGAGCTGTTCCTGCCTGACACTCTCAACGATCAGAGAAATTTGCTAGTATGGTAACTGCAATAAAGTAGGGTTATTCTGTCTGTGAAAATGTGTTCCATGTGTGTTGTAATGTTTGTCTTTGGGAACATTTTTGTGGTGGAGAATTTCAAACTGATCAAAGATATTTCAAACTGTAGGCTACTAATGAATACTAAGTTCTGCAATGCCTTGACAGTTGTTTTTCTTGTGCTGCCAACTTAATGAGTATGCATATCATAGCCATGACAAGTTAAGTTGAGCAAGAAATTGGTATTGCCAACAAAAGAATGTCTATTTAGATTAGCCCCATTATAAAAATCTAAGACCGTTTTGAAAAGTCCCCTTTCTCATTCTAAGACTGCACTTGTCATCAACAACAGCAATTTTCTTCCTACAAGAAGATACCAAATTTTGTTCCATCATTGGCTCCATATGGAATAAAGCACATTAGATTAGGAGAAAAATGGTGAAAAAATCTGGATTTATTGGGAAAATGACAAAAGTGAGAACTTGACGTAACAAAGGCTGCCCATAGTTGTGGCATTATTTTCTTTTCCCTCTCACGTTGGACTTCTTGCATGTGCAAATGTATTTCACACTAACAGCTCGTCTATATCATCAGTTTCTGGTGTTGAATAGTATCATACTTCAAAATATTACTTCTCCATGAAGTGGTATTCTGTACCAAATTTCATGTCATTGCAGTATGTCTCATTTTGTTTTCCTTTGCTTTGCAGATATTGTTTCTCCAGGTTAAGATTATCTGATCATGTTCTGTTTCAAATGGTTCAGACTTCCGTGCCTCTGTCCCCATGTGTCAAAGTACCAATTGGCGCACACTCAATAGTCGTCTATGTTATTCATGAAGGACAAATGCCAAAGAAGGCGGTTGTGTTGCGTCCATAGTTCAAGACATAGTAAACATGGGCATCTAACAGCTCTGTTACAGATACTATTCCTTTTTGAAGATGTAATTTTACGGTAGGGTTAACCTTTTGGTTGCGCCAGGGCATTCCGTACACTTCTTCTTGTTCCTTGACCAGATGCATGCAGCTGTCTATCATTTTTTGAAAAGAGGAACACTGCAAATTCAGATTGAAACTTCCATCTCCAATAACTGTACCTTGCAGATGAAATAAACGTGAGTGTTCGCAAAAGATATTGTCTGACAATGTTTTTGTTCTCTTTTTTCTTCAACGTAGCTGTTCACCTAAGTACACTAGTCCCTGCATAATTGCTGAAAAAAATATTATTAAAAATAATCATAGCAAGTTTAGCGTCATATTGACGAGGCTACGGAAACAGGCGTCTCCTCTTTCTGCGGCATCTTGGTAAATGCAGGAGGGGGGATACCATACACCCGAGGTGCCCCTGCAGCAGTCTTCTTGGATCTTCCTGTTCGATCTACAGCGGTTCCTTCTTCCCCAGATTCGTTGAAACAACGTGCCGCTAGCTGCAACGCTAAAAATTTCGAATAGTGTCGGCATTGTGCAAGATTGCCACCATGAAACCAAAGTCCTTCAACATTTGTAGGCTTCCACATATTTCTAAGTTCTCCTGTCCACGGTCCAGGGTCTTTGTCGGGCTTGTAGTTCAACCCCAACCCCCAAGTCTAGCAGTGTTTATCACGGACAACGTATATTAGCCGTTGTGAAATCGACAGCTGGACAGCGAAAAGAGAAGGATAGCAATGTAAGCAAAGCGTAAGGGCAACGTGAAACCAAAAATGAATTTCATTGATCCCTTTGGTCATTCTGTACGTGTAGAACTCTGTTCGCAGAATCAAAACTCCTTCGAAAAACAACTACTGACCTTGCCCACTCGTTCGACAACGTCTGGGCCACAAATCTGCTCGACATAGGACTCCATTGTGTCAAAGCCAGTGGCATACACTACAACATCTGCGGGAAGGCGCTCTTCTTGACGGGAATCCTTGTTCCAGATGACAACGGCATCTGATTCCAAGCGTTCGACATCCGCGTATCGAACCAGTACGTCTTTTCGGGCCAAGAGTTCGGCACATCCAACGTCGATATAAAACCCACCACCCTCGGTAGCACTTTTTGCAAAGAGCCCTGTCCCATCATATCCATAGTCGAATTTGTACCCCGCGTTTTCTACACGTGAAATAAGCTCGGCATCGGTTTCTTTCATTTTGTTCGTGACGGCTTTCCAGGCACCACCCTCGGCGAGTATTCGATACGGCGTAGTGGTCAGGATCAAGTCGGCGTCTTCGTGATGGTATTGTGGATCTTCGTTGAACAAAAACAATCCGTACTTCAAGACCGATTTACTTGAAACTATCATGCTGCCCGTTCTTTGGATCATAGTGACAGTACCGGCCCCCTGCTCCCATAGATCTTGGCAAACGTCGAAACCCGAATTGTTCGATCCGATCACGACAACGCGCTTTCCGGCAAATTCTTGTCCGCCTTTGTATCGTGAGGTATGCAACTGGATGCCACGAAAGATCGAAGAAGCCCCGGGAAAATTAGGGATTTTCGGACGAGAGGAATTTCCCGTAGCAAACACAACGTGTCTGGCATTTATCGTAGTTTCTTCTTGTTGCTCACCGGCTTTGCTGTTTCCGGAAATAGTTTTTATTTGCCATGTCTTCCGACCATTATTGCCGTCGTATTCCTCCGTGGCTCGAACCACTCTTGTGCTGGTTCGAATGTTCAGGTCCAGTAATTTGGCGTAGGCATCCAACCAATCCGCGAGTTTGTCTTTGGGTGTGAAAACCGGCCACGTCTTGGGAAATTCCATATACGGCAGGTGCTGATACCATACCGGATCGTGCAGGTGCAAGCTTGGATACCGGGCGTGTCGCCAAGACGAGCCCGGAGAGGCACCCGCCTCGAACAAAATGTAGGGAATGCCCATGGCTTCGAGACGGGCGGCCAAACTCAATCCGGCCTGGCCAGCACCCACGATGGCAACGTGATACTCTTCGTCGTCGTGGTGGCCGTCACCATCGCTTCGTTGTTGTTGTTGTTGTTGTTGTTGTTGTTGTTGTTGTCTCGTTTGAAAATACTCTCGTCCCTTTACCGGCCCCGGAACCGACCCCATGGACCTCTTGTGATCCGTTCGAAACGGTGTTTCGTGCAGTTCTAGAAGAGTCGTCAATACGGTGGTTGCCCTCTTCGTTTTCAAATCCAATCGCACGTGAGCGTATCCGGTCCCCGCAACGGTTTCGATGTCACACCAAAATTCGCATGCGGACAACTCGTGTTCGGTGTTGCTCTCGCTCTCGCCGTCTCCGGTGCCCTCGGCGGGTACCAGCGAGACTTTCAATGGCGGAGGAAAGGGATCCCGACCAGACGGTCGTTGTGTCGCCAGTTTCCAGGTTGTTGGTTTGCGGTCTTGACCGCTGTCGCCGTCGCTGTGGCTGTCGCTGTATAGTAGGGTTTCTCTCAGCATGTCCCGGATGGTGGCCGTTCCCTCGAGCGTGACAATGTTCCAGGTGTATGCGACCATGTCTCTCCAAAACGGAGGAAATTCTTTGGGTGCGGTTCCTTCCTGGTCCCCGGTTTCCTCTTCGGGATCGGGGACAAACAAATTGACCGCGTCATCGATTCTTCCGTCCGAAAGCGCTCCCGAAAAATCCCGAATCCATTGCTCTGCAATGATCGTGGCAATGTCCAACCGAGACTCGCTGCTGGAACCCGAATCGTCGTTGGTGCCATCCGAGCCGGCCATTATTCGGGTAGAAGTTCTCGGTGCGAACGATTGTAGCTCCTTCCACGACGCTCGTCCCGGTGCGACGGGAACAAACGCCATCGAACCGCACGCCATCGCTAGGAGTGGTAGCAGCAAGCACAACAGCGCAAGCGACATAGGAATCCAGGCCTTTCTTCGATGTATGTCTCGTCTCGTCTCGTCTCGTCTCGTCTCTTTTCTGAAATAAATCTTTTGGTGGGCACCAGACCGAGCGGCAGAGAAAACCTAGCACGTTGTGGTGACCCTGTGAGCGACGGAGGAGTGATGCGCCGCCGTACGGATATGATACCGGTATTGATGCCGATTGCACTTCGTAATTGAACTGCGTTACGGTACGTACTATCGTATGTATGGATTCGTGATCGGTATCGAGTGGCCCGAAGTATTATTTTGAGAGTTCGTACCGGTAGATCTTCTGGGATGATTGTGACGATGAATCAATCCCTAGTAGCTAGTGAACAAACCGGAGCCCATCCTACAGAACAGACTCATCAGAGGGAATGAGAAGTTTGAAGGTACTTGGACCAACAAGGTGCAGGGAGGGAGGACGAGGTCGGGTGTTGGCAGTGGGAGTGCTAGAGGCTATAGTGTGCCCAATACAAAAGGAGTCCCAAGCTATAGATGTTTTCCTTTTGTTATGAAAAATAATGTAAACTAGACAGAAGTGAACAAGAAGAACAAGTTCTTACTATTATTGATTTACTGTTTGTTATTCTTGCTTCACCCAAGAACAACAACAGCAGCTCTTCATTTGTGTCTTGGCTGTGTCTAAACCTTTCGGATATTTTCCAGAAAATCTTAGCACTGACACAGTACTAAATCACACAGGAATACACTTCCATACCCAAAATTCCACATCTAACATCATCCCTTTCATACTGAAGAACAAGTTAACCACATTGTCAAGGAAAACCACCTTTCGCCCCCAATACAATCAAATCAGCACCTCAGAACATGTTCTCTCTGAAATCTACTAAACAAACTTGTACACTTGTACCTTGTGCTGTCAGCAACAAGAACAAGAATTCTTTCCTCAAAAACAAAAGCATCACACACCATTCCAAACCCAACAGCCCCTTAACCAAACTTGCTTGCAACTCAACCAAACCCAAGAAATTGTAACACTGACCTCCTTGCTCGAATAAAGAATCAAAGAAACCACAACAAGAAGCAACGAAAGAAGAACAACTTGTTGGCATCCGAATTGCTGGATTGCTAATTGGGCTCTTTTGACCGTAAACAACACCAGCAGCACCACAACAAACAACACAAAGTAGTGACCATCTAAGACCACTAAAAGACTGAATGAGTCCTGATGGATTTTAGTTTCCATGCATGGTGCATAATGGTGGGTGCCAATACAGAAATAGGTATTATGTATGAGACATATCTACAAAGACTATTACACGTATCATGGCTGTGTCATGTGTTCCCCCGGATCACAAAATAGCCAACAAACAGAGCGACTACGTACGGTAAGATTACTACGGATACGGTATAACTGTTGCAGGTTTGCATCCAGTCTATCTGGTAAACAGCAATTACGAAGTACTACCTCAGTAGTAATAGATAATGTTCTGATGTACCGGTACCAGTTGAAGCACACCGAAAACACCAAGCCTCCACGCCAAAAATCTTGTTTCCTTTGCAACCGACGATTCGAAGCAAGCGGTCGATAGAAGGGAAGAATAACAGAGCATATCGGAGGAAAGGAAAGAAGCCTTCACATTTCCCCAAGCCGACAGGGCTCTTTGGATCGGTCACGCTACGCCTCTTCCTCGACCAACTTTCACTTCGAGGTACAGAATTATCTGTATCTGTATCTGAATCTGAACAACAGTCATCAATCATGGCCGACAACACGCTTTCGGTGAAGATCGGCGGTCGAATCGTCTCGCCACACCTGCCGATCGTGAACGGATCACCGCCCTCGGCCATCGAAGAGTCGTTCGATCGATCCCTCCAGGGATTTGTACAGGATAACATTCCGCTCGAAAGCACCGAGGGGATACAAACCCGAGAACGGGTTCTGAGTCGGATGAAAGTTTTGTGCCGGGCCTGGATCAAGAGTGTCTGCGAAAAACGAGGCTTGCCCAGGGAGGTCGTGAACTCGGCCGGTGGTCAACTCTTTACGGCCGGATCGTATCGATTGGGAATCCACGAACCGGGCGCCGACATTGGTAAGTCGAGTCGAGTTGAGTTCAGTCGAGTTCAGTCGAGTTCAGTCGAGTTGAGTTCAGTCGAGTCGAGTGGTTCTGGTGTTTTTACCCTGGGCCTGTCCTGCCATTGCATTTTTTTCAAATTCCTGAGTCTGCTGTACGCGTGCGTCCTCACTGCTTCCTTTCATCGATGTCAATGTCCACACACCATATAAACCAGACGCGTTACTGGTGATGCCGAGCGTGTGCACACGGCAAGATATCTTCGGAACGTCTTCCAACGAGGACGGAGAAGCCGCTCCGATCGATCCGGATTCACTGGCCGAGCGGGTGAAAGCGCACCCCGACGTGACCAACTTCGTTCCGGTCGAGGGCGCGGCCGTTCCCATTCTGACCTTCGATTGGGAGGGCGTGAACATCGATTTGTTGTTTGCCCGACTCAACGCGGCGTGCGTTCCTCCCGATTTCGACATCGACAACGATGCCAGCCTGGACGGTGTCGATGCCGGAACCAGCCGAACGATGAATGCCACCCGCGTTACCAACCTGATCGCGGCCCTGGTATCGGGGACGAGGGAGCGCTACCAGACCTTTCTGACCGTTGTCCGCTGCGTCCGTAAGTGGGCCAAAGCCCGGGGCTTGTATTCCAACAAGATGGGGTACTGGGGTGGCGTGAACATCAACATTGCCGTTGCGATGTGTGTACAATTGTATCCCAACAGTTCGCCGGCGAGTTTGTTGCGCCGATTTTTTCTCGTCTTCAAAACATGGTACGTATCGTAAGCAGCATCGGGCATCGGCATCGGTATCGGTACCGGCATCGTGACACGCAGCGTGATGCAATTGTGTTGTCGGCATCGCTTCTTCCGCGGTGACACCACTCTATCGGTTCAATCGACGAAGTACTCACTTGCATCCTCTCTGAAATCCTTTATCTTTCCTTCTTTCCCGCACCGAATGTTTCAAACACAAACAGGAGATGGCCGAAACCCCTCATGCTGACAAAGCCCCACGATGCGGGTTACGGCCTCCTGGTATGGGCCCAGGGCCCGCAAACCGCTCGTCAGGTAGCCCCGATGTTGACACCGGCGTACCCGTCGATGAATTCCATGGCAAGCGTTTCGCGACAGACATTACAAATTTTCCACGAGGAGTTTTGCAGGGGGTTCGAAATCGTGGATCGGTTGTGGAAGCAACACGAGGCAAAGGAAAAGAAAAAGGCTAACAACAACCCCGGAGATGGTGAGGATGCCGATCCCCTAGACTGGAACGAACTCTTCCGACCGTCCGACTTTTTCATCGCGTATCCCTATTATTTGAGTCTCTGCATTGTGGGTCCGACACAGGCTGACGAACAAGCGTGGGTTGGCTTTGTGGAGTCGAGGTTGAGAATTTTGGTCTCCGGTCTGCTGGGGAAATCATTGCCACTATCCAAGATCCAGTTGTGGCCGAAAAAAATCGAAGCGTGTGTCGCCGACCGGTCCGCCTTGTTGACGATGGACCAACGGAGAAACAGCATTACCTACTTTGTGGGTTTCCAAGTGGACAAATTGCGAATGCGTGGATCGCAGCTCAACGTCGAGCTCCAGATGCAGCATTTTCGAGACTGGGAACTCTCCCGATTTTCACCCCTCGTTCCCGGAATGGACATCATGGCCAAGACATTTACCTGCAAGCACTTGCCACTGGTGTGTTTCGAAATGTACGACGGAGGGAAGACAAATGCGATGAAGCGTAGGCGAATGCTCCGAACGATAGACCCAAAACGACAGGAACGAAGGCGAGCCAAGAGACTCGCGGAGCTCAAGGCAAAGATGGCTGAAATCCAAAAACGAAAGGCGGCCGCGGCCGGGAACGCCGCGAAAACAGAGAACGAGGACGTAAACGAGAACGAGAACGACGACGACGAAGGTGGCAAAAAGCGAAAGCGATCGGATTCCGAAATCGACGACGAAGCAGTGGTGAAGGAGGAACTCACTCCGGTACCGCAAGCACAAGACGACGACGCTGCTCCCGTCGACGGTGGTGGAAACAATGGCGAGGAAGATCTTTTGGAAAACGTTCTGGACACGCTTCAAGAGGCAGAGGGCGGCGAACGCAAAACACGAGAGGATGCGGAAGCAGACCGGAAGAAATTGTTGGCGGGAGAATTGTTGGTCGAAGGCGCAGAGGTCCTCAGCGACGAGGACGAGGACCTCGATTTCATCGGGGACGGAGAAGAGGGCAGACGAAACTTTGTCGTCCAACGATCCAACTCACGGATTCGGCCGACCGAGGAGGACGAAAAATTGTACCGAGACATCCGAGCCCTTCCCATGAAAGAGGAGGAAGCGCAACTGCTTCGCAGTGCTGGTTACACCGTTGTGAGCGATGCCGAAACAGAGACCAAGATAATTGGTGGCAACATGCCAACTCCATTTCGCAGCAGAATCGATGGGGACGACGGCGACAAGGATGCATCATCCCAGAACAACACCAATACGAAAAAGCCCAAGGCCACCATCCGGTTTCGCACAAAGTTCGACATCGTGGAACTGGACGCGGCCGGACACGTCATTGACAAGGGAGACAACGACTTTGCTCCTTCCAAGTCGTGGATAGGTCGCAAGGCTGGCTTTGAGTTCAAACTGGGCGAGCGAGGACTGGGATACTACCGCACCGGGAAAAAAGTTGTAGTGCCCTCCAATACAGCCTACTAAAAAAAAAAAAAGCAAATCCATTGAAATTGTTCCACGAAACGCATCGATTCGGGCTCATTTGTACCATCTGTTATGCTAGATTTTTACATCATGAAAGAACTTTTAACCTCACAACAGACTACGCGTACGCATGCGTTTATATTATTATTTTTAAAACATTTTTTGGAATGACATATTTTCTAAAAAGGGTCTTACTTTTCGTGCATTATTGGATAGCTATGAATATCTACTCAAAGGGTTGGCATCGCTTGTGTGGCACTCTAGTATTGCGGACCTTGGTTTGGTAAAACGATTCTCTGGGCCGAGTCGAGTCGAGTCTAGTCGGTCTGCCTGCCTCAGACGCCTCCGTCCTTGGTCTGCAAGACCCCGTACAATTCCGGTCGACGATCCCGAAAGAGTCCCCAGGCCAATCGCGTGGAACGATTCGCTTCCGGATCGATCGACGAGGCGACGACCGAAATCGGGTTCGTTCCGTCCATTTCGGCTTCCGCCACCTTTGCGCCGGTTTCGTCGGTGATGAAGGATCGTCCGTAGAACGTGATGCGCTGTTTTTCCGCACACGTGGCTCCGTCCTTGCCGGTTTGCAGCAGGATTTCGGTCCCGTAGCGATTGGTAGCCACCACCGGCACCATCTGAAAAACATCAAACGAAACAAACGATAACAAACGGAACGAAAACACAGAGTCAGCCATGAAATTATTATTATTTGTGGATGGAACTCGTCTGTGAGCGAGTGTGATTCACAACGATGTTCCCGCCCGCCCGAACGAACGAAAGAATGATCCAACGAACCCGAATCAAAATGCAAAGTCGAGCTCCAATTCATCGCGTTGCGTTGCGTTGTTCCGGCGTGTTCGTCGTTGCGTTTTCGTTTCAATTTTCGCGTTCGTTTTCGCCTTTTGCACACGCACACACACACACACACACAGCACTCAACTCAACTCAACTCAACTCAACTCAACTCAACTCAACTCAACTCAACTCACGTTCGCCGCCGCGTGGCCCTGCATCACACGCTGCCAGTGATCGGCCGAGTTGATGGTCGGATCCTGCGGCTCGGTCCCGATGGCCGTCGGGTATAGAATCACGTCGGCCCCCATCAGCGCCATGGCCCTCGCCGCCTCCGGGAACCACTGGTCCCAGCAGATCGCCACGCCCACCCTCCCCACACGGGTGTTCCACACCTTGAAGCCGGTGTCGCCGGGGCTAAAGTAGAACTTTTCCTGGTAGCCGGTCCCGTCCGGGATGTGTGATTTTCGGTAGGTCTCGGGCCGGACCGACCCGTCGGCGTCGATCATGACGATCGAGTTGTAGAGGGCGTTGCGCCTGCGCTCGAAGAGGGAGACCGGCAGGACGACTCCGTAGCGCAGGGCGAGGCCCTTCATGCGCTCGATCAAAAAGTTGTAGCGAGCGTCGTTGCCGTCGTCGTCGTTGCTGTTGTTGTTGTTGTTGTCGTCCCCTTCCCGGACTTTGATTTCCATGGCCAGGTTTTGCAGGCAGGCTTCCTGCGACTGGCAAAAGTACGGACCCAAAAAGAGTTCCGGCAGCAATACTAGGTCCGCCTTCTTTTCCTCAGCGGCAATCCGGACGGCCTCTTCCGCTCGTTCCAAGAATCCCTCGACGTCGTTGTTCTCCAATCCGGATGCGGTCAGCTGGGCGGCCGCAACGACAAAGGCACTGTTGCTGTTGCTGTTGCTGCTGTTGCTGTTGCTGCCACCGGCTTCTTCCGAAATTGCAGCGGTGGCTCCTGTTGCGGTTCCGTCTTGTCTGTTGTCGCGGCTGGATTTCAGTCTTCGAAACGATTCGAGAAGCGGTTCCGGAGCGTACGAATACGGTGGGTAGGAGCTGGTCATGGTTGTTGCTCTGTTGCTCTGTTGCTGTTGCTTTTTCTGTTGTTGATGTTGCGTCGCAGCTGCGATGGTGGGCGGAGATCGATCTCGCTCGTTTCGGTTTCTGTTCGATTGGATTGGATTGGATTGGATTCGATTCGGGGATGGTGTTGTGTTGTGTTGTGTTGTGTTGTGAGTGCTCTGTAGCAATTCCTGAAAAGCCGTCGGCAATCCAATTCGTGTACAGTAATTTACCGGGTGCTGGTACTCTTTAATGTGTTCCGGTTCCAGAAATACTTCTTTGTATGGTATGGTATCAGGTACGAATGCGAGTGGTGGTGAGATTACGAAACGCTGTGTTCAGTGTCGATCGAGCCTGAGTGAGCTTCGAGGCAGAGAAAAAAATATTTTAAACTTCATAATAGAATGGTTGACATTAATATTATGTTACTACCGGTGAAGGGCCCAGTGCTACCGGTACGATACTCCGTTTGACATCAAAGTCAAAAACTCCAAGTTCCCATACCGGTACGATACTCGTACCCTGAAGTTGTGGTATTCCAACGCTCACGATTGAAAATTACCCACGATTCAAGAAAATCTGAAATGCAATGCCACGCAAGCAAGCCGGTGTTCAATATTGAACACTGGATGAAGAACATCGTCCGAGAACTGTTTCTCTACCCCCCGCGGGCTATCACGCGGTATTTTTACAATTCTCGACCCTATTTTTTAAATTTCCTATCTTTTTAGGTCGCGTGTCTACTAAAATACCTCGCGCGTCGCACACCTTTACTTTCGAGACAATATCTCGTCACTCCTCAAATAAAATTACTATTTTAGGGTTAAGGATATCATATCCTTTCGTGACAAGCACTATTTTGTGTACAACTTGTGCACGAATGACTTATTTCATTTTCTCAACATGTTGCCACCATATAACGGGCTCCGACCCAAATCCTCCAACTCCAACTCAAATCCAACTCCAAACAATCCCATTTTCATTACAATGGATAGGGACCTGTCCCCCCCCCCCCCTTGTATCTCATAAACCAAGAACTCCAAAAATTGGTAGGATAGGCAAACGATTCTAGACAACAATACTAACAAGGCCTGCAAGTCTCAAAGGGATCTGCCGTACGCGTTAGAAGCAATAGGAGGGCCTAGCAGAGGACTCCAAATCCGAATTTTCACCTCCACAGAAAACACCCCCTCCAAACCCAAGGGACAGCAGATATCTCCATACTGAAGGCGCCGCGGGCAACGATATTGCAGGGATCCCTTCATTATACTAAGAAGGACAAGGCCTGCAAGTTTCGAATCGATTGATTGAGTGGATTGGAAGTATCTAACTGGCAAAGCTTTGGACACACGAGGTCCATTTTGAAGGGAAACAAGAAAAAAAAACGGTGAATATTAATATCTCCATACTGAAGTCACCGCGGGCAACGATATTGCAGGGATCCCTTCATTATACTAAGAAGGACAAGGCCTGCAAGTTTCGAATCGATTGATCGAGCACATAAGAAGAATCAAACCGGTGAAGCAGAAGGGAGAAATTTGGTTGTATTTCAAGGAAGCAACCCAAATAACGGCGACAGCAGATATCTCTATAACAACGACACCAACAGCAACGATATTGCAGGGTCCTCTTGATTACATCTATGAGAAGACGCCTGCCAAGTTTCGTATTGATCCATTGAGCGGATTAGAAGGAATGGACTCAACATAGCAGAGTGACAAATTTGGTTGTATTTCAAGGAAGCAACCCAAATAACGGCGACAGCAGATATCTCTATAACAACGACACCAACAGCAACGATATTGCAGGGGCTTCTTCATTACATCTACGAGAAGACGTCTGCCAAGTTTCGTATTGATCCATTGAGCGGATTAGAAGGAATGGACTCAACATAGAAAAGTGACAAATTTGGTTGAATTTCAAGGAAGCAACCCAAATAACGGCGACAGCAGATATCTCTATAACAACGACACCAGCAGCAACGATATTGCAGGGTCCCCTTGATTACATCTATGAGAAGACGCCCGCCAAGTTTCGTATTGATCCATTGAGCGGATTAGAAGGAATGGACTCAACATAGCAGAGTGACAAATTTGGTTGTATTTCAAGGAAGCAACCCAAATAACGGCGACAGCAGATATCTCTATAACAACGACACCAACAGCAACGATATTGCAGGGGCTTCTTCATTACATCTACGAGAAGACGCCTGCCAAGTTTCGTATTGATCCATTGAGCGGATTAGAAGGAATGGACTCAACATAGAAAAGTGACAAATTTGGTTGAATTTCAAGGAAGCAACCCAAATAACGGCGACAGCAGATATCTCTATAACAACGACACCAACAGCAACGATATTGCAGGATCCCCTTGATTACATCTATGAGAAGACGCCCGCCAAGTTTCGTATTGATCCATTGAGCGGATTAGAAGGAACGGACTCAACATAGAAAAGTGACAAATTTGGTTGAATTTCAAGGAAGCAACCCAAATAACGGCGACAGCAGATATCTCTATAACAACGACACCAACAGCAACGATATTGCAGGGGCTTCTTCATTACATCTATGAGAAGACGCCCGCCAAGTTTCGTATTGATCCATTGAGCGGATTAGAAGGAACGGACTCAACATAGAAAAGTGACAAATTTGGTTGAATTTCAAGGAAGCAACCCAAATAACGGCGACAGCAGATATCTCCATACCGAGGTCGTCGCTGTCAACGATATTGCAGGGGCTTCTTCATTACATCTAGAAGAACACGCCGCCCAAGTTTCGTATTGATCCATTGAGAGGAATAGAAGAATCGAACCGGTGAAGCAGATTGGGAAAATTTGGTTGTATTTCAAAGAAACACCCCAAATAACGGCGACAGCAGATATCTCCATACCGAGGTCGCCGCTGTCAACGATATTGCAGGGCTCTCTTCATTACATCTAGAAAAACACGTCGCCCAAGTTTCGGATTGATTGATTGAGAGGAATAGAAGAATCGAACCGGTGAAGCAGATTGGGAAAATTTGGTTGTATTTCAAAGAAACACCCCAAATAACAGTCACACCAGATATCTCTGGACCAACGGCACCAACAGCAATGATATTGCAGGGTCCTCTTCATTACATCTAGAAGAACACGCCGCCCAAGTTTCGAATCGATTGATCCAGAAGATCAGAAGAATCGAACCGGTGAAGCAGAGGGGCAAAATTCGGCTATATTTCAAGAAAGCAACCCAAATAACAGTCACACCAGATATCTCTGGACCAACGGCACCAACAGCAATGATATTGCAGGGTCCTCTTCATTACATCTAGAAGAACACGCCGCCCAAGTTTCGAATCGATTGATCCAGCGGATCAGAAAAAAACGACTCAACATGGATGGGAAAGATGATGGGCAAAATGTGGCTAAAAAATGGGCCTCCAAGCCCCCGCCCGGTTGCTCTTGTTGCTCTTGCTCTGCGGCTCCATCCTTCCCGGTGGCTGTTGCTGTTGCTTGCTGTCAAATCAATGAGTTGTTGCCATTGTCATTGCCGACGATCCTATTTGAATATATGATATGATAATTGAACAAAGTGGGTGAGTATCTATTGATGTAGTACATAGAGTAAGTAATAAAAACAGAATAATATAATCTACATGCCGATCGATTCGATGCTGATGTTGATTCGATCGACGCCGCAACTTCAGTGTGATTCATTGATGCCGACAAATTCCCCGCACCTACAGGGAAGCCCGATGATCGTTGTTGATTCCAATCCGTTGATTCCGATCCATTGGTTCCGCTTTGTTGTTCCAATACGGTCCTATGAAAATGAGAACAAACACAGAAGGGAGGAAATACATTGAGTATCAGCAATGCCGGAGGCAGTATAATCATTGTCTATCTCTCTCATTCTTACCTTTGCTTGTTCCGACGTCCCGACGCTCCGACAACCGTCCCGATGAAATTGTAGTTGCTGCCGTAGAATACTTCTTACTCCATGTCACGAAAAACAGTACCTTGTTCCTGTTGATATAATTGCAAGGGACAAAGCCAGTTCATTGATTTCAAGACGTATATGTAAGGCTGCAGTCCAAACAATATCTATCCAGCAAATCCCCTTCTCGTCAAATGCTAACTACTTCTTTTCCAGTACAAGGCTGTTATTTCGGACTAAAATAAATGAGAACGGATCGTTGTGCTCAAAGAGGGTCGGATCCCACGTTCTCGGACGGAGTGTTGATTGCAAGAACCAACACTCTACTCAAATAAGTCGGATGTAAGAAGGCAGATTATGAAGTGTATTTTTTTTTGTTGCGAGGTAGATTGTTTTTTTTTGTTGTGAGGTAGAAAAAGTGATTTTTTTTGTCGCAAGGTAGAAAATAACATTACTGTGTGTTTGTGTGAGAGAGATTTTTTTTTTGTCGCGAGGTAGAAAAAAATCATCGGTCGATCGAAGTAGGTACTACATCCTGTAGAATTCTACATGAATCCTACACGTTTTTAGTACTAGATAAATTCTCAGTACTGAATCCGCGTAGGTTTCTACACGAAAAGATGTTTACTTCTTACTACATAATTTTTGGTATTGAATCCGTGTAGGTTTCTACGCGAGTAGATTTGAACGGTCGAACGTTGGAATTTTCTTATTAGTACTGAATCTACATGCTAGTACTGAATATACGTACATGGTACAGGGGGGTAAATAACTTGCGAGAAGTCCACATATACGAACAAATAATTACTGAATTTTCGAACAGGATGTAACCTTAACCATATTGGAAACAACTTTTCCACACAGAACGCCCAAAATGATGTGGTTTGACTTTCCAAATGGCAAACATGAGGGTATTTTGGGTGTAATTCCAGGGCACAAACTAACTTATTTGGTAATGACTCCAAAAGTATCCGGTCCAAGCAATGAATACATTCATCATGACTCATCAAATGCATATTGGGAATAACTTTGTCACACAAAATGCACAAAATGTTGTGGTTTGAATATACAAATGGCAATCATGGGGGTATTTTTGGTGCAATTCCAGGGCACAAACTAACTTATTGGGTAATGACTCAAAAAGTATCTGGTCCAAGCCATGAATACATTCATCATGACTCATCCAATGCATATTGGGAACAACTGTGGCACATAGAATGACCAAAATCTTAAGGTTTCACTCTACAAATGGCAAACATGAGGGTATTTTTGGTGCAATTCCAGGGCACAAACTAACTTATTGGGTAATGACTCAAATAGTATCGGGTACAAGCCATGAATACATTCATCATGACTCATCCAATGCATATTGTAAACAACTTTGTCACATAGAATGCCCAAAATCTTAAGGTTTGACTCTACAAATGGCAAACATGGGGGTATTTTTGGTGCAATTCTAGGGCAAAAACTAACTGATTGGGTAATGACTCAAATAGTATCGGGTACAAGCCATGAATACATTCATCATGACTCATCAAATGCATATTGGGAATAACTTTGTCACACAAAATGCACAAAATGTTGTGGTTTGAATATACAAATGGCAATCATGGGGGTATTTTTGGTGCAATTCCAGGGCACAAACTAACTTATTGGGTAATGACTCAAAAAGTATCTGGTCCAAGCCATGAATACATTCATCATGACTCATCCAATGCATATTGGGAACAACTTTGTCACATAGAATGCCCAAAATCTTAAGGTTTGGCTCTCCAAATTGCAATCATGGGGGTATTTTTGGTGCAATTCCAGGGCACAAACTAACTTATTGGGTAATGACTCAAATAGTATCGGGTACAAGCCATGAATACATTCATCATGACTCATCCAATGCATATTGTAAACAACTTTGTCACATAGAATGCCCAAAATCTTAAGGTTTGACTCTACAAATGGCAAACATGGGGGTATTTTTGGTGCAATTCTAGGGCAAAAACTAACTGATTGGGTAATGACTCAAATAGTATCGGGTACAAGCCATGAATACATTCATCATGACTCATCAAATGCATATTGGGAACAACTTTGTCACACAGAATGCCCAAAATCTTAAGGTTTGACTCTCCAACTGACAAACATGAGGGTATTTTTGGTGCAATTCCAGGGCACAAACTAACTTATTGGGTAATGACTCAAAAAGTATCCGGTCCAAGCAATGAATACATTCCTCATGACTCATCAAATACATATTGGGAACAACTTTGTCACACAGAATGCTGTAAATGTTGTGGTTTGACTCTCCAAATGGCAAACATGGGTGTATTTTTGGTGCAATTCCAGGGCACAAACTAACTTATTCGGTAATGACTCAAAAAGTATCTGGTCCAAGCCATGAATACATTCATCATGACTCATCCAATGCATATTGGGAACAACTGTGGCACATAGAATGACCAAAATCTTAAGGTTTGACTCTACAAATGGCAAACATGGGGGTATTTTTGGTGCAATTCCAGGGCACAAAGTAACTTATTGGGGAAGGACTCAAAAAGTATCTGGTCTAAGCCATGAATACATTCATCATGACTCATCAAATGCATATTGGGAACAACTTTGTCACACAGAATGCCCAAAATGTTGTGGTTTGACTCTCCAACTGGCAAACATGAGGGTATTTTGGGTGCAATTCCAGGGCACAAACTACCTTATTGGGTAATGACTAAAAAAGTATCCGGTCCAAGCAAAGAATACATTCCTCGTGACTCATCAAATGCATATTGGGAACAACTATGTCACACAGAATGCTGGAAATGTTGTGGTTTGACTCTAGAAATGGCAAACACGATGAGGGTATTTTTGGTGCAAATCTAGGGCACAAACTGAGTTATTGGGTAATGCCTCCAAAAGTATCCGGTCCAAACTATGAATAGATTTATCAGGACTAATCAAATGCATATTGGGAACAACTTTGTCACTCAGAATGCCAGAAATGTTGTGGTTTGACTATCCATATGGCAAACATGAGGGTATTTTTGGTGCAATTCCAGGGCACAAGCAGTCACATTTGGTAATGACTACCAAAGTTATTGTACCAGGCCATGAATGCATAACACATGACTTACGAAATGCATGTTGGGAACAACTTTTAAATGCATATTGGGAACAACTTTGCCACACACAGTACAGACAATGTTGTGGTTTGTAGATACAAATGGCACACAAGACAGTACGGTATGTTAGGTGCAGTCTACGAGATTCTACATGTGACTAGAGGATTGAAATACATAACCTTAGTGTGATCAAAAGTTTCCCTTCTGAAAAAATTATGGCGCGGGAGGGGTGGCTGGCACAGGTACGTGATCTACTTCTACAAATATAACAGCGCGCCCAAAACCAGACAACACACAGAAGAAGTTAGGGAAAACAACATAGTACAGAACCCACGGAAAAACTCTACACACAAAACATCGTACACATACTACACAAAACACCGTACACACACACACACACACGACACACACAACACACACAACACACAACACCGTACACAACCCGACAAAATTATTAGTACACACACATAACCACACAAAAAGAAACACATGATTCTTGATCGGCACCGTATTCAGTAAATAAAATACAAAAAATATGAATGCTATCGGAAAGACACGACGAAGCAAAAAATCCGAGGGGAAGACCCTTCGAAACAACAAAACCATCCGGCCCGGTGATCATCAAAATACAGGGGACAACAACGGTAAGAAAAAAAGAGTGAAAACAAACACCGCAATTACTAACAAAGTGAGTAACAGTAATACCACAACTATGAACGCATCAAAGGGCAACAGTAAAAAAAATGGTACCGACAACACAATTTCTACTACTACAAACACGGAAGAACAAAACACCATCAACCAGAGTAACGAACCAGCGCTGAGCATTACCAACACAACCACCACTACAGTAACAAACCAACAGAAAGAAGGAACAAAAACAAATGTGGTAGAGAAAACATCTAAAGGAGAAAGCTACAATTTAGAGGATGTTGCGGAACTTGTCATGAAAAAAATCCAATATGACAAATTGGCAGAGGAACTGGCAAAACACTTACGGCAACAAGAGAGGGAACCACCTATAGGGATGGGAAAGGTAGTAATGGTACCTAAACAAACGGAGGCAACCATGCAGGGAGAGGGGACTGATAATGCCAGCAACACAAGAGAACGAGCAGTAAGTACAATTACAGACGAATATGGGCTTATAATAGACAACGATATGCTTAAGGCTTTGAGTGATATGACTGAAACAGTGGACAAGCAGCTAAGGGATTACGTCAAAAAACATTGGTACCACAACATGAAGTTCCCTATCAATGAAAAGGTAACGGTGCATGTAATACAAAAAGCTGTTGAAGCAAGTGCGATCATGAAGCCAAAAAATATTCCACTTGCGTCATTCTGTTCCTTTTACAGGAAACGAGTAGGGACAGTACTGACCGCATTGAGGCACAACTCACAAACATTAGCGAGAAAAAACTGGATAGGTAAATACAGGTGGGAGAATTGGTTGTTGAAATTAGGAATTTTGGAATCTATTTTTGGTCCGACAACACTAACATGCTGCCCGTTGATACTGATGATACTTCCGTACAGACGATTACAGAAAAGGTCGAGTCCCTATCACATTCCCTGGTACTGTGGCAGTTATTGAAGGCACAGAATATGAGGACACAGGTATTTTAAACCCTAAATACAGAACATACAAAGACGCGGAAGATGAAGATTTTTATTATTTTGTTACAAGAATCATGTCGGCAATCAATCCGACAAATTCCAATTTCAAACAACGGAAGGAGAGGCACTTGCTGAGTGATATATTTACTATAGCGGATGAAGCATTTGCATTGGTACTGATCTACAATGAGCATCATGTATGGGTGAACCAGCAGCGGCGAAAGGGTGATGCCACAATTCCGCGACAAAAAAAAAAATTCTGCGATTCTGACAGTGGAAGCAGAAATGGATGGATGGATGAAGGACGTGAGTTGTTCAGTGACTTGTGCGACAAAATTGGCGAGATGCGAAAACACCCAGAAACAGGAAGGAAATTGGAAGAAATGATGAGGGACAGATTTAGGAACGAAAGTTCAACAGATTACACCAACAATAAGCATGGCGATGCAAATATTACTAGTAGCAGCTCCACTAATTGTAGTGGACCAAAAAAGAAAAAGAAAAGAAACATCTATATTGATCCGGCAATAACAGCATCGATGAATGAAAGTTTATCTATTGGTGAACTAATGTAGAAAATAACAGTACATACATAATACAAACCTACTAATAATCTTGAGCTTAATTTTGAGAATCATAGAAATAATGGAGGATTCGTAATACGTTGCAATAGGAATAAATAAAGCATAATAGAATCTACATTTTAAAAAGGGAATATTGTAGTCGAGAAATAGAATTCACAATTAGGAGAGCAGAATTGAATTGTTGTTTGGTAGATTAATGTTTTGGAATTAATACTGACTCAAGATTTCTTTTTTATTCATGAATACAAGTAAGTGTTGTTCGTACAGAATAATAAGACTGAAATCAATTTTTTTTATTCGAGAGTAGAGTAATGTGCATCACGCGCACAGAATTGTTTTTTGTATTATTTTAAGGCAATAACTGGGGGTGGGAATTTCAGGGTGTCCAGAAATATTGCCGTGTTAAAATCACGCACAAAATTTGTGCGCGAGAAGTAAATTCGAACCCCGCGAAACAGTTCTCGGACGCATATCCAAATTCTCCATGTGCATCTCTATGTGCAATGTACGTTGAATTTCGATTCAACACCTGTTTACTGTTACAAGCTGGCCGCAACGGCTCCTCAGAGTAGTTGACAAAGCTAGCTCACAATCTTAGTTTTTAACCAATACATAAACCTTATTTTAGTACCTTTTTCTAGAGGCATACGACACTGTTTAAACAGTCGAATAACTGCTTCGACCTTATGACTACCGGTAAAGACTACTTCAACTACACGAACAAAAATTACCACTACATCTAATAAACAACCAACTGATCCTGAAGATTGTCCAGTAACAAGAGAAACAATGTCTTACTCCATCATTCCCTTCAAGTATGACTTTGATCAAGATTCTATCGACAAAGTGGAATTCAAGAACACACAAGAAGTCAATGGAGTTCAAGAAGTAACCAAGATCAAGATCCCCTTGATTACTGCAGGATCAACCAAACTACAAATCCTTTTTACCATCAATGAGTTCATTCGATCCAAGAAGATGCTCAACCTAACCACAGGACCAAGAATCTATGACAAGTTCATAGATCTCCTCAGAGACTACACCAACAGTAGCTGGTGGAATAGCTATGTATCAGCCAATGTTTCACAGAGAACTGTGAATAACTTCCAAATCACAGTGGAAAAATTTGTCAACTACAAGTTCGACAACAACCTTGATGCCTACCAAAACCACAGAAGATTCCTCACCAACATCAAGAAGACAACCACCATGACAGTACACCAATTTGTCGCACAAGTCAACTTCCACAACCATGTCATCCTTCCACTACTTCCGGGACACCCACCAGAAGATGCAGAGATCAAGGACCGAGAGTTCAAGAATCTAATCTTTGAATCGATGCCTGAGGATTGGAAACACACCTACCAGCAACACCACTCTCCTCATAGGGATTCCCTCTCTGAAATGATGATGAGGTTTGAAAGGTATTAATATGCACAAAATCGAAAGAAGAAATCATCAGATAACCCATCTCAAAACACCAACAACAGCAACAACAATGCCAACAACAATCGTAACAACCGGAATGGAAACAACAACAACCGCAACAATCGCAATCGAAGCAACAACAACAACAATACCAATCGAAACAACAACAACAACAATAATCAACGCAACAACAACCAAGGCAACAACAAAGGCTCGACTAGAATCTCCAACAACTCACCATGTCCTATCCATCCTGGTACCAACCACACTTGGGGTCAGTGCTACACCAACAAGTATGGCACCAACTCCAATCATTCCAATAACAACAATAGAGACAATACTGACTCGCATGTGAATGATCGCAGCAGTAATTCCAACAACAGCAATCAATCCACTACCTCTTCCCATGGCAGTAGCTACCATGAACCAGAACAACACATGTGTGTCTTCATCAATGAACCAGAAGAAACTAACATCCCTGCAACTCCTTGGCCGGATCTCTTCCATGTAGATATTGATATCGATGAAGAATATTACAACTCAGATCTTCAAAGATTTCCCTCTGAAAACATTGATTCCGGCAACAATAGGCAAGAGGTTGCTCCCAGCACCACCAATGGCGACATTGACCTTGCTCCAACCACAGTAAGTGTCTGCAATTCCAACAATGGATCCCTTGGCAAGTACTACTTGAAAACTCTCTTCGGTTCTGGATCAACTGACAATCTCATCGTGGAATCAGCAATTCCCTCTGGAATCAAGAAGTATGTCCTAGATCAACCGATCCAAATGCAAACAACAAATGGCAAAACCACTTGCAACAACTATGTAAACTTGGAGAACACAGTATTTCCAGAACTATCCTACTCGATGAAAGTCCTACAAATCAAGTGCTTTGTAGTCTCTCAGAATATCAACTACCACCTCCTTATTGGAAGGAAGACCATGAGAGACCTTGGAATGAAGATGGACTTCCAAACTTGCACCATAGAATGGTATGAGAAGACCATGGACTTCCACCCTCGGAACTACTTTGACAACAAGTCCTTGTTCCACAAGGTCATGTCTACAGAACCACATGCCATTGCAGAAAGTTACTCCAACCAATCTATCCAACAATCGTATGTTGATGGAACCACCAAGTGTGAGAAAACTGACCTCCACAAGTTAGTCACGGAACAAAACCATCTCTCCTACCATGAGAAACAAGCCTTGTTACCAATACTCCTCCAAAATGAAGAACTTTTTGAAGGACTGAATGACAAGGAATTAGGTATCTTCCCTAATCAAACATTCCACATTGATCTCCAGGAAGGCACAACTCCATATCATGTAAAACAACCCTATTCTATTCCACTGCACCAACAAGAAGCAGCAAAGAAAGAAATTGATCGACAAGTGAAACTTGGTATCCTCAAACGGTGCTATGCAACTGAATGGGGAATGCCAACCTTTGTAGTCCCAAAACCAGATGGCTCCTGTCGACTCATCAGTGACTTTAGAGAACTCAACAAAGTCACCAAGAAACTTCATTACCCACTTCCAAAGCTCCAAGATATCTTCCACAGAAGAAGAGGCTTCAAATATGTCACCCTTATTGACGTTAGCATGCAATTCCACACCTTCAAACTTGATGAGGCCTCCACCTGGCTTTGCATCCTTGTTACTCCATTCGGAAATTTTGACTGCTTCGATTGCCGATGGGCTTCCTCAACTCTCCAAGTTGGGCCCAAGGCTGTATGGAACAAATGCTCCTACACTTGAAGGACATTGAAGTATACATCGATAACATTGGTATCTTCTCAGATACACTTGAATCCCATTGTAAATCAGTCTCTTCTGTCCTCTCCTTACTGAAGTCCCACAACTTCTCTGTCAAGCCCTCCAAGTGCCACTGGTTTCAATCCCAAGCTCCTTGACTTGGCCACATTATCTCTCGAGATGGAATTATACCCAATCCAAACAAGATTTCTCCTATCCTGAAACTTGCTTTTCCCTCAACAACAACCCAACTTTGATCCTTTGTTGGGATGATTAACTTCTATCGCAAATTCTATCCCGAGCACGCTGAAGTCCTTGCACCCCTTACCGACCTCTCTGGAAGAGCCAAGGGCAAAATCTCTCCAACTCCAGAACTCATTGGAGCTTTCAACAAAGCCAAGTCCCTCATTGCCAACGATATCCTTCTTGACTTTCCTGATCCAAACAAGCCCTTCCACGTCTATACTGATGCTTCTGACTACCAACTTGGAGCTGTCATCCTCCAAGATGGCAAAATCATCCTTTGCTTCTCGCGAAAACTCAATTCGGCTCAAAGGAAATACCCAACGGTCGATACAGAGATGCTCTGTATTGACGAAGTCTTCAAAGAATTCCGCACCATTCTTTGGGGTGCTGAAATCATTGTATGGACAGACCATATCAACTTAACTCGCCAAAACCTCACAAGCCATCGCATTATGACTTGGAGAATGCTCCTTGAAGAATTTTCCCCAGTATTCAAGTACATCAAAGGCAAAGACAATGTCATTGCTGACACGCTCTCCAGGCTCCCCCTCCAGCAAGACACTCCCGAGAAGAAGAAGGAGTTCTTCGGTCCCGCTCTCAATCCAACGGATGACTCAGCCCTTGAAACTGAATCAACCAACTCCAACCTTCTCTCTCTTTCCGAATTGTTTCTTAACTACCCAGAAGACATTCCCATGTACCCCTTAGCCTTTGACCAACTCACCCAAGATCAAGCAGCCAATGTAGATATCTCTACCAATCCCCAGTACACAACTGAAAACTTCAACGGCACCGACTTGAAAGTTGTAGACTCCAACGGTCGACAAAAAATTGTACTCCCTCCAAACAGAGTGCAAGCCACAATCAAATACTACCACCACGTGCTTGGCCATGCCGGCGCAGAAAGATTGTATCGAACCATCAACCAATTTGTATACGCCACAAACTTGAAGGACCAAATCAACTCCTTCTGCAAAACTTGTGACACGTGCCAACGGTACAAGAATAGCCACCAAAGCCATGGACAACTCCCTACCAAAGAACATCAATATGTTCCTTGGAACACCATTGCAATCGATGGAGTAGGCCCTTGGAAAATCAAGATCCCTGGCCATGGAACAGTCTCCTTCAATGGCTTTACCATCATGGACATGTGCACCAACCTCCTTGAAATCATTCGAGCCTCACAAGTAAACCCAACCGGCCTCATGGCAGTCCATGCCCTCGACAATGGCTGGCTCTCCAGATATCCCAAACCAGTAAATTGTATCATCGACCAAGGAACCAACTTCATGAGCAATGACTTCCAACTCCACCTTGCCAACCTAGGAATCAAGGCCAAGGTCTGCTCAGTTCAAAACCCACAATCCAACGCGGTACTTGAACGAGTCCACCATACCATGAAGTCTGCAATGAGAACAGAACTTAATACCAATCCTCCACAGACCCTTCAGGAAGCCACCAACATCATTGATAGTGTGTTTGCGTCTGCTCAGTCTGCCGTTCGATCAACCATCAACAAGACCTTTGGAATGACGCCCAGAGCCCTTGTATTCCACAGAGATATGTTCCTACCAATTCCTGTAATTACAGACTTGGCCATGGTCAGAAACAAACGCCAGGTTCAAATCGACAAGAACGCTATGAAAGAGAACAGCCCCAGGAAGATTCATGATTACTGTGTAGGAGACCAAATTATGGTGAAAAATGAAAAGCAAATTCCTGGAGCTTTTGATGCAAGAAGCAAAGGCCCGTATACTATCCAGCAAATCCACACCAACGGTACAGTTTCCTTTCTCTTAAGAAATCACGTTATCCAACGTATGAACATCCGAAATCTGAAACCGTATCACACCAATTAAAAATTTCTTATCTAAGCAATACTGGTCGCACACGACTAACAAAAATTCTGTGCCACCAATCACACTTTTACGAGAAGGAGAAGAGTGTGGTATTCCAACGCTCACGATTGAAAATTACCCACGATTCAAGAAAATCTGAAATGCAATGCCACGCAAGCCCATGTTCAATATTGAACACTGGATGAAGAACATATCCAAATTCTCCATGTGCATCTCTACGTGCAATGTACGTTGAATTTCGATTCAACACCTGTTTACTGTTACAAGCTGTCCGCAACGGCTCCTTGGAGTAGTTGACAAAGCTAGCTCACAATCTTAGTTTTTAACCAATACATAAACCTTATTTTAGTACCTTTTTCTAGAGGCATACGACAGAAGTTCCGTTCGTGACCCAGCAAGTAATGGAATGCAGTCCCGTAACAAAATCTTGCAGTACCATCACAATACGTCAGAAATACCACAGTTGTGGTATTTAGCCTGGAACTACTGTGGCTCGTAAGTAGAAATAGGTACGCTTAATGATACATACCTTTAATGACTATTCCTACTGTTTTTAGACGTAGAAATCATGTGGTACCCCTCAAAAAATAGGGGTACGCGGCGTATTTTCATATACAGAATTGTTGCATTTTTAGTGGTATAAGACTCTGTGTAACTCTTAAGGAAATACCACAAATACCACAAGTACTTTACATGACTGTTGTTCTTCAGTCTTTTCTTCCTAAGAAATATCCCTGGAGGTGCTTGTTTCATGACACATTTTTTCGCTCACTTTTTCGAAATGGTGACGATGATGATAAAACAAACAAGCGCCTATCCCCCCTATTATTGCTGCTTCAACGACCGATAGATAAGACTGATAGATAAGACTGATAGATAAGACGACTTATCCATTGACAAATA
This sequence comes from Pseudo-nitzschia multiseries, assembly GCA_037355745.1. Classification (NCBI taxonomy): domain Eukaryota; phylum Bacillariophyta; class Bacillariophyceae; order Bacillariales; family Bacillariaceae; genus Pseudo-nitzschia; species Pseudo-nitzschia multiseries. Next base: position 11,578,713 of record CM074787.1, on the reverse strand, counting down.
AGCGTCAGCAATCCCCCTATTATTGCTGCTAAATTGGTCCCCTCTGAGTAACAAGTTACTAGCCTAGTAATAGTATGCTGTATGATATTTTGGTACTGTATTTAAATTTAGTCTACTACCCTTCCTGATCGAAAACGAAGTAGAGTAATGTGTAGGTATCTGAGTAGGTATCATTTTGTACTATTTGTACAGTGGCGAACCTTCATGGTCTGTTCTATCGAAGGAGAAACAGAATGGCCGTCAAAACAGAAATGGTGCCCCCATATCTTCTTCATTCACCATCCGATCCGATAGCCGTTTGATTGCCATTCCAAGTCAAAAAATCAGTAGAGGAACATGATGGTGTTCGAATGTGGTAGTATCTGTACATGTGAACCCTCATCTTCCCTTCTATTGGAGGGGAAACAGATGGGTTGTAGAAGGGCTGTCGGCTCGATTTTTTGTCTCGTCGTCTCGTGTTATTTGCAGTAGAATTGCCATTCAAATACCCTTCCGGATCGAAAACCAAGTAGCGGAATGTGTAGGTATTTGAGTTGGTGTCATTTTGTACTACTTGTACAGTGGTGAACCTTTATGGTCTGTTCTATGGAAGGAGAAACAGATGGGTCGGAGAAGGGTCGTCAACGATGACGACGTATCTTTGTGTGTTATTCGCAGTAGAATTGCGGTTCGAATACCCTTCCGGATCGAAAACCAAGTAGAGGAATGTGTAGGTATTTGAGTTGGTGTCATTTTGTACTATTTGTAGGGTGGCGGACCTGCTTCATAATCTGTTCTATGGAAGGAGAAACAGAAGGGTCGTTGTAGGGGTCGTGTGTGTGAAATAAATGGCATTCGTGATTTCGATGATCGGACTTCCCATCAAAAAAATTGTCTTAGGAGTGAGTTTTCCGGTGTGTTTGCAGGGTCTTTTCACTTGTTCTTTTTTGAAGAGGCATCAGTGTGAGGAGCACACATATGTTTATTTCCTGTAGACTTCTACATGGTTTTGGTACTGGGTATTTATTGTGGTATTTTTGTAACGTACACTCACAGTACGTTCGTACTTACCGGTACGGTACGACTTACGATGAATACTCGTACTCGTACTCGTACTCGTATGTATGGTATGGTATTGTAGGGTACGAATGGTATTACTACTACTTCGTAGTTTGCAAAACATCTAACGCGCGAATCGCGCAGAAATCATGTTTGTGCAGTAAACAGCGTCCTTCACAGATAACGTAATGACTACGAGTACGGTACTCGTACTCGTAATACGGTACGAGGTACTCGTATGAGTACTTGTACTTGTAAGGTTTTGTAACCGTAGGATGGATGTGCTGGATTGGATGAGCTGATCGCTGCTCTCTCTCAGCTCGTCTCCTCCCTTGCCTACCGGTACGAGTAAGTTTTACCGGTACGAATACGGTACGATTACTCGTATCTAAATTAAAAAAAGCACCAACTTCGCTCACGACGTCCGATCGCGTCGAATGCCGTGGATGCACTGGGCCCTGTGAACTGAATAGTATTACAAGTACAGGACTCGTAGTATTACTCGCATGATTAATCTTACTCGTCCGAACTCGTGAAACGATCGATCAAGTTACCGGTACATCAGTAGTAATCTTACGATACGATACCGTCAGATTTCTCTTCCTCATTGCATTCCAACGAGACACCAAACCCGCAAGGTTCTGATTGCCGGCGGCGGTAGAGACGAGGGAATTTTGGTTATTGCAGCGCGGCAAATCTAAGCGAAGCGAAGCGAAGCGACACAACACAACACAACACAACACAGCATTATCCAAAGACAAACCAAAACTCGCAACGAAGACTAGGTTCTCGGATTCCGGCACTGCACGGCACGGCACGGCACTCCATTGGGACCGAAGCGAAGCCACCCATCTGCGTTATCGCTAGACGTTGTTGACACAAAATCAAATCAAATCAAATCAGGAGGATTGTATTGTATTCCTACAGCTCGTGACATCATGGTAGGTTCCTTCCGAACGGGACAAACAGACAATCCAATCTCTTGTTGCGGATGACATGCCCGTCATCCAGACTCTGCCACTGCCACTGCCACTGCCACGGAAATATTGACGGCGTCGGAGCGGAAAGCACAACACTGTTGGTTACAGTTCCCCGTTTCGACGCACAATTGGAACGAACGAACAGAACGATTGATCTATCCTCGCAACCAAACACCATCTCTCTTTATCTTTCTCACCGTTTCTCTTTCTTTCCCACGACACGATACATCATCGGCTCACGAACCAATCACAACACAACACAACACAACACAACACAACCCACACAACTTTTACAACAAACAGCCCAACATCCGCCGACGATTCCCGGACGACGATCCATCCGACAACGACAAGATGGATTCCGACGACGACGATGATGACGACGACGACGACGATGACGAGGAGGAGGACTACCATATCCCAATGCGCGGGGGGGGCAAGGGCTTTCGGATGCCCGGCGGAAAAGGCATGGGGAAAACCCTCCGGTACCCACCACCCCCGGACGACGAGGACGATAGCGACGATGACGATAGCGACGATGACGACGATGATGATGACGACGACGACGACGACGATAGCGACGAAGAGGAGCAACCCCCCCCTCCCATCCGTCCGGCCCAGCGCGGGGGAGGCAAGGCCCTGATGCGGCCCTCGGGTGGAAAGCAGCTCCGACCACCGTACGTACCTTACCTATAGTGTAGTATACCACACTACTACCATGCCATACCATACCATATCATACCGTGTTGTTGGCTCTCTTCTCTTCCATCGCGACTGCCTGCCTGCCTGCCTGCCTGCCATTGCGATGGCCACCGCACACCTCTCACCTCTTTTGTGTTGTTTTGTTTTGTGCTCTGTTGTGTTGCTTTGTTTTGTTTTGTTGTGTTGTGGATCCGCACATACGCACGATTATTATTATTATTATTATTTGCTCTCGTCCATCGGTTGGTTGGTTTGTTGTCACACTCTTCTCCTCGTGCTGCGCACCGTATGGTATATATACAAAGACCACAAGAGGAAGACAGCGACGACGAGGACGAGGAACTGGAAGACGATGAAGACGAGGACGATGATGACGACGATGATGACGACGATGCTGACGAGGAACCACCCGCACCCATTCGCGTCGTGCCCCGCGGGGGAGGAAAATCCTTCCAGCGGATGCGCCCCCCCTCGGACGATGACGACGACGACGACAGCGACGAGGATGACGACGACGACGACGACGAGGAAGATCCTCCTCCACCGCAACAACAACAAGCTCCACCACCCGCCCGGGGAGGAGGGAAGGTCCTCCGGCCACCCGCCGGTGGCAAGATGATGCGCCAGACGACCGACAGTGACGACGAGGACGACCAACAGCAGCAGCCGCCGCAGCCGCCTCCCACGCGCATCATGCCCAGCCAGGGAGGCGGAAAACAATTGCGACCCCCGCCGGGTGGAAAGCAGCTCCGTCCCCGCCTGCAGGACAGCGAGGAGGAGGACGAAGAAGAAGAAGACGACGACGACGACGAAGATGAGGACGACGAGGAGGATTCCAAACCGGTTCAGCCCATCCGTCCGGTGCAGCGGGGAGGAGGAAAAATGTTCCCTGGCGGGGGTGGGGGCAAGACCTTCCGTGCGCCCGTGCAGGACGACGATGAGGACGACGACGACGATGAGGACGACGACGAGGACGACACCAACGATCAGATGATGGCGGCCGCGGCTCCCGATGACGAGGAACCCGAAGAGGAGGAAGAGAAGAAACCGACCGAAACGGAACCGGAAACCGAACCCGAGAAAGTTCCGGTCAAGGAAGACGCCGCCGTGGACGGTGAAGACGACGGTGAAGACGACATGGACATCGATTCAGACGACGATGATGACGACGAGGAAGAGTTCAAGCCCGAGCCAGAGGCCGAGCCCGAGTACGTTCCCGTTGGATACATGCCCGTGGACCGGTTGCGGAGCAACGAGGCAGTTGCACGTCCGGTTGGATGATGCACCCCTAACCCGTGCTGACCCTTTTTCTATTTTGTTTTGTTTTGTGGTTTTGTTTGCGTCACTTGGAACACTTTGCTTTCCTATCCAGCTCCGGATCGAAACCGGAGGGACCCACGAGCGGATTTGCGGCTTCCAAGCCCTCGGCACCGGAGCCCGACGACATGGACGAATCGGACGACGAGAGCAGCGAGGAAGAATTCGACATGGACATGCAAAACCTGGACCAGAGCCAGCTGATCAAGGACGAAGAAGACCGCAAGTACCTCGAGTCCCTGCCGGAGATCGAGCGCGAGGCCATTCTCGCCGACCGATTCGAACAACGCAAAAACGAACACGATATGAGAAAGGCCCTGCGGGAAACCAAACGCAAGGAACGAGAGGAAAAGAAGGCGCTGGACAAGAAGCGTAAGGCACCGCCGTCCTCGTCCAAAAAGGCGAAGAAGAGCCGAGACAACAGCGAAGACACCGCCAACGATGCCGAGGTTGCCAAGGCCCTTGCCAGTCGACGATCTTCCACGCGTGATCGCGATGCCACCGGGAAAAAAGACTCCAAGTCGAGGGCCCTGGCGGCACTGCGCGAAGTAAGCATGGTATTGCTGGTTGTTGCGTTGCGTTGCGTCGCGTCGCCTGCCGTTATTGTAACCCAATGTTCGGTTGCACTAATCGATGTTTCATCTATCTTTCGTAATTTTCTTCACAGGAGCGCAAGAAGGCCGTGTTGAAGGAGTCTTCCGACAGTGAGTCCGATTTTGGTGATGATGACGACGACGACGATTCCGACGACGACTATGAAGTTGATCTGAAACCGTGGCAGAAAAAGGCCCAAGAGGAGAAATCCAAGAAAAAAACAACATCACGTCTGGACGATTACGAAGACGAAGACGAGGACGAGCCGGCAACCCAAAAGGCAAGTAGTACGAAGGTCGTCAAACCCGCCGAACTCGAGGATTACATGCTGGTTACCATTTCACGAATGCGGTTGGGCGAATGGTGCAACGAGCCCTACTTTGAAAAGGCGGTTGTGAATTGCTTCGTGAAGCTCTTTGTCGGGGAAAATGAGGATGGAAAGCGATGCTACCGACTCTGTCGCATTGTTGCGGTCGACAAATCGAAACAACCCTACTCGCTTCCCAAGACCAAAAAGAAAAAACCCGTACTCACCGACAAAATGCTCAAGCTCGATTTCGCCGGGACCAGAAAGGTCTTCCCCTTGAGATTGATCTCCGACAACAAGGTAACGCAAGCCGATGTCAATCAGTACGAGACAGCAATGAAGACCGCCCGCAAACAAGATGAGTTCCTCGGCAAACTCGAAGCCCAGAAGCTTCGAAGAAAACGAGACAATCTCATCGACAACTTTACGTATACCACGGAAGATATCGAGAAAAAACTGAAAGAGAAAAAGATGAAGGGTCCGTCTACTACCAATCTTGGGTTGGAACAAACTCGTGCCGCGAACGCAGTCGAGGCAGCACAGGGTGCTTTGCAAGACGCCAAGACTCGATTGGAAGAAGCCAGAGGTAGTGGCGAAATCAATGATGCAAAGGAAGAAGTCAAAGCTGCCCAAGAAAACCTCGAAATGAAACTGAAACAGGAGAAGATGATTTTGAAGAAGGTCAAGTCGCGTCGGGAGCAAAACAAGAGCAGGTCGAACAACTGGGTGGATGTCAACGAGAAGGCGAAGAAAATGAACAAAATGGCAGACGTAGGACTGGACAAGGCCAAAAACAAAACCGCGGCCAAGAGTCCTTCCGGCACCGTTGCCTTCAACCCGTATGCTCGCCGCAAGGTGAAGCCAAAGAATCTGTGGCAGGTGGGCCAAGGAGACGAAAAGAAGGATAGCGACGAGACGAAAGATTCCGAGGCACCTCCGAGCACGAAGGACGGGGCCGGGCAAACCAACGGGGAAACGACTGCGAACTCAACTCCTTCGCTTGTCCAAGAGCAGCAAGGGAAGGCAGCAGCTCTGAGCCAGTCGCATCAGTTTGCCATCGACGAGGAAACGTTGGCACAAACATCATTTTTGAGTGGCATTGGGGGTCTCGCATCGAAGAAGAAAGCAAAGAAGCGGGTCAGGAAGGGTTTGAGTCTGGCAGAGTACTTTGAACAAAAGGCGGCCGGAACACTCTAAAACAGATGACGCGAATGCTTCCCTCCACCTATGTTTCGAGCTAATGAAAAATAATCAAACTATGTAATGTGATGCATCAAGTTACTTTTGTGACATGTGTGGCAACTTTTAAATCAAATTTATGAAAAACGATCAAAACGTGCAATCTAATGCATCGGGTTGCTCTTGTGTTGTGGCACGTATCGCGACTCTAAAGTCGGTGTCGACTGTATGAAAGCAAATCAAAACGTCTGATCTGTAATAATTAATGCATCAAGTTACTTGTGTGACATATATAAATGGCAATCTACTTTTTTGGAAATAGAAGCGCATGAAGTACGTTGGAAAATACTATGAATTTTGAAAACAGCTACAGCTTGGTGTTGTCAAATCGACGTTGAGCCCTCGCACCGGACAGAACTATCATTGATAGCAGTCAATCTAAACAAAACAAACCATCGATTCATTCCTTAGAGAAACAATGTTGCAATAACGCCGGTTGCCAAGACCAAAATCGACGATAGCTCGTTTCCATTCGCCGCGGAATCGGCGGTGGTTTCAACGGCACTGACCTGCGCGTTTGCAGGAGCTCCGGAGACCGCAACTTTCACGTTCTGTCCGGCTTCGCACCTCCGACCAACGTCCGAAGAAAAAAACAATTCTTTCCCCGCATCCTCTTCCGTAAATGTGTAGGAAGCCCCCGATGTGTAACCCACCAAGATAGCTCCATCTTCCCCACAATCTCCCGTTGGGTGGATGTGCACATCGGTTATCCCTGCTGCGAATCAAAGACAAGGCGTACCGTACGGCATGACACGTGCGAAAAAAATAGTTTTTCGCAAATGTTAGGACACGTTCTGCAGAATGCTGTCACCGACACGGACATCATTCCCTACAATCCAAACAGCAACAAAGATTACCTACCAGGCCATGTGAAAGTGATTGTGTCTCCTACAACGGCATCCATACTCGGGTAATACGGATTGGACTTTGGAGGAACAACCCAATCCGAGACCTCCAATTGGGCACCGGAGACAGCCGCAAAGCAAAGCAGCAGCACAAACAGAGATCTCATGGTGGTCGAAATATACCGTATCAAATTACTTGGTGGCGATGAGTTAGAAAATACCGATCACACTACTTTGAGATGAGTGTGTCATCCGAACGAGTTTCGTCAACGACGATACAAAAATGAGAGAGGAGTCGAAGATCAAGTCGCATTCAACATGCGAGAGTTGACGGAGCTTGCGGTTTTTAATGTGGTTTGCATGCTCTTTTGGATACAAACTAATAGCCTTTTAACGCACCAGTAACGGTTTATCGCTAGATTTGCGATTAGAAAATTCTTGCAGGACTCAATCTGATATTCAGTCCCTTGTCATAGGTCTGTCGTACGCCTCTAAAAAGGTACTAAAATAAGGTTTATGTATTTGTTAAAAACTAAGATTCAGATTGTGAGCTGGCTCTGTCAACTACTCCGAGGAGCCGTTGAGAAAGCTTATAACAGTAAAGAGCCGTTGAATGGAAATTCAACGTACATTGCACATAGAGAATTTGGATATGTTCTTCATCCAGTCTTCAATATTGAAGACCGGCTTGCTTTTCAGATTTTCTTGAATCGTGGGTAATTTCAATCGTGAGCGTTGGAATACCACACTCTTCTCCTTCTCGTAAAAGTTCGATTGGTGGCACAGAATTTTTGTTAGTCGTGTGCGACCAGTATTGCTTAGATAAGAAATTTTTAGTTGGTGTGATATGGTTTCAGATTTCGAATGTTCATGCGTTGAATTACTTGATTTCGTAAGAGAAAGGAAACTGTACCATTCGTGTGGATTTGCTGTATAGTGTAGGGGCCTTTGCTTCTTGCTTCAAAAGCTCCAGGGATTTGCTTTTCATTTTTCACCATAACTTGATCTCCTACACTGTAATCATGAAGCTTCCTGTGGCTGTTTTCTTTCATAGCATTCTTGTCGATTTGAGCTTGTCTTTTGTTTCTGACCATGGCCAAGTCAGTAATTACTGGAATCGGTAGGAACATGTCTCTGTGGAATACAAGGGCTCCGGGTGTCATTCCAAACGTTTTGTTGATGGTTGATCTAACTGCAAACTGAGCCGATGCGAAGATGGTGTCAATAATATCAGTTGCTTCCTGGAGAGTTCGTGGAGGGTTGGTGTTGAGTTCTGTTCTCATTGCAGACTTCATGGTATCGTGGACGCGTTCAAGTACTGCATTGGATTGTGGGTTCCGGACTGAGCAGACCTTGGCTTTGATTCCTAGGTTGGCAAGATGGAGTTGGAAGTCGTTGCTCATGAAGTTGGTTCCTTGGTCGATAATACAATTTACTGGTTTTGGGTATCTGGAGAGCCAGCCATTGTCGAGGGCATGAACTGCCATGAGGCCGGTTGGGTTTACTTGTGGGGCTCGAATGATTTCAAGGAGGTTGGTGCACATGTCCATGATGGTAAAGCCATTGAAGGAGACTGTTCCATGGCCAGGGATCTTGATTTTCCAAGGGCCTACTCCATCGATTGCAATGGTGTTCCAAGGAACATACTGGTGTTCTTTGGTGGGGAGCTGTCCGTGGCTTTGGTGGCTATTCTTGTATCGTTGGCACGTGTCACACGTTTTGCAGAAGGCAGTTGATTTGGTCCTTCAGGTTTGGGGCATATACAAATTGGTTGATGGTTCGATACAATCGTTCTGCGCCGGCATGGCCAAGCACGTGGTGGTAGTATTTGATGGTGGCTTGCACTCTGTTTGGAGGGAGTACAATTTTCTGGCGACCGTTGGAGTCTACAACTTTCAAGTCGATGCCATTGAAGTTTTCAGTTGTATAACGAGGATTGGTAGCAATATCGGCATTGGCTGCTTGATCTTGGGCGAGTTGGTCGAAGGCTAAGGGGTACATGGGAATGTCTTCTGGGTAGTTAAGAAACAATTCGGAAAGAGCGAGAAGATCGGAGTCCGTTGAGTCAGTTGCAAGGTCCGAGTCATCCGTTGGATCGGGACCGAAGAACTCCTTCTTCTTCTCCGGAGTGTCTTGCTGAAGTGGGAGCCTTGAGAGGGCATCAGCAATGACATTGTCTTTGCCTTTGATATACTTGAATACTGGGGAAAATTCTTCAAGGAGCATGCGCCAAGTCATAATTCTGTGGCTGGTAAGATTTTGTCTGGTTAAGTTGATGTGGTCTGTCCATACGATGATTTCAGCACCCCAAAGAATGGTTCGAAATTCTTTGAAGACTTCTACAACACAGAGCATCTCTTTGTCAATTGTTGGGTATTTCCGTTGAGCCGAATTGAGTTTTCTGGAGAAGCAAAGGATGATTTTGCCGTTTTGGAGGATGACAGCGCCAAGCTGGTAATCAGAAGCATCAGTATAGACATGGAAGGGCTTGTTTGGATCAGGGAAGGCAAGGAGGATATCATTGGCAATAAGCGATTTGGCTTTGTTGAAAGCTTCAATGAGTTCTGGAGTTGGAGAGATTTTGCCTTTGGCTCGTCCAGAGAGGTCGGTAAGGGGTGCAAGGACTTCAGCTCGTTTTGGGTAGAAGTTTCGATAGAAGTTGATCATCCCAACAAAGGAACGAAGTTGGGTTGTTGTTGAGGGAAACGCAAGTTTCAGAATAGGAGAAATCTTGTTTGGATTGGGTCTAATTCCATCTCGAGAGATGATGTGGCCAAGCCAAGGAGCTTGGGATTGAAACCAGTGGCACTTGGAGGGCTTGACAGAGAAGTTGTGACACTTCAGTAAGGACAGAACAGAGGAGACTGATTTGCAATGGGAGTCAAGGGTGTCTGAGAAGATACCAATATCGTCGATGTATACTTCGATGTCCTTCAGGTGGGAGAGCATTTGTTCCATGCAGCCTTGGGCCCAACTTGGAGAGTTAAGGAAGCCCATTGGCAATCGGAGGAGTCTGAACTTTCCGAATGGAGTAACAAGGACACAAAGCCATGTGGAGGCTTCATCAAGTTTGAATGTGTGGAATTGCATGCTGACATCGATAAGGGTGACATATTTGAAGCCTCTTCTTCTGTGGAAGATGTCTTGGAGCTTTGGGAGCGGGTAGTGGAGTTTCTTGGTAACTTTGTTGAGTTCTCGGAAGTCACTGATGAGTCTACAGGAGCCATCTGGTTTGGGCACTACAAAGGTTGGCATTCCCCATTCAGTTGCATAGCACCGTTCAAGGATGCCAAGTTTCACTTGTCGGTCGATTTCTTTCTTCACTGCTTCTTGTTGGTGCAGCGGAATGGAATAGGGTTGTTTTACATGATATGGAGTTGCGCCTTGCTGGAGATCAATGTGGAACGTTTGATTAGGGAAAATGCCTAATTCTTTGTCATTCAAGCCTTCAAAAAGTTCTTCATTTTGGAGGAGTATTGGTAACAAGGCTTGTTTCTCTTGGTAGGAGAGATGGTTTTGGTCGGTGACAAGCTTGTGGAGGTCAGTTTTCTCATACTTGGTGGTTCCATCTACATAAGACTGTTGGATTGATTGGTTGGAGTAACTTTCTGCAACCGCGTGTGGTTCTGCGGACATGACTTTGTGGAGCAAGGACTTGTTGTCAAAGTAATTGCGAGGATGGAAGTCCATTGTCTTCTCATACCATTCTATGGTACAAGTCTCGAAGTCCATTTTCATTCCAAGATCTCTCATGGTTTTCCTTCCAATAAGGAGGTGATAGTTGATGTTCTGAGAGACTACAAAGCATTTGATTTGTAGGACTTTCATGGAGTATGATAGTTCTGGGAATATGGTGTTCTCCAAGGTTACGTAGTGGTTGCAAGTGGTTTTGCCGTTTGTTGTTTGCATTTGAATTGGTTGGTCTAGGAGGTTCTTCTTGATTCCAGAGGGAATTGCTGATTCCACTATGAGGTTGTCGGTTGATCCGGAATCGAAGAGGGTTTTCAAGTAGTACTTGCCAAGGGATCCGTTGATCGAGTTGCAGACACTTACTGTGGTTGGAGCAAGGTCGATGTCGACATTGTCCTTGCTAGGGGCAACATCTTGCTTGTTGTTGTCGGAATCGGTCTTTTCAGAGGGAAACCTTTGAAGATCTGTGTTGTAGTATTCTTCATCGATATCCATATCGACATGGAAGAGATCCGGCCAAGGAGTAGCAGGGATGGTAGTATCTTCTGGTTCATTGATGAAGACACACATGTGTTGCTCTGGTTCATGGAAGTTACTGCCGTGCGACGAAGAGGTAGTGGATCGGTTGCTGTTGTTGGAATTGCTGCTGCGATCATTCACGTGCGAGTCGTTGTTGTCCCTAGTGTTGTTATTAGACTGATTGGAGTTGCTGCCATACTTGTTGGTGTAGCATTGACCCCAAGTGTGATTGGCACCAGGGTGGATAGGACACGGTGAGTCATTTGAGATCCTAGTTGATCCTTTGTTGTTGTTGTTGCTTTGGTTGTTGCTGCGTTGGTTGTTGTTGTTGTTGCGTTGGTTATTGTTATTGTTGTTGTTGTTTCGATTGTTTCGGTTGTTGCGATGATTGTTGCGATTGTTCCGATTGTTTCCATTTCGGTTGTTACGATTGTTGTTGGCATTGTTGTTGCTGTTGTTGTTGTTCTGAGACGAGTTATCTGATTTCTTGTTCTTTTTATTCTGTACAGATTGGAATCTTTCAAATCTTATCATCATTTCAGAGAGAGAATCTCTATGGGGCGAATGGTGTTGTTGATAGATGTCTTTCCAGTCCTCTGGCATCGATTCGAAGACTAGATTCTTAAAGTCACTTTGATTGATCTCTGCACCTTGTGGCGGGTGTCCCGGTAGTAATGGGAGAATAACATGGTTGTGGAAGTTGACTTGTGCTACAAATTGGTGTACAGTCATGGAGGTTGTCTTCTTAATGTTGGTGAGGAATCTTTTGTGATTCTGATAGGCATCAAGGTTGCTGTTGAACTTGAAGCTGATGAATGCTTCCACTGTCGTCTGGAAATTGTCCACAGTTCTCTGTGGAACATTGGCTGATACATAGCTGTTCCACCAGCTACAGTCGGTGTAGTCTCTGAGGAGGTCTACAAACTTGTCATAGATTCTTGGTCCTGTGGTTAGGTTGAGGGTCTTCATTAGATCTAATGAACTCATTGATGGTGAAAAGAATTTGTAATTTGGTTGATCCTGCAGTAATCAAAGGGATTTTGATCTTGGTAACTTCTTGGGAGCCGTTGACTTCTTGGGTAATCTTGTACTCAATTTTGTCAATAGTCTCTTGATCAAAGTCATACTTGAAGGGAATGACTGAGTAAGACATACTGGTCAATTTCTTATTGTTACTGGACAATCGTCGGATCGGTTCTTGTTAGATGTGTAGTAGTGGTAATTTTTATTCGTGTAGTAGTTGAAGTAGTCTTTACCGGTAGAAAGGGTCGAAGCGGTTATTCGACTGTTTAAACAGTGTCGTACGCCTCTAAAAAGGTACTAAAATAAGGTTTATGTATTTGTTAAAAACTAAGATTCAGATTGTGAGCTGGCTCTGTCAACTACTCCGAGGAGCCGTTGAGAAAGCTTATAACAGTAAAGAGCCGTTGAATGGAAATTCAACGTACATTGCACATAGAGAATTTGGATATGTTCTTCATCCAGTCTTCAATATTGAAGACCGGCTTGCTTTTCAGATTTTCTTGAATCGTGGGTAATTTCAATCGTGAGCGTTGGAATACCACAAGGTCGTTCGTGTAACGATCGACTGATTAAAGAGGAGTTGCAGTCGTATTAAGATCGGGACCACGTGTGCATATTGCTTACTGCGTGCGCAATACTACGAACCCTCAGTAACAATTCCTACTTTTAGATACTTTGCCTTGCAGCAAGGCCATTGTTCCTCCAGCTTGAAGGGATTGAGCTGAAATAGCGGCAAGGGCAATTCCAGTAGTAGGGTAGAGGGTCTTGGCATAGATCCTCATGGACGTGGTAACAGTGTCAACTCTAGTAACTGGGGTCAGTAGTACACCACCATTCTTGGAGATGTACTACTAGTAGCTGGCTAGCCGGAGCGACAAGGCAGGGACTAAAGAGGAGCTGCTGGGACAGCATTCTCGCAGATGAAGAACTTGGCAAGCGCAAGTGGTCACAGGACAGCAGAGAGGATCTCCACTGTGTGCGTGTGCTACCATGTCCCCTTTGTCTCCATTCTATTGAGTGGTAAAGGTGAGTGTAACAGAGGAGGTGACGGCTTCCAGTTCATGGATGAGGCCCGTTTGCTGAAGCTGCTGTGTGCCTAGGTAGAATGCAACATCTTGCAGGTGGAAGGCTTGGTCATCCCTAATGGTAACTGTACATTCCCCCAACTGGAGGCAGAAGAAGAAGGCAATACAGATCGTATTGGCTATGGCCTGTCTGGCTGGCGAGCAGGGGGACGAGTTGCAGTAGGCAAATTGTAGGCCGTGTATAACCAAGGTGATGGGAACCTGTTTGACACAACTAGGAGCTGGATCTAGCTTGGCATAGTAGCCCCAGAACTGGGCTGTGAGTCTGAAGCCCAGCCTTCGCTGCCAATAGACAGCTGCTGTGCTCTATCATAGAAGTTCTGGGTGGTGCGGGAGCCCACTTGAGCAGCCTGTGCCAGCACATCATTGTGCGTGATGGAGCCTGCAAGTTCTAGATCACTGTTGTTGATAGTGCCCTTGGGGTTATCAAAGCTCACTAACTGGGTCGGCACCCATGGAGGGAAGGTGCCTCTCCACATGAGGGGTTCCACTTCCCCATTGGGGAGAGGACTGAAGTGAATTCCCCCCTTACCAGCAGCGCTGCGTCCGATAACTGTCACGCGACCCCACGCGACCCCTCGCAAGCCCTATTTTCAGAAAATCGACCCTGCGTTTGTTATGCACAAGGGTATTTTTTTAAATTCACAATTTTTGTGGTAATGATTTTCGACCCCCCTCAGGTTGCGACCAAAATTATCCCCGAAGACTCAAAATGTCCATTGATCTCTCCAGTTTTGACTAAATTGATTTAAAAAATCTACTTTTCACTTCCACACTTTCTAACCTTATCCCAAGATATGAAATAAATTTACTTTCAGAAGTGTTAGTTCGCTATTTTTCTGCGTTGTTTTCTACGGTATGTCACGCCGTGTCTTCTTTCATACCATCGTGCCTTTTAATGCTCGCTTCGATAGCATCATGCTCGTCTTAACGAATTTTCGTACAACTCTACAGCACTAACTTCCTCCTACACGACTTCACCACCATTCTTTCTTTTTTAAATTGTTTCCTAAAAACCTTTTGTCTTAGATATGTGTCCGTGTGTATTATGATAGTAGTAGTAGTAGTAGTAATGTAGGTATGATAGTATCAATTTCTGTTTGAGTGGTGAAACAATCTTTTGTACAATTCATGTCAACAATCATGGAACGGCCTTTCAGAATTCAGTCACCGGAACGGCGTTTCATGCTTTTGTGTTCGAAATCATGTTCAAATTTGAAATCTCGGTGCCAAACAACTTCCTAACCTTAACCCAAGATATGAAATAAAATTATTTTCCGAAGTGTTTGTTTGCTACTTCGTACTAGTACTATGTTTCTGCCTTGTTTCTATGTCACGACGTTTCTTTTTTCATACCATCATGCCTTTTCATGCTCGATCCGATAGCATCATGCTCATTTTCATCATGTTCATTTAACACCCCCATCGAAACCATTTCTCCCCCTCCCTTCTTCCATTAGAAGAACATGTCACAACCTAGTAAAAATCGCCATCACTTCAAGAGTGGTTGTTATACCAAAATTCCCAAATCATTTATATGTCGTAGCTGCCTGACCTGTAAGGGCAAATCGAAGACATTCATCGGAAGCAGACAAGATTCGTCTACACACAAATCATACCGATATGTATCACGAGGCCTTTCACGTCACCTTGATTCAATATCTTTTTGCCGTGATTTCTATTTAAAGCATAACCTAATGGAATTTTCGTCATCTGCCAAAGAAGAAACCACTAGTACAGTTCGTCATTCACCTACACAATATGGCCTGACATTGACGGAGAATGGTCCAATCGTTCCTTCCGCTTCTTTTGCTGCCGCTCACACTAACAAGGCATCCTCAAACGAAACGTTCAACTCTGTTCTAAACAGTCAGGTAGTACACAACTTATTTGTTCCACCAATGGATAGAAATGTAATGGAATCACAGTTGTTTCCTTCAGAAGACAACAGCAACAACAATGACATGGTTATTCATGAAGAAATTAGCCTTCCTATTCAGAACGATAATGGTATGGATGGTTCGGAACCCACCGCATCCCAACCAAACATCAATGAAAAAGAGCAATTGATCCGATCTCATCTTTCTTTTTCACCTACCAATAGGCTCATTGCTGAAATAAAGCTCATGAATCTAATGACGAAACACAAGTTACCTCTAAACACATTCAAATCTATTTTTCAATGGGCAAACGAATGTCAAACTATTCATGGTGTTGACTTTAGCTCTATCTACCCCCGCCATCGAGAAGCCATATTTAGTGAAATCAAGTCCAATTTGGGTATTTCAGAGACCAAGTTCGAGCCACACATAATTAACTGGTTACCTTGCAATTTACC
Source organism: Pseudo-nitzschia multiseries (assembly GCA_037355745.1). Classification (NCBI taxonomy): domain Eukaryota; phylum Bacillariophyta; class Bacillariophyceae; order Bacillariales; family Bacillariaceae; genus Pseudo-nitzschia; species Pseudo-nitzschia multiseries. The sequence continues at coordinate 11,563,036 of CM074787.1, read as the reverse complement.
CACCCAAATATTTGTTCGATCCTTCCCAGACGCACTTCATTCCCTTCTGCCCAATAAGGAGTTGATGCAAGAAACCAATTTGTCTTTTCCGAATGTCGAGACTCCTATTTCACCCGAAAACAACCCACCACTCACCAATGAAACATACATAACAGAACTACACCACGGCTCTTGGTGGACGGAATCGTGGAAGCAGATCTGCAATGAAAATGATGAAATCCTTGTTCCGATCATTTTCTACATGGATGGAATCAGCTTGGATGCACATGGTCGTCTGTCACTCACTCCTCTCAACATGACTCTTGGTATTTTCAATACTGAAGCAAGAAAACGACCTGACGCTTGGACTACAATTTATTTTCATCCCGACACTGAAATTGAGAGCATAAGACACACGAAAAAAACCACGGCAAAAGATAATATTCAAAATCTACACACCGCGCTTGCATCAGCTTTGCAATCTTTCAAGGAAGTATGTGAAATGCAGGGCGAGTTGGAGTGGGATTATCTTCCGTATGCAGGAAAAGTGTTCAAAGTGAAAATGAAATTTGCAATTGCCTATGTTGTTGGGGATACAGAACTTCATGACAAACTATGTGGAAAGTATGGATCCTACACGCAAAAGGTGAAGAAATTGTGCCGGCATTGTACATGTCCTACACGTGTCATCCATAAACCAAAAGCCCAAGTGGAGGAACTGACTCGGCTCTGGGTTCCAGAAGATTTTGAATCCCCCCCAAACAATTCTGCACGGGAACACCTGGAGTACTTCAAAAGCATTTCGCACCATTCCATAAAAAATGCTTTTCACAGCCTCAATTTTGGTAGTAATGTCAACAACATTCACTTTGCTACTCCCAGTGAGTGTTTGCATATGCATCAACTGGGTGTAGCACGTCAGGCAGTAGAATCACTCGATTCATTGTTAAAAGGTAGTCCTAAGTGTTGGTATGCCCCTGATTTAAACACGAATGGCACATCAGCTACTATTGGTTCACTTGCGCAGTTATACGGTGGTCTTTTGTCAAGGCAATTGGACAGAGATTTCCCCAGAACCAAGTTTTCCAGTCAGCTTCTCTCCATTACCAAAAAGGAGGGTAATGATTATTCGGGAATGCTCATTTCCATTCTGATCACCCTTTGTTCCGATGTGGCAATAAACATCATCAAGGACGCGACATTTATTCAGAAACAAGTAGAGGTAATTCAACTGATACTCTCCATGGAAGAATTCTTGAAGCATGGGAATATACCCATTTCTGGATTGGAAAATCTCCCCAAGATGATAATCCATTTTATCAATTGTATTAATTCTACCTGCCTCAGAGAGGGAATGGGTACGAAACTGATCAAAAACCATCTATACTTTCACGTTGTTGATTACATCAAACTTTGGGGACTTCCATGCGGATGGGATTCTTCTTATTCCGAATCACACCACAAAACTGAAATCAAAGCACCCTCGAAGAACACTCAACAGAATGCTTCGACATTGATAATGCAAACGGCAAAGCGACAGGAAGAAAAAATGCTGTTACGAGTAGCTACTTCCAAGTTTAATTTAGTGACGGCAGAAGATGTTTCTGGTAATCGAGTCCCTCCCGAAGTTTCTGGTTCAAAATTTCATGTTTTCACTAACGACAATGGGGCAAGTACTATGAGATGGGTTAGGTCATCGAACAAAACAAAACCCTATATTTCTCCCATCGTGTTGTCTTTTGTATGTCAGAATGTGCTTCCACTTTTGGAGGACTGTACGTTCGTGAAAGGATTTACTGAACATAACAGGTTTGACGAATGCACACAGCAAAATTACTTGTTTCGGAGCCACCCTTCATATCGTTCCGATGGTGGCCAACTAAACTCTGTCTGGTATGATTGGGCGTTGTTTGATGTCGACGCATGTGAAATACCCTGCCATATTATGTGTTTCCTTGAACTCTACAATCTGAAGCAGCCTTACTCATTTGTTTCTGAGTACGAAATTGCCGACGAAGGCATTTATGCAGTAGTGACCAAGTTTAAATCCACTCCACTACCAACAGCTTCGTCGTTTGTGACGAGAGGTGAAGTAGACGACAATTCCCTGTTCTTATTTCATGTCGACAGCATACTTTCCGATGTAGCAGTTGTCCCAGAACTTGATGCAATTGGTACGTTGCAATCTAACTCATATCTAGTTGTCTCTAATCGAAGGGCTTGGCTGGATGAATTCCACAAGACAATGTCATCTTTGCCTAATGAAGAGGCACTCTACTCCCAATGCACTATTGTTGAAGAGGACAGCGACAATAATGATGATTCTACTAATTCAGGTGATGATTGTTCAATGTCATCGAACGATGATGACTATAGTGAGGTCCTCTCTGATACATCCAATACTTAATTGTTTTCCTACTACAATATCCATAATCACTTAGTATTAGTGAAGAATTGAATGCTCCTCCATATTGATCGTAACATATTTCTCGTACGTTTTGATTGATAGCTACTCCGAAACGATTGCACAATGTCGCAGTAAAACAAACGAAGTGAATGTAACGTCTAACTTTAAATTATTGTTTAATATATTATAGAGGATCAGCTCTTCTCACAGTTTTTGTCAACACATAGGCACTCATAATATAACAGCCTTCGTATTTTGGATTCGAACAGCTATGTAATACTAATGGATTGAACAATAGAGTATCACCTGACCTCAATGGAACTTTCACTTTATACGTTGGGAACACAAAGTAATAAATCACCTCGTCATCACTTACATGTTTTGGAGCAATAACCGTCAGCCTTGTATAGAACATATCGGCATCGGTATGGCATTTCGAGTGATAATCCTTTCCAATAGAAAAGGCCGTTGGGTGATGGCCGATTGCATTCAGTGTTGTACGACTAACAACCTCATTCATCACAGTTGTTTCAAGGTTGACAAATTTGGACATTTTACGTAAACAAAGCTGCATTTCCTTCACAATGTGTAGGGCTTTCTGTTCAAGGTGGTCTTGTGTTTTCGGTTCCACATTCTTGTTGAAAACATACACACCATTTCCCGATTTCAATCGATTTGGTCTCATCCCAATAATACCATATCCACTGTTTACACTGTCACGTTTGGTTCCCCGGCCTATTTTGGGTTTAGATTGAACAATTTCCGCAGCAAATGTTCTTGTAATTTCTATATTTTTGGGAGTACCCAAGCGTTGTTTTGCACATTTTTTGGAACCTTTTGCAAAGATTCTCAATGATGGTTCCAATTCGGCGACTGCTAAAAGCAACTGATCGTCGGTACTATCCAATGTCATGAAACTATCAATAGACACCGCCTCTTCCGATGTGTATTTCCTTCCTCCAATTGTTTTAATACCCCATCGTGTTTCCATAAATTTACCTCGAAACCCATTCTTGTGAACTGTTTTCAATGCTATTTGCTCCACATGTTGTACAATTTCCTTCATACTTTTACGCTTCTTGTGTTTTATCTCCGACAAGTGTTTGTAAGTCTGGTGGATTGTTGATGATGACGTTTCTCCGTTTTTGAGAAATTTTGATTTCATTCTCTTTCTCTCTGTCTTCCCCCGTTTCCTCTTTGATTTTTGCTTCATTGATTTTGTTGCCAATTGCTTTGTTGTTGTAGTCAATCCCATTGCACCGGGTGCCTTTCTTGTGTGACCGTTGCCGGACTCTTTGCAGATAAGATGTTTGAGGAAGACGATGAATCGATTTGCCCATGGAGTGTGTTTCCGTGTCAACTTTGTGGAACGGCGTTTCATATTCAGTTGTCGGTAACCGCATTTGTGACTTTTGTGGCCGCTTCGAATGTTCCCACCTGTTGATATCGCTGCCGCTGTTGGTTAGTTCGTTCCCGGTTCCGTCCGCTTCAAAATCCGCAGAATCTCTGTAGTGGCGTTTCTGGGTCAAGTTTGTGGAACGGCGTTTCAGATTGAGTTGTCTGGAACGGCAATTCTGATTTGAACGTCTGGTGTATTGGCGTTTCTGGGTCAAGATTCTGTAATGGCGTTTCGGACTTACTATTCTGGAACGGTAATTGTGTCTGTATTTTTGTTTCAGGGTAAACTTTCTGGAACGGCGTTTCAGAATGAGTTGTTTGGAACCGCAATTCTTACTTTTGCGGGCGGTTGGATTGTTCCCTATTGCTGCTGTTGCTATTGGTGTTGCCGCTTGCTGCTGTTGCTGGCGCTGTTGTTGCTATCGCTGCCGCTGTTGGTTTGATGGTTCCGGGTTGTGGCCGCTTGGATAGTTCTCGCTTGCTGCTTTTGCTATCGCTGTCGCTAGGTTTCCGGTTGCTGTTGTTGCTCTATGTCGTTGCCGTAGTCTACGATTGTATTCGAGTTTATGATGATATGTGAATTGAACCAAATGGGTAAGTATGTATGGATGCGCTACATTTAGTAAATAATAACAAAAGAATAGTATAATCTATGTGTCACTAACCTACACTGTTGGCCTTGTTTTTGTTGTTGCGTTCAATTCGTCCGATCAAATTGTTACGATCCTGCGTCCGCCTTGTCCGACGTTGTCTCAAATTGATTGTTCTACTACTGATCCGTACCTATGAAAATAAGAAGGAGGGAAACACAAGTAAGGAGGACATCATGAGCAATGCAGGATGCAGGCATCATTTTCCCTCTATCTTACATTGTTGTTTTTTCCGCCTTCGACCCAGTGTTGCCTTCCGATCCGTTGTTTCCAATACGGTCCTATGAAAATAGCAAAATAGAAAAAGGAGGAAATACATTCTTATCAGCAATGCAGGTGGCATTGTAATCATTGCCTATCTCTCCCATTTGTACCCTTCTTGCTTGTTCTTACAATAGTTGTTCGCCGTACCTCCGTCCGTTGTTCCGATACTTTGTTCCGAATTGTTCTCTCAAACTACAGGGGAAATTTGTCGGTCAAATTGTTGTTGCCGATACGTTGTTCAATTTTACTCCTTTCTCACGAAAAACTGGATCTTTATCCTGTTGATATATCTACGCAATGGATGCAGATTCATTGATTTCAAGACGTATATGTAAGGCTGCAGTCCAAACAATATCTATCCAGCAATTCCTCTACAGTCCAATGCCGTCCAATTCATTTTCCAGCAAAGGCAGCTTATTCGGATTAAAATATCTCGAGCCTGAATTCCCTGCATAATAGTGACCATTGCTGATCAGTTAAGTGGGATCCCGCGTTCTCCGACGGAGTGCTTTGTCGTACAAGTACGGTAAACCAACTCTGCTCAAGATAAGTTTGGTAAGATGATTATGAAGGGAAACAGTATTTTTTGACTCGAAAAGAAAAAAAATTCACGCTGTAAAATCACACTGTAAAATAACACTGTACAATCACCACACTGTAAAATCACGGTGTTAAATCAGTTCGAAAAAAAATGTTTTCACTGTGTGTGTGTGTTTGTGTGTGTGTGGCCATGTGTGTTCCAAACAAACAATCAAGACTTACTAACCTGTCAGATCTACCGCTGTAAATCTAGAACAATGAAGAATAAAACCATTTTCTTATTTAAAAATAAGAACATTAAGTAAATAAATATCCACCCGCGCTCTTTTTGAATAGAGAACAAGAAAAAGTAGTGCAATGACTTTTATTCTTAACGTTCTCAACTTGTGATGCACTGAGAACTTTTATGTACCGGTGAGGTTGTACTTCTTAACAACAACACATGTGTGCCGGTGATCTTACTGGTAATGAATTTGCCTAGTTTTGTCCACCAGTATTCTATGACAGTAGTAGCTACGTAGACAGAAACCTTTGTGTATAGGTATAATACGATAGTAGTATACGTAGTAGTACTAATGTACGTATGATAATACTAATGACTTCTGTTTCGGTTGTGAAGGGTGATTTTGTATAATTCATGTCATCAATCATGGAACGGCGTTTCAGAATTGAGTCACCGGAACGGCTTTTCAGGCTTTGTGTTTGGATCATGTTCCAATTTGAAATTTCGAATCATGTTTCAATTTCAAAACTCAAAATGAAGTACTACGTATGGTTCGGTGGTGAAACGGTTTCTTCGACAATTCATGTCAACAGTCATGGAACGGCGTTGCAAAGTTTGAGTTCCATTTTGGTTTCAATTGCAAATCACCAAATTACTGGGTTTTAAACTATTTGTCGGAAAATCTTAACATACATTACCGTATCTCAAAATGGATGATCGGTGTTTCGTACCGTTGTGGTTTGTTTTGGTAACGTTTTCACTTTTCGTTTGCAACGGCGTTGCAGGCTGTACCATTTGTTTACCGTTAAAGTGGAAATGTTTGTACATAGTTGCGTGATGTTTGTTTGTTGTTAGAGTTGCTGAGGTTTGAAGTTGAGTCGACTCTGTTTTCCTTTACCTCATTTACGAATCTCTTGATATGCGACAAAAAAAACACTTGTAGCAACTTAGATTGCTTTTCACACAATTTTATTTCGTTGTTCTCTCAATTAGCAATCAAACAATGCCGAGACTTACAAGAAGTAGCGCTAAACGTAACAAGGCTAATTCACCACCAGATGAAGTCACAGATGCAGCCGCAACTCCAACCAATGTAGCCAGCGCAAATGCGGCGGCACAAGTCAACGGTACTCCATCATCTACTCCACCACGAGATGAAGGGGTAGCCGCAGACCAAGACAGACCTTCAGGTAATAGTATCCCAACAACGTTGTTTGCAAACGATCCAAAAGCTCATCCGGTCAGTCAAGGGCGTGCAGTCGATAAACCGAGGAAGAGGAAACACAAAAAATCGAAAAGTAAATCAAAGAAAAAGAAAAGAAGTCATGTGGTACAAATACCAGCAGTCGTTCCCGAAACACCACATCAAGCAGTCACAGGTGCCACTCAACCTTCGTCGTCTACGGGAAATGTAGGCGGTCGAAGTTTGTCATTGGAATTATTTGATGATGACTCCCAATACAAGGATCACACGGATGCAATGAAAAGACGTGTCAAAGCTTGTCTGAAGCAACAGGGTCCTAACGGATTCTCTAAGAATATTTTGACGGACGAACTCATCACTGCCGTCAGTCGTGACATCGAATCTGTCTTCCGCCATCTCATGAACAAGGTTTTCATTGTTACTAAACTGTCTTCTTCCGGAACCCGTCCTGACTTCAGAGAGCAAGAAACGTCAGACAAACCATCCTCGGGTCTTATACCAAGGGTTGTTGACGTGATGGTAAATCTTTTCCTACGTGACTCCGGGTCGCAGTTGACAAAGAAGGTCTGTATCTTGAATGCAAAGGAACTGACAACTCGTTTCAAGGAGTACAAAATGAAAGAAAAATGGAACTCCTTTCAGTCAGCCCTCAACTCCGTTATCAAAGTCGATGACAATACAACGGCAGGCGAAACACAATTCTCCCGGGTTCAAGGACAAGACGAATTATCGGAAGGCACGTCGCATTCTGTCTGGGCAAAGAATGTGGTTAACTACGACACCATACTGAAGTACATGAAAGTGTATTTAAGCTTACTGCGTTGGTACGTACGTTGTGTCCAATTCCCCCCTGCGCCTTCACCGGAAACAGAAGGACCGTTTTTCAATCATAGATTTAAAGACGATGTAAAGAAAGGGAAGCTATACGTCCGGCAGATGGTCTCGTTCTTTGAAGGTCTTTCCTTTAACCGCGCATTGAGGCATTTTCTTTCCTCTAGTCACTCCTTTGATGATTTGGTGAAACAAATCAATTCTATTAGGGGTAACGAAGTTGTTGGTGGACCAATAAGAGATGGTGTCGCAGCAGTCGAGATAGTGCCCTTGACTGATTCCCAAAAATACCTCAAGTTGGAATGGCCCTCCGACGTGTCCAAGATACCCCTTGCGTTTGAAAAGGTCCCCATGTATTTGTGGGTATGCTTCCAACGACAGAAGGCCAGAATTTTTGAAGCACTCAGCCTTGACCACTTCCCCAATGAGTCATTACTACATGACAATTTGTACAACAAACTATTGCCCAATCTCTATGAGTCTTCGTTTTTGATTGGAAAATACACAATACAAGGAGTGGACAAAAAGGTGGGGATTATTTGATTCAACCTGTTATCTTCTCTTCACTTTTGCAAGATTATGGAGCACCGGAAAACTCTTAACCAGTTCTACAGAATAGGCGTTGACTTTGACAAACAATTGGTCACTCTCTCCACTGAAAAGAAATCGGCTGAACGTGACATATTTGTGGACGATTACAATGAAGAGAAGGAAGTTCACGTGAAGACATTGTTGCAACATTACCTCCTGAGTTTGTCCTGTGTTGACAATGTTGTTTCGACTTCTGACCAACTTGAAGACGTGAATCTTGTTTGCGACGAATTGCTCGACTATGTTCTAACATCTCGTTTGTTACGTGATGCTGACGGTACACGTGTTTCGGTTAGTAGGGATATGGTTTCAAAGGAAATAATGAAGGCTGTACTTGGCCACGAAGAAGAAATTCCTTTTACCGTTGACCATGCACATGAGGGTCTGGACTATTTGTTGAAAGCAGAGCGAAGATCTTTGTCGTCGCGCTCTAATCAAGGTGAACCTAACCGCAAAGATCGGTTATTCATTTTCACCAGTGACGGTGCTCGATCCGTTCAATTTGAAGAACCAAGTCCGCCTGAGCTTGTGAGAGGTAAGGAAAGTCGACATACTTACCCTATCGCAAAAGAGGACTACAGCTTATCCGTCACAAGGTTCCTTAATTTTGATGAGAACTGCACGTACACGGTGGACGATCGATTGTTCTGGGAACATACGAGATTCGTATTCAGTGAGATTTTCATCACACGACCGGAAATAGTACTCGGAGCTTCTAATTTTTTTGAGAGGTCTTTGCGGTTTCTGACAACTTACAATTATCTACCTGAAGGGGGACAATTGTTCGTCCCCTTGACAAAGGAACTTTTGTGTTCGGTTTTCACTAACAAAAGACACCTGTTGGAAGCAGGCTTGCAAGTAAGTTTTGTTTCACGAGAGGATGAAAAGACTTTACAATCCGATGGCGACTCATTGATCAAACTATTTGAAAAAATCAAGGTACCCAACAGTCAGAGTTACAAAGCTACCGACATTGCAAAGTGGGACTTCATGAAGAAACACTTGAAGAACTTCGAGCAGTTCATTGAGGAGAATGATACGTATTCCGTACGATGGATAGTGTTCACTAACACAGAGATCCATGAACCGGAATCATACTTTCGATTTCCTTGGGAAGGCAAATTGACCAACAAGTCTAGTGAATCCTCAATTAATGAAGATAACACAAGCAGCAATGATGATGAAGAAGAAGACGACGTAGAAGTAGTAAACGGCAACGTACCTCCCACAGAACCAAACGCAGTTAAAGAGAACGCATCCATGAAGGCAAAGAAGAAGTCGTTCCTCAGGAAACCAAAAAAACGAAACAAGACTGCATCAGACGAATCCAATGGAGAGCGGAAGTACAAGGAGAGGAAGGTCTCTCCAAACCTGGGCCACGTTGAAGATCTTGGATACCTTCTGCAAGTTCCTCGCCCAAAACCAGCCAACGTAATAAGACAGAAGCGCTCCGGAAACGTGAAGGTGTTGTTCGAAGATCCTGACCCGGTGATCTTGTATCCTAAATTTGCAATTGGTAGTGAGGTGACAATCACGGGTTTGCCAGCACCTGGAACTGGTGTTGTGAAAAGTTATGCAGCGAAGAAGAAGGACCAATATCCTCAATACCCTGGATACATGGTGCACAAGAAACTACAAGATGGTACAACAGTGAAGCGCGCCACCTGGTTCCCTTACGACAGAGTGGGATCGGATAAACCACAGTTCACCAAGTTGTCGGACGTATTCAAATAATGAAACTATGCTGTATTGGATATACGTTCATAGCCTTCTCCACGCACCACCATAGAACACAAGAGCAAAGAGGGCATAAACGGGAAAGAATTTATCATATTACGGTGTACAAGAAACTACCGGATGGTACAACACCAGTGAAGCGCGCAACCTGGTTTCCTTACGACCGTGTGGGGTCGGATAAACCACAGTTCACCAAGTTGTCGGATGTATTCAAATAATGGAACTACGCTGTAGAACACAAGAGCAAAGAGTGCCTAAGCGGGAAAGAAGTTATCATATTAGTACAACAACGTCGACACTAATAGTAGTTCTTCTTCTCCAACTTGGATTCAGATTAACCAAAACATTATTCTGTACGTAAGAAATAGTATTCAAAAGTAAAATAGAGTAATCTGACATTTACTGTGATTAGTCCATGAATATTGTTCCTGTTATGGGTGAAATGAATCATGAAGGAAACAGAAGTGAGTTATTATCTGTCATAGTTTGTGTGACACCACCTTGTACTGATAAGTGCATTTGGGTACTGGATTTGTAGGAAAAAAAAATACTCTGCAATTAAAATATAGAAAATCGTATATTTACTTGGATTGAACCACGAATATTGTTCCTATTATGGGGGACATGCACGAATCATGAAAGTAACAGAAAGGAAGTTATCTTTCAAAGTTTGTGTGTCACCACGTAATGAGTGCATTTGGGTACTGGATTTGGAGGGAAAAAGCACAGTTATTTGCTATTATAAGATAGAAAATCTGAAATTTATTGTGAATAGCCCATGAATATTGTTCCTGTTATGGGTTAGATGAAACATGAAAGAAACAGAAGTGAGTTATCTGTCATACTTTATGTGTCATCATCTAATGAGTGTATTTGGGTCATGGATTTGGAGTAAAACACACAAATTTGCAACTAGAAAATAGAAAATCTGATATTTTGTGTGATTTGTCCATCAATATAGTTCCTGTTATGGAAAAGTTGAATCATGAAAGAAACAGAAGTGAGTTATCTGTCATAGTTTGTGTGTCACCATCTACTTAGTGCATTTGGGACATGGATTTGGATGAAAAATACACACAAATTTGCAATTACAAAGTAGAAAATCAGATATTTTGTGTGATTAGTCCATGAATATTGTTCCTGTTGTGGGTGAGATGAATCATGAAAGAAACAGAAGTGAGTTATCTTGCATAGTTCTTGTGTCACCACCTAATAAGTGCATTTGGGTCCTAGATTTTGAGTATAAATACACAGTAATTTTCAATTAAAAAATAGAAAATCACATATTACGTGTGATTGAACAATAAATATTGTTCCTGTTGTGGGTGAGATGAATCATGAAAGAAACAGAAGTGAGTTATCTGTCGTGATTTTGGTATCACCACCTAATGATTGCATTTGGTGACTGGATTGGGAAGAAAAATACACACAAATTTGCAATTACAAAATAGAAAATCCCATATTTCGTGTGATTCAAGAATGAATATTGTTCCTGTTATGGGTTAGATGAATCATGAAAGAAACAGAAGTGAGTTATCTGTCATAGTTTATGTGTCATCATCTAATGAGTGCATTTGGGTGATGGATTTGGACGAAAAATACACACAAATTTGCAACTAGAAAATAGAAAATCTGATATTTTGTGTGAGTAGTCCATGAATATTGTTCCTGTTATGGATAAGTTGAATCATGAAAGAAACAGAAGTGAGTTATCTGTCATAGTTTGTGTGTCACAATCTAAATAGTGCATTTGGGTCCTGGATTTGGAGGAAAAATACACACAAATTTGCAATTAGAAAATAGAAAATCAGATATTTTGTGTGATTAGTCCATGAAGGTTGCTCCTGTTATGGGTGAGATGAATCATGAAAGAAACAGAAGTGAGTTATCTGTCATAATTTGTGTGTCACCAACTCATAAGTGCATTTGTGTACTGGATTAGGAGCATAAATACACAGTAATTTGCTATTAAAAAATAGAAAATCACATCTTTCGTGTGATTGAACAATTAATATTGTTCCTGTTATGGGTTAGATGAAACATGAAAGAAACAGAAGTGAGTTATCTGTCATACTTTATGTGTCATCATGTAATGGGTGCGTTTGGGTCATGGATTTGGAGGAAAAATACACACTAATTTGCAATCAAAAAATATAAAATCCCATATTTCGTGTGATTGAACAATGAATATTGTTATTGTTATGAGTGAGATGAATCATGAATGAAACAGAAGTGAGTTATCTTTCATAGTTTTTGTGTCACCACCTACTAATAAGTGCATTTGTGTACTGGATTTGGAGGATAAATACACAGTAATTTGCAATTAAACAATAGAAAATCCAATATTTCGTGTGATTGAACAATGAATATTGTTCCTGTTATGGGTGAGATGAATCATGAAAGAAACAGAAGGGAGTTATCTGTCGTGATTTGGGTATAAACACCTAATGATTGCATTTGGTGACTGGATTGGGAAGAAAAATACACACTAATTTGCAATTAAAAGTTCCAAAATCAGATTTTTCGTGTGATTGAACAATGAATAATGATAGTGTAATGGATAAGATGATTAATGAAAGAAACAGAATTGACTTATATGTCAAGGTGGTTTGTGTGTCACAACCTAATTAGTGCATTTGGTTACTGGTTTTGGACAAAAAATTACCAGGGAACAAGAAAACTATTAAAACTTTCATAAAGACTAAAGTATCAGCCTTAGAATTGGCAATATACTTTCATACTCTAACCAATCCATAGAATGAACAGTATTCATCCTTAAAACAACAGAAAGTAACAAACTGTTGCACTCAACAAAAACTTAGAAACAATCTTTATTTCTTAGGTTACTACTTGTTCATAGAAAAATAAAGAAATAGAACTAGTAGTAGGAACATAAAGTAAGGAGGGAAGTACTACGTATGGACCGTTCTAAGGGGGAGTCGAACCACGAGACACAGTTACTTGAATATAACCGAATCATTGCGAGATGACGAAATTTACACCACTTAAAGTGCGGTAAGAATTATTCCTTCACAGATTGCAACGAGTAATTGAACAAAAATACCTCAGTATTTGCCAAACGTAAATCATTATTACAACGAAGAGCAAAATGGAGAACATAACAACACAATCAGCGTACAAGAGGAAGCCATTGAAGCCTAGGTATCTTTTGGATTCGGCGGAGTACTGTGCAAGAATGACTGAGCTAAATGACGGTGACAAAAACAACGAGAATAATCCATTCTTATATCATTTTGAAACTGGGTTCGATGCGCTATGTGCCGAAAACGGCAACTTGGTACTCACAATACTTAATGGATGCAACAAGATAGACGACGTTAGAGATAGACTCGACAGCCCAAAAGGGCATTTCGATGAAGAAGAAGCTTTAGAAATTTGGGAACAATGCTTGAAGTACGTAACTGAGGACATATTTCCTTTCTACAAGGAAGGCGACACTGATGCCGTTGACCACGTATGGGCGTTGGGTATCATTGTGGCACACATTTTATGCGGTTATCCAGCATTGAAAGGAACGGAGGACATACAGTGCTACAACAACGTGGGTATTGGACGACCAGTACAATCAGGAGAACGAGTGAGGCTCGAACTCAATGGTCATACAGTTCCACCAAAAAAATGGAGTAACCTTACGCCGGAAGCCAGAAAACACATAAAGCAATGCATACATTTTCACCTGGGTAACCGTCCCTGTCTGACAACCCTTTGGTTAAACGAGTGGCGCACAATGACTGAAGAGGCAATCATTGAAAAAAACAGTATAATGTACATCGAAGAAACCGAGGACGCAAAGGAACGAAACAAAGAAACGAAGATAAACAACAACAATAAAAACAATTGGAATTCATTCATGAACAAAGCGAAAAAGCAGTCTAAGAAGAAAAAAAGAAAACTCAAACAATTTGCAAACAAAGAGAAAAGGGAGGAAGAGGATAGAAATGAGAGAAACATTGTGCACTGGCTACAACTTTACGAAAAACGTTGAAATTCACCGGAAGATTTAGAGGAATACAATAACTATCCCGTTCCTTGTGGTGCGTGGGGACGTGTGAAATAGTCCTAGTAACAAGAAGCTTTACTATGGAAAAACTTACCCCTACTTACCACGAATACGTGCAGAATCCTGTCGTACTTAAATACGTAAATATAAAAATTAACTACTGTGAAAAACGTTAGTTACAAATGAAAAAGTCAGAATTGCCGTTCCAGGAAGCTAAATCTGAAACGCCGTTCCAGAAATTTAAACCTGAAACGCTAATAAAGACGTTCTGTAAATTTTCCAAAACAGTGAATTGTTAGCTACAACACCGTTCCAGACACACAACACGGAAACACCGTGGCAAAAATCGTGCTGATTTTCCATTACAGGCTCATCAATGCAACTGGTTCCTTACAAATGAAGAAGTCAGAATTGAGGTTCCAGACAACTCAATCAGGAACGCCGTTACAGAAACTTAACCTTAAAACGAAAATGCATACGTTGTGCGGATTTTCCCTAACAGAGAATTGTTATCTCCAACACCTTTCCATACAATGTGCCTGTTTTCGGTTCTACAGATTTCAATATGAAGTGATGTGATACGGTACTAGTAGTAGGATGGGGAACATCAAAATAAATTGGTATCGTACAATCTAGTACCGTTACTAGTACTAATTGTTGGGAAATAGGAAGCGAATGTAGGGAAGAAAAAAAATGGCGCGGCTAGGCAGACAGTTCTTTTTGGTTGGCCCGCGCTCACAAGCCCGCTTAGACAAAGAAAAATGTATTGCAAATTGCTGAATTCGTACAATCGATCACAAAACAAGGCAGCATAAAAATTCACAAAATTGCCAAAAACACCAACAATTGAAAAATTTGAAATACAAGATGACGAAACAAAAATGGTCCAACCTACCCAAGGCAAAAATAACACGTCTCCAAGAAAAGAAAATAGCAGAAAAAGCAACCGCAGTCAGGGATGGAGACACTAGAGATAATACCAAAAATACAGGCATTACAACCATGTCCAGCGAGATGAACACAAACATTGCAGCAACACAAAAAGGCACCACCACGACGGAAAGAGAAAAACCACTAAAAAGGAAAGCGGAAAACATTAGCATCATGGACAGCAGCGACAGCGACAGTGAAAGTGACACTGACAGTGACACTGATTCGAGTTCGGTTAGTGAAGACAATGATGGGAGCTCCAAAAAGAATAAGGATACTAGAGAAAATTCCAAAGAGAAAAAAAGACAAAAAACTACGGAGGGCGGACAACAGAAAAAGAAAAACGAGAAAGAAAAAATATTAACAGAAATAGCAAATGAGGATCCGGATCTAGTACAGGATTGGATGAAAACGTGGAGCAAAGGTAAGAAGGGAGAGAATTCTAAAGAGAATGCTGCAAAAACTACCAACACGGTACCATTGAAAACAGTGCGGGGCGGCGATAGCAGTGATAATGTGAGTACATTGAGTGGTAGAACTAGACATAGTATCGAAACGGAAACTATGAAACTATTGAAAACATATAAAGATACAATTGAAGGACAGGTGAGGGCATATGTGAAGAAGAAATGGTACGGTGGCCTGAAATTTATGACAACAAACACACTCTCCAATAAAATAATTGTGCAAGGAATCGATGAGTGTGTAATATCCTATCCAAAAGATATACCCATTAAGAAAATCTGTGAATACTTTCATAATGCAGTACCAAAAGCCCTGGCTAAATTGAGACACAATAATCAAACATTGGCTAGAAAAAATTGGTTTGGTAAGTGACGGCGTAATTGTTGAGTCATCTGGAAATTATGGTACTTTCGACATTCTTCAATATGTGCCTACGACAGACATACAACTAACCCAACCATACTATGATATCATACTGCCATTTGATGACATCACCGCAGTTGATAGTGAAATGGCAAAAGTGCTGGCATCATTCCCTGGTACTGCAGCTCTAAATACGGACTCGATGGAAATTCTGGCGAAAGAGTACCGGCGATACGGAAATGCGGCAAATGAAGAATTTTATTATTTTGTGACAAGAATCCTGTCTGCCATTAATCCGGGAAAGATGAACTTTAGGCTGAGGAAGACAAAGGATCTTATTAGTACCATCTTTAGTGTTACGGATGAGGCTTTTGCCCTAATGATAATTGACAGCGAGTACAGCAATTGGGAAAAACAAAAGGAAATGAAACTTGATGGAACATACACGACACACAAAAAAAAAAAATACATGAAAAAAAATATTGCGATTCAAAAAGTGGAAGTGCAAATGGATGGGACAAAGAAGGACGGAAAGTGTTCACTAAATTGTGCAAGAAGATACAAACGTTAAGAGAAAATCCCGAAACGGGTATAAATTTGGAGAAAATGATGCTACAAAGATTCTACTCAGAAAGCAATCCTTCCAGTACTGTATCGAATAATGGTGGCACTGTTGCCAGTAGTCTTGCTGAAGAGGAAAGTGAGGATGAAAACTATATTGATCCGGCATGGAGACAATTGCTTGACGAAATGGAGGAAGTTTAGGCCTTGTTTTCAGAATCGATACTGTTCATTTTGTCAGTCCATTCACTAATTTGACGAGGGTTCGTTCTGTGTGACAAATACGATTAAATTGTACAGAAAGAAGTACTCGTACATATCATACATATTTTGCATACGATAGTACTATTAGGCAAATTCTTTACACGAATAATTCAACTGTAGTGGTAGGTAGTCGCAAGCGATGATAGTAAATTTCAAGGGTTGTTTGTTGCGAGCACAAATATTAAATTATAAGGGTAGTGGGTAGCGAGCAATGGAGATACATTTTAAGGGTTGCGTGTCGCGAGCACTAATGTTGAATTTTACTGGTTGTGAGTCATGACGTTGCAAAATTCATTTTTGTAAATGTGATTCGCGAAGGTACGGGTAGGTGATATTAAAAATTAAAAATCAATATTCATGACCCAAGGAAAAAAATAATCGCGAACCAGGGGTTGAGAGTTAGAAAAATGAGCATGATACGAAGCGACCGAATCACAGGGGGGGTTTGGTTGTGAGTCATGACCTTGCATATTTAATTCTAGTAAATGTGATTCGCGAGCGTACGGGTAGGTTTTATTAAAAATTAATAATAATTATTCATGACCCAAGGAAAAAAATAAACGCGACCCACGTATTGAGAGTTAGAAAATTATGCATGATACTGACCTAGTGAATCACAAGGGGGACTCGTGTTAAAATTACACACAAAAAGGGGTTGCGACAGTACCTCGCGACAAAAAAAAAAGGGTCGCGTGACAGTTATCGGACGTGGATGCATCACAGGTGCCCATGGTAACTGGGAGCACACCAGGTACTAGCTCAGCGAGATGTGTAGGCCTGCTGGAGAGATCTTGTGCAAGCCATTTGAAGTCTTGGAGAAAGTCATGAGCCCTTTTGATGAGATGAATGCATTGATGGTCAGACTCTTGGTGTTTGAAGGCTGCTTGAAGGATAGAAAACAGGCCCAGGGATCCAGGAATGACCAAGGACATGGACCTTAGTTCACCAAGCACCCTTGTGTCATTGTTGTTTAGGCACTGTGCGCTGAGAGGGTGCTATCTGGAGGATCTAGTGGAGGCGTTGGATCTGGTGAGGAGGAAGACTAATGGTCTTGTTAATGGAATCAATGAGCCATCCTAGAATGATCTTCTTGGTGGTCCAGGTAGTGTCTCCTTTGAGCATTTTCTTCAGGGAGGCCGGCTCTTGTCAGAAGGAGGTGTCCAGCTTGTCTAGCAGGTGGAATACCTTATCCAAGGATTGAAGTAGTACTCTTTTAATTGCTCTCCGAGTCTATTGGTTGCCCTGCGCCAGCCCACAAAAGTCGTCTACATAGACATCCCAGTAACAGACCGGCTTCTTGTAAGGGTTAGTGCTATTGGTGGGTGGTGGGCTTTTCTTGGGGCTGAAGGTCGCATCTGCTGATGCTGCTTCTGTTGCTTCTGACAGTACACCTAGTTGGTGGGGTTGGCCTCAAGCCTGGGCCAGTCCTTCCACTAGTGCCACGTTGGCTAGGTCCGCAATTGTCTCTGTGCAGGCACAAAAATTTGGTGGACTTGCGGTCCAAACCATTGGGTTGGTGAAGGGAATACCAATGAGAGGGGGTTCTCCCTCCCGGGAGGGGAACAGTACCACCAGCTTCATTGCATCCTCTGGCTTTAACTGGACCCTGTAAAAGCCATCTGAAAGGTCTATCTTAGACAGGTACACCACCCAAACTGGCTGTTTGCCCAGTGCAACCTGGAGAGGAGTCTACGCAACGTCCATCAGAGCTGTATCGCTTCTTTTGGGGCTAGTGGCATCGATTCCTTGTTCATCCCAAAGTAGCTGTAGTCTGAGATCATGCAAGGTCTCTGCTCCCTCTGAGGTAGTCCAGGGAGATCCTTAAGGAGGTGAGCCAGCAGGACAATCCACTGTTGTTGGTCCATCATATCTGCATACTCTTCCCGGAGGAATGTGATGCCTTGGTGGGAGGATTGGTGTGGCCCCCTGTTGAGGGCTGCTGTTATCCGCGCTGCGTGCCAAAGGGGGGGGGCGGGGGTCTGCATGGTGGCTGGTGGTGTCCCGATCTTCCGGAACTGGCCCAATAGATGGGCCACGGTGCGTGGTAGTTGCCCTACATTTGGATGCAGGTCCCCTCGCCCTTGTAGGGACCTTATGAAGTATCCCCAATCTGGTATTTGTACATATTGGTTGGTTACACGCTTGTTGATATGGTACTACTAGTATCTCTGGGGGTAGGGATGCACATGGTGCAGGTTTTCGGCCACGGTGCAGCTCCCGTGCTGAGACTTGGTGTTTACGGCGCGGTCTTTGTTCCGAGGAGTATGTGCCACGTCGCACTGCTTGTAGTGAGACGTTGACGTTGGCTGGACTCCTTGGGATGTTTTCCCATGGAGGTATTCTTGGGTAGCAGGTATTGCTGATGCTGTTGCTATGTTGGAGGCACCAATTGGGCTTTCCCATTGTTCCTCCAGCCACCCCTGGATGCGAAGTCGGAAATAGTACACTTTGATAGCTGGGGTACTAATACAAGAATCCCCTACTAGCTCGCCGGATATAGCCCTCCTAAAGGGCATTTGCTGCTTCTTGAGGCGCCCTAGGCCTTGCTGGTAGGCTTCAACCAGCGTCCGATAACTGTCACGCGACCCCATGCGACCCCTTGCAAGCCCTATTTTCAGAAAATCGACCCTGTGTTTGTTATGCGCAAGGGTATTTTTTTAAATTCACAATTTTTGTGGTAATGATTTTCGACCCCCCTCAGGTTGCGACCAAAATTATCCCCGAAGACTCAACATGTCCATTGATCTCTCCATTTTGACTAAATTGATTTAAAAAATCTACTTTTCACTACCACACTTTCTAACCTTAACCCAAGATATGAAATAAAATTAGTTTCAGAAGTGTTAGTTTGCTACATTTCTGCGTTGTTTTTTACGGTATGTCACGTCGTGTCTTCTTTCATACCATTGTGCCTTTTAATGCTCGTTTCGATAGCATCATGCTCGTCTTAACAAATTTTCGTACAACTCTACAGCACTAACTTCCTCCTACACGATTTCACCACCATTCTTTCTTTTATTTTGTTTCCAAAAATACTTTTTTCTTAGATATGTGTCTGGGTGTATTATGATAGTACTAGTAGTAGTAGTAATGTAGGTATGATAGTATCGATTTCTGTTCGTGTTGTGAAACGATTTTTTGTACAATTCATGTCAACAATCATGGAACGGCCTTTCAGAATTCAGTAACCGGAACGGCGTTTCATGCTTTTGTGTTCAAATCATGTTTAAATTTGAAATCTTGGTGCCAAACAACTTCCTAACCTTAACCCAAGATATGAAATAAAATTATTTTCAGAAGTGTTTGTTTGCTACTTCGTACTAGTACTATGTTTCTGCCTTGTTTCTATGTCACGACGTTTCTTTTTTCATACCAACATGCCTTTTCATGCTCGATCCGATAGCATCATGCTCATTTTCATCATGTACATTTAACACCCCCATCGAAACCATTTCTCCCCCTCCCTTCTTCCATTAGAAGAACATGTCACAACCTAGTAAAAATCGCCATCACTTCAAGAGTGGTTGTTATACCAAAATTCCCAAATCATTTATATGTCGTAGCTGCATGTCCTGTAAGGGCAAATCGAAGACATTCATCGGAAGCAGACAAGATTCGTCTACACACAAATCATACCGATATGTATCACGAGGCCTTTCACGTCACCTTGATTCAATATCTTTTTGCTGTGATTTCTATTTAAAGCATAACCTAATGGAATTTTCATCATCTGCCAAAGAAGAAACCACTAGTACAGTTTGTCATTCACCTACACAATATGGCCTGACATTGACGGAGAATGGTCCAATCGTTCCTTCCGCTTCTTTTGCTGCCGCTCACACTAACAAGGTATCCTCAAACAAAATGTTCAACTCTGTTCTAAACAGTCAGGTAGTACACAACTTATTTGTTCCACCAATGGATAGAAATGTAATGGAATCACAGTTGTTTCCTTCAGAAGACAACAGCAACAACAATGACATGGTTATTCATGAAGAAATTTGCCTTCCTATTCAGAATGATAATGGTATGGATGGTTCGGAACCCACCGCATCCCAACCAAACATCAATGAAAAAGAGCAATTGATCCGATCTCATCTTTCTTTTTCACCTACCAATAGGCTCATTGCTGAAATAAAGCTCATGAATCTAATGACGAAACACAAGTTACCTCTAAACACATTCAAATCTATTTTTCAATGGGCAAACGAATGTCAAACTATTCATGGTGTTGACTTTAGCTCTATCTACCCCCGCCATCGAGAAGCCATATTTAGTGAAATCAAGTCCAATTTGGGTATTTCAGAGACCAAGTTCGAGCCACACATAATTAACTGGTTACCTTGCAATTTACCCACCCAAATATTTGTTCGATCCTTCCCAGACGCACTTCATTCCCTTCTGCCCAACAAGGAGTTGATGCAAGAAACCAATTTGTCTTTTCCGAATGTCGAGACTCCTCTTTCACCCGAAAACAACCCACCACTCACCAATGAAACATACATAACAGAACTACACCACGGCTCTTGGTGGACGGAATCGTGGAAGCAGATCTGCAATGAAAATGATGAAATCCTTGTTCCGATCATTTTCTACATGGATGGAATCAGCTTGGATGCACATGGTCGTCTGTCACTCACTCCTCTCAACATGACTCTTGGTATTTTCAATACTGAAGCAAGAAAACGACCTGACGCTTGGACTACAATTTATTTTCATCCCGACACTGAAATTGAGAGCATAAGACACACGAAAAAAACCATGGCGAAAGATAATATTCAAAATCTACACACAGCGCTTGCATCGGCTTTGCAATCTTTCAAGGAAGTATGTGAAATGCAGGGCGGGTTAGAGTGGGATTATCTTCCGTATGCAGGAAAAGTGTTCAAAGTGAAAATGAAATTTGCAATTGCCTATGTTGTTGGGGATACAGAACTTCATGACAAACTATGTGGAAAGTATGGATCCTACACGCAAAAGGTGAAGAAATTGTGCCGGCATTGTACATGTCCTACACGTGTCATCCATAAACCAAAAGCCCAAGTGGAGGAACTGACTCGGCTCTGGGTTCCAGAAGATTTTGAATCCCCCCCAAACAATTCTGCACGGGAACACCTGGAGTACTTCAAAAGCATTTCGCACCATTCCATAAAAAATGCTTTTCACAGCCTCAATTTTGGTAGTAATGTCAACAACATTCACTTAGCTACTCCCGGTGAGTGTTTGCATATGCATCAACTGGGTGTAGCACGTCGGGCAGTAGAATCACTCGATTCATTGTTAAAAGGTAGTCCTAAGTGTTGGTATGCCCCTGATTTAAACACGAATGGCACATCAGCTACTATTGGTTCACTTGCGCAGTTATACGGTGGTCTTTTGTCAAGGCAATCGGACAGAGATTTCCCCAGAACCAAGTTTTCCAGTCAGCTTCTCTCCATTACCAAAAAGGAGGGTAATGATTATTCGGGAATGCTCATTTCCATTCTGATCACCCTTTGTTCCGATGTGGCAATAAACATCATCAAGGACGCGACATTTATTCAGAAACAAGTAGAGGTAATTCAACTGATACTCTCCATGGAAGAATTCTTGAAGCATGGGAATATACCCATTTCTGGATTGGAAAATCTCCCCAAGATGATAATCCATTTTATCAATTGTATTAATTCTACCTGCCTCAGAGAGGGAATGGGTACAAAACTGATCAAAAACCATCTATACTTTCACCTTGTTGAGTACATTAAACTTTGGGGACTTCCATGCGGATGGGATTCTTCTTATTCGGAATCACACCACAAAACTGAAATCAAAGCACCCTCGAAGAACACTCAACAGAATGCTTCGACATTGATAATGCAAATGGCAAAGCGACAGGAAGAAAAAATGCTGCTACGAGTAGCTACTTCAAAGTTCAATTTAGTGACGGCAGAAGATGTTTCTGGTAATCGAGTCCCTCCCGAAGTTTCTGGTTCAAAATTTCACGTTTTTCATTACAAACGACGATGGGGCAAGTACTATGAGATGGGTTAGGTCATCGAACAAAACAAAACCCTATATTTCTCCCATCGTGTTGTCTTTTGTATGTCAGAATGTGCTTCCACTTTTGCAGGACTCTACGTTTGTGAAAGGATTTACTGAACATAACAGGTTTGACAAATGCACACAGCAAAATTACTTGTTTCGGAGCCACCCTTCATATCGTTCCGATGGTGGCCAACTAAACTCTGTCTGGTATGATTGGGCGTTGTTTGATGTCGACGCATGTGAAATACCCTGCCATATTATGTGTTTCCTTGAACTCTACAATCTGAAGCAGCCTTACTCATTTGTTTCTGAGTACGAAATTGCCGACGAAGGCATTTATGCAGTAGTGACCAAGTTTAAATCCACTCCACTACCAACAGCTTCATCGTTTGTGACAAGAGGTGAAGTAGACGACAATTCCCTGTTCTTATTTCATGTCGACAGCATACTTTCCGATGTAGCAGTTGTCCCAGAACTTGATGCAATTGGTAAGTTGCAATCAAACTCATATCTAGTTGTCTCGAATCAAAGGGCTTGGCTGGATGAATTCCACAAGACAATGTCATCTTTGCCTAATGAAGAGGCACTCTACTCCCAATGCACTATTGTTGAAGAGGACAGCGACAATAATGATGATGCTACTAATTCAGGTGATGATTGCTCAATGTCATCGAACGATGATGACGATAGTGAGGTCCTCTCTGATACATCCAATACTTAATTGTTTTCCTACTACAATATCCATAATAACTTAGTATTAGTAAAGACTTTAATGCTCCTCCATATTGATCGTAACATATTTCTTGTACGTTTTGATTGATAGCTACTCCGAAATGATTGCACAATGTCGCAGGAAAACAAACAAAGTGAATGGAACGTCTAACTTTAAATTCTTCTTTAATATATTATAGAGGATCAGCTCTTAGCACAGTTTTTGTCGATACATAGGTGCTCATAATATAACAGCCTTCGTATTTTGGATTCGAACAGCTATGTAATACTAATGGATTGAACAATAGAGTATCGCCTGA
Source organism: Pseudo-nitzschia multiseries (assembly GCA_037355745.1). Taxonomy (NCBI): domain Eukaryota; phylum Bacillariophyta; class Bacillariophyceae; order Bacillariales; family Bacillariaceae; genus Pseudo-nitzschia; species Pseudo-nitzschia multiseries. The sequence goes on along the minus strand of CM074787.1, from coordinate 11,539,553 downwards.
CCTCAATGGAACTTTCACTTTATACGTTGGGAACACAAAGTAATAAATCACCTCGTCATCACTTACATGTTTTGGAGCAATAACCGTCAGCCTTGTAATAGAACATATCGGCATCGGTATGGCATTTCGAGTGATAATCCTTTCCAATAGAAAAGGCTGTTACGTGATGACCGATTGCATTCAGTGTTGTACGACTAACAACCTCATTCATTGCAGTTGTTTCAAGTTTGATCCATTTTTCCATTGGACTTAAACAAAGCTGCATTTCCTTCACAATGTGTAGGGCTTTCTGTTCAAGGTTTTCTTTTGTTGTTGTGTCCACGCCGTTTTTGAAAACATACACACCATTTCCTGAATTCAATGGATTTGGTCTCATCCCAACAATAGCATATCCACTGTTTACACTGTCACGTTTGGTTCCCCGGCCTATTTTGGGTTTAGCTTTGACAATTTCCCCAGCGAACCTTCTTGTATTTTCTATATTTTCTTTGGTACCCAACCGTTCTTTTGCAAACTGTCTGGAAGCTTTCGCAAAGATTTTCAATGATGGTTCTGATTCTGCGAACGCTAAAAGAAACTTATCGTAGTTACTATCCAATGATTTGAAACTGTCTATAGACACAGCCTCTGTTGATGGATATTCCTTTTCTTCGACTGTTTTCCAACCCCAAGTTGTTTCCATGAATTTACTTCTATAGCCATTTTTGTATACTGTTTTCAATGCTATTTGTTCGGCATGCTGGAGATTGGACTTTATACTTCGACGTGCCTTATTTGGTTTTATCTCCGACAAGTGTTTGTAAGTCTGGTGTATTGTTGTTGATGGTGCTGCGTTTTTGAGAAAATTCGAAGTCATTCTCTGTCTACTTCTTGTACCTTTCTGTTGTCTCTTTGCTCTTTGTTTTTTTGCTCTTTCTTCAATTAGCTTTGGTTTTCTTTTGAATCCCTTTGTTCGGTGTCGCCGCTGACGCATTGCCAACGATGACATCTCGAACAACAATGTAATTGACGACTCGAATTGGCATTGGAGTAGGAGACGAATCGAATTGGCGTTGGACTACGAGACGAATTGCAAGGGGGACGATGAGGAGCAGCGTTGGAGTTGTAGACGAATTGTGGTTGTAGTAGGAAGTTCGATTGTTCCCGGTTGTTGCTGCTGTTGCGCTCGCTGCTGTTGCTCTCCCTGCTGTTGCTCTCGCTGGCTTTTGCTCTCGCTGCTGTTGTTCTCGCTGCTGTTGCTCTCGCTGGCTGTTGCTCTCGCTGCTGTTGCTCTAGCTGCTGTTGCTCCCGCTGCTGTTGCTCCCTCTGCTGCTGCTCCCGCTTGCTGCTGTTGCTATTGCTGCCGCTTGCCGCTGTTGTTATCGCTGCTGCTTGCCGCTGTTGTTATCGCCGCCGCTTGCCGATGTTGCTATCAATGCTGCTTTCCGATGTTGGTAATCTGCAGAACGTCTGTATTGTCGTTTTAGGGTCACCTTTCCTGGAACGGCGTTTCAGCTGTTGTTGTTATCTGCCGTTGCCGTTGTTGACGGTCCTATTATATTATATGATAGGATAAATGAACAAAATGGGTGAGTATTCATCTAATGGTGTACTACATAGAGTAAATAATAACAACAACAGAGTAATATAATCTACGTCCCACTAACCTACACCGTTTGCCTCCTTTTCTTATTGCTTTCCAATTGTCTGATCGATTTGATGCTTATGATTTCAAGGGAAGATTCGCCGCACCTTTAGTGTTCCGATTCGCCGCACCTATAGGGAACAGGACGCCGCACCTCCAGCGTTGTTTCCGATCCGTTGTTTCCTGTCGTCCGTTTACGTTGATCTGTTGTTGCTCCAATTGATCCTTGTTCCGATCCGTACCTATGAAATTAAGAAGGGAAACAAAATTGAGGAATACATCATCAGCAATGTAGGATGTAGGCATCATTGTCCATCTATCTCACGTTGTTCCTTTTGCTGCCTTTGACTCTGTGTTGCCTTCCGATCCGTTGTTTCCAATCCGGTCCTAGTATGAAAAGAAAAGAAAAAATATAAGGGAGGAAATACATTATCAGCAATGCCAGAGGCAGTATATCTCTCTCATTCGTACCGTTACTTCTTCCTGACAATCGTAGTTCCGACAATAGTAGTTGTTCCCCGAACGTCGGTCCGTTGTTACGATCTGTTGTGTCCACCTCCTCCCGTGACAATTTGTCGCACCTCAAGGGCAAAATTCGTCGGTCAAATTGTTGTTGCCGGCCATACGTTGTTCAACCTTACTCCTATATCACGAAAAACTGGATCTTTATCCTGTTGATATAAATACACAAGGGATGCAGATTTGTTACTTTTTAAGACATGTTTGTGGGCCCTCAAACAATATCTATCAAGCAATTCCTCTCTTATCCTGGTCTCTATTGTCTTTTTTCAGCAAAGGCAGTTGTTTTCGGACTAAAATATCTCGAGCCTGAATTCCCTGCCTACTAGTGATCATTGCTGATCAGTTCAGTGGGATCCCGCGTTCTCGGACGGAGTGCTTTGTCGTACAAGTACGGTAAAGCAACTCTGCTCAAGATAAGTTCGGTAAGATTATGAAGGGAAACAGTATTTTTGGACTAGAAGTGAAAAACAATTCACACTGTAAAATCACTCTTTAAAATCACACTGTAAATTCACACTGAAATATCACCACACTGTAAAATCACACTATTCATTTTGAAAAAAAATGATTTTGCTGTGTGTGTGTTTGTGTGTGTGTGTGTGCATGTGTGTTCGAAAAAAAAGAATCGATTTACTAACCTATCAGATCTACCAAAGTAAATCTAGAACAATGAAGAATATTTCCATTTTGTTCATTACAAATAAGAACGTTAAGTAAATAAATCTCCACCCGCGCTCTTTTTGAATAGAGAACAAGAAAAAGTAGTGCAATGGGTTTTATTCTTAACGTTCTCAACTTGTGATGCAGTGAGAACTTTTATGTACCGGTGAGGTTGTACTTCTTACCAACACATGTGTGCCGGTGATCTTACTGGTAATGAATTTGCCTAGTTTTGTCCAGCAGTATTCTATGACAGTAGTAGCTACGTAGACAGAAACCGTTGTGTCCAGGTATATTACGATAGTAGTACTAGTAGTAGTAGTAATGTAGGTATGATAATACTAATGACTTCTGTTTCGGTTGTGAAGGGTTATTTTGTACAATTCATGTCATCAATCATGGAACGGCAGTTTCAGAATTCAGTCACCGGAACGGCGTTTCATGCTTTTGTGTTCGAATCATGTTTACGTTTGAAATTTCAAAATGAAGTAGTGCGTAAGGTTGGGTTGTGGTGAAACGGTTTCTTGTACGATTCATGTCAACATTCATGGAACGGCGTTTCAGATATCTGTAACCGGAACTGCTTTTCAGACGTTGTTTTCAAACAATTTCAAATCTCAAAATGAAGTACTACATACGGTTTGGTGGTGAAACGGTTTCTTGGACAATTCATGTCAACAGTCATGGAACGGCGTTGCAAAGTTTGAGTTCCAATTTGGTTTCAATTGCAAATCACAAAATTACTGGGTTTTAAACTATTTGTCGGAAAATCTTAACATACATTACCGTATCTCAAAATGGATGATCGGTGTTTCGTACCGTTGTGGTTTGTTTTGGTAACGTTTTCACTTTTCGTTTGCAACGGCGTTGCAGGCTGTACCATTTGTTTACCGTTAAAGTGGAAATGTTTGTACATAGTTGCGTGATGTTTGTTTGTTGTTAGAGTTGCTGTGGTTTGAAGTTGAGTCGATCCTGTTTTTCGTTACCTCATTTACGAATCTCTTGATATGCGACAAAAAAAACACTTGTAGCAACTTAGATTGCTTTTCACACAATTTTATTTCGTTGTTCTCTCAATTAGCAATCAAACAATGCCGAGACTTACAAGAAGTAGCGCTAAATGTATGGCTAATTCACCACCAGATGAAGTCACAGATGCAGCCGCAACTCCAACCAACGATGTAGCCGGCGCAAATGCAGCGCCAGAAGTCAACGGTACTCCAGCATCTACTCCATCACGAAATGAAGGGGCAGCCGTAGACCAAGACAGACCTTCAGTTAATACCCCAACAACGTTGTTTGCAAACAATCCAAAAGCTCATCCGGTCAGTCAAGGGTGTGCAGTCGATAAACCAAGGAAGAGGAAACACAACACATCGAAAAGTCCATCACAGAATAAGAAAAGAAGTCATGTGGTAGAAATACCAGCAGTCGTTCCCGAAACACCACATCAAGCAGTCACAGGTGCTGCTCAACCTTCGACGTCTTCGGGAAATGTAGGCGGTCAAAGTTTGTCATTGGAATTATTTGATGATGACTCCCAATACAAGGATCACACGGATGCAATGAAAAGACGTGTCAAAGCTTGTCTGAAGCAACAGGGTCCTAACGGATTATCTGAGAATATTTTGACGGACAAACTCATCACTGCCGTCAGTCGTGACATCGAATCTGTCTTCCGCCATCTCATGAACAAGGTTTTCATTGTTACTAAACTGTCTTCTTCTGGAACCCGTCCTGACTTCAGAGAGCAAGAAACGTCAGACAAACCATCCTCGGGTCCTATACCAAGGGTTGTTGACGTGATGGTAAATCTTTTCCTACGTGACTCCGGGTCGCAGTTGACAAAAAAGGTCTGTATCTTGGATGCAAAGGGGCTGACAACTCGTTTCAAGGAGTACAAAATGAAAGAAAAATGGAACTCCTTCCAGTCAGCCCTCAACTCCGTTATCAAAATCGATGAAAATACCACGGCAGGCGAAACACAATTCCCCTGGGTTGAAGGACAAGACGAAGTAGCAGAAGGCACGCCGCATTCTGTCTGGGCAAAGAATGTGGTTAACTACGACACCATACTGAAGTACATGAAAGTGTATTTAAGCTTACTGCGTTGGTACGTTTGTTGTGTCCAATTCCCCCCTGCACCTTCACCGGAAACAGAAGGACCGTTTTTCAATCAACGATTTAAAAACGATGTAAAGAAAGGGAAGCTATACGTCCGGCAGATGGTCTCGTTCTTTGAAGGTCTTTCCTTTAACCACGCATTAAGGCATTTTCTTTCCTCTAGTCACTCCTTTGATGATTTGGTGAAACAAATCAATTCTATTAGGGGTAAAGAAGTTGTTGGTGCACCAATAAGAGAAGGTGTTGCAGCAGTCGAGATAGTGCCCTTGACTGATTCCCAAAAATACCTCAAGTTGGAATGGCCGTCCGATGTATTTTGGATACCCCTTGCGTTTCAAAAGGTCCCCATGTATTTGTGGGTATGCTTCCAACGACAGAAGGCCAGAATTTTTGAAGAAATCAGCCTTCACCACTTCCCCAATGAGTCATTACTACATGACAATTTGTACAACAAACTATTGCCCAATCTCTATGAGTCTTCGTTTTTGATTGGAAAATACACAATACAAGGAGTGGACAAAAAGGTGGGGATTATTTGATTCAACCTGTTATCTTCTCTTCACTTTTGCAAGATTATGGAGCACCGGAAAACTCTTAACCAGTTTTACAGAGTAGGCGTTGACTTTGCCAAACAATTGGTCACTCTTTCTACTGAAAAGAAAACGGCCGAACGTGACATATTTGTGGACGATTACAATCCTGAGGACGAAGTTCACGTGAAGACATTGTTGCAACATTACCTCCTGAGTTTGTCCTGTGTTGACAATGTTGTTTTGACGCCAGACCAACTTGAAGACGGTGAATCTTGTTTGCGACAAATTGCTCGACTATGTTCTAACATCTCGTTTGTTACGTGATGATGACGGTACACGTGTTTCGGATAGTAGGGATATGGTTTCAAAGGAAATAATGAAGGCTGTACTTGGCCACGAAGAAAAAACTTCTTTTAACGTTGACCATGCACATGAGTGTCTGGACTCTTATTTGAAAGCAGAGCGAAGGTGTTTGTCGTCGCGCTCTAATCCAGGTGAACCTCACCGCAAAGATCGGTTATTCATTTTCACCAGTGACGGTGCTCGATCCGTTCAATTTGAAGAACCAAGTCCGCCTGAGCTTGTGAGAGGTAAGGAAAGTCGACATACTTACCCTATCGCAAAAGAGGACTACAGCTTATCCGTCACAAGGTTCCTTAATTTTGATGAGAACTGCACGTACACGGTGGACGATCGATTGTTCTGGGAACATACGAGATTCGTATTCAGTGAGATTTTCATCACACGACCAGAAATAGTACTCAGAGGTTCTAATTTTTTTGAGAGGTCTTTGCGGTTTCTGACAACTTACAATTATCTACCTGAAGGGGGACAATTGTTCGTCCCCTTGACAAAGGAACTTTTGTGTTCGGTTTTCAATAACAAAAAACACCTGTGGGAAGCAAGCTTGCAAGTAAGTTTTGTTTCACGAGAGGATGAAAAGACTTTACAATCCGATGGCGACTCATTGATCAAACTATTTGAAAAAATCAAGGTACCCAACAGTCAGAGTTACGGAGCTACCGACATTGCAAAGTGGGACTTCATGAAGAAACACTTGAAGAACTTCGAGCAGTTCATTGAGGAGAATGATACGTATTCCGTACGATGGATAGTGTTCACTAACACAGAGATCCATGAACGGAATCATACTTTCGATTTCCTTGGGAAGGCAAATTGACCGACAAGTCTAGTGAATCCTCAATTAATGAAGGTAACACAAGCAGCAATGATGATGAAGAAGAAGACGACGTAGAAGTAGTAAACGGCAACGTACCTCCCACAGAACCAAACGCAGTTAAAGAGAACGCATCAACGGCGTCGAAGAAGAAGTCGTTCCTCAGGAAACCAAAAAAACGAAACAAGACTGCATCAGACGAATCCAATGGAGAGCGGAAGTACAAGGAGAGGAAGGTCTCTCCAAACCTGGGCCACGTTGAAGATCTTGGATACCTTCTGCAAGTTCCTCGCCCAAAACCAGCCAACGTAATAAGACAGAAGCGCTCCGGAAACGTGAAGGTGTTGTTCGCAGATCCTGACTCGGTGATCTTGTATCCTAAATTCGCAATTGGTAGTGAGGTGACAATCATGGGTCTGCCAGCACCTGGAACTGGTGTTGTGAAAAGTTATGCATCGAAGAAGAAGGACCATTATCCTCAATACCCTAGATACATGGTGCACAAGAAACTACCGGATGGTACAACAGTGAAGCGCGCAACCTGGTTCCCTTACGACCGTGTGGGGTCGGATAAACCACAGTTCACCAAGTTGTCGGATGTCTTCAAATAATGAAACTATGCTGTATTGGGTATACGTTCATAGCCTTCGCCACGCACCACCATAGAACACAAGAGCAAAGAGGGCCTAAGCGGGAAAGAAGTTATCATATTACTACAACGTTGTCACTACTAGTAGTTCTTCTTCTCCACATTGGATTCAGATTAACCAAAAAATTATTGTGTACGTAAGAAATATTCAGAAGTAAAATAGAGTACCTAGTACTACTAGTGGAGTACTACTAAAACACGCAGTACTGGATCATTTGAATTGTTTCATATTAGTCTACTACTATTACATGTTCTTGTAATACTGTAGTCGTAGTAGTAGTACATGGATGTTCATAGTGGTTAGTAGTTCAAAGTTCTCAGAAGGTTGTTACTAATACTTGTAGTACTAATATTAGTAGTACCATCAATGCATAGTAATTCCAATCTGATAGTAATTTGCAATTACAAAATAGAAAATCTGACATTTACTGTGATTAGTCCATGAATATTGTCCCTGTTATGGGTGAAATGAATCATGCAGGAAACAGAAGTGAGTTATCTGTCGTGATTTGGGTATCACCACCTAATGATTGCATTTGGTGACTGGATTGGGAAGAAAAATACACACTAATTTGCAATTAAAAGTTCCAAAATCAGATTTTTCGTGGGATTGAACAATGAATAATGTTAGTGTAACGGATAAGATGATTAATGAAAGAAACAGAAGTGACTTATCTGTCATGGTGGTTTGTGTGTCACAACCTAATTAGTGCATTTGGTTACTGGTTTTGGAGAAAAAATGACCAGGGAACAAGAAAACTATTAAAACTTTCATAAAGACTAATGTATCAGCCTTAGAATTGGCAATATACTTTCATACTCTAACCAATCCATAGAATGAACAGTATTCATCCTTAAAACAACAGAAACTAACAAACTTTTGCACTCAACAAAAACTTAGAAGCAATCATTATTTCTTAGGTTACTACTTGTTCATAGAAAAATAAAGAAATAGAACTAGTAGGAACATTAAGTAAGGAGGGAAGTACTACGTATGGACCGTTCTAAGGGGGAGTCGAACCACGAGACACAGTTACTTGAATATAACCGAATCGTTGCGAGATGACAAAATTTACACCACTTAAAGTGCGGTAAGAATTATTCCTTCACAGTTTACAACGAGTAATTGAACGAAAATACCTCGGTATTTGCCAAACGTAAATCATTATTACAACGAAGAGCAAAATGGAGAACATAACAACACAATCAGCGTACAAGAGGAAGCCTTTGAAGCCTAGGTATCTTTTGGATTTGGCAGAGTACTGTGCAAGAATGACTAAGCTAAATGACGGTGACGAAAACAACAAGAATAATCCATTCTTATATCATTTTGAAACTGGGTTCGATGTGCTATGTGCCGAAAACGGCAACTTGGTACTCACAATACTTAATGGATGCAACAAGATAGACGACGTTAGAGATAGACTCGACAGCCCAAAAGGGCATTTCGATGAAGAAGAAGCTTTAGAAATTTGGGAACAATGCTTGAAGTACGTAACTGAGGACATATTTCCTTTCTACAAGGAAGGCGACACTGATGCCGTTGACCACGTATGGGCTTTGGGTATCATTGTGGCACACATTTTATGCGGTTATCCAGCATTGAAAGGAACGGAGGACATACAGTGCTATAACAACGTGGGTATTGGACGACCAGTACAATAAGGAGAACGAGAGAGGCTCGAACTCAATGGTCATACAGTTCCACCAAAAAAATGGAGTAACCTGACGCCGGAAGCCAGAAAACACATAAAGCAATGCATACATTTTTACCCGGGTAACCGTCCCTGTCTGACAACCCTTTGTTCAACGAGTGGCGCACAACGACTGAAGAGGCAATCATTGAAAAAACAGTATAATGTACATCGAAGAAACCGAGGACGCAAAGGAACGAAACAAAGAAACGAAGATAAACAACAACAATAAAAACAATTGGAATTCATTCATGAACAAAGCGAAAAAGCAGTCTAAGAAGAAAAAAAGAAAACTCAAACAATTTGCAAACAGAGAGAAAAGGGAGGAAGAGGATAGAAAGGAGAGAAACATTGTGCACTGGCTACAACTTTATGAAAAACGTTGGAATTCACCAGATTTAGAGGAATACAATAACTATCCCGTTCCTTGTGGTGCGTGGGGACGTGTGAAATAGTGCTAGTAACAAGCTTTACTATGGAAAAACTTACCCCTACTTACCACGAATACGTGCACAATCCTGTCCTCGTTAAATACGTAAATATAAAAATTAACTACTGTGAAAAACATTAGTTACAAATGAAAAAGTCAGAATTGCCGTTCCAGGAAGCTAAATCTGAAACGCCGTTCCAGAAATTTAAACCTGAAACGCTAATAAAGACGTTCTGTAAATTTTCCAAAACAGTGAATTGTTAGCTACAACACCGTTCCAGACACATAACACGGAAACGCCGTGGCAAAAATTGTGCTTATTTTCCATTACAGGCTCATCAATGCAACTGGTTCCTTACAAATGAAGAAGTCAGAATTGAGGTTCCAGACAACTCAATCAGGAACGCCGTTACAGAAACTTAACCTTAAAACGAAAATGCATACGTTGTGCGGATTTTCCCTAACAGAGAATTGTTATCTCCAACACCTTTCCATACAATGTGCCTGTTTTTGGTTCTAGAGATTTCAACATGAAGTGGTGTGATACGGTAGTAGGATGGGGAACATCAAAATAAATTGGTATCGTACAATCTAGTACCGTTACTAGTACTACTTGTTTGGAAATAGGAAGCGAATGTACGGAAGAAAAAAAATGGCGCGGCTAGGCAGACAGTTCTTTTTGGTTGGCCCGCGCTCACAAGCCCGCTTAGACAAAGACAAATGTATTGCAAATTGCTGAATTCGTACAATCGATCACAAAACAAGGCAGCATAAAAATTCACAAAATTGCCAAAAACACCGATGATTGAAAAATTTGAAATACAAGATGACGAAACAAAAATGGTCCAACCTACCCAAGGCAAAAATAACACGTCTCCAAGAAAAGAAAATAGCAGATATGGCAAACGCAGTCAGGGATGGAGACACTAGAGATAATACCAAAAATACAAGCATTACAAACATGTCCAGCGAGATGAACACAAACATTGCAGCAACACAAAAAGGCACCACCACGGCGGAAAGAGAAAAACCACTAAAAAGGAAAGCGGAAAACATTAGCATCATGGACAGCAGCGACAGTGACAGTGAAAGTGACACTGACAGTGACACTGATTCAAGTTCGGTTAGTGAAGACAATGATGGGAGCTCCAAAAAGAATAAGGATACTAGAGAAAATACCAAAGAGACAACAAAACAAAAAACTACGGAGGGCGGACGACAGAAAAAGAAAAACGTGAACCAAAAAATATTAACAGAAATAGCGAATGAGGATCCGGATCTAGTACAGGATTGGATGAAAAGGTGGAGCGAAGGTAAGAAGGGAGAGAATTCTAAAGAGGAATGCTGCAAAAACTACTAGCACGGTACCATTGAAAACAGTGCTGGGGCGGCGATAGCGTTGATAAAGTGAGTACATTGAGTTGTGGAACTAGACATAGTATGGAAACGGAAACCATGAAACTATTGAAAACATGTAAAGATACAATTGAAGGACAGGTGAGGGCATATGTGAAGAAGAAATGGTACGGTGGCCTGAAATTTATGACAACAAACACACTCTCCAATAAAATAATTGTGCAAGGAATCGATGCGTGTGTAATATCCGTTCCAAAAAATATACCCATTAAGAAATTCTGTGCCTACTTTGATAATGGAGTACCAAAAGCCCTGGCTAAATTGAGACACAATAATCAAACATTGGCTAGAAAAAATTGGTTTGGTAAGTGACGGCGTAATTGTTGAATCATCTGGAAATTATGGTACTTTCGACGTTCTTCAATATGTGCCTACGACCGACATACAACTAACCCCACCATACTATGATATCATACTGCCATTTGATGACATCACCGCAGTTGATAGTGAAATGGCAAAAGTGCCGGCATCATTCCCTGGTACTGTAGCTCTAAATACGGACTCGATGGAAATTCTGGCGAAAGAGTACCGGCGATACGGAAATGCGGCAAATGAAGAATTTTATTATTTTGTGACAAGAATCCTGTCTGCCATTACTCCGGGAAAGACTAATTTTAGGCTGAGGAAGACAAAGGATCTTATTAGTACCATCTTTAGTGTTACGGATGAGGCTTTTGCCCTAATGATAATTGACAATGAGTACAGCAATTGGGAAAAACAAAAGGAAATGAAACTTGATGGAACATACACCGACACAAAAAAACAAAATACATGAAAAAAAAATATTGCGATTCAAAAAGTGGAAGTGCAAATGGATGGGACAAAGAAGGACGGAAAGTGTTCACTAAATTGTGCAAGAAGATACAAACGTTAAGAGAAAATCCCGAAACTGGTATAAATTTGGAGAAAATGATGCTACAAAGATTCTACTCAGAAAGCAATCCTACCAGTACTGTATCGAATAATGGTGGCACTGTTGCCAGTAGTCTTGCTGAAGAGGAAAGTGAGGATGAAAACTATATTGATCCGGCATGGAGGCAATTGCTTGACGAAATGGAGGAAGTTTAGGCATTGTTTTCAGAACCGATACTGTTCATTGTGTCAGTCCATTCACTAATTTGATGAGGGTTGGTTCACACCTACGACACGGGTAAATCTTCGAGGAAAGTGATTAGTCGGGTAAAAGGTACATATCTTACATACATTGCATACCATGATTGCAAATAGTACATTGTGTGACAAATACGATTAAATTGTACAGAAAGAAGTACTCGTACATATCATACATATTTTGCATACGATACTACTAGGCAAATTCCCTTACCCGAATAATTCAACTATAGTGGTAGGTAGTCGCAAGCGATGATAGTAAATTTCAAGGGTTGTTTGTTGCGAGCACAAATATTAAATTAGAAGGGTAGTGTGTAGCGAGCAATGGAGATACATTTTAAGGGTTGTGTGTCGCGAGCACTAATGTTAAATTTTACTGGTTGTGAGTCATGACATTGCAAAATTCATTTTTGTAAATGTGATTCGCGAATGTACGGGTAGGTGATATTAAAAATTAAAAATCAATATTCATGACCCTAGGAAAAAAATAATCGCGACCCAGGGATTGAGAGTGAGAAAAATGAGCATGATACAAAGCAACCGAATCATAGGGGGGGGGGGGTTGGTTGTGAGTTATGACCTTGCGTATTTAATTTTAGTAAATGTGATTCGCGATCGTACGGGTAAGTTTTATTAAAAATTAATAGTAATTATTCATGACCCAGGGAAAAAAATAAACGCGACCCACATATTGAGAGTCAGAAAATGAGGCATGATACTGGCCTAGTGAATCGCAAGGGGGACTTGTGTTAAAATTACACACAAAAAGGGGTTGTGACAGTACCTTGCGACAAAAAAAAAGGGTTGCGTGACAGTTATCGGACGCATGGAACGGGTAGCGCCTAGGATAATTCCTAGTACTGCTATGTAGCACTCCAATTGCAAGGTAGCCTCGGCCTAGTAGCCCAGGGGGGTGTAAGCCTTGGTCTTCTTGTTGTGGAGGGACAAGGAATCCTTTAAAGATAGGGAGTTCCCCTCAGTGGAGATCATGGTGTTGTATGTGCTAAAGGGGGTTCTTCCAGGAAACTCTCGCCTGTGATTAGTTTTTGTAACCTTCCACGTGGCGAGAGTCCACCATTCCCACATTAGGTTGCTTGGCCCACCCACCGGCGCATACTAGCCTTTGGCTCTTAAGCCTTTACTGCCATTGGGCCACAAGCCACAGGGTGGGATCTTCATGGAGAAGTTGAAGAGCTTGGAGGGGAGCGAGGGAGGGGAGATTAATCCACAGGGATAAATCAAAGAGAGCTGCCGGCGAGAGTGGTGTCCGAGGAGGCTAGCACCCACTTATCCGGCAGGAAAGAGTACTATGTTCCATTGTTGAACATGAGGGAGGCAAGGTTCTTGAAGATCGGGAGGGACCGCTGGTGAAGGTACCTCATCATGCAGTTACTGTGCCATCAGACAACAAGGAGCTTGATGACATTGTAATCACATTCTCCCTGCAGCAGGGCCATGGCTCCCCCTGCTCACATGGAGCGGACAGAGACAGCAGTGGGGGTAAGAATGTCAGTAGTAGGGTAGAGGGTCTGTGCATAGACCCTCACGGACTTGGTGAGGAGTTAGGATGCCCGTATTGATGTAACTGGCCAGTCGCAAGGCTGGACTAAAGGGTGTGCTGCTAGGACAGCTTCAAATGTGGAGGATATGGCAGGCACATGCTGCAGCGAGAGGGCAGCACCGGGATTCCCCACTTTTAGCATGAGCAACAATCTCCCCCTTATCCCCATTTTTCTGTGTGGCAAAGGTGAGGGTGACAGAGGTAGCTGCCTACAGCTTGTACTGTGTGTGGGAGGATCCTGGAGACCAGATAGTAGGAGGCATCCTGGAGGAGGAAGGCTTGGTCATCACAAGTGATGCCTGTGGGGATGCCAATGAGGGAAGGTTCTCCCGACCTGGAAGGGAACAGAACTCCTAGCATCATGGTGTCCTCTGTTTTCAACTGGACCCTGTAGAACCCATCAGCTAGGTCAATCTTCTTGGACATGTACACTGGACCAAACCGGTCGTTGGCGCGGTGCAGCTTGGTGAGGAGGCGGAGAAGTGTGTGGCCAAATTGCATGGCTTCTGCTGGGGCTAGAGGGGTGGTGTCTTGGTTGACCTCAGAATAGGTGTAGTCAAAGATCATGCGGGGTCGGCGCCCCTGCTGTGGGACTAGCCCCAGTGGACTCAGCCAGAGGTTTGGTAGGTCTTGAATGAGGCTGGCTGGGAGGACAGTCCATTGCTGCTTGTCCATCATGTTGGCATATTCTTCCCGCAGGAAGGCAATGCCCAGGTGGGAGGATGAGTGAGGCCCCCTGGCGAGGGCCCCGGCAATCCTGGCAGGGTCCCAAGGGGTCCGGTCATGGAGGCCGGTGTGCCTTCTTTCCCAAAGTGGTCTAAAAGGTGACAGGCTGGATGGGGGATATTACCCACATCTGGGTGGATGCCACCTTGTCCGCGGATGGTGCGGATGAAGTCCCCCCAGCTAGTGCTGTTGTTGTAGACATTGATAGCCCGGTTGATGTGCACGTCCAGCCGGTCAATGGGGTAGGAGGATGGAGTGACGGGGGGCACGTCGATTGTAGTAACTAGGGGGAGGGGTGCAGTGACTGGGGGCGCAATGGCGCTGGAAGAGGCCAGACGGGTGCGGGCCAGCCCGTTGCTGGGGAGGCCCCGCACGGCGCCGGGTGGAGAGGCCAGCTGGTGGCTGGGTGAAGAGGCCAGCATGTTGCCGGGTGGAGAGGCCAGCGCGTTGCTGGGGGAAGAGGCCAGCCTGTCGCTAGGGGCCAGCGCGTTGCTGGGGGAAGAGGCCAGTAATGTGCTGGGTGGAGAGGCCCGCACGTCGCGGGGTGGAGAGGCTAGCGGGGACGGTGTTGGTGCCGGGGAAGGTGTTGGCGCCGAGGAAGGTGTCGGAGCCGGGGAAGAGGAAGCCGGGGCCAGTGTTGGTGCCAGGGAAGGTGTCGGTGCCGGGGAAGAGGAGGCCGGGGACGGGGAAGAAGGGGCCGGTGCCGGGGAAGAAGTAGCTGGGGAAGAAGGTGCCGGTGCCGGGAGGGAAGGTGCATACATGTGGACGAGGGTGTGGGGCTTACCTAATTCATGGGTGAGGTGGAAGGGAGGAGGAGGCGAATGGTGGAAGGGAGGAGGAGGCGAATGGGTGGGAAAGGAGCTCTTGATTCTGGCGCTGATGGGATTGGAAGGATCGGAGAAGCGGGAGTCTCTGGTGGGGTTGTAAAGCTGATCATCTCAAGCCGGACCAGCCCCCCCCCCCCCCCCCCCCCCCCCCCCCCTGTAGATTGAGCTGGAGGGGCGCCCGCCGGAGGGGCGCTCACTTGGGGGGTAGGCTGCTGGAGGGCTCGTAAGGCATCAACGTTGGACAAATTTGGGAGCCAGTTGAGGTTCTGGGTCATTCTGAACCTGTGGATGTCTTCCCCAAAGTCTGGGGAAGGGAGGGGGGTGTCTGATTCCCATTGCTCCTCTAGCCACCCCCGAACCCGGACTTGGAAGTAGTACACCACTATTGCAGGAGTGATTCTTTCTCCCACTTCATCTGCAATGGCCCTATGAAGGGGCATTTGTTGCCACTCTAGCATGGAGAGACCGCATTGGTAACACTTCACCACATCATGTGTGGCGCCTAGGAGGGTGGCCAGTACAGCCAGGTAGCTTTTCAGCTGGGTGGTGGCCTCTGTCCAATCAAGGGGAATGTAGGCTTTGGTCTTTTGCAATTCCAGAGAGTCTGAGAGAGAGAGGGAATTGCCTTGGGTGGATATCATGGTGTCGTATGCAGCCACATTGGCCGCTTCCTCGTGTTCCCTTTTCAAGGGTGGCTGCTGATCCTCCTGGAGGAGTGAAGGCTAGGGGGAGGATTCCATCCACTACATCAAAGGGGCCGGTCCCATAGAAGTTGCAATCTTGGAACCTCTTGAGTACAGCTGTGGTGATGAGTGGCGCCTGGATGCCAAGGTTGTAGGCATCGGTGGCTACTTGACTTTGGAGGATCATGTGGGTCTTCTCGTGTTTGCTCTTCTTGGCCCAGGCTGTGTAGATGGGGGGCAGATCTGCTTCAGTTGTTTTGCCACAGAGGAGTAGGAGTCTTTCAGTGTAAAGGGTGCCCCAAACTTCCCTGACAGAGTGCAGCTTGGAGGATTCTTGTTGTCTTTGGTCCAGGGACTCACTCAGTCTTAGTTGCTGGTTTGTGAGCGCTGAGAAGGCTGCTGTGAGTGTAGGGTCTGCAGGCGCCGAGCCTGCTAGGCCTGGGAGGTCTCGGAGGAGGACATTCTTCTTCATGTAGGCGCGGAGACTGGCCTTAGCTCAGAAGGATGGTCCTGGTTCTAGGAGCCGGATTGCGCCAAGAAGAGTGGTGGGTTGTGTTCCAACTGCTCGTAGTGTGTCCAGAAGGGGCTGGCAGACATCTCCAAGTCCTTGCTGATGTATGTGAGGTTGGAGGACTTGGAAGGCCTGCTTGGGTGTGAGGCCTCGGCACAACACCAAGGGGACGAGTTCAAAGGGGAGGAAGCACACCTTGTGAGCCTGGAGCATCTCAGTGTTGGCTGTCCCTTCAGGAATGGCAGGGATGTAGTCCAGGTCTGGGTTCTGGGCTAATGCGGCCTCGTGATGGGCCATTAGATATACCCAACTGGCTGCCGCCTTGGAGAGCAGGGCCGCGTCTACCTGCACCAGCTCACACTCCTGTCCCTCCAAATTGTCGATGTAGCCAAAGGATCGGCCCCTGTTGGCCAAGGGCTGGGTGATGGTGCCGGGGTACCTTTGAAGGCCATGGATGACCCGGAGCCGGTCCACCCTGTTTGAGGTCGATTTTCAATCGTACGAATTATCGTGCTTCTGCAGGAATCTGAATGAATGAGACACGAATGAGACACGAATGAGAGATGCAAATGAATGAATGAGACACGAGTGAATGAATGAGACGCGAGTGAATGAATGAGACGCGCGGTCGATCGAATGGAGAAGGAATGAGAATTTTCCCTTGGAATGTGGAGAAGAGCCATCATCAGTCTAGAAAAGCGCCGGTAACAAACGTACAGACGTACGAACATTCGGGAATACACACACGAATGAAATAACACACACGTATGACTAACAGACGAATAAGCGAGCCGACTCGCTGAATCGCTAACAGTAATAGAGCACCGATAGAGGTTCGATCTCAGAGGTCATCTTACACGTAATTGCTCACAAATCTAAATACTAATACTTGAAATCACTGAATACTGCTAGTAAGAATATCTAGCAGACTACACGTGTAAACGCGTAGTGACAAGAGGAAAAATAGAGTTTATCAGACCCAAATGGACTCAAAGAGTCTGGGTAGAGAAAATGAAAGCTGATTGCCGACTGATCACCGGTTAATCGCCGTCTGAAGCCAAGAGGCTGGACGTTAAAGACCCTCTCCAACAGAAGAGACTCAGGCGCTTAGAAGACTAACAACACTAGCGCAGCAGAGCACACCAGGCTAATACCCGTGGCTTCTACTGAGGTTTGTAGGGGAGAGAAATGAACACCAAAAGCTTGTTACCCACCAAAATAGACACTTGCAAGAGGTCCCCAACGATGGGAACAGCAAAAGATGTGTCGAAAATACAACGGCAAAATAACGCCCGGAATAATGCGATGTACGTGTGTTCGGTACTGCAATCGTATAACGGCTACAAAAGAACCGTTAATAAAGAGAGGCATACGACCTCGAAAATGCGACCTCGAAAACGTGACCTCGGAAACAAAGCAAATGGGAATCAAATTCAATTCCTACAGAAAAGAGCCCAAGTATACTCACTCGTATACAAATGATATGATAACAAAACCAGCCGAGGTAATATACATACCCAGTATTGGATAAACACATACACAAAAAATAGAAATGACGAAAAATGCTGGACCAAATATTTAATAAGAGACGAACGAATATTCGATACCGTTTCGAAAAAAGGGAAACAACTGTTGAGCTTAAGTATAGAGGAACTGAAAAATTGGGGTTCCGATAGGAATCAATCCTCATACCGTGGATATGAACCTGTTTACTAGCAAAAGCACGTGGAAAGAGAAAACACTCCACAAGTTGCTTCAGAACTCAGAAAATCACAATCACAGCTTCCTCATGAAAGCAAAAGCTAACAAACCCCTTATTACAAGCCTAATTCCTACAGCATACTCCGAAACAACACACCATGGCGCCACCAACCAGAGCTCAACTAGCTGCAACCGCGGCAGCAGCAGTAGCAGAAGCAGAAGCAGCGGACGCGGCCGCAACAGAGGCGGCGGGCAACTTGATAGGCTTACTACCTCCATCGGTAACAACAAGATTGGACCCAGAACAGCTTGAGCAACTCACGGTGACCCTGGTCACAAGACTATCAAGCAGGGACATATCTCTATCAACGACAGCAAGAGAAGCCAAAAGAAGGGCAGAAGCCAACGATGGCATCCCCGGCTACGAAGGAGAACGGTCGCTGACCTCAGCTGAGATTTGTTTCAGGAAGATCCTCGAATCTTTTGGGGTCAACAGGCCTACAGCAAACGAAATATTCAGGCATGGATATTCTAACACGAAGGCCATTGCAGACCTCGATTCAGAAGGGATCAAGTCCACTCTAGGGTCTCTAACCAAGGCAAAACACCATCTATGCCCGGATCCACAGGAAGTCTTTATTGGAAGGGCATTTGGCGATCGACTGAAGCTGTTCGTGGCTTGGATTAAATTCCAGCCTATGATAGGCGCAACGGCCACCGAAGTGGACTGGATCAAGGACCCAACGGCCGAGATGGATACACGGGAACGGTTGAGATCTACAAAGGAGGACGATGAAAATACGGCAGTTAAGGATCTAACACTACCCGACAAACTGACTACAATGTCAAAATTCAGGGAATTTGATGAGAACTTACGTGAATATCTACGGCATAAGAGGGGTGTCACCAAGACATCCCTACTTTACACGATAAGACAACAATCTGCAGTCGGAGAAACCGACAGGTGTGGAACAGTCGGATCGGGCCCAGATGACACTTACCCTGACTGGACTGAGTATGCAATAAGATGCACAATTCACGCCAACTCTCATTGGTCTAAAGACAACAATACTCTCTGGGGGATATTGTTTAAGCTGGTGGGATCCGGACCCGGTTGGTCCTATATACAAAGCTTTGGGACCAAACACGGGGTAGGGGGTGACGGCCGAAAGGCATACTTTGCCCTCTACTCTCAAGCCTATGAGGCAACCAACGTAAAACTAATTGTCGAAGCAAAAAGGCAGTTTATCCGGGAATCGGTGTACACGGGGGATTCCAAACACTACAACTTTGACAGGCACAAAAGGCTATGGCATGACGCAAAACAAACCTTGATAAGATACGGCGCATTCCCACCTGAGGACCAGTTTGTGTACGACTTCGTACGATCCCTACAGGATGTACGACTTGAACAATCCATCCCAAATGTAATAACAGAAGAATCGGACTATTACGCAAATTTCGAGAAGGCTTCGGCGTATCTTACTCGAATGCTCGGAGTAAAGAAACTCCAGAATCAACCACAAAAGAGGGGTAGGAATGTGTCAGCCTTCACTAACAACAAAAAGAGGAAAGGTGACAACAAACGCGGCAACTTCTCTTCCAACAAGCCACAAGGCAACAACAACAACAACAATAGTGGTGGCTCCAAGGCACAACCAGGGACCTATAAAGGGCCCGTTGAATGCAAGTTCTATCCACGAGAAATATGGTTGAGCATGTCCCAAGAGCAGCAACAAAAAGTCCGAGCGCTAAAACAAGCAAGGAATGCAAGCAATAGCGGGGGCAACCAACAATCAAAAGTGGCAGCAACCACAGCTGCAAACCCTCCCAATACACACAGTTCAGCTGGGAACCAGTTTGGCTGTCACAGCCACATTGGAAACGGGAATGGGAATTGATTCGCCGGCCGGGGCCTTAAGATAGAACCTCGGGTAGGCCGGCCAATAGTCCATCTCAAAGAGATGACCCAGTCATCCAGTGTTAAGCCAGGACGTTGCGAGCTGGATAGCCATGCAGACCAACTGCAGCTGGATCTAACATGGTATTACTCGATTCACTGGATTCTATCATGACATTTGCTGATGTTGCTCCATTTTCAGACGTGTACTCACCAATGAAAGATGTTCCTATTGCCCGTTGTGCTACTGCTTGGACAGACCCAACGGACGGTATCACATACATATTGGTATTCGGACAGGCCCTCTATTTCGGAGAATCATTGCAGCACAGTCTGATATGCCCGAACCAAATCAGAGAATGCAATTTGAATGTGGTTGAAGACATACCAAGAAGATACTGCAGTTCTTCCAGCCACAGTCTTATCTTTCGGGCCGACGGTTTCGAATTGGCAATACCATTGTTAGTTGATGGTGTTCTGTCATACTTTGACACGCGGAAGCTGACACGAAGGGAACTCGATACATGTGACCAAGTCCTTGCAACCGAAACCCATACCTGGGACCCATACGCCCCCCACTTCAGAGAAGATGAAGAAGCAGCAACCGCGTCGTTCCCACGAGTCGTGGCCGCCCTCTCTGGAGGAGTTTCGACTGGGACAACTGAATCTTGGATACGATCCACAGACAACCCTATACTCATCAATGTGAAACACAAGGATTATCGTCTCAGATACCTACAGAAAATCTGTACAACCCGTACTCAACGGCCGGGGTATACTCAACAAGAGATTGGCGACCGGTTACACTCAGCTTTTGTTAAGAGTACCGGGGACAGAGAAAGCTCGGAGATACTCCGAATTTCAGCTACTTCAACCAAAACTTCGATTTCCCTAACAGAGGAAGAGCTTGCCATCCAAAAGGAAGCAAAAGCTCGGACAAAAGAAAGGAAATTACTCCGCCGCCAACAGGATGTGATAGATAAGGAAACTTCCCTAGAGAAGAGATCATTTATCCGCCGCGGACAATGGGGACCTCCGATAAGAATTCCGGAGAAAGTGGACAGATATGATTCAGAGGCCGTTGCAAAGATGTGGAACATCAGTGTTAAGAGGGCCGAAGAAACGATTAAAGTCACTACCCAGGAAGGCATAAGAAACCTTACACAACCAATCACCCGAAGGCTAAAGACCCAAAAGTGGAGAAACAGAAAAGTACTTAAGGGTCGGTGGTTCGCTGACACCATGAAGTTCAAAGTACCGAGTATCATTCGGAATGATACTGACGCACAGATCTTTACCAATGGGAAAGGATATGTGGCATTCTATCCAGTAAGAGGGGAGAAACGATGCCACGACGGACTATCTTGCTTCATAAATGAGGTAGGAATACCGGAACACCTTGTCACTGATGGGGCAAAAGCTCAAGGAAATCATGAGACACACAGCACCGGATGGACTAAACTTCGATCGGAGTATCACATACGCCAAACCTACATACAGCCCCACTGTTGGTGGCAGAATACGGCAGAACACAGTGCAGGGGACCTAAGGAGATCAATCCGATTAATGACTTCTAAGAAAGGAAGCCCGAGGAGGTGCTGGGCCTTTTGTGGAATGTTAGCGGCCGGAAGGTTAAGTAACACCGCATCTGGGGACCCATCTGCGATGGGAAGAACGGGGTTTGAGTTAGTCCATGGATATACTCCAGATATAACCCCATACATGATACACGATTGGTACGACTTCATCCGGTGGTACGACCTACAGGATAAGTCGGAGAAATATGGAAGATGGCTGGGTCCATGTGGAGATACTTATGGAGGTGGCGATTGTCACTACGTATTGTATAAGACTGGAAAAGTACACATAACAAACGGCACACGGCCTATATCTGAAGTGGAATGGAAACACCCAGACACTATCTTACAGTTAGAGGAACACAACAAGCTACTTAATGACAAGATCGGCGATGAGGCAAAACCCTCAGATACTTACCTGGAAAACGAGTTAGGGGAACCACCCTTGGGCCTATTTGATGGCAAATATGAGGGTGAGGACGAGGTACTTATGGCTGAGCCAGAGGCGTCTTCCCCGGACATTGATGACTTAACCGACAATCTTGATGAGTACCTTGGAAGCCAAGTGCTACTGCAGATAGGGGACCAACGGATTCGCGGTACGGTTAATAACCGGTACAGGGACGCAAGCGGAATCCTAGTCGGAGAAAAGAATAACAATCCACTCCTAGATACAAGGTCTTACGAGGTTTCTATGCCGGATGGATCCATTGAGATCTACACAGCAAATGTGCTAGCGGAGAATCTATATTCCTCCGTGGACGATGAAGGGCGCATGTATTGTCTCCTGAACGAGCTACTTGACTATGAAAAGGATAAAGAGGCTCTGACAGTACAGCAAGCAACTATCACTACTAAGTCCGGACAAACTCGGACTAAGCCGACAACCAAAGGGTGGAGAATCCTGGTCAGTTGGAAAGATGGAACTTCCTCTTGGGCAAAGTTAAGTGACATGAAGGAAAGTTTCCCCGTCGAAACGGCCCTGTTCGCCAAGGATCAAGGCATAATAGATGAGCCAGCCTTCAAGTGGTGGGCCTATCGGGTAATTCGGAAGAAAGACCGGATTATCTCCAGCGCCAAGACCAAATATTGGACCAAATCCCATAAGTATGGGGTTAGATTACCAAAAACAATTGCTGAAGCAAGAAGGATAGATGAGGAATCTGGCAGTGACTATTGGGCCCGGGCTATTGCAAAAGAAATGAAGAACAATTTCATAGCTTTTGAGTTCAATGATGAGGACAAAGTACCGGTGGCACATACAAAAATCACTATGCACATGGTATTTGATGTGAAGATAGACTTAACTCGGAAGGCCCGACTCGTTGGGGATGGGCATAAAGTGCCCGAAATATCACGGGAGTATACATACTCAAGCGTGCCCAGCAGGGATTCGGTTCGGATGTTCTTCTTAGTTGCTGCACTTAATGACCTTGAGGTCTTAAGCGCTGACATCCAAAATGCATACTTAACCGCACCAATTAAGGAAAAGTACTACACAGTGGCTACACTGGAACAAGGATTTGCACCGGAGTTATGTGGAAGGCCCTGCAAAATTGTGAGAGCTCTGTATGGATTACCAGTAGCGGGCGCATCATTTCGATCTCATCTGTCTGAGCACTTAAGGGGACTTGGGTATAAGTCTTGCAAGGCGGATCCAGATGTATATATGCGACCGGCTGTAAAGAAAGATGGCTCAGCATATTACGAATATTGCGTGGCATATGTGGATGACATCCTTGTATGTGGGATGGATCCAAAGTTCCAAATGGATGCAATCGAAAGACAGTTCAAACTGAAGGATGGAACTGTTGAACCACCTACTTTCTATCTAGGGGCGGATATTGGTAACACATCTGTTGATGGGGCCGAGTACTGGTCCATGTCTTCAACAAAGTATACCTCCAAAGCCGTTAAGTCTGTTGAAGAGGAATTGAGTAGGGGGCAATATGCCTTCAAGGTACTCCCAAAATCCGCAAAATCACCATTGGCAACTGGGTATAGGCCCGAAATCGATGCCTCACCAGAACTTGGTCCGGAGAAACAGAACTATTACCAGGGTTTGATAGGTATACTCCGTTGGATATGTGAACTCGGAAGGCTAGATATTGTAATGCCTGTTTCACTTATGTCCCGGTATCTTGCACAGGCCCGAGAAGGACATCTAAACCAATTGTTTCATTTGTTTGCATACTTAAAGAATTACAGCAAATCAAAGTTGGTGTTTGACTGTTCCATCCCAGAACTTGATGAATCAGTTTTCCATGAATGTGACTGGGCCGAATTCTATCCGGAAGCGGGGGAACTAATTCCTCCGGATATGCCCGAGCCACGAGGAAACTCCGTAACTACCACATGTTTCGTGGACGCCGACCATGCTGGTTGCAAGGCTACTAGGAGGTCTCATACGGGAATCATCATCTTTGTTAACAGGGCACCAATCCTATGGTTCTCTAAGAGACAAACAACTGTTGAAACATCCACGTTTGGCTCAGAGATCGTGGCACTCAAGATCGCAATCGAAATGGTAGAAGGCCTACGATATAAGCTCAGAATGATGGGCATACCTATAGAAGGACCAACCAACATGTATTGTGACAATGACTCGGTTGTTAAGAATGTAACACATCCGGAAAGCCCTTGCAAGAAGAAGCATAACAGCATTGCTTACCATAAGGCACGCGAATGCATTGCAGGAAAGATTATCCGGATTGGAAAGGAACCCGGTGAAACTAATATTGCAGATCTACTCACTAAACTTATGGGTGGGGTAAAGCTATTCTCCTTATGTAGGAGATGTATGTGGCGGTGCAAATAAGGGACCGGCCCTTAAGGTATCTTCTACAAGTACTTAACAGTACGAGTACGAAGACACGGGGACTCTAGAAAAGCGCCGGTAACAAACGTACAGACGTACGAACATTCGGGAATACACACACGAATGAAATAACACACACGTATGACTAACAGACGAATAAGCGAGCCGACTCGCTGAATCGCTAACAGTAATAGAGCACCGATAGAGGTTCGATCTCAGAGGTCATCTTACACGTAATTGCTCACAAATCTAAATACTAATACTTGAAATCACTGAATACTGCTAGTAAGAATATCTAGCAGACTACACGTGTAAACGCGTAGTGACAAGAGGAAAAATAGATCAGCATGTGAAGAAAAGATCATCTGTTCTCGGATGATGTGGCGCGAAAAGTATCTTCTCCAAATGACCCCTTATGTACTAGAATCTACAGGGCACAAGGTAGAGGCCTACATCCCCCTGGTAATAAAGGTGCAGGGCGTGTGAGAATTGTACTGGAGTATTAGCGGGCCGGTGCAAATATTAGTGATTTAGTTTGTGTATTGGAGTGTTAATTGACCGATGCACCAGTTTAGTGATCTTAGGAAAAAGTGGATTCGTCCGCTCATAATTTACAACATAAGACAATGTAATAACCAATTCAAGTTAGCAAAATACCAATCTCCCACAGCTGCATCTTCTTGGAAGATGCCCAAGCCTCCAATGGCTTGTGCATTGAAGATATCCAGAAGGAGGGGGAGAAGACGGTCTCCATCAGCTTCAGTGAAGAGGGTGTAGATGGCTTGGTAGACGTTTCTCCTAGCAAGGGCCTCCCCAAAGGGGCCCGGCCCTTGAAAGAATTCCCTGTAGCTCATTGTCGTGTCGTTAGCCGGTAGGGAGTAACGCATCGGATCTTGTAGGCCCGTAGAGAGGAGTCTCGAGGCTAGACGACGTCGAAGTGATGGATTGGTGTGCCGGTATCTCCGGGGGGAGGAATCCAGGTAGTTAGAGGAGGCACTTCGGGCCGCGGGGCAATTTGGGCCTTCGGTCGGTTGGAGATACTCGCGTATCGGTAGGCGCGTTGGGCCTCTGTGATCCTCGCGTGGGGAGGATTAGTAGGTAGTAGCGCCGGCCTCACGTTGGGAGCGGGAGACGATGTGGTTAGATAGGCGCGTTGGGCCTCTCTGATGTGGTTAGATAGGCGCGTTGGGCCTCTCTGGTGATACTCACGTTGGGAGGAATCGGAAGCGGCGTTATAGATGACTATCGGACCAAGATAGGCTTGTACGGGTACAATAGGGAAGACTATTGGACCTGGACGTATAACGCCTTTATTCTACTACTAATCGTTTTAGGAGCAAAAGAGTGAGTTGTAGGCTTGGTTCTTGCTGGAGGGAGCCTTTACCGGCTTGTTGGTGCTTTCCCTGTAATTTGCTGCTTACAGTGGAATTGCTGCATGCAGTGAGGATTGATCGTAGAGTTCGTACCTACGTTGGTGATACAGAGAGATCTTGCATACTCAAGGGTGTTCTTTGGTTCGTACGTGCGTCGTACGTTCCACGTGGCACTACCATTCCTTACATTCGGTTTGCTACATCAATTGCTCGGTAGAGCTCTGTAGAAATATGTACTATGGGCGAAGGGCATTCTGACCTTAACCCGAGGGTTTAGGAGCTTCCACGGGAGAGGCGGACAGCTGTTACGAATGACGTAGTATTGTGTAGGGAGAATTTGGCAGGAGTCTATGAAAGGAGATATCAGGAGTCATAAATAAGAGGGTGCGACACGATGAGTTTCCACTGAAACCATGATAGGAGGATTTTGGAAAAAACTTCCCCAGCTAAATTTTTAAAAGTATGTTTTTACTTCATAATGCTAGTAAAAAGGACAGTGGAACACCTGATTCCCAAAGGTACTTCCAATCACTTTCTGACCTTCATATTACATACACATCTTCCTTATACTCTTGAGAGACACACAGCAAGTGGCGTTTGGCTGTATTGTTCATCTGTGGCGTTCTTGACAAGCACATGTGGGGTGACCACCAAAAATAGGTTCAACAGTCTGTCTGTCATCTGTTTTTGCTGGTCAGTCCCACCAAAAATGATTCCAAACCCACAAACAGTCTGTCCATTGTCCATTTTCGCTGGTCAGTCCCACCAAAAATGATTCCAAACCCACAAACCGTCTGTCCATCATCCGTTTTCGCTGCTTTTTTCTCACAATATCTTGTGCTGTCTCTCTCTTTAATAAATACAATTCTGTGCATAATCAGCCCAAACAAGCTGAATATTCAGCTTCCTCACAAAAAGTTGGATTAGAATGAACCCTGTAACTCATTTTAATATTGCTTTTTGATTGAGTTGCTACCATTTGAAAGTGTAGTAGTTTTGCTAGCATTATGCAGTAAAAACAGACTTTTAAAAGTTTAGCTGGGGAAGTTTTTAACAAAATCCTCCTACCTACCCGGTACGGTATCATGGTTTCAAGGACCCCAATTTTTTCCTCCTAGTATCATGCAGCGAAAACGGATGACGGATAGACGGCGTGTCGCACCCCTCTTATTTATGACTCCTGGGAGATACAACGTACCGGTACCGTAGAAATAAGACCAGTGCCGAAGGTTGGGAAAAATACTGATTTTTTCGAAAGCAGTAATTTTAGAACAAACATTGAATTTGTGATGTACGGAGTATTAGGTTATGTGGGACGAGACGAGTGTGGATCATGGGTGCTTCGTCGGAAGAATCGACCTCAGAATCGGCAAGCTCTGCCAAGAAACGGAAACATGATGTATCCACTAGCGACGTGCCACAATCGAATGTGTCGACCTTTTCAAGGAACAATTTCGTAATCAACGGCACGGTACTGGATCTGACGTCGAGGACAGAATTCGGTTTGGAAGGATGTACCGCCCTCGGGGAAATTCTGGCATCAATCAATGATGCGCACGGCAGAGCTGCAGAAGATTGCGAAGATAATACAATCCAAAAATTGATCATGAGTCGGGTTGGCATTGGTCCTCGGGGTGGAGTAGCATTGGCTGAGTCTTTGGCATCAAATCAGACGATAACTCATCTCGATCTGGAACGCAACGGGCTTGGAGCAGTCGGAGGATGTGCGATTTTTAAAGCATTGACGACAAACAACACCATTCGCAAACTCAATATGAACCTCAATGATTTGAAGGCGGCTACAAGGGCCGGTAACGATGAGGCAACGAAAGCCATTGGTGATGCTTTGAAAACCAATTCCACACTCCAAGAGATTCTTTTGGTCCGAAGTGGCCTCGGTCCCAAGGGCGGAAATTATGTAGCCCACGGACTATTGGCTAACGAATCTCTGTTGTCTTTAGATCTTGCTGGTAATGATGTGATGGCCGATGGCGGCCAAGCCATTGGGGAGGCCTTGAAAGTAAACAGAACTCTAAAAGATCTTAATCTGCGATGGAACCGTATCGGTTGCGGAGGTGACCGTGGAATTGAGTCGTTGGCGGACTCGCTACGGCTCAATTCGCACCTAGAAAAACTCGATATGAGTGTTAATGAGCTCTATTCCGAGGGTGCCATTGCGTTCGGCCGAGCTCTCGCAACGAATAATTCGTTGCTCGATCTTAGTCTCGAGCGAAACGAAATTGGTACAGCTGGAGCCGTTGCCATTGCAGAAGCTCTGAAGTCGAACACGAGCATCAAGCGGCTTGTTCTATCAGGAAATACAATGATTGGAGATAAAGGCGTGGTGGCAATCGGGCAGAGTCTCGCGGAAAACGACAACACAGCGCTTAAGATCCTCGAACTTGTGAACTGTGGAGTCGGTGCGGACGGAGCACATGCACTTGGCCTGGCGCTAAAAAGCTCTGAATCATCCCTTTCTAGTCTCCATTTGGAGAGAAATAGAATTGGTGCAATTGGTTGCGCAGCAATGGCAGCTGGTTTGGAAGAAAATTGTTCACTCCAACATCTCAACATTTCGCGGAACGTACTTCAAGTGAATGGTGGTAAAGCGATGGCAGCTGCACTGAGGAAAAATCGCACCCTCCAGTCACTTGATATTTCAAACAACGAGATAGAATACGACAATGATGACAGTAGGGATGGTAGCTTCCACATTGTAGCGTCGATTGTTGACCATCCAGCTCTGAAGTGTGTAAATTTGTCGGACAACAACCTTGAAATCATACCTATTGACTGCCAACTCAAACTGGCACGTACATATGATTCGACGCGCGAGCTAGATATCGATTTATCGTATAATCCACTATCATCACCGCCACTAGGGAGAAAAGCTGATATTGAAGGACTGAAGGCATATTTGACGATGCTTTTGTCGGAATCGACGGCAGTCAACCGTATACGTCTGATGGTCCTGGGTTTTGGTGGTGTAGGGAAGTCCACTTTTTGCGATGCTGTGACACAAGAAAAAGATAATCTTCCTTACTTTCACGGATCCTTAGTCCCTCTCGAGAACTGGGATTTCAAAATGATTTCCTCGTGGGCGAGGAGGCTTGGAACGCACTGGGCTCCTTTCATAGCATCCTTGCTGGAGACCAGTAAGATTTCTGGCAATGATCTACCGAAACTTATCTCGAATGAAGAATCGAAACAAAATACAGTGGGTAGCGATGTTTGCTATCCATCGAAAATACTTGAAGATCTAATGGAGAGCTATGAAGCAGAAGGGTCTCAAATCCGAATGAATTCTTCCGAAATGAAAAGTTTTGCTCGTGCAATCGAGTCATTAATGCGAAAAGGTTATTTTTCGACAGTCGGTGCTGTCAAACTGGAAAATATTTTTGCGTTAGAGACTATCGAGGGAAATGATACTTCTAACGACGGAACTGGTCGGGCGTGCTCGCTGGTCGACTTTGCAGGGCAGATGGAGTATCTCGTTTCACACCAACTTCTACTTTCGAGCCTGCACACTCTTTGTGTGGTTCTTCAGCCCGCACCGTCCTTTGTCGATGCCGAGAGCAGACACAGTGGAAGCTGGATGTACTGGTCGCGTTTTCTTCGAGCACTTGGAGATCGTCGGCGGGGGTCGCTTTTGCTTGCAATTTCACAACAAGACAAGGTGGGCTACTGCGCTAATGATTTGGAGTCTGATGTCAATGCTGCGATAGAGCACGAGTTGGTTGCAATTCGTTGCAAGATTCCAAACATCACGGAATCGCCGCCGTTGCGCCTGGATTACCGTCCGGAATGCATTCAAGATACCGTGGAAGATGTTCGAAGAGCTTTATCCAAGGCCGCAGATGTTGTTGCAAGGGATTGGTGGGTTCCGGCAAGCTACGAAAAATTGGCAGAACTCGTTCGTCGATTGGAAGACGAGAAGAAATCCAGTCGCGAATTACCCATATTGTCACGGGAACAGCTTCGCGAGGAACTGCCATCTGCTGGATTGCATCGAATGTACGAAGATTCGCAACTCTTCCAGCGTGGCATCGAATACCTGGAGGCTGTTGGGGATGTGATGGCAGACCACCGCCTGGATTGCTTGCTCCTCGACCCCATCAGTTGGTTTGCATCGTTCCTGGCGCATTTCATTCGAGACGACGACATTGTAACATCCGTGCAACTCGAATCTCGTTTTGTCGACCGCGGGGCGGTGAGCTTGGGAGATGTAGTAAGGGCACTTCAGCACGACTACACAAAACCACGAGAACAAGTTGAACAGGTCATGTCACTCGTTTGCCGCCTCGAATTGTGTATCCTTTATCACAACCAGCAAAACAAGGACGAAAACGATAGTGGTAATGGCAATGGTGCCAACACTGGGGACCCACGAGAAACACCAAGCGGCAGCGGAATACACAATGCAATAAAAGAAGGCCGAGAGCAGTGTCACGTCGTCGAAGAAGACTCTAAGTGCTTTTATTTGTTCCCTTGCTTGCTCCCACCGGCCACTTCGAACGACATTGCACGCCATTGGCCGGCGGTGGCAAACGCCAAAACCCATCACCAATCCGCGGCGTCACCAGCTACATCGCCATCGCCATCTCCATCGTCACTGTTCTACCGCGGATATCGGCTGCGTTCCCGCAACGGTTTTTTCCCACCCGGTCTCTTTCCCGGACTCCTGGCCCGCTGCCGCCTCCTCCGAAACGGAGTCATGGTGCCCGAACGCATGTGGAAGAATTGCTCCGTGCTCCGGTTTGGAAGTCGCACAAACGTCATGCTTCGGATCGATCTCCGCGAGGGCGATGCGCTCCTGGACATCGTGGGAGTCGCTCCCGCCGCGGAAGACCTGTTTGTCGGCGCCGCCAAGGGCCAAGCCAGCATAGTCATCTGGATGACGCATCTCGTCAAGATGTTCCTGCGCGCGTCCTATCCGCAGTTGGAAATCGACGAGTGCTTTTTGTGTCCATCCGCAGAATGCCACTCTCTCCGGGGGGCGAATACATATCACGACGCAGAAAAGGGCGACGCCGACGACGACGCCAACGAAGAACCATTCGATCTCTGCCGATCCTATTACAGAGGGACAGAGTTTCCCGCTGTGCCCAAGTCCGGAAAATCGTATCGGGGCGACCACAACTGTGAGGCAGATGGTTGCTGGAGTCAATTGGGTGTGGGACACAAGGTCGAAAGCATGATACCAAAGACGACGGAACACGGACTTTTCTGCAGCAATTGCCAGAGAGAAGCTCATTTTGAACTCCGATCGGAATCCCAATAGCGATTTCTCGCTATGCAACGAGGCAAGACCGAGTCACTGGCTCTTATTGAACAAGTTGAGTTCAAGGTATTGAATACCGTACGGTTTCGTCGGTGGTGATTTCGAACAATAATTCTACATAGCAATTTTGAATTTCTTACTTTATTCCTTTAGCACCAGCGTTGGTTTTTGTGTCACGTCCGTGACCCTTCCTCCCATCGCCGAAGGCACCTTGACGGTGATCTTCCCGTCGGCCCGCAGCTTGGCCAATTCGGCGTCGTCTACGACGATGAACGTCCCGTCGCTTTCTTTCTGAATCATGGTTTTCCCCACGGCCGCAAACCAGTCGGGATAGTTCTTGGCGTAAAACGCGTTCTTGGCACTCTCTACGTTGTTCTGTTTGTTGGCCGCACTTCTCTTTTGAAGCTCTAGGATGTAGGGATTGCCCTCGGCGAGGTCCTCGCAATCGTTGCCTTCTCCATAGGCGCAGAATTTGCTCGAAATCACACCCTCAGTCGCAGTAGCAGATTCCGGACCAGCGGAAACGGCAATCACGGCCGTCACAGCCACCTTGGCAAAAAATCCGCGGCGTTCCACGACATCATTGCTGTTGCCCTGAGTTTTGGTCGTGCTTGTGCTTGTGGTCGGCGGTCGGTGCTGGGAGTATGCAGAGACAACCGCCGCGTCGTACGAGACAAGAAGCAAACACGCGAACTTAAACACCCGCATCGTCGAAATGGAAGAAGCCGAAACCGTTGCTATGGCTATGGCCTATTGACGTTTGTTCGCAATGGTCGAGGTGAAGGGACACCCTCACTTGCTTACGGTAAGAGTACCGTACTATACCGGTACTTGTAGCGAACAGTCGTTGAAAACTTCAAAAGGCTTCCTTTTCCATTTTGGATTTTCTTTTCATGCGTGTTTTTTGTTGATGTCGATCTTCAATCTTTCTAGAAATCACGCGGTTAAGGACATACAGACAGACTAAACAGTTACTCGTGTTAGTCGCCAAAGCAAATAACTGTTTATACGATTCATCTCAACGCATATACGACCTGTAAAGAGGGACCGACAGAGGTGCAGTACGGTCCGGATATAACTTAATCCTAATGCTC
The DNA here is from genome assembly GCA_037355745.1 of Pseudo-nitzschia multiseries. Taxonomy (NCBI): domain Eukaryota; phylum Bacillariophyta; class Bacillariophyceae; order Bacillariales; family Bacillariaceae; genus Pseudo-nitzschia; species Pseudo-nitzschia multiseries. Next base: position 11,507,562 of record CM074787.1, on the reverse strand, counting down.
ACAATTTTAGAATCTAATCAATATTACTGCAATCTCTATACCGTAATCTACCAACATGAAATAGGAATCAGAGTTTATCAGACCCAGACTCTAACCGAATAAGGAATGTCCACACAACAATGGACGAAGCGAGAATGATTACCGACTGATCACCGGCTAATCAAAGACCCCTGAAGGCTATGTCCATGTTTGAGCACTTAGATGGGTAATGGCACTAGTGCAGCCGGGCATGAGCTAATACCTCTTGCTTCCCTCAAACGACATAATGGCCTAGGGGAACAAAGCAAACGCCATCGATACAACACATCGACCTCCGGGGGGGCCAGAACAACCGCAGTCTCTACATTCAAATGTAAACGTGTCCCAATTCAAACAATGGAAGAGACCCACATGGTGTCTCGAAATGACACGATAAGGACGGGTAGACGACCCCACCACCACCAACAACAACAACAGTAACACCGACAGTTAGGAGCTTAAAGCTCACAGATAGCAGTAGGTGCGAGTACAGTAAGGAGGGATCAATTCCTCCATACAAGTCAATATGATACTAACAAGAGGTGGGACAGCGTACAGACGTGTGCACTAAGCTGTTCTAAGCCTACAAACTACACGGAGATGGCAGTTGAATTATTCTACAGTAATTTCAACTCCCGCCGAATAGGGGGACCCGGTGGACTTGTAACCGTAAAATAACGGGAAAACAAACCAACGGCCCCAATCCCTGTGAAAACAATTCAACGGCCCCAAATTCCCACGGGAATGTGCAGCGGGCCGGATCTAACGGTCAATATATTCCCGCACGAATAAACTCAACGGCCATGATTCGAAATCAGAACCCGAACAGTTTGCTTAAGTAAGGGGCAACGGAGCGATTTTCATTCGGAATAGAAACGTTTGCAGAATTCTACAAGGAGAAATATCCACTACTAGTGATATCGCGAGGGAAGTGATTGCTTGAGAAATACAAAATTCTCTCAGAAAATCATTCATATATCACTTACAGATCAAGTAAACAGCTATTCCGGACCGAATACCAACCATGGTGAGAGGAAGAACAGCCCGACAAAACCAACGCAACAACAATGCGGCCGCTAATCCAGCGGCTGCAGCAGCTAACGCAGCAGCTGGTGAACCTGCTAACAATGGACCAGCCATTCCTGCCAATCTTGGCTTTACAGCAGCGCAAATGGAATTCATAAGGACCATGATGGATACTAACCGGGCCCCGTCGCTCACACAGGAGGCTCAAGACGCAATCGAACGCGCTAATCAACTTGAGGGAATCCCTGGATATGCAGGGGAAAGGACTCTAACCCCGACAGAGGTAGTTTTCAGAGAAATCTTGGAATCCTTCGGGCTGAACCGGATCACGGCGGATGAGCTTTTCCGGACCGGCCACAGCAGTACTGACTCCCTGCGGGACATGGACGAATCTGCTATCAAATCCCTGGTGAATGGCGTCAACAAGACCAAACACAACTACTGCCCGGACCCAAAACAAGTGTATGTGGGGAGGGTTTTCGGGGATCGACTCAAGTTGTTTGTGGCTTGGATCGATTTTCAGCCTCTCATTGGAGCCACAGCTACCCCAGTTGACTGGGTAGCTGATCCGGATGCAGAATCCAAGACCCGGGAGCGCCTCAAGTCTCTCAAGGAGGATGACAGCAACACGGCGGCCGGGGACCTTACTCTCCCAGAACCACTCACTGCAATGTCGAAATTCAAGGAGTTCGATGAACGATTCAGGGAGTATCTTAGACACAAAAGGGGCGTCACCAAAACATCTCTACTATACACAATTCGGAAGGACTCGATGGTCGGTGATGCTGAGAGGGGGGGGACCGTTGGATCTGCTCCAACAGATACGTATGCCAACTGGAACGAATATTCTATACGATGCACCGTCCACTCAGGATCCCACTGGACAAAAGACAACAATACACTATGGGGAATCCTCTTCAAATTGGTGGGAGCGGGTCCCGGTTGGTCCTACATCCAAGGCCTTGGATCGGACGGGGATGGGAGGAAGGCATATTTCACCCTCTATTCTCAGGCATATGAATCAACGAACGTAAGACTTCTCATAGAGGAAAAGAGGGCCTTCCTACAGAGTTCTACCTACTCCGGGGACACCAAGAACTACAGCTTTGACAAGCGCAAGAGGCGTTGGTATGATGCAAAGGAGTTCCTATTGCGGCATAAGGCCTTCCCACCAGAAGATCAGTTTGTTACGGACTTCTGTCACTCTATCTCGGATCCAAGACTCAAGATGGCAGTGCAATTGGTCCTAAATGAAGCAGGTGGCATGTATGACAGTTTTGACAAGGCTTCCGCCCACTTCACTCAAACGCTTGGTATCAAGAAGATGCAAGCAAGCCGCAAAGGCAGTCGCAGAAATATCTCTTCCTTCAAGGGAAAAGGTGGCAACAAACGCAACAATGATAGCAACTCCTCCTCCAACAAGAGACACGGCAACAAGAAACAGAAAACTTCAGGTACCTACGATGGACCTCTGGAGGGGAAGATCTACCCAAAGGAAATCTGGGTCACTATGTCTGCTGCCCAGAAGAACCAAGTCCGGTCCCTACGCCCAGCTCTTAACTCCAATTCAAAGTCTGCGCAAGTTTCTCTTGTTGAAGCCAAAGGGGACAACACTACAGCAAAAGGGTCGGCCGGCGATCAGTTCGGTAGTCATACTCACAAGAAAAAGAACCAAGACTGATTCGCCGGCCGGGGCCTGTCGATTGTATCCCGGGTAGGCCGGCCGATAGTCCATATCAAGAGTTTTGGCTCACCATCTCCAGCTAATGGTCGATGCGAGTTGGACAGCCACGCCGATACAACAGCCGCGGGATCAAATATGGTATTACTGGATTCATTGGATTCTGTCTTGACATATGTGGATGTTGCACCATTTTCAGATACATACTCACCGCTTAAGAATGTCCCTATTGCCCGTTGCGCCACAGCTTGGACCGACCCAACTGACGGGATTACTTACATCCTGGTGTTTGGGCAGGCTTTGTTTTTTGGCGCCAAGTTGCAACACAGCTTGGTATGTCCCAATCAAGTACGGGACTGCAACTTCAACAAGGTTGAGGACACTCCACGGCGGTATGACTCCAATTCTACACACGGGATTACATTCCAATCTGAAGACACGGAACTTTTCATCCCTCTCAAAGTCGAAGGAGTCATATCCTATTTTGATTCCCGGAAGCCTACAAAGAAGGAACTGGCAACCTGTGAACATATACTGGCTACAGATACCCACACCTGGGACCCCTATTCCTCTCACTTTGCAGAGGAGGAAGAAGCCACCAATGCCTCCTTCCCGCGGGTTGTTGCTACTCTTTCAGGCTGCCTGCCGGCTTGTGGGACTCCGGTCAAATATTCATCCACGATTCATCCAGAACCACTCGGCACAGGATACGACATGAACCGGCTACTCCATTTGGCTTCTGTCTGTACTAATAGAGTTCCTTCCCAACGCACCGGATATACCCCAACGGACGTCTCCACCCGATTCATTTCAGCCCTTGCCGGAACCAACGGGGAGGACCAAGAAAATCTACGCAATTCCGCAAATTCTATGATTTCTGATGTTTCCACCAAGACTTCATTATCTGAAGCTGAGCTTGCCATCCAACAGGAAGCCAAGGCTCGAACCAAGGAGAGGAAGCTACTAAGGCGGCAACAGGACGTCCTAGACCAAGAAATGTCCCTTGACAAGAAGTCTTTCATACGTTGCGGACAATGGGGACCTCCAATACGAATCCCCGACAAAGTTGACAGGTATGATGCCAAGGCCATTGCTAAGATGTGGAACATCAGTGAGAAGCGAGCCAAGGCTACCATTGAAGTCACTACCCAAGATGGTATTCGCCAACTGTCCCAGCCTATTACAAAGAGACTGAAGACACAGAAGTGGAGGAATAGGAGGATGCTCAAGGGCCGATGGTACGCTGACACTATGAAGTTCAAGGTTCCCAGTATCATTTGCAATGATACAGCAGCCCAGATCTTTGCAAACGGGAAGGGCTATGTGGCCTTCTACCCTGTCAGGGGAGAAGTTTGATGCCACGATGGCTTATCTTGCTTTATCAATGAAGTAGGAATTCCGGAACACCTTGTTACTGATGGGGCAAAGGCCCAGGGGAGTCATGAGACACACAACACCGGTTGGAACAAGCTCAGGTCAGAGTATCGCATTCGACAAACATACATACAGCCTCACTGCTCTTGGCAGAATACGGCAGAACACAGTGCCGGGGACTTAAGAAGGGCAATCCGTTGGATGACTTCTAAGAAGGGCAGTCCCAGGAGGTGTTGGGCCTTCTGTGGAATGTTAGCGGCCGGCCGGATGAACCTCATGGCATCAAGTGATCCTTCCTCAATGGGGAGGACTAACTTCGAACTGGTGCATGGGTTTACCCCAGATATCACCCTGTATATGATCCACGACTGGTATGACTTTATTTGGTGGTATGACTTAAATGGGAAAACAAATAGGCTTGGCCGGTGGCTGGGTCCGTGTGGAGACACTTTTGGTGGTGGAGATTGTCACTATGTCTTATTTAAGACTGGAAAGGTTCACATAACAAACAGCACCCGGGCTATATCTGAGGAAGAATGGAGACATCCAGATGTTCTATCACAGTTGGAAGCACACAACAAAGAGATCAACGCAAAAATAGGTGACGAGGTTAAACCTTCTGATACTTATCTTGAAAACGAACTTGGCGAACCACCTCTGGGCCTATTTGATGGCAAATATGAGGGGGAGGATGAAGTGCTCATGGCAGAAGCTGAGGCTTCTTCCCCGGATGTTGACGACCTATCTGATAAAGACCTTGATGAGTATCTTGGAACTGAAGTGTTACTCCAGATAGGGGACCAACATATCCGGGGGTTAGTTAAGAATCGTTGCAGGGATAAGGATGGTGTGCTGATTGGCGAGAAGAACAACAATCCACTCTTAGACACGAGGTCTTACGAGGTCGCCATGCCGGATGGATCTATTGAAATCTATACAGCCAATACACTTTCAGAGAGTATCTATTCTTCCGTTGACGATGAAGGGCGCATGTATTGCCTGATGGATGAGATAATCCATTCTGAGAGGGATTCGGATGCCTTAACTATCGAACAGGCTACTTATACAACAAAGTCCGGACAAACTAGAACAAAACCAACAACCAAAGGATGGAGGTTTCTTGTTAGATGGAAGGATGGCACTACATCCTGGGCAAAGTTAAGCAATATGAAGGAAAGCTTCCCGGTTGAAACAGCAATATACGCCCGTGAAGAAGGCGTCATAAATGAGCCAGCGTTTAAGTGGTGGGCTTATAAGGTACTCCGGAGAAAGGACCGGATCTTATCTGGCGCTAAAACCAAATACTGGACCAAGTCTCATAAGTACGGGGTCCGGCTCCCTAAGTCTATTTCAGAAGCAAAAGCAATTGATAGAGAAACGGGGACCGATCATTGGGCTCGGGCTATTGCAAAAGAAATGAGGAACAGCTCTATTGCCTTTGAATTCAATGAGGAAGACAAGATACCAGTGGGGCATACTAAAATAACCATGCACATGGTCTTTGACGTCAAGATCGACTTAACATGGAAGGCCCGGTTAGTTGGAGACGGTCACAAAGTCCCAGAAATCTCCAAGGAATATACTTATTCCAGTGTACCCAGTAGGGATTCAGTTAGATTGTTCTTCCTAGTGGCAGCACTCAACAACCTCAAGGTACTCAGCGCGGATATACAGAACGCTTACTTAACAGCGCCTATCAAGGAGAAGTAATTCACAATAGCTACAGAGGCTCAAGGGTTCGCGTCGGAACTATGTGGAAGGCCCTGCAAGATTGTGAGGGCTTTATATGGACTCCCGGTTGCTGGGACATCTTTTCGATCACACTTGGCTAGTCACTTAAGGGAACTTGGTTACGAATCTTGCAAAGCAGATCCTGACGTGCATCTCCGATCTGCGTTCAAACCAGATGGCTCACCTTACTACAAGTACTGTGTGGCTTATGTCGATGATATCCTTGTATGTGGAATGGACCCAAAGTTTCAGATGGATGCGATAGAAAGGCAGTTCAAGTTGAAGAATGGAACAGTCGAAGAACCCTCTTTCTACTTGGGCGCCGATATAGGAAAGACCTACATAGATGGTAACCCGTACTGGTTCATGGCTTCATCTAAGTATACTGCGAAAGCCATCAAATCAGTTGAAGAAGAACTACTAACAGGAAAATACGCGTTTAAGGTACTACCCAAGACAGCAAGGTCACCATTGAGCTCTGAGTATAGGCCTGAGATAGACGCGTCACCAGAACTTGATCCGGAAGAAACAAAACTACTATCAAGGTTTAGTTGGGATACTCCGGTGGATATGTGAACTCGGACGATTAGATATAATTATGCCCGTATCACTTATGTCTCGATATCTCGCACAAGCCAGAGAAGGGCATCTCAACCAGTTGTTTCACCTGTTTGCATACTTGAAGAATTACAGCAAGTCTAAGTTGGTGTTCGATGCATCCATGCCTGAGGTAGATGAGTCAAATTTTCAGTCGTGTGACTGGAGTGAATTCTATCCAGAGGCCAAAGAGCTGCTGCCTCCAGATATGCCTGAACCAAAAGGAAAGGCAGTTATTACTACATGTTTTGTGGATGCGGATCATGCGGGTTGCAAGGCTACCAGGAGGTCCCATACAGGAGTCATCATCTTTGTTAACAGAGCACCTATTTTGTGGTTCTCCAAGAGGCAAACAACTGTTGAGACATCTACATTTGGCTCGGAAATAGTCGCGCTTAGGATAGCAATCGAGATGGTAGAGGGGCTAAGATACAAGCTACGAATGATGGGCATACCTATAGAAGGACCTACCAATATCTATTGTGACAATGAGTCAGTCGTGAAGAACACTACACGACCAGAAAGCCCTTGTAAGAAGAAGCATAACAGTGTTGCTTATCATAAGGCAAGGGAGTGCATAGCGGCAGGAACTATCCGGATTGCAAAGGAGCCAGGCGAGTCGAATATCGCGGACTTACTCACAAAATTAATGAGTGGATCCAGGCTAATTGAACTAGCAATGAGGTGTATGTGGCGAGATGGGGTTGATGAAAAAATGAGACCCGCGGGATAGGTATCTTCTACTAGTACTCTCACTACCACGAAGACACGGGGACTCTAGAAATCACGCGGTTAAGGACATACAGACAGACTAAACAGTTACTCGTGTTAGTCGCCAAAGCAAATAACTGTTTATACGATTCATCTCAACGCATATACGACCTGTAAAGAGGGACCGACAGAGGTGCAGTACGGTCCGGATATAACTTAATCCTAATGCTCACAATTTTAGAATCTAATCAATATTACTGCAATCTCTATACCGTAATCTACCAACATGAAATAGGAATCAGATCTTTTCTCTCATTCGTCTATTCGTCTAGAAATCACGCGGTCACGAGTACAGACAGACTGTAATGTACGACTGACAGACTTAAATGAATCACTCATATGACCTGTCAGAGACAATAACTGTTTATACGATTCATTTAAGAATCAACGTACATGCCAAATACAACTAATAAAGAGAGGAGGAATAGAGGTGCAAATCGAATACCACTCCTATTCTTACTGCTCACAATTTTAGAATCTAATCGAAATACAACCAATCTATCTAATACACGTCACACAAACGAGATCCGGGGTTCTTTCAGAATCACGCGCATATTTGGGTTGAACTCCACTGGTCCCCCTTTGTAATTTCACCCTATTTATTGAAATTAATGTCGAACTCATAATATTTTGATGTACATTGCATTTTCCTACCCCACTGGCATCTGTTTCCGAATTAGTGGCATGTTACTGAATTTTATGCCTGAAACAAACAGTGCATGGTTGCAATTTTTCAATCTAAATTGTTTCCTCATTTTAATTGTTATTACGGGCTATCGTACTAATGATGGTGATGACACCTAAATATCAGGTTTATTGTGTACGTTGCTACCGGGACTCTTCTCTGATCACTATAGGTGGGGGAAAGAAGAAGGTTACCAAGAAGCAGAAACCCCCCTTGTTTACAGCGCGACTAAGAAAGAAAACGGGAGTAGTTGTTTCTCCCGGTCTTCGGGACCATATTTTGAATGACGCATCATGCTATTCTTATTTCAAGCAATCTTCGGGGCTAGTAGATTTTGCATCTTGCATATTCATTAGAAAATCGAAGAAGCTCGAGGATGCTACTCAACAATTAGGTGTAACGAACACCTGTAACGGTCCACAGAGTAGTGACGTTGCATTACCAGAGGTGCTCAACAATCAAGTTATGTACGGCCCTTCTGTCAAACTGATTGGGCGTGCCTTGATTGGTCAGGAATTAACAAACATAGAGAATGATGATGATTCTGTTTCCGATGACAATTTTTTCTTTCCTAACGATGACGATGAGGAAGAAGGAAGTGAGAGCATAGAGGCCCCCCACTCTTTGAGTGTCAATGATGAAGAAGGCAACAACATTGATGTTGACGGTTCCCATTGTGATTCAAACGCTAGTAATTACGACACCCAATGTAGGAAGGAACATATCTGACGAACTGAAGGTCAAGATCAAGTTAATGAAAATCATGCGGAATCATAGCTGTTGTCGGCGAAAAAAATACGGACTTTGTCGGCATCAAATTTGATAAAAAAAGCCAATAACGAACGAAACGAGACAACGACCGAGGTGCGTAATATTAACGAGTCTTAGAATCAAATGCACCTCCACTACTTGGAAATCCTTAAGTGGTAAAAACGATATCACCCAAGGCTACAAACAAAAGAGGATAATCGGTTAGAATAAGACATATCCAAAGACCTGACCAATAAGTGAACACTTGGAATCCTTAAGTATGTTCGAAAGAATATACTTGATATCCCGTGAGGAAATTACTTATTGCAATCAAGTAAATCAATACCAATTCCGAATGGGCCTCCTCATCTATCTCAAATACCACAAACAAGCATACGCCCCATCGGATAAAACACTTAACCTCCCAAAAGAACAATATCATTGAATGACCGATTCGGTAAGACCGATACGGTAAGACCGATACGGTGAGACAGATACACCACACTAATACAGCAACAGCAACAGCAGTATCGGTACGATGAAACCCATAGTGAAAAGACCGGGGAAGATCTCTACCATGTAAAATACAGGGAACCCCGATACAGTAAAAATACACAGTAAAAATAAAAGCGTCTCTCTGAGCTCACTTCTCTTTAAATTTTAACATCATATACCTTTTGGTCGATTTTTAGAGCTACAACAATAGCATACCATTAGTTGCAGAGAAGGAATTGTATGAATAGGCTATAGAATCCGAGCGGCTTAATTTATTTTCATGGACTAAAGGCAATCTCATAAAGACCAGGGCAAGTGTCATGAAGGAGATTTCCGCAACTGTGCCTGAAATAAAAGGCGATGGGTTTGAACCTCATCTTATTGACTGGTGTTCTAAGAAATCACAGAGTGGTGATGTTTCCTGTTGCAAACAAATCTACATCCGGTCGTTCCAAAAAGCACTTCATTCCCTATTAACGAATGTGACTTTGGTGAAGGAAGACAATCTGTCATTCCCCCATGCTGAAGACCCAACCTTACCAGTCCGTTATCCAGAACTTCAAGGCAATATTGATATTGATGAATTCCATCATGGTGAATGGTGGATCAACACTTGGGAGAAGAGATGCAAATCTGAATCGAATGAAATTCTGGTTCCTATCATTCTCTACATGGATGGAATTGCAATTGACAATAGTGGTCAAACCACTCTTACCCCACTGAACATGACACTTGGCATATTCAACACCCTAACTTGAAACTCCCGGCCGGATGCGTGGGAGGCTATATATTATCACCCAACATGTCCAGGTGATAAAGGTGCCAAATCAATTGACAATGTGAACAATCTTCACTCTGGCCTTCGTTTGGCTCTTTCTTCTTTGAAAGATGCCTGCAACCAAACGGATGGTATTGAATGGTCTAATTTGCTGTGGAACAAGAAGAAATGGTCTGTTCGAATGAAATTTTCAGTTGCTTATTTCATAGGTGATACTCCCCAGCACGACCAACTTTGTGGACATTATCAAACATCGAATTCAAAGATGATCTGTAGGTATTGCAATTGTCCCAGAGCACTTGGTATTAATGCTCGTGTGAGCGTTTCGAAGGTTCCCGTTTCAGTTAAAACTGGTAACATGCAAGTGTCTAAGCACCAAAATGGGAACAAGTATCAATCCATTCGGCTCTGGAATATATCTGATTTTACTGCTCCAACGGTTGACAAAGGAGTGAATGTTGAACAGTATTTCAAAAACATCTCTCACCACGGTGTACATAACGGCAATGCTTTTTATGATCTTGATTTTGGAGAAAACCCACATAATATTCATCTAGCGTTGCCAGGAGAGAGACTCCATATGCACCAACTTGGTTGTGCCAACCGTGCAGCAGAGATGTTCCGTGAGGACTTTTTAGGCAATAACCAGCGGCTTCTTGGTGAGATGGAAAGGTTAGCCAGTTACTATGGTGGTGCTGTTCAGAGGCAATCCAATCACGACTTCCCACAAACCAATTTTTCAGAATCAATACATACAGCAAAGAAGGAGGGTAACCAGTACATTGGAATGCTTTATATTCAGATGCTGTCACTTCTGTGTGCTGGAGGTTGTCAATTGTTGTTGTCTCGAAAGTCACCATCCAATCTTGAGAACAAGAAGCAGAAAGTGTGAAGACAAAATTGACAGACGTATTTACGCCATTGAGTTGTTGTTGGGTATGGAAGAGCTGGAACGTTTGATGAGGTTTTCAAACAAGACAAGAAAGGTGTTTTGAATCTTGACAAAATGGTTGTTCTTTTCATCAACTGTATAAATAACAATCTGCAACGAAGTAATGGAGAGGGTAACAATCTGGTGAAGAATCACATGTATTTTCATTTATCACAGTACATGAGATTATTTGGTCCTCCAACTGGATAAAACTGAAGTGAAGGCTCCTGCTAAGAGAACTCAACAAAACAAGTCCACACTAATCAAGCAAACTTGCAACTGAGTGATGGAGTATCGAACTATTGATTGACTTCACCATGAATTTGATTTGTTTGAACATAGATCCATAACCGGACCAAATCATCCTAAGGAGGGTGGTTGGTCAGCTGGGTCTTCATTTTGGATTGGTGTTATGAATGGTCTCCCTTACATGAAGTGGGATGAAAAAAAAGCAAGTGTACCCTGGTTTCCATTGGATGTTCTCAAATTTTGTTGCAACATGGTCCTTCCGGCTGTGGGCACCAGCAAGGTTTTTGGAACCACGGAGCACAAGAGGTATGACAAATATTGTGAGATGAAATTACTATTTTGTGCCCATCCATCGTTTAAGTCTGATTCTGGACAATTGTCCAATGTATGGTACGCCTGGGCTAATTTTCAACTCAACCTCCTCGATGGGCGTGGACTGCAAGTTTATTCATGTCAGATTCTGTGCCTGCTTTACCTTGAAGGTCCTTTCCCCGTGGGTAGCTCCGTTAGTGGTTTTGAATTAGTGCACGATGGTTATCATCCCGTCGCTTGTTGCTTTGTTTCTGCAGACCCCATACCGAGCAAGAGGGATAACGGAAAAAAACACCAGCATGTGTTGGTAAAGCAAGGTGAGTTGCGGAACAAATTGTATTTGTTTGACTGCAATGCCATTGAGTCTGAAGCTGCCATTGTTAGAAACCATGGTAGTCCTGACCAATACTTTGCCCTGGGAAATTGTGATTTGCGCGGCGTTTTGGAGCGGCGTTTCAAGCAGCAGGATGTCAGCAGCCAGCAGCGGTCTTTTGCGGTTGGATCGCTGTTGTTGATTTGTTGCCGTTGATTCATCCTGTGGATTTGTTTTGATCGTTGTTGCTGTTGCGGATCTATAACAATATATGATAATTTAACAAAATGGGGTGAGTATCTATTGATGTAGAGAAAATAATAACAACAGAATAATATAATTTACATGCTAACCTACCCCATTGCCGTGTTGCGGGTCACCTGTGTTGCCGTCAATCGATCATTGTTCCAATCCTTTGTTCCAATCCGTACCTATGAAAATAAGAAGGGGAACAGAAGTGAGGAATACATCATCAGCAATGTAGGATGTAGGCATCATTGTCCATCTAGTATCTCACGTTGTTCTTTTTGCTGCCAGGTCGCGTCGCGTGTTGGATGCTGCTGCCGCTGTTGATTTGTGTCTTCCGATGATCGTTGTCCTGGCCCTATGAAAATAAGAAGAAAAACACAAGTGAGGAATACATCATCAGCAATGTAGGATGTAGGCATCATTGTCCAGTCGCCCTTGTCGTTTCTTCACGTCGTTGTGTTGGATGCTGCCGCCGCCGTTGATTTGTGTTGCCGCCGATTTGTTGTTTTTGCTGCCGCCGTAGATTTGCAGCCTTCTTACTCATATGTCACAAAAAACAGTACCTCGTGCCTGTTGATATAGAAGCAATGGATGGAGATTTATTGCTTTCAAGACGTATATGTTTGGGTGATCAAGTCCAAGAACACTACTACTATCTATCCAGCAAACCACCTCACCAAGTCCAATGCGAGCTAATTCTTTTTTCAGTACAAGGCTGTTATTTCAGACTAAAATATTCGAGCACGGATAACCTGCCTAATCATTGGATTAAGTGGAATCCCACGTTCACAGACGGAGTGCCGATTAGCAACTCTACTCAAATAAGTCAGGGTAAGATTATGAAGGGAAAGAGTATTTTTTTTGGGTCCACAAACACTGTGTAAACACTGTAAATTGGGTGTGTGTGTGTGTGTGTGTGTGAGAGAGAGAGAGAGAGCGATTTTTTACTTTTCGCTGTGTGTGTTCGAAGTTCGTTCGCGAAAAAAAAAAAAAAATCATCGATACTTCAACTTGTGTAGATTTCTACATGATTTTTGTACTAGATGATACCTGGTATTGAATTCGCGTAGGTTTCTACGTCAGTAGACTTCTACACGATTTGCGTACCAGATAATTACTGGTATTAAATTTGTGTAGCATTCTGCGACAGTAGATTTCTACATGCTTTTTGTACTAGATGATTCCTGGTATTGAATTTGCGTAGCATTCTACGTCAGTAGACTTCTACACAATTTTCGTACCAGATAATTACTGGTATTGAATTTGCGTAGCATTCTACGGCAGTAGATTTCTACATGATTTTTGTACTACATGATTCCTGGTATTGAATTTGCGTAGCATTCTACGTCAGTAGACTTCTACACGATTTTCGTACCAGATAATTACTGGTATTGAATTTGCATAGCATTCTACAACAGTATATTTCTACACGTTTTTGTACTCGATAATTCCTGGTATTGAATTTGGGTAGGTTTCTACGAGAGTATACTTCTACACAATTTTTGTACCAGATAATTACTGGTATTGAATTTGCGTAGCATTCTACAACAGTAGATTATTATTTTCCTTCTGAATCCGGTCCGTTGAGAATCTGATTCAAAGACTTCTGAAGAACAGCAATGCTGCGTTAGTGTGTTAGTAGACAAACGATTGTACTCTACGCGTGACAATTGTGATTGGATACTTTTGGCAACGGATAATCGGACTACAGGCGAGACTATGGAAACGCCAAATCTCTTCTTACTGTGAACTTGTTCAGATACAGCGAGACAGACCTTAGTAATGTAGATTACAGGTAGTTGGTAGCAACTAGTTGTGAATTTTGGGATACAAATCAGTTGAATGTTAAAAGTATAAGATAAAGTGAAATCTTGCCGAAATGCAAGATATCTCTTTTATTGAGGTGAAATACGTTGCAACGGCTGTTGCGTAGTGATGAGATTACTCGCTGATTATTTCCGTACATGCATTGGCCGTTGACCGTATATATCCGTATATATATATATATATATATATATTGTGTGAGAAGCACACACCAACGGTTTTCTTCTCTTGTTCCGTTAGGAAGATCCTATGATATGTTTATCATTATGATCAGGAATTGCTCCCGTAGCTCGTGTGATACTTTACGAAATCAGAGTTTGCTCACCGAAGAACAAGGGCAATATTATAAAAAAGAGATTGCTCACCCTTAATGCGCGATGGGAATCGATGCGCTGTGGGAATCGATATGTCATGGGAATCGATTATTTTGTTTGATACAGGACTCATTGATTCGTACGATTAGAATAACTACCGTCGTGTAGCTTTGGTACTTCTGGACACGAAAGGAATTTAATACTCCCCATGTTTCCTTGTGAAAGGTCATCACGTTTACATGATGCTTCCATCATCTTGGAGGAGGTCCCTGGTATTCCCACAGAAATGGAAGATGGGCTTGAGCAGTGGATACACAACTGAGTGTCCCCAATGCTTGGTGAGGATATCTGCACAGTTATCCTTACCAGGGATGTGCAGCATTAGAATGAAGCCTTTCGCTATCATGCTTCATACGTAGTGAAACGATAGGATATGGTGACGCTTATGCAACCTTGCGTAAGGAAAGGTCAACGTCTGAATCATCTTCTCATTGTCTCCCCATGAATAGGAGATGTCATGGACTTGTGTTCCGAGGTATCGGAATGAATGACGTAGGTCAACGATTTGCTCGATGCAAGTTCTTCCTGCAACGAATTCAGCTCCAAATGTGGCTGTTTCTGTTGTAGCTTGTTTCTTCGAGAACCACATCATAGGAGTTTTGTTCACAAAGTGAAGAATGCCGGTTACAGCCTTCCCACTGAGAATGTCATGCATGAGATTTGCATCATAGAAGTGTGTTAACACTACTGTCTTCCCAAGTGGTGCAAGAGTGTCGTCAGGTAGCTCTCCAGAATGCTCCCCATAGACGGTGTTGGACCAATCGATGGTGTCCGGTTTAGTCAGTATAAAATCTGGGGGTTCCACGCGGAACCTGATCTTAAAATGTCTAAACTTGGAGATATATCCGTAGATACGTTTGGCACGATCAAGGTGTCCCTCTTGTGGTTGAGCTCTGAAAGTCGAGAGTGTCATCACGGCTGTTTGAACATCAAACCGTCCAATGACGATGATCCATTGGAGTGAACCGATCATGCTTTGGTATTTCTGGATACCAGTTTCCTCAAGAAAAGCCGAGGAATCCAATTCAGGATGATCATTTTTGGTGATGGGCGATTGGAACCTAGTTTTAGGTTTGCATCCAAACATTTTTTCATAAGATGCTTCCATCTTTTCGATGAACTTGATGGGATTCATACAAAGAACACCATGTGCGTCTTGCTCAAATCCACAGCCCAGATGAAAATTCATAGGTCTGGATCCCTTCAGTTTGAAGTTGTATGGCTCCGCCTGTAAGATTTCCAGGAACGAATTGGGATCTGCCATACAAAGACATAGATCATTGACATATGTGCATATGAGTTCATATACAGGTTCCCCATGCTTGTTCATTCCAGGCTTGAGAAAGATTTCTGGTTCAGCGTGGGATCTTTCGAAGCCGAGGTCAATAAGGCAAGCTGCTAGTAAATCACCAAAGCACTTGCTCGATGATCGGAGTCCATATAAGGCCTTGTAGATGATCAATAGGTGAC
Source organism: Pseudo-nitzschia multiseries (assembly GCA_037355745.1). Classification (NCBI taxonomy): domain Eukaryota; phylum Bacillariophyta; class Bacillariophyceae; order Bacillariales; family Bacillariaceae; genus Pseudo-nitzschia; species Pseudo-nitzschia multiseries. The sequence goes on along the minus strand of CM074787.1, from coordinate 11,491,934 downwards.
CTTCTAGTGATCCGAATTCTGGACCTGCCTTGATACAGACTTTCTCGCAGGTTCATGCTTTGGTATTTCTGGATACCAGTTTCCTCAAGAAAAGCCGAGGAATCCAATTCAGGATGATCGTTTTTGGTGATGGGCGATTGGAACCTAGTGTTAGGTTTGCATCCAAACATTTTTTCATAAGATGCTTCCATCTTTTCGATGAACTTGATGGGATTCATACAAAGAACACCATGTGCGTCTTGCTCAAATCCACAGCCCAGATTAAAATTCATAGGTCTGGATCCCTTCAGTTTGAAGTTGTATCATGGCTCCGCCTGTAGGATTTCCAGGAACAAATTGGGATCTGCCATACAAAGACATAGATCATTGACATATGTGCATATGAGTTCATATACAGGTTCCCCATGCTTGTTCATTCCAGGCTTGAGAAAGATTTCTGGTTCAGCGTGGGATCTTTCGAAGCCGAGGTCAATAAGGCAAGCTGCTAGTAAATCACCAAAGCACTTGCTCGATGATCGGAGTCCATATAAGGCCTTGTAGATGATCAATAGGTGACCTTCTAGTGATCCGAATTCTGGACCTGCCTTGATACAGACTTTCTCGCAGGTTACTGCTTCAGGTAAGACGCTTTCGAGTACCATCGGGGTTGGTTACAAGGAAAGATCTTCCGTGTAGATCGGCAATCGGGATTGTCAGAATGGTAAGGGGTTTACCATCATCATCAAATTGTGCATTACCTTCTTCATCGGTAACAACTACCTGTGATGGTTCTACTGTAGGAGTAGCAGGGTTGGTGTGTGGCGTTGTGACGTCACTAACATCAAAGTATGCTAGCTCCAGTGGATCAAAATCATCTTCAGTAAGGAGAACGCCATCGGATGTCTTGCTGAAGATGTGTGTTGTAGGAGGACCATCAAAACTCTCCCCATAGTTGTTAGGGAGTGGAGAAGGGGACCAGCTTGGGCTGTCATTGACTTTCTTATATAGAAACCTTGGTAACGAGGAATGGGCAGGTGGTTGGATAATAACCTGATTACCAGATGTGGGAGGTTGACTACTGTCGGTTATTTGAACAGGAGGTGTTGCAGCCTGTTGCTCGGTAGGTACAGACGTCGTGGAGTTGTCATGTGCCGCAGGAGTGTCGAGGCTTCGATCGGTGTCGGGGTCCGCAGTGGAGGTGCCAAGAGGAGGAGTAGTTGGGATGTCCTGTGATTTGGAATCGGCATTGGGATCATCCGTAATGGTATGCTCCCCATGTTTCGTGAGTGTAGGGGCGTCACCATTGGCGTACAAGCAAGGTACTGAATCCTTGGCCTCACGCCATTTGATGAAGCCATCATCTGTAAAGAGGCCAGCTTGTTTGTTGCGTGACTCAGGTGTAATAGCAGAACGTACACCAGAACGGTCAAGAAATTTGTTGGTGACTGGATCCCAGATTTGGAAACAAAGTCCATTGCCCACATGTCTGGCAATGCCTACGAAATGACCGAGGCGTTCGGTAGACTGTGTACCGAAAGGGGAGTCATTGGTCTTGAATTAAACAGGTTCAAACCAGAAGAAACTGGTATACGCGCTTATATCACCAAGTGTACCGGTTGCAATGAAGACCGGTTGTTTGTCCAACAGGGTAGGATCAGAAATAACATTTAGGAGTCCGGCGACGTATGTCATGCACAACAACCATAGATGTGGTGGTGTACCCATACGGTCCATGACGCGATTGACAATACGTTTAAACGTTTGATAGTGTTGTTCAAATTGATTCTGGTGTTGGTGATAGGGTTCACTTTGCCAAAGTCCAATCCATAACATCTTGAGATAATCGATGACCCTCTTACTAGATTGGTAGTTCCCATGATCACATAAGAGGCAAAGAGGTCTGCCCCATTTTCGAACAAAATTCTGAAAACATGATAGAAAGTCACCAGTGGTGCGCATCTCTTCATTATGTATGATATGAGACTTCCAACCAAAGAAAATCTGGGCAAGTTTGGAACCGCCATCAATCGCTGGGACGTCGGAATAAACAACATCAGACAAGACATCGTCATTGAACGGTCGAACATTCATTGCTGGCTGGGGGGAATGAAAACATTTGAAGAGGTTACCATCAGGGCTAACCGCTAAGGAACCATATTGCGTCGAATTCTCAAAGGTAGCTGTGATGCGAAGTCGCTTTTGAAGACTTCCAACATAAGAACCCAGAAGAAGGCACACTGTTTGACAAAAAGGTCACGTGTATAGCCTTGTAGTGCAGCAGGAGGCCAAGTTTCATCAAGGAATGTTTCAGTGTCAATGTCGTATGCCTCCAGTTTAGCCTTGAAACCCACGAGCCAGTGTTGGAAACTTGAGTCATTCGTGAGGGGTGTGAACGACTTTTCATCACGTTATTTTTGGCACCAAGATTTGTACTTCACTTGCTGAGGGGACTTGTTCTTATTTGTTCCTGGAGGAGGAGCTGGGGAATTCAGGATAGATTCATTCTGAAGGCGCAGTGCACGTGCCATACGGAAGGCACTGAAGCTGTCGTACGTATATAACGTTACATCCTTCCAATTCTTTTCGTTCTTGCGAATTCCACAAATACTTCTATGGTCCGTTGGATGGACTGATGGAGCTGGGTTGATAGTCCACTGCCAGTATCCATTTAGGTAAGCTCGCGGGCAAAATCAGGCTCGATGAGTGCATCGAGAAAAATCGGCCACTCGCGTAATCCTCCCTCTTGAAGAGCCTCACACAGATAGCTACTTTCTTCCTTTGCGACACGGAATATGTTTATGAGTATCAACTTCATATGGGGATCAAAACTAGGAAAGCTGGTTGCAGTAGCGGCGGTGCCATCTCCAGTGTTGTTCCCACCACCAAATGGATTGGCAGGCATGTTTGATCTTGATGATTCCGATTTGTCGGAGGAATCACGTGATGAAAGGAAACTGCTCCGTAGACGATTTGCGATTGGCATATGCCAGCGTAGGGATTGTGTTCAATTTCGTCCCTGTTCTTTGCGTGCAAGCCACCTTGGAGCTTGCGACTGTTAATCTTTTATTTTCCTTCTGAATCCGGTCTGTTGAGAATCTGATTCAAAGACTTCTGAAGAACAGCAACGCTGCGTTAGTGTGTTAGTAGACAAACGATTGTACTCTACGCGTGACAATTGTGATTGGATACTTTTGGCAACGGATAATCGGACTACAGGCGAGACTATGGAAACGCCAAATCTCTTCTTACTGTGAACTTGTTCAGATACAGCGAGACAGACCTTAGTAATGTAGATTACAGGTAGTTGGTAGCAACTAGTTGTGAATTTTGGGATACAAATCAGTTGAATGTTAAAAGTATAAGATAAAGTGAAATCTTGCCGAAACGCAAGATATCTCTTTTATTGAGGTGAAATACGTTGCAACTGCTGTTGCGTAGTGATGAGATTACTCGCTGATTATTTCCGTACATGCATTGGTCGTTGACCGCATATATCCGTATATATATATATATATATATATTGTGTGAGAAGCACACACCAACGGTTTTCTTCTCTTGTTCCGTTAGGAAGATCCTATGATATGTTTATCATTATGATCAGGAATTGCTCCCGTAGCTCGTGTGATACTTTACGAAATCAAAGTTTGCTCACCGAAGAACAAGGCAATACTAAGTGCTTTGGTGATTTACTAGCAGCTTGCCTTATTGACCTCGGCTTCGAAAGATCCCGCGCTGAACCAGAAATCTTTCTCAAGCCTGGAATGAACAAGCATGGGGAACCTGTATATGAACTCATATGCACATATGTCGATGATCTATGTCTTTGTATGGCAGATCCCAATTCGTTCCTGGAAATCTTACAGGCGGAGCCATACAACTTCAAACTGAAAGGGATCCAGACCTATGAATTTTCATCTGGGCTGTGGATTTGAGCAAGACGCACATGGTGTTCTTTGTATGAATCCCATCAAGTTCATCGAAAAGATGGAAGCATCTTATGAAAAAATGTTTGGATGCAAACCTAACACTAGGTTCCAATCGCCCATCGCCGAAAATGATCATCCTGAATTGGATTCCTCGGCTTTTCTTGAGGAAACTGGTATCCAGAAATACCAAAGCATGATCGGTTCACTCCAATGGATCATCGTCATTGGACGGTTTGATGTTCAAACAGCCGTGATGACACTCTCGACTTTCAGAGCTCAACCACAAGAGGGACACCTTGATCGTGCCAAACGTATCTACGGATATATCTCCAAGTTTAGACATTTTAAGATCAGGTTCCGCGTGGAACCCCCAGATTTTATACTGACTAAACCGGACACCATCGATTGGTCCAACACCGTCTATGGGGAGCATTCTGGAGAGCTACCTGACGACACTCTTGCACCACTTGGGAAGACAGTAGTGTTAACACACTTCTATGATGCAAATCTCATGCATGACATTCTCAGTGGGAAGGCTGTAACCGGCATTCTTCACTTTGTGAACAAAACTCCTATGATGTGGTTCTCGAAGAAACAAGCTACAACGGAAACAGCCACATTCGGAGCTGAATTCGTTGCAGGAAGAACTTGCATCGAGCAAATCGTTGACCTACGTCATTCATTCCGATACCTCGGAACACAAGTCCATGACATCTCCTATTCATGGGGAGACAATGAGAAGATGATTCAGACGTTGACCTTTCCTTACGCAAGGTTGCATAAGCGTCACCATATCCTATCCGTTTCACTACGTATGAAGCATGATAGCGAAAGGCTTCATTCTAATGCTGCACATTCCTGGTAAAGATAACTGTGCAGATATCCTCACCAAGCATTGGGGACACTCAGTTGTGTATCCACTGCTCAAGCCCATCTTCCATTTCTGTGGGAATACCAGGGACCTCCTCCAAGATGATGGAAGCATCATGTAAACGTGATGACCTTTCACAAGGAAACATGGGGAGTATTAAATTCCTTTCGTGTCCAGAAGTACCAAAGCTACACGACGGTAGTTATTCTAATCGTACGAATCAATGAGTCCCGTATCAAACAAAATAATCGATTCCCACGGCATATCAATTTAGGAAGATCCTATGATATGTTTATCATTATGATCAGGAATTGCTCCCGTAGCTCGTGTGATACTTTACGAAATCAGAGTTTGCTCACCGAAGAACAAGGGCAATATTATAAAACAGAGATTGCTCACCGTCAATGCGCGATGGGAATCGTTTCTCTGTGGGATTCGATATGTCGTGGGAATCGATTACTTTGGTTGATACGGGACTCATTGATTCGTACGAATAGAATAGCTACCGTCGTGTAGCTTTGGTACTTCTGGACACAAAAGGAATTTAATATAGATTTCTACACGTTTTTGTACCAGATAATTTCTGGTATTGAATTTGCGTAGGTTTCTACGTGAGTTGATTTCTACACAATTTTCATACCAGATATTTACTGGTATTGAATTTGCGTATCATTCTATGACAGTAGCTTTCAACACGTTTTTGTACCAGATAATTACTGGTATTGAATTCGCGTAGGTTTCTACGTCAGTAGATTTCTACACAATTTTCGTACCAGATAATAACTGATATTGAATTTGCGTAGCATTCTACGACAGTAGCTTTCTACACAATTTTTGTACTAGATACTTTCTGGTATTGAATTAGCGTAGGTTTCTACGTCAGTAAACGTCAGTAGATTTCTACACCATTTTTGTACCAGATAATTACTGATATTGAATTTGTGTGGCAGTCTACGCCAATAGATTTCTACATGCTTTTTGTACTAGATAATTTCTGGTATTGAATTTGCGTGGCATTCTACGACAGTAGATTACCACATGCTTTTTGTACTAGATAATTTCTGGTATTGAATTCAGGTATTTTTTGTGCAATTCCAGGGCACAAACTGACTTATTGTATAATGATTACAAAAGTATCTGGTCCAAGCCATGAATACATTTATCATGACTCATCAAATGCATATTGGGAACAACTTTGCCCCACAGAATGCTGGAAATGTTGTGGTTTGTCTATCAAAATGGCAAACATGAGGGTATTTTTGGTGCAAGAATTCCAGGGCACAAACTGACTTATTGGGTAATGACTCACAAAGTATCCGGTCCAAACCATGAATACATTTCTCATGACTCATCAACTGCATATTGGGAACAACTTTGCTCCACAGAATGCTGGAAATGTTGTGGTTTGTCTATCCAAATGGAAAACATGAAGGTATTTTTGGTACAAGAATTCCAGGGCACAAACTGACTTATTGGGTAATGACTCCCAAAGTATCCGGTCCAAGCCATGAATACATTTATCATGACTGATCAAATGCATATTGGGAACAACTTTGTCACACAGAATGCTGGAAATGTTGTGGTTTGTCTCTCCAAATGGAAAACATGAGGGTATTTTTGGTACAATTCCAGGGCACAAACTGACTTATTGTATAATGATTACAAAAGTATCTGGTCCAAGCCATGAATACATTTATCAGGACTCATCAAATGCATATTGGGAACAACTTTTCCCCACAGAATGCTGGAAATGTGGTGTATTGTCTATCAAAATGGCAAACATGAGGGTATTTTTGGTGCAAGAATTCCAGGGCACAAAGTGACTTATTGGGTAGTGACTCACAAAGTATCCGGCCTGTGCCATGAATACATTTCTCATGACTCATCAACTGCATATTGGGAACAACTTTGCCCCACAGAATGCTGGAAATGTTGTGGTTAGTCTCTCCAAATGGCAAACATGAGGGTATTTTTGGTACAATTCAAGGGCAAAAACTGTACTTCACTACCATTCCCCTCATCCGGTTTGCTACAAAAATATCCAGTCCAAGCCATGAATACATTCATCATGACTCATCAAATGCATATTGGGAACAACTTTGTCACACAGAAGGCCCAAAATGTTGTGGTTTGACTCTCCAAATGGCGCAAATGAGGGTATTGGGTGCAATTCCAGGGCACAAACTGACTTATTGGGTAATGACTCCCAAAGTATCCGGTCCAAGCCATGAATACATTTATCATGACTGATCAAATGCATATTGGGAACAACTTTGTCACACAGAATGCTGGAAATGTTGTGGTTTGTCTCTCCAAATGGAAAACATGAGGGTATTTTTGGTACAATTCCAGGGCACAAACTGACTTATTGTATAATGATTACAAAAGTATCTGGTCCAAGCCATGAATACATTTATCAGGACTCATCAAATGCATATTGGGAACAACTTTTCCCCACAGAATGCTGGAAATGTGGTGTATTGTCTATCAAAATGGCAAACATGAGGGTATTTTTGGTGCAAGAATTCCAGGGCACAAAGTGACTTATTGGGTAGTGACTCACAAAGTATCCGGCCTGTGCCATGAATACATTTCTCATGACTCATCAACTGCATATTGGGAACAACTTTGCCCCACAGAATGCTGGAAATGTTGTGGTTAGTCTCTCCAAATGGCAAACATGAGGGTATTTTTGGTACAATTCAAGGGCAAAAACTGTACTTCACTACCATTCCCCTCATCCGGTTTGCTACAAAAATATCCAGTCCAAGCCATGAATACATTCATCATGACTCATCAAATGCATATTGGGAACAACTTTGTCACACAGAAGGCCCAAAATGTTGTGGTTTGACTCTCCAAATGGCGCAAATGAGGGTATTGGGTGCAATTCCAGGGCACAAACTGACTTATTGGGTAATGACTCCCAAAGTATCCGGTCCAAGTCATGAATACATTTATCAGGACTCATCAAATGCATATTGGGAACAACTTTTCCCCACAGAATGCTGGAAATGTGGTGGGTTGTCACTCCAAATGGCACAAAAGATGTTATTTTGGTGCAGTTACCGGGCAAAAACTGACTTATTGGGTAATGACTCCTCCCAAAGTATCCGGTCCAAGCCATGAATACATTTATCATGACTGATCAAATGCATATTGGGAACAACTTTTCCCCACAGAATGCTGGAAATGTTGTGGTTTGACTCTCCAAATGGCACAAAAGATGTTATTTTTGGTGAAGTTACCGGGCAAAAACTGACTTATTGGGTAATGATTCCAAAACTATCTAATCCAAGCCATGAATACATTTATTAGGACTCATCAAATTCGTATTGGGAACAACTTTTCCCCACAGAATGCTGGAAATGTTGTGGTTTGTCTCTCCAAATGGCACAAAAGAGGTTATTTTTGGTGCAGTTACAGGGCACAAACTGACTTATTGAGCATTGTTCGGACTAAGAACATTACTGAAAGATTCATACTGACTAAAGTATCAGCCTGAGAATTGTCAATATTGTTTCATAGTCTACCCAACCCATGTTATCAGCAATATTCATCCTGACATTTCAGACAATGACACAGATTTGCAATCAAAAACTGACTAGCAATCACTAGTTTGGTACATGCATGGCAAGGGACAAACATTATTATAAAATTCATACTGACTAAAGTATTAGCCTGAGAATTGTCAATATTGTTTCATAGTCTACCCAATACATAGTATGAGCAATATTCATCCTTCAATTGCCTCGAATGACACACTTTTGCACTCAAAAAGTGACTAACAATCACTATTTTTGTACATGATGCATGGCCAGGGACAAACATTATTATAAAATTCATACTGACTAAAGTATCAGGAGGGGAAATGTCAATATTGTTTCATAGTCTCCCCAATACATAGTATGAGCAATATTCATCCTTCAATTGCCTCGAATGACACACTTTTGCACTCAAAAAGTGACTAGCAATCACTATTTTGGTACATGCATGGCCAGGGGCAAACATTATTATGAAATTCATACTGACTAAAGTATCAGCCTGAGAATTGTCAATATTGTTTTATAGTCTACCCAATCCAAAGTATGAGCAATATTCATCCTTCAATTGCCTCAAATGACACACTTTTGCACTCAACAAGTAACTGAGAAACACTATTTGGGTTACTTGTTCATAAAAAAATAAAAAAATAATAAATAAAAATTACGGAGACTACCCTTTGTACACGTCTCTACTGGAGGAATCGCTCCCCTGGACACGTTAACATCTATATCAAGAACCAATCATATCCTGACGAGGAAAGTTACACTACTTAAAGTTAGTCTGTTTTTGATGGACTACAAAAAGACATCGGTACATTCAAAAAATGTACTCCATAGAAAATAACAAAACAACAAAAAGGGCTTTTCCTGCAACGCCGTTGCAGAAAATGAAAAAACAATAGGTACGAGAATCAATGCTTGGGCTTGGTGGAACCTACGAATTGTGGTCCGCGCCAAAATTAATTAAGGGGGTAGTGTCAACCACATTGCATGAGTTCCCCCCAAAAACAAAAAAGGCATTTCCTCCAACGCCATTGCAGAAAGTGGAAAAAATAAACACGAGAATATACGGAATGATACGGTACAGTACGGTAGGGTAGGGAACATAAACATGTTCGGGTCTGCGCCAAAATTTTCAGGACACCACATTGCAGAATATCACTGCACGCGCAAACAAAAGATAGACAGGCGCCAGTAAAACAACACTCACAGGTAGTACAATTAATAGTAATACAGCACTTCCCGGGAGGCAGTAAATCAAGCACTTACAGCGCGTACAGTATGAATGAAAAAAACATGCCAAATGCTTGTTCCTACAAACAACATAATTATCATAAAAATAGCGCGCCAAATCAATCAAAGGAAAAAACGGTAAGTTGAGGTGCACGATTGAACAAAGAAATAATGATAGAACTTAGTAGTTGCAGTCCGGTGACAGGTAAAACCATGGTTACCAATAGCACAAACAGCCCGCACAGCAGTGTATCGGGAAGTGACCGAACAAACACAAACGATAGCCAAACATATAGAACCACCAACAGTAGCAACAGAAATATTCTACAGACAACAAAAGAATCCAATAACGATAACTTGTTGGAAAACAACATTGTCAAACACGTCAAAGAAACAGCATTCAGGAAATTTAAATTCCTGCCAGAGAATACATTTGTGAAGGCAACAATGTTCAACATTGCAAAACTAACAAATATCAATGAAATACCAAATACGATTGCTATAAAGGAACAAAAGTGGAGTGGAATTTATTGCCGAGCAGTCACTACGTGTAGGCACAATGCTCAAACTTATTAAATTCTTTTCGTGACCAGAAGTACCAAAGCTACCAGATGGTAGATTTCCTATTCGTACGAATCAATGAGTCCCGTATCAATCTAAGTAATCGATTCCCACGGCATATCGATTCCCACGGCGCATCGATTCCCATCGCGCATCAACGGTGAGCAATCCCTGTTTTACACTATTGCCATTGTTCTTCGGTGAGCAAACTCTGATTTCGTAAAGTATCACACGAGCTACGGGAGCAATTCCTGATCATAATGATAAACATATCATAGGATCTTCCTAACGGAACAAGAGAAGAAAACCGTTGGCGTGTGATTCTCACACAATACATATACATGCATACAGATATATATGGTCAACGACTAATACATGTACGGAAATAATCAGCGAGTAATCTCAGCACTACGCAACAGCAGTTGCAACGTATTCATCTCAATAGAAGAGATATCTTGCATTTCGGCAAGATTTCACTTTATCTCATACTTTTAACATTCAACTGATTTATATCCCAAAATTCACACTAGTTGCTACCAACTACTTGTAATCTACATACTAAGGTCTGTCTTGCTGCAATCTGAATAAGTCACAGCGAGAAGAGATCTGGCGTTTCCCTAGTCTCGCCTGTAGTCCGATTATCCGTTGCCGAAAGTATCCAAACACAATTGTCACGCGTAGAGTACAATCGTTCGTCTACTAACACACTAACGCAGCGTTGCTGTTCTTCAGAAGCCTTTGAATCAGACTCTCAACGAATCGGATTCAGAAGGAAAATAATAGATTAACAGTCGCAAGCTCTAAGACGGCTTGCATACAAAAGGAACAGGAACGGAATTGAATACAATCCCTACGCTGGCATATGCCAATCGCACATCGTACACGAAGCAATTCTCGTTCTCAGTCACCGCGCAATTCCTTCGAAGGTTCGGAACCCTCAAAGATACCGAACATACCGATGATGCCCGGCAATGCACTCGGGGGCGAAGAGAAGAATGACGCCGAAGTTACCACTACCAACCACTTTCCCAGTTTTGATACTGATATGAAGAAGATACTCGTATCCCTACTCAACGTAACAAGTGAGACTAATAGCAAGTTGTGTTTAGCTCTCAAGGAAGGCGGATTATGCGAGTGGAAGGCGTTCCTCGACGTACTTATTGAACCGGACTTTGCACGCGAGCTTACCTATACTGAGGGAGGACTGCCAACGCATATCCCTCGATCCATTCAAAGGAGCATAGAAGCACTTGCGGATTTTGCTATCGATCTACAAGAAGACGATGTCGTTCTAGAAGAAGACGAGAGAAATTGGAAGGATGTAAAATCATATACATACAGGGAATTCCAGTCATTCCGCAAAGAACGTGCCCAACGCTTGCGTAACGAATCTGCTCTGAACCCCCCGCCTCCTCAGGCAGGAAGTAACAAAAAGTCACCTCAGCAGGTAAAGTACGAATCATGGTGCCAAAAAGCACGGGATGAAAAGTCCTTTACGCCCCTAACGAATGACTCAAGATTCGAACACTGGCTTGTTGGTTTCAAAGCTAAACTTGAGGCATACGACATCGACACAGAGACATTCCTTGATGAAACTTGGCCTCCAGCTACGCTTCTGGGTTATACCCGTGATCTCTTCGTCAAACAGTGTGCCTTCTTCTGGGTACTAATGTTGGAAGTCTTCAAAAGTGACCTTTCTGCATCGTGTGTACACAGTCATTCTACCACTCGTGATGGACGCAAGGCCTACTTCGATTTCGTAAACCTTCACAGCAAGTCAAAAGCCAAGGTATATGACAATTCGACTCAGCTACAAGCGTTGCTAAAATTGAATCTCAACAATTGGAAGGAATCCAAAGTGAAATTCATTACACATTGGTTTGATGAATTAAATCACCTCAATAAGCTCCGTCCTCCCAACAAGCCCCTTGAGTACCATACTGTAAAATCAGCATTATGTCAGGCATGCTATTCCAGCTTTCAGCTAAGTGAACAGTTTGCCAAAGTCAAGGACCCAGGTGGGACGAATAGCACCGTGACGGATGCGGTCGCCAAAGCCGCTGCCATCCACGATCTTAAAATCACGCTTTTACTTGAAGCAACTCGGCTTGATTCCCAGTCCGCGATGTCTGCTCCTCGGTCGACTGTACGTGCACACGTTCATGATTTTTCCTCTGAACAAAGCAAAAACCATGATGACTATGCTCTCCCTATCGAATTTGAAGGAGACTATCAAGATTATGCTGTATTTAAGGCTGGACGTACCCCTGACCCTACCACGCGGTTGCCTACAAACATATGGAAGGCCCTGTCACGTCAGGACATGAAGAGTTGGCTTAGTTTTTCTCCAGAAGGCAAGAAAATCGTGGTCGCATCGTTACGACACGACTTACTTAACACGGACCAACCTGACCCCAACAGTGTCAAACCCATTACCCGGAAGGCATATCAACATGGACATTCGGTATCATTCCGAGAAGACGATACTTTGACCAAAGATGAGCATGCCAATTCCGCAGCAGACCTACATCCTGCTGTAGAAAATGATCGTAGAGGTGTTTTCCATGCATCCTTAGGTGTATACAAATCAACGACCTCTTCATCCAAGGACCAGCGACCTCTAAAGTCTTCCGTGTCACTCGCGCACCCCGCTCGATTCCTTTCCAAAAACCCTGACATTCTGTACAAAAAGGATGGTGACACCCAAATACCTGTAGGAACATCGTCATATTCCGCCAATTTCCATCAGTGGTATGATCCTGATGAAGATCTGACCTTTCCTAACGATAGCCCAGTAACGTCGTACACATACCGCATACACAAAACTACGGTTACTAGCCCTGGTTTTGCCATGGTCGATCGCGGTGCAAATGGTTGCATCATCGGCAATGATGCATGTCTCATTTCCAAGGATATTCCACCACGATATGTCAATGTCACCGGCATTAACAATCACCAGGTTCAGAATATCCCCATTGCCACATGTGGAGCATATTCTATATTGAACAGAGGCCCCGTCATCCTCATTTTCAATGAATGTGCCTATACAGGACGACATCCTTCTATATTGTCCTCCGGTCAGATGGAAGCATATTTTTCCACTGTTGACGACACATCCATCAAAGCTGGCGGTGGACAAGTCATCACCACCTCCGATGGATATGCACTGCCTCTTAGCATATGACACGGTTTACCATACCTTGCGATGCGAAAGTACACGACTGTTGAGTTTGACACGCTCCCACATGTTATCATGACATCCGATAAGCATTGGGACCCATCTGTTCTCGATACCACGATCAGTACAAAAGATGAACAATTTCTCCAGAAGTATCCTCCTCAACCACAGCAACTCCCTTATGCCGATTACGACAAATATGGAAACGTTGTCTTGAAGGATTGGATATCTCTGTATCCCCCGACTCCTCCACGGTCACGTCCCTCAGTTCATATTCCAGCCAATCCACTTGATCTCCCTTCCTTCCTATTGATGACCATAGAACCAATGATCACTCCTTTTGGCTTACTTCCACTGACTACATTCATCAAGAACGCCTCGCATGCTGCGCCTTACCTGAAGCCTCTAAGACAGTCACTGCGTTTCCGACAGATTGCACTGCCAGTGATACTACACGTATTGCGGCTACGCCCCGCGAGAGGTACCCCAATGAACATGACTACCTATCCCTGAAACCTTTTTTTTGTTGGGTTTCCACCGATTGCATCAAGGCCACGTTTGAAAACTCAACCCAATATGGTTCATTGGCGGTTAGCCCTGATGGCAACATTTTCAAACATTTTCATTCCCCTCAACCGGCCATGAACGTTCGACCCTTCAATGACGATGTCATGTCCGATGCTGTCTATTCAGATGTCCCAGCAATTGATGGTGGCTCCAAGATTGCTCAGATCTTTTTCGGCCGCAAGTCACATATTATACACGTTGAAGAAATGCGTACCACAGGCGACTTCCTATCTTGCTTCCAGAACTTTGTTCGAAAATGGGGCAGGCCCATTCGCCTTCTTTGCAACCACGGTAACTATCAATCAAGTAAGAAAGTCATGGATTACCTCAAAATGTTATGGATTGGACTCTGGCAAAGTGAACCTTATCACCAACACCAGAATCAATTCGAACGCCGATACCAAACGTTCAAGCGCATTGTCAATCGCGTCATGGATCGTACAGGCACACCACCACATCTATGGCTACTGTGCATGACATACGTCGCGGGTCTCCTCAATGTTATTTCTGATCCTACGCTGTCCAATAAACAACCGGTCTTCATTGCTACTGGTACACTTGGCGACATCAGCGCATACACCAGTTTCTTCTGGTTTGAACCTGTGTATTTCAAAACCAACGACTCCCCTTTCGGTACCCAGTCTACCGAACGCCTAGGTCACTTCGTCGGCATCGCCAAACATTTTGGCAATGGACTCTGCTTCCGAATCTGGGATCCCGTTACCAACAAGTTACTTGACCGGTCCGGTGTCCGCTCTGCTCTTACACCTGAGTCTCGTAACAAACACGCAGGCCTATTCACTGATGATGGTTTCATCAAATGGCGTAACGCCAAGGATTCCTTGCCCCGTTTATACGCCACTGGAGAAGCTCCAGCATTCGAACATGGGGAGCATACCACTCAGAGTAAACCCATTGACGCGTCTACAAAACCAGGCAACTCAATTCCCCCTAGCGTTTCACCCGCTGATTCTGACACTGCCAATGACACCGTTCCATCTGTACCCAACGAACAACCAGGTACTACGCCCCACGCATCTGGCACTCAACCAATTCTTCAACCACCCGCCCACCCCTCGTTACCGAGCTTTCTATATAAGAAGGTCGATGACAGCCCGAGTTGGTCCCCTTCTCCACTCCCTAACAACTATGGGGAGAGTTTTGATGGTCCTCCTACGACACACATCTTCAGGAAGACCTCCGATGGCGTTCTCCTTACTGAAGATGATTTTGATCCACCGGAATTAGCATACTTTTATGTTAGTGACATCACAACTCCACACACCAACCCCGCTACTCCTTCAGTAGACCCATCACAGGTAGTTGTTACCGATGAAGAAGGTAACGCACAATTTGACGCTGATGGTAAACCCATTACCATTCCTACGGTCCCGATTGCCGATCTACAAGGACGCTCCTTCCTTGTAACCAACCCAGATGGCACCCGAAAGCGTCTTACCATCGTCGATGTTGAAGACAGTCTTGAACGCAACAAAGACTTCATCAAGCTTAAGTGCAAACACTCCGATGACAAACTCAATGATATCATTGCATACAGTGATGTCATGAATTACATACATCGGAATTCAACACAAGAAGACGGCAAACTCTGGTCGTTTCGCCGCATCCTAGGACACCAAGGCCCACTGGATAACAAGCATCCTCAATACAAAGGTTCCAAGTATAACCTTTGGATTGAATGGGAAAATATGGAACACACATATGAGCCCCTAGCCAACATTGCGGCTGATGACCCAGTCACCGTTGCAAAATATGGGAAAGACAACAACTTGCTTGATCTCCCGGGTTGGAAACGTCTCAGGAGAATCACCAACCTAGCCCGACGAACCAAGAAACTTGATCGACTCGTGCACCAAGCCAAACTACGTTCCTTCCGTACCACTCCGCAGTATCAATATGGATTCAAAGTTCCTCGTAACCACGAAGAAGCCCTCCGATTTGATCAAGCCAACGGAAACACCAAATGGGAAGATGCCACCACTCTGGAAATGGCACAACTCAATGAATACAATACATTCATTGATAAAGGCGTGTACAAGACAAGCTCCATTCCCCCCGGATTCCAACAGATCAAGGTACACATGATATATGCTGTCAAGCACGACGGTAGACACAAGGCTCGTCTTGTTGCTAACGGTAATCTCACTGAGGCCCCTATCCACAGTGTTTACGCAGGTGTCGTATCCCTCCGCGGCCTACGTATGTGCCTATTCCTAGCTGAACTGAACGACTTGGAAGCATGGGGTACCGACATAGGTAATGCCTACTTAGAAGCAGTTACCTGCGAGAAAGTATGCATCAAGGCAGGTCCCGAATTTGGCTCGCTGGAAGATCACCTGTTGATCATTTACAAAGCCCTATATGGCCTCAGGTCTTCAGGCAAGTGCTTCGGAGACTTACTTGCAGCTTGGCTCATTGAACTCGGCTTCGAAAGATCCCGCGCAGAACCGGAAATATTCCTCAAGCCTGGAACGAACAAGCATGGTGAACGTGTATATGAACTTATATGCACATATGTTGATGACCTATGTCTCTGCATGGCAGATCCCAATTCCTTCTTGAAGATATTGCAGTCGTCACCATATAACTTCAAACTGAAGGGATCCGGACGTATGAACTTTCACCTAGGTTGCGGATTTGAGCGCGACGAACATGGTGTTCTATGCATGAATCCCATAAAGTTCATCGAAAAGATGGAAGCGTCTTACGAACAAATGTTTGGATGCAAACCTAGCACTAGGTTCCAATCACCCATTGCAGAGAACGATCATCCCGAATTGGACTCCTCAGCCTTTCTCGAAGAAACTGGTATACAGAAATACCAAAGTATGATCAGCTCACTCCAATGGATCATCGCTATTGGCCGTTTTGATGTACAAACAGCCGTGATGACACTCTTGAGTTTCAGAGCTCAGCCACGAGATGGGCATCTCGAACGTGCAAAACGTATCTATGGATATATCTCCAAGTTTAGACATTTTAAAATCAGATTCTGCGTGGAACCACCCGATTTTATATTGACTAAACCCGACACCATCGGCTGGTCCAACACCGTCTATGGGGAGCATTCTGAAGAGCTACCCGACGACGCTCCTACACCGCTTGGAAAGACAGTAGTGTTGACACATTTCTATGATGCCAACCTCATGCATGATATTCTCAGTGGTAAGGCTGTAACCGGCATTCTTCATTTCGCGAACAAGACTCCCATGATGTGGTTCTCGAAGAAGCAGTCTACTACGGAAACAGCCACCTTTGGAGCTGAATTTGTTGCAGGAAGGACTTGCATCGAACAGATTGTCGATTTACGCCACTCATTCCGATACCTAGGAACACGAGTCCATGACATCTCCTACTCTTGGGGTGACAACGAAAAGATGATCCAAACGTCAACCTTCCCTTACGCAAGGTTGCACAAGCGTCATAACATTTTATCGTTTCACTACGTACGAAGCATGATAGCGAGAGGTTTCATTTTAATGATGCACATCCCAGGTAAGGATAACTGTGCAGACATTCTCACCAAGCATTGGGGACACTCAGTTGTGTATCCACTGCTCAGGCCCATCTTCCACTTCTGTGGTAATACCGGCGACCTTCTTCAAGATGATGGAAGCATCATGTAGAGCTTGATGACCCTTCACAAGGAGACATGGGGAGTATTAAATTCCTTTCGTGACCAGAAGTACCAAAGCTACCAGATGGTAGATATCCTATTCGTACGAATCAATGAGTCCCGTATCAATCTAAGTAATTGATTCCCACGGCATATCGATTCCCACGGTGCATCGATTCCCATCGCGCATCAACGGTGAGCAATCCCTGTTTTACACTATTGCCATTGTTCTTCGGTGAGCAAACTCTGATTTCATAAAATATCACACGAGCTACGGGAGCAATTCCTGACCTTAATGATAAACATATCATGAAGTCTTCCTAACGGAACAAGAGAAGAAAACAGTTGGCGTGTGATTCTCACACAATACATATACATGCATACAGATATATATGGTCAACGGCTAATACATGTACGGAAATAATCAGCGAGTAATCTCAGCACTACGCAACAGCAGTTGCAACGTATTCATCTCAATAGA
This sequence comes from Pseudo-nitzschia multiseries, assembly GCA_037355745.1. NCBI lineage: Eukaryota > Bacillariophyta > Bacillariophyceae > Bacillariales > Bacillariaceae > Pseudo-nitzschia > Pseudo-nitzschia multiseries. The sequence goes on along the minus strand of CM074787.1, from coordinate 11,473,956 downwards.
AGAGATATCTTGCATTTCGGCAAGATTTCACTTTATCTCATACTTTTAACATTCAACTGATTTATATCCCAAAATTCACACTAGTTGCTACCAACTACTTGTAATCTACATACTAAGGTCTGTCTTGCTGCAATCTGAATAAGTCACAGCGAGAAGAGATCTGGCGTTTCCCTAGTCTCGCCTGTAGTCCGATTATCCGTTGCCGAAAGTATCCAAACACAATTGTCACGCGTAGAGTACAATCATTCGTCTACTAACACACTAACGCAGCGTTGCTGTTCTTCAGAAGCCTTTGAATCAGACTCTCAACGAATCGGATTCAGAAGGAAAATAATAAAACTCTTGCCAGGAAAGTCTACAAAGGTAAGCAACCAACAATAAAATGATTGCCGGCATGCACTCTTTCATAATCCTTTCTAACATTTTGGACATATTAACACTGACATGTAGACGATAAAAGGAACAACCAGATACCAGATAGTTTCCCAGGAATGGTTCTAATCACAGGACACCCAAGACGTGAACTCAGAAAATAGGTACCAATTGCACAAAGACTATCAGCGGAAAAGTTCACCAGAATTCAAATACTTCATGAAAAGAATTCTTGGAGCGGTGTCACCAAAACAGACAGACTTCAAAAGAAAATCAGTCAGAATGACAGTCAGTAACATTTTCACCCCAAGCAATGAAGCTTTTGCATTGCTTTTCCTTTACAACGACCACAACTTGTGGCTAAACACAACAAAGGGCACGAGGTTGAGAAAAAAATTCACTGACGGTAAGTCTGGAAATAAGGAGGGATGGAGTAACGAGGGACAAGATCTTTACAAATACCTAGTAAGTGAATTAGAAGAACGAAGGGAGGAACAACAGTCAAAAGAATTAGAGACGGAAATACTTAAAATGTACCAAAAACAAAATGGCAATCATAAACAACAAGATAAGGAGGAGGATGAAGAAAGTAAAAAGGGAAAAAGACAGAAGAGAAAACGTAGCTTGCTTCAGATTCTTGGCGAGGATACCGAGGAATACAAATTATACCTTGAATACATGAAAAATGAACCAGAGTAATTGGTGATAACAACATCATTAGAGTAGCACGGCTAGTTCATTATTATTTTACGGCTTGCACAATATTGTTCCGGGTCTTCTGTTCGAATATTACAATAAACGAGGTATTTGCAAAAGCTGATAAAATACTTTCATATTTGTTACAAAATATGTTTGTTGTATTTTGGTATTTGATATGCGTAGCGTGAATATTGTGAAATGTCGGAGATTATTGCAAATGCGGATAAAATACTTTCTTATTAGTACAAAAATATGGTTGTTGGCTTTTGATATTCAATAAATGTAGTGTGAGTATTGTGAAAGCAACATAACAGAATACATTGCTGGTTATCAAGAAGCTTGTATATTTGTTAAGAAATTCGTATCAACGCTACAACAATATCAGTGTACATAGAAGATATTATTACAAAACATGAGTTTCGTGTGGACAAAAAAAATTGAATGGCGAATAAATATTATCGGGGTAAGCATGAAACAAAATTGTAGAATAGAAAGATTCTGAAGCAAGCATGGTACGAGGGCTGAAAAAAACCGTGGCGAAAATAGACCTACTTGAAATTGTTGCGTGCAAAAATAGGTAGAGAATTATTTATTGTGCGCGCAACAAAATGTTTTGGAATATTTTAAAACATAGCAGGAATTTGACGAAAGCATGAGCACTGTTTATGTGACGCATGTACAGTGAGGTGAATGATATGAAGTAGGAATCAGAGTTTATCAGACCCAGAGGACTCACCCAAGCTGGGGTCTAGTCAACAATTGGCTACCGTTTCTAATGGACAATGGGGGATTTAGCGACTCACACGACAATGGAAGGGACGGGACCGATTACATACCGACTGATCACCCGTTAATCAGAGACCCTCCAGAAGGCTATGTCCATGTTTGAGCACTTCAATGGGTAATGGCACTAGTGCAGCCGGGCTTGAGCTAATACCTCTTGTTTCTTTCAAACAACATAACAGCCTAGGGGGGGAAAAGCAAACGCCATTGATGCAAGGCATCGCATCCGGGGGACCAAAACAGCCGCAGTCTTTACATTCAAACGTAAACGTGTTCCAATTCAAACATGGAGAGGTCCACATGGCACCTCAAACAACACGATGAGAACTGGCAACACACCTAGGTGTGCATAGAAACGGCAATAAGCTTCTGACCCCAACAGCCCGCGGTATCAGTACAGTCAAGGACTGAGTACGAGCCAAACGGCTACCCGAAAAAGGGGACGTACGTCCACTGTACGGGATAAAGAAATCATTATTATACAGCAGGCCGGCGCACAGACGTGTGCAATAAACTGGGCCTAGCCGGTATGTACTTGGAGAGGGCAGTTGAATTATTCAAGAACAGTTTCAACTCCCACTCATTGTTCGGATCCGTTGAACTCGGGAAAACAAACTAACGGCCCAGATCCCTGAGTGGACTAGGAGCAAGCCGATTCAAAACGGCCACCAAATCCCACACGAATAAATTCAACGGCTAGAACAAGAAGTCATAAGCCAAATCAACGGCCCCAACTCAGATCGGGACCCAAACAGTTCGCTTAACTATAGAGTAGAGATCTGCGTTTGGAATAGAGACGCTTGCAGAATTCCGCATGGAGAAGTTGCTAGAAAATACCCACTACTAGTGATATCGTGCGGAGAGGGGGGATTCTTCAGAAATACCAATCACTCTTCAGAAAATTATTCATATATCACTTTCAAAGCAAACAAACAGATACTTCAAGAGCAAACTACTAGCCATGCCGAGAGGAAGACCGAGCCGACAGAACCAACGCAATAACAACGCAGCCGCCGCCCCAGCAGCTGAGCCAGCCAACAATGGCGGACCCGGAGAGGCTCCAGCCAACAATGGGCCCGGGGCTCTGGCCAACAATGGGCCCGAAGTCCCTGCCAATCTTGGCTTCACCGCAGCGCAAATGGAATTCATTAGGACCATGATGGACACCAATCAAACCCCGTCACTCACACAGGAAGTTCAAGATGCGATCAAGAGGGCCGAGCGACTAGAGGGAATCCCTGGATATGCAAGGGAAAGGTCCCTAACCCCAACTGAAGTCGTGTTCAGGGAGATTCTGGAGTGTTTTGGACTGAATCGCATTACTGCCGATGAACTATTTTGGACTGGTTACAGCAGCACCAACTCCCTCTGCAACATGGATGATTCAGCTATCAAGTCTCTTGTGAATGGGGTCAACAAGACCAAACACAACTATTGCCCGGATCCAAAGCAGGTATACATCGGAAGGGTCTTTGGCAACCGGGTCAAGTTATTTGTGGCTTGGATTGAATTCCAACCTCTTATCGGGGCCACTGCTACCCCAGTTGACTGGATGTCTGATCCAGAGGCAGAGGCCAAGACTCAGGCGCGCCTCAAGTCCCTGAAGGAAGATGACAGCAATACTGCCGCTGGAGACCTTACTCTCCCGGAGCCACTCACAGCAATGTCAAAACTCAAGGAGTTCAATGAGAGATTCCGGGAGTTTCTTCAACATAAAAGGGGTGTTACTAAGACGCCCTTACTCTACACGATCCGGAACGGTAACTGACGCTGAGAGGGCTGGGACAGTTGGGGCTGACTTGACAGACACGTATGCTGATTGGACTGAATATTCTATCTGTTGCACGATTCACTCCGGGTCTCACTGGACCAAAGACAACAATACACTCTGGGGGATTCTGTTCAAATTGGTAGGGGTGGGTCCCGGTTGGTCTTATATCCAAGGACTCGGCTCGGAAGGAGATGGAAGGAAGGCATATTTCACGTTATACGCCCAGGCATACAAATCAACAAACATTTGACTTCTAGTAGAAGAGAAGAGGGCTTTCCTACAGAGCTCTACCTACTCCGGGGATGCCAAGAACTACAGTTTTGATAAGCACAAAAGGAGGTGGTATGATGCAAAGGAGTTCCTGTTGCGGCACAAGGCTTTCCCACCTGAAGATCAGTTTGTTACTGACTTCTGTCACTCCATATCGGACCCAAGGCTCGAAATAGCAGTCCAACTGATTCTAAACAAGGAAGGGAATATGTATAACAACTTCGACAAAGCAGCCGCTCACTTCACTCAAGCGCTTGGTATTAAGAAGATCCAGGCCAGTCGAAAGGGCAGTCGGAGGAATATATCTTCTTTCAAAGGAAAAAGGGGCAACAAACGCAACAACAAAGGTGACTCCTCCTCCAACAAGAAATCTGGCAACAAGAGACAGAAAACTTCGGGAGGGGGCTCTGCCTACAACAGGCCTCTCGAGGGCAAGATATACCTGAAGGAGATCTGGGTCACTATGTCAGAGGCTCAGAAGAACCAAGTCCAGGCACTTTGACTTGCACTCAACTCCCATGGGAAACCTGCGCAGGTTTCTCTTGTTGAGGCTAAGGGTGGGGACAATACAGCAAAGGGATCGGCTGGTGCCCAATTTGGTAGCCATACCCACAAGAAGAAGAACCAGGATTGATTTGCTGGCCGGGGCCTGTCAATTATATCCCAGGTAGGCCGGCCAGTAGTTCATATCAAGAGCTTTGGCTCACCATCCTCCAATACTGGCTGGTGCGAGTGGGACATCCATGCTGACATCACAGCTGAAGGATCAAATATGGTATTACTTGATTCGTTGGACTCCATTTTTACATACGTGGATGTCGCAGCATTTTCGGACACTTACTCACCCCTTAAGAATGTCCCAATTGCCCGTTGTGCCATAGCTTGGACAGATCCAACGGACGGGGTCACCTATATCTTGGTATTCTAACAGGCCCTTTATTTCAGGGACAGGCTCCACCATAGCCTTATCTGCCCAAATCAGGTCCGCGACTGCAACTTCAACAAGGTCGAGGATACTTCCAGAAGGTATGATTCTACTTCTACACATGGGATTGCACACCAATTTGATGATACCGAGCGCTTTATCCTCTTCAAGTCAATGGAGTCATATCCTACTTTGATTCCCGCAAGCCTACCAAGAAAGAACTGGCCAACTACACGTATGTGCTGGCTACTGATACACACACGTGGGATCCCTATGCCTCACACTTTGCTGAAGAAGAAGATGCCACCAATGCTTCTTTCCCGCAAGTTGTTGCTGCCCTTTTGGGGTGCTTGCCGGCTTGTGGGACCCCGATCACTTATTCTTTCACCATTCACCCCGTCCCCCTTGGTGTAGGGTATGACAAGTCCCGATTGCTTCATCTTGCTTCAGTCTGTACTGCCAGAGTTCCTTTCCAATGCACAGGATATACCCCAACAGGCGTCTCTACACAATTGATTTCAGCCCTTGCTGGAACCACCGGGGAGGACCAAGAAAATCTCCAAAATTCAGCAAATTCCACAATTTCTGATGTTTCCACCAAGCCTTCATCCGCCGGTCTATTCTCATTATCTGAAGCCGAGCTTGCCATTCAACAGGAAGCCAAGGCTAGAACCAAGGAGAGGAAGCTTTTACGGCGGCAACAAGATATCCTAGACTAAGAAATGTCCCTTGACAAGAAGTCTTTCATCCGTTGGGGACAATGGGGACCTCCAATAAGGATCCCTGACAAGGTCAACAGGTACGATGCCAAGGCCATTGCTAAGATGTGGAACATCAGTGAGAAGCGGGCCAAGGCTACGATTGAAGTGACTACCCAAGAAGGCATTCGACAACTGTCCTAGCCTATTACTAAAAGGCTGAAGACACACAAGTGGAGGAACCGGCGGACACTAAAGGGCCGATGGTACACTGATACTATGAAGTTCAAGGTTCCCAGCATCATCCGCAATGATACGGCAGCCCAGATCTTTGCAAATGGAACGGGCTATGTGGCTTTCTATCCTGTCAGGAGAGAAGTTTGATGCCATGATGGCTTATCTTGCTTTATCAATGAAGTGGGTATCCCAGAACACCTTGTTACCAATGGAGCAAAGGCCCAGGGAAACCATGAGACACACAACACTGGTTGGCACAAGCTCAGGCTGGAGTATTGCATTCGCCAAACCTATATACAGCCACACTGCTCGTGGCAAAATACAACAGAACACAGTGCAGGGGACTTAAGAAGGGCAATCCGTTGGATGACTTCTAAGAAGGGCAGTTCCAGAAGGTGTTGGGCTTTCTGTGGGATGTTAGCAGCCAGTCAAATGAATCTCATAGCATCAAGTGACCCTTCTTCAATGGGGAGGACTAGCTTTGAATTGGTACATGGGTATACTCCGGACATCACCCTATATATGATCTACGACTGGTATGATTTCATTTGGTGGTACAACTTAAATGGGAAGACAAACAGGCTTGGTCGGTGGCTGGGCCCATGTGGAGATACTTTTGGTGGAGGAGACTGTCACTATGTCTTATTTAAGATCAGAAAGGTCCACATAACAAACAGCACCCGGGCTATGTCTGAGGAAGAATGGAGACATCCAGATATACTACCACAGTTGGAAGCACACAACAAAGAAATCAATGGAAAAATATGTGATGAGGTTAAGCCCTTAGACACTTATCTGGAGAATGAACTTGGCAAACCTCCCTTGGGCCTATTTGACGGCAAATACGAGGGCAAGAATGAAGTTCTTATGGCAGAGGCTGAGGCTTCTTTCCTCGGACGTTGTCGATTTAACCGGCAATAGGGATCTTGACAAGTACCTTGGGACCAAAGTGTTACTCTAGATAGGGGACCAACACATCTGGGGACTAGTCAAGAGTTGCCGCAGGGATAAGAATTGTGTGCTAGTTGATGAAAAGAATAACAATCCACTCTTAGATTCAAGGTCTTATGAGGTCTCCATGCCAGATGGATCTATCGAAATCTATACAGCCAACATGCTTGCTGAAAGTATCTATTCTTCGGTGGGCGATGAAGGGCGCATGTATTGTTTGATGGATGAGATCATCGATTTTGAGAAAGATGAGGAGGCCTTATCTATTGAACAGGCTACTTACACAACAAAATCTGGTCAGATCAGAACAAAACCAACAACCAAGGGATGGAGGTTACTTGTTAGATGGAAAGATGACACTACGTCCTGGGCAAAGTTAAGTGATATGAAGGAAAGCTTTCCGGTCAAAACGGCAATCTACGCCCAGGAAAATGGCTTTATAAACCAGCCGGCGTTTAAATGGTGGGCCTATAAGGTACTTTGAAGGAAGGACCTGATTATATCCTGTGCTAAAACCAAATACTGGGCTAAGTCCCATAAGTACGGGGTTCACCTCCCTAAGTTGATTGCAGAAGCAAAAGCAATCAATTGTGAAACGGGGACTGATCATTGGGCTTGGGCTATTGCAAAAGAGATGAAGAACAGTTCTCTTGCCTTTGAATTCAATGAGGAAGATGAGATCCCAGTGGGGCATGCCAAAATAACTATGTGCATGGTCTTTGATGTCAAGATTGATCTGACACAGAAGGCACGTCTAGTTGGTAATGGCCACAAGGTCCCAGAGATTTCCAAAGAGTATACCTACTCAAGTGTACCCAGCAGAGATTCAGTTTGTCTATTCTTCCTAGTGGCAGCACTTAACAACCTCGATGTGCTCAGCGCGGACATACAGAACAGAACGCTTACTTAACCGCACTGATCAAGGAGAAATATTTCACAATTGCCACCGAGGCCCAAGGGTTTGCACCAGAGCTATGTGGGAGACCCTGCAAGATTGTAAGGGCTTTGTACGGGCTCCTGGTTGCAGGGGCATCTTTTAGGTCACGCTTGGCCAGTCACTTAAGGGAACTAGGTTATGTATCCTGTAAGGCTGATCCTGACGTGCATCTGAGGCCGGCGTTCAAGCCAGACGGCATGGCGTACTATGAGTATTGTGTGGCATATGTGGTTGATATCCTTGTGTGTGGGATGGATCCTAAGTTTCAGATGGATGCAATAGAAAGGCAATTCAAATTGAAGAATGGAACAGTCAAAGAACCTTCCTTCTACTTAGGGGCCAATATCGGAAAGACCTACATCGATGGTAACCCATACTGGTCCATGGCTTCCTCCAAGTACACTGCAAAGGCTATCAAGTTGGTTGAGGAGGAACTATTAACCAGGAAATATGCATTTAAGGTACTGCCGAAGATAGCAAGATCTCCATTGAGCGCTGAGTATAGGCCTGAGATTGACGTGTCACCAGAACTTGATCCGGAGAAACAGAACTATTATCAAGGTTTAGTTGGGATACTCCGGTGGATATGTGAACTCAGTAGATTGGATATTATCATGCCGGTGTCACTTATGTCTTGATATCTTGCCCAAGCAAGAGAAGGTCATCTCAATCAGCTGTTTCATTTGTTTGCATACTTAAAGAACTACAGCAAGTCCAAGTTGGTATTCGATGCATCTATGCCTAAAGTTGATGAGTCCAATTTTTAGGTGTGTGACTGGGGCGAGTTTTACCAGTTACAACAGGTTATAGAGCCCTTATACCTTACACTCGTGTCCCGCAAGAGCACTCGTGTTTACCTTAAGCTACGCTCCTATCTCTGGCCGTTCAGCACCTCCACTGTCGGTTCATTCCAGAGGAAATTGTGTGCTTAGCTCCCTGTGCGGCACATTCTTGGCCTCCCCCCCTCATCTCATTCTTTCTCTCTCTTTTCCTTCTCACCTCCCTGCTCGTGAATCAAGGGGCGTGATACTGATCCTTCTACAAGAATCTTCTTTTGTAATCCACGACCAAGCACCGGTTAATCGCGATAACAACGTCAACGATCAATTCCCCAAGATTAATTATCATCGACGACGATCGACAACAGATCAATACAAGCAAAATCCCTTTGTCCTCCAAGTCCTCCGGATAACTATCAACAACTCAATTGTTTCTCCGACAAATCATTTTGCTCTTGTCGCCATACCACTGACGATACACCGGACGATCGATTGTTTCTCCGACGAACGTTCCGGAAATTAACATCCGACAAACGAAAACCATCGGAAGATTAAATTGACAACAATATCAAAACCATGCCGACTCCATTTGACTGGACCCCAATCTTTGGGATCGAATTTCAGTTTGCAAGCGCTAGCAACCCAACTGCGGCCACATCCCTCAACAAAGCCTAGTACTCTGAAATCATTGGCAAAGATGAACTCTCAGAATTCTTCGTGATGCGTGACGAAGAAGAGGAAGAAGAAGAAGGACCATTAGAAATAGCACCGGATCCACAACTCCACATCCTAAATTGTATTGCCAAGACAATTGCAATCAATCGAATAGACCCGGACGAGGTTACCAAAGGCCACATTGCCAATTTCCTCGACAAATGTGTTATCAAACATGTCAGAAACAATGGATCCACCAAACGGATGAGATACAAGACAGAATTCGACGCAGCTGCAAAACATGCAATCCGCACCAACACAGATGATGAGCCTACCGTTGTAATTGAAATCACGATTACCCGTTGGCGATTCAAAATCAATGTCTGGAATCAATACAGGGTGTGTGAAGCACTGGCCATCAATTATGATTCCATGTAAGACAATGCTTTTGGCAGTGCTCTGCTTGTGATGACAAATGATTGTGAGGTTGCCATTCTGTTGAACAGACGAGTCATGGGTGTCAGTGAAGGCTTTGTGTATGGACTGTCCGCTGAATTGATGTCTCATCCATGATGTCATTCCACAGAGGTCATTCTCACTCAGTAATGTTGTTGAAAGTGAGGGAGAATAATAGAAGAAGACTTTGAGATATCCTATGTGATTGGGAGCTGGTATATGCAAGTAGCCTGATCCTTCAGGAATGCAGCTGGCTGCCTTGCCTCCAATTGCTGCTGTGAGCCTGACTGGACCGTCCAAGAACTGTTTCGCGGGGTTCGAATTTACTTCTCGCGCACAAATTTTGTGCGTGATTTTAACACGGCAATATTTCTGGACACCCTGAAATTCGCGAGTACATCGCAACCAAGTGGTAGGCTATAAATTAACTCAGCACTATTTCTGTGCGCGTGATGCACATTACTCTACTCTCAAATAAAAATAATTTATTTCAGTCTCTAGCAGAACCCAATTATTATTCCGTACAAACAACACTTACTTCTATTCACAAATAAAAAAGAAATCTTGAGTCAGTATTAATTCCAAAATATTAATCTCCCAAATAATAATTCGGTTCTGCTCTCCTAATTGTGAATTCTATTTCTTGACTACAAGATTCCCTTTTTAAAATGTAGATTCTATTATGCTTGATTTATTCCTATTGCAACGTATTACGAATCCTCCATTATTTCTAATATTCTCAATATTAAGTTCATAATTAGTAGTAGTTTTGTATTATGTATGTACTGTTATTTTCTACATTAGTTCACCCATAGATAAACTTTCATTCATTGATGCTGTTATTTTCGGATCAATATAGAACTTCCTTTTCTTTTTCTTTTTTGGTCCACTACAACTAGTGGAGCTGCTACTAGTAATATTTGCATTGCCATGCTTATTTTTCTTGGTGTAATCTGTCAAACTTTCGTTCCTAAATCTGTCCCTCATCATTTCTTCCAGTTCCCTTCCTGTTTCTGGGTGTTTTCGCATCTCGCCAATTTTGTCGCACAAATCACTGAACAACTCTTGTCCTTCCTCCATCCATCCATTTCTGCTTCCACTGTCTGCATCGCAGAATTTTTTTGTCGCGGAATTGTAGCATCACTCTTTCTTTGCTGCTGGTTCACCCATACATGATGCTCATTGTAGATCAGTATCAATGCAAATGCTTCATCCGCTACAGAAAATATATCACTCAGCAAGTGCCTCTCCTTCCGTTGTTTGAAATTGGATTTTGTCGGATTGATTGCCGACATGATTCTTGTAACCAAATAATAAAAATCTTCATTTTCCGCGTAATTGTATTTTCTGTATTGAGGGTTTAAAATACCTGTGTTCTCATTTTCTGTGTCTTAAATATCTCCAACAGTACCAGGGAAGGTGATAGGGACTCAACCTTTGCTGTAATCGTCTGTACGGAAGTATCATCAGTATCAATGGGCAGCATGTTAGTGTTGTTGGACCAAAAATAGATTCCAAAATTCCTAACTTCAACAATCAATTCCCCAACCTGTTTTTACCTATCCAGTTTTTTCTTGCTAATGTTTGTGAGTTGTGCCTCAATGCAGTCAGTACTGTCCCTACTCGTTTCCTATAAAAGAAAGAGAATGACGCCATTGGAATATTTGGTGGCACCATAACCGCATTTGATTTAACAGCCTTTTGTATTACATGCGCCGTTACGTCATCACCCATAGGGAACTTCATGTTATGGTACCAATGTTTTTTGATGTAATCCCTTAGCTGCTTGTCCAGTGTTTCAGTCATATCACTCAAAGCCTTAAGCATATCGTTGTCTGTTATAAGCCCATATTCATCTGTAATTGTACTCACGGCTCGTTCTCTTGTGTCGCCGGCATTGTAACTCCCCTCTCCCTGCATGGTTGCCTCCGTTTGTTTATGTACCATTACTACCTTTCCCACCCCTATATGTGGTTCCCCGTCCGAGAACTGTTTCTCGACCCCCCGCGGGCTATCGCGCGGTATTTTTCCAATTCTCGACCCTATTTTTTAAATTTCCTATCTTTTTAGGTCGCGTGTCTACTAAAATACCTCGCGCGTCGCACACCTTTACTTTTGAGACAATATCTCGTCACTCCTCAAATAAAATAACTATTTTAGGGTTAAGGATATCATATTCGTTTCGTGACAAGCACTATTTTGTGTACAACTTGTGCACGAATGACTTATTTCATTTTCTCAACATGTTTCCACCATACCGGTATAATGGGCTCCGACCCAAATCCTCCAACTCCAACTCAAATCCCAACTCCAACTCCATGTCAACTCCAAGTCGAATCCACCCCAGGCGGGCTATTGCACTCAAGGGTTTTGTTCCTGTTTAACGGCAGGAAGATCCGCTGTATTTTCAGAAGCTACACTGTCGGAATCGCCACTCAAATCTTGTTCGTTCTCAAATAACCCGCTTGGTGGATAGATGCTGCTGGTTACATTCGGAACGACTTGATGATTGCTAGTAGGATCGACGCTTTCAATTTTAACATTTGGAACATTTCTTTTTTCTGCACAAATCTTACGAATCATTTTTTGGAGTCGAGCAGTCTCTTTCTTGTGATAAACAACCATTTTCCAGAGTTCTTGTTCGAGATTGGCTAGGGTGTTCCTGAACCACCTTTTGTAGTTTGTAAATTCCCTTCATGGTTGGTTCGACTGTCGATTGGAAGATTAGTATTAGTAGTATCAGTAGAGTAGATTATCTATTCGAAGATTAGGTAGTAGTAACACCTAACACGTTGGTATTTGTTTTGCTCGTTGGCAAGATAATGAAATAATCAATTATAATGATGAAGTACTAGTGAAAATAATGTATTACTAGTATCTACTAGTAATAACTCATGCAAAATAGCGTAATTTGTTTTACCGGTACATGAAAGTCGGAATCAACTCGATCGCAATCAACACAACAATCGTCCACGATTTCCATTTAGATAATCAACAACGCAATTGTCCACAATTTCCATTTCGATTAAGTACTAGTGAAAATAATGTACTACTAGTATCTACTAGTAATAACTCATGCAAATTAGCGTACTAGTTGGTTTTACGGGTACATGAAAGTCGGAATCAACACGATGGTAATCAACAACACAATTGTCCACGAATTCCATTTCGATAATAAACAACGCAATTGTCCACAATTTCCATTACGATTCACATTTCCGTGCACCTTATGGAAGAACTGACGCGCCTGCCAATGTATTTTTGGAAGAACTGATATGATTGACCCGTCCGGCGCTGTGCATTAACCCTCTTAATGAGTTGATTGTACGTACTGTTCACTACTAAATATTGTACGAGGAATGTTGCAATCATCACTAAGTAGTAATGCATTTACTTTACGGACCATTTTTGCAATCGAAGTATGGTAGTAAGGAAATCTACCGTACAAGAAAACACATCACACACAAAGTAACACATGTAATTTTTTCCTTTCAACGATTCATCTTTCTGACCTCCTTCGTTTCGACCCATTGCACTGATATTTTCCTTCAAACAACTCCGCAACATCATGCCTCCTGTTATGAAAACCCCTCTTCTATTCTACTGTCGTTGTTGCGCGCTGAATGGCAAAAAATCCAAGTTTTTAGGATATAAATCCACGGCAAACAAGCAGGGTACTTTGAAATACGTCTCTGTTGGCCTAAGAAGACATCTTTATTGTCTTGATGAGTGCCGTCATTTTTACCATAGTCAGGGTCTAATTAAACGAAAGATCTATAACCTCTCCACCTCTATCAAAGTGCAGCCTACCTTGCCGTCTGTTCAACATTCTCCGTCAGATTTTGGGATGACTATGACACAAAACGGTCCATCTGTTCCCCCTTCCCATCTCTCCCAGCAACACACTGTCACAAGTCAATCAGCCACGGGTCTTCATTCTGTTCTAAACCAACAGATTGTCCATGATGTCTTTTTACCGCCAATGGATCGGAACGCCATTGAATCTTATCTGGCTGTTTCTGCTGTTCAAGATGAAGATGCATTCCCGCTGAATAATGATATCGACAATTCCGATGACGAGGACGACAATGACGATGACGTAAATGAAAATAACAACAACAATTCTACCAACAACATTGATTGTGGAGACAACGAAGAAGATCACACTAATGGTTCTGATGTTAACGTCGCTACTGCTCAGCCAGCCCCTCCACCACCATCTTTTCATGAAAGCATTAATTTGAACGAAAGAGAGGATGCATTTCAAAGCCACACAAAACTACCCCCGCCCCCTCATCTTCTTGCTGAATTGGAACTCATGAATTTAATGGCCAGACATAAATTGCCACTGAACACATTCAAATCAATTTTCCAGTGGGCAAAGAAAAGTCAAATGAGACCGGGTTTTGATTTTTGCGATGCCAAAATTAGATGTCGGCAAGCAATTTTTGACAATCTCCAATCCAATCTTGGTCTCTCCGATATGAAATTTCATCCTCATATACTGAATTGGTTACCTGATAATAAGCCCACTCAGGTGTATGTCCGTTCTTTTAAGGATGCCATTTATTCCCTTCTTTCTGACCAGCAGCTAATGATAGAAGAAAACCTCTCATTTCCCAACTATTCCACCCCTCTATCTCCCGACAATAATCCTGAGTTGAATCCTCATTCTGTAATCTCAGAATTGCATCACGGCTCGTGGTGGAAATCTTCTTGGAAAGAAATTTGCAATCCCAATTCGCAAGAAATTCTTGTTCCTATTATATTTTACATGGACGGCATATCTTTGGATGCGCACGGACGACTTACGTTAACACCATTGAACATGACACTCGGTATTTTTAATGTGGAGACTCGTTCTCGACCTGAAGCATGGACAACTATTTACTTCCATCCCGACCCCGAATGGGAGTCAACCAGACACTCTCGTCCTGCCACTTCAAAGGAAAAAATTCAGAATCTTCACAATGGTTTGGAAGTAGCGTTTCGTTCCTTCAAAGCCGCGTGTAACGAAGACGGTGGTATCGAATGGAATTATCTTCCGTACGCAAATCAACAGTGGAAGGTAAAAATGAAATTTGCCATTGCCTATGTTATTGGCGACACAGAACTTCACGATAAATTGTGTGGAAAATATGGCTCCTTCAATAAGGGTGTCATGCGGATGTGCCGTCACTGCAACTGTTATTCTCCGAACATAAACATTCCTTCTGTTCAACCTGCAACAAAGAAGTGGTCACCTGTTGATTTCCATTGTTTTCCCGGCACAGATCTAAACGATATCAATAAGAACTTCAAAAACAACTCTCATCATAACATCAGGAATGTATTTCATGATTTATGCTTTGGTACTAATCAGAACAACATTCATTTTGCAACTTCCGGTGAATGTTTGCACATGCACCAGCTTGGTACTGCCAAACGGGCCATCGAGTCAATTGAATTGTTGCTCCGCGGAAGTGTTCCATGTGTTTATGCCCCCAATTTGAAGCACGGTGTGGCTGTTGCTAACAGTATTGGCCATTTAGCACAACGGTACGGTGGTTTGTTATCACGCCAGTCTGATAGAGATTTTCCTCGCACCAAATTTGGGACTCAGCTATTATCAACTACGAAGAAAGAAGGGCATGATTTCTCTGGAATGCTTATTTCTCTTCTGATCGCTATGGTTTCCAAACATGGATCTGACATTATTGGTGACCATCGTTTTGTAAAGAAACAGATAGAGGTAATTCAGCTAATTCTATCAATGGAAGAATTTCTTAAACACGGTCGAATGAAATATGGTTCCTTAAAGAATCTCCCAAAAACAATTGTTCACTTTATTAATTGTATAAACTCAACATGTCACAGGAAAGGGATGGGAACAAAACTAATCAAGAATCACCTGTACTTTCACCTACCAGATTATATCTCTTTATGGGGGAGCCCCGCAGGCTGGGATAGTGCTCCGAATGAGTCTCACCATAAAACTGAGATTAAAGCTCCTTCCAAGAACACGCAAGGTAATGCTGCATCACTAATCGGTCAAACGGCGAAGCGAAAGTCCGAGAAAATGATGCTAAGCCAGGCAACATATCACTTCAACTTGCATCCGCCTGATCCTCCTCCAATTGAACGACCTGATGGTGGCGGTTCTCATTTTCAAATAATGAGAACCGAAAATGGGGAATCAACAATGAAGTGGCTTCGTTCTACGAACAAAACCAAACCATTTTTTCCTTCTGACATACTTGACTTTGTTTGTGATTCTGTGCTACCTTTATTGGAGAATCCTTCGCACATTTGTGGAGTTACAGAGCACAATCGTTTCGATGTTGCTTGTGGTTCTAATTTTATATTTCGCTCGCATCCTTCATATAGATCGGACAGTTCTCTGCTCAACTCTGTATGGATGGATTGGTGTTTGATGAAATTGGACTTTGATTTAAATAACAATCCCAAGCTCATACCGTGCCATCTGCTATGCTTTTTAACTGTACAGAGTTTGAAGCAGCCATACAGTAGTATTGGTGGCTATCCAATTGATACAAACGGAATGTATGCTGTGGCTCGTCGGTTTCAAGATGAGCCAAAGAAAACAGCTTCTGAATTTGTCCAACGTGGGAGCCTCATGAATTCTCTCTACCTATTTCATGTCGACACTATTCATTCTGAGCTGGCAGTTGTCCCAGAGCAAGGAAATGATGGCTCCATAACCAATTGTGATTGGCTAGTGATATCGAATCGTATATCGTGGCTAGATTTCTTTGAAAGCAAAAATGCTGCTACACCACCGTCTTATGAATGTTTGTACAATGCATGCACACTACAGGACGACATCCAGTTGGAACCATTTGAGATGGCATTGAATGATAACGAATCCAGTGATTCTCTATCCAGTTCAGAGAGTGAAAGCTCGGACAGCAGTTCCGATTGAGTAGCAAGGGTTAATGTAACGGCTAACTTTAAACTATTGTTTAATATTACTATAG
This sequence comes from Pseudo-nitzschia multiseries, assembly GCA_037355745.1. Classification (NCBI taxonomy): domain Eukaryota; phylum Bacillariophyta; class Bacillariophyceae; order Bacillariales; family Bacillariaceae; genus Pseudo-nitzschia; species Pseudo-nitzschia multiseries. Next base: position 11,457,447 of record CM074787.1, on the reverse strand, counting down.
AGGGTTAGCTCTAAGCACAGTTTTGCGAGATACATAGGCGCTCATAATATAACACCCTTCGAATTTTGGATTCGAACAGCTATGTAATACTAATGGGTTGAACAATAGAGTATCTCCAGAACGCAATGGCACTTTGATATGGTATGTTGGGAAGACAAAATAATAAATCACCTCGTCAGCACACACTTCTGCCGGAGCAATGACTGTCAAACGAGTGTAGTACATGTCATCGTCCATATGGCATCTAGAATGGTAGTTGCGACCGATCGAAAATGCTAAGGCCTGCTGCCCAATTGCATTTAGCTTTGTACGAGTCAGAATCTGAGACAACAATTCCATTTCCTCTTCAACAAACGGTTCCACGTCAATTAAACTATGATGCATATGCTTCACAATTTCAACTGTTGTCTCTTCTAGCTCTAGTTTGATGCTGGGTTCGACATGACTTTTGAAAACATACTCACCAATATTTGAATCCAATCTTTCTGGTCGAATTCCAATGATAGCATAATCATCATTGATACTGCCCTGCTTCAACCCTCTTCCAATGGTTGGTTTTGCTCCAACAATGGCAGGAGCAAACTGTCTCAACAATTCGATATTATTCTTCGAAGCGAGGTGTCGTTCCGCAAAATGGCGTGAAACTTTGGCAAAAATTCGCAATGATGGTTCGTAAGGATCAAACGCAAGAATATGCTCATCCTTCGTACTATCCAATGTATTGTAGTTTTCGATTGACAAAGCCTGTTCCGGTTGATACTTCTTCTTTCCGCCTGTCTTGCCACCCCAATCTGTCTCCATGTATTTACCTGCCACGGCAGCGGTACTGGATTTATTTTTCAGCGCTATTGTACGGACGCCATCTTTGCAAGTTGAACGCCTATTCCTTTCCTTCTTCATCGGTTTTATCAGAGACAAGTTCGTATAAGTTTCGTGGCTCTTTGACACCGGTGCAGCAATCCTTAGAAAGTTGGAAGACATTCTCTGTTTATGTCTTCTCTCATGTTTCCTATTTGCTTTTTGCCTCCTTCCTCGTGCTGACAATTGCTTTCCATTCGTTGTGGTTGGTTTCATTGTTGCCGAGACGAATTGCCGTTGGAGGATGAATCGAGGAGGAGCGATTCGATGCCAACGATTTGTTGCCGCTTGACGGTGGAGGAGGAGGAGCGATTCGATGCCAATGATTAGTTGCCGCTTGCCGCTTGACGGTGGAGGAGGAGGAGCGATCCGATGCCAACGATTTGTTGACGCTTGCCGGTGGAGGGAGGAGGAGCGATTCGATGCCAACGATTCGTTGCCGCTTGCCGGTGGAGGAGGAGGAGCGACTTGATGCCAATGATTTGTTGCTGCTTGCCGGTGGAGGAGGAGGAGGAGCGATTCAATGCCAACGATTCGATACGTTTTGCAGATTGATTCGTTTTGCAGATCGATTCGTGATGGATCGATTGTTGTCGGATCTATATGTTTTGCAGATCGGATCGAGTGGTGTTGGATCGATTGGTGTTGGATCGATCCGTTTTGCAGATCGATTCGTGTTGCAGATCGATTGTCGCTTGCCGTTGGAGTAGGAGGATGAGCGTTTCGCTGATTGGTTGTCGCTTGCCGCTTGCCGGTTGAGGAGTAGCGTTTCCCTGATTCGTTGCCGCTTGCCGTTGGAGGATGACGAGGACGAATTGATTTGCCGATGGAGTGCCGCTTGCCGGTGGAGGAGGAGCGTTTTCGCTGATTCGTTGCCGCTTGCCGGTGGAGGAGAAGGAGGAGCGTTTCGCAAATTCGTTGCCGCTTGCCGGTGGAGGAGAAGGAGGAGCGTTTTCGCTTATTCGTTGCCGCTTGCCGGTGGAGGAGGAGCGTTTTCGCTTATTCGTTGCCGCTTGCCGGTGGAGGAGAAGGAGGAGCGTTGGATTGCCGCTTGCTGCTGCTGGATCGCTGGAGGTGCGGGTTGACTGGATGTGTGAGGAGGTGCGGATCTGTGGGGACCAAAGTCTAGTCGACTGGACGTGTTGGAGGTGCGGACTATCGAAGAAGTCGGTATCTTAGAATCTGCTAACGAATCGGCCTTGCCGTTGTTGCGCTGGTGGAGGAGGAGCGTTTCCGTGATTCGCTGCCGAGCGCCGGTGGGGGAGGAGCGTTTCCGTGATTCGCTGGTGCAGAGCGCCGGTGGATGAGGAGCGTTTCCGTGATTCGTTGGAGGAGCGTTTCGGTGATTTGTTACCGAGCGCCGGTGGAGGAGCGTTTCTGTGATTCGTTATCGGAGGAGCGTTTCGCTGATTCATTTTCGCTTGGAGCGATTCCCGGTGGACTAGGAGGAGGAGCGTTTCGCTGATTCGTTATCGGAGGAGCGTTGCGCTGATTCGTTTTCGCTTGGAGCGATTCCCGGTGGAGGAGTAGGAGCGTTTCCCTTATTTGTTGTCGGAGGAGCGTTTCCCTGATTCGCAGAGGAGTGTTTCGCTGATTCGTTTTCGCTTGGAGCGATTCCCGGTGGAGTAGGAGGAGGAGCGTTTCGCTGATTCACGGTGGAGGAGGAGGAGCGATTTGATACCAACAATTGAACAAAATGGGTGAGTATCTATTGATGTACTACATAGAGTAAATAATAACAACAGCATAATATGATAATGTACATACCGACCGATTCGTAATTATCACCAACCAGGAAAATTCCCCGCATCTACAGTAGAAGATTCGTTGCTTCCGATTCGATGGTCGCACCTACAGGGGAAGATTCGTTGCTTCCGATTCGATTGTTGCTTCGATGTTTTCGATTAGTTGCTTCCGATTAGAACTGCTTCCGATTCAATCCGTTGCTCCCAATCCGTTGCTTCCGATCCTTTGATTCCGATTCGTTGGTTCCAATCCGTTCCTATGAAAATAAGAAGAAAAGCCAAAGTTAGAAAATACATCATCTGTAATTTGGTTGCAATTTCATTCCTTGTTACCGTTTGTATGTTTACCGTTTATTCGTACCGTCGTTCCGACAACCGTCCCGATGAAATTGTAGTTGCTGCCGTAGAATACTTCTTACTCCATGTCACGAAAAACATACCTTGTTCCTGTTGATATAATTGCAAGGGACAAAGCCAGTTCATTGATTTCAAGACGTATATGTAAGGCTGCAGTCCAAACAATATCTATCCAGCAAATCCCCTTCTCGTCAAATGCTAACTACTTCTTTTCCAGTACAAGGCTGTTATTTCGGACTAAAATATCTGAGAACGGATCGTTGTGCTCGGTGAAGAGGGTCGGATCCCACGTTCTCAGACGGAGTGTTGATTGCAAGAACCAACACTCTACTCAAATAAGTCGGATGTAAGAAGGCAGATTACGAAGTGATTGTTTTTTTTTGTCGCGAGGTAAAAAAAGTGATTTTTTTTGTCGTGAGGTAGAAAAGAAAATTACTGTGTGTTTGTGTGAGAGAGATTGTTTTTTTTTTTTTCGCGTCGCGTAAGATTTTCGATCGATCGATCGATCGATCGATAGATTTTCGATCGATTGATCGATCGATCGATCACAGTACCGTACCGGTACGGTACGTCATGTAGAATTCTACATGAATCCTACACGTTTTTAGTACTAGATAAATTCTCACTACTGAATCCGCGTAGGTTTCTACACGAAAAGATGTTTACTTCTTACTACATAATTTTTGGTATTGAATCCGTGTAGGTTTCTACGCGAGTAGATTTCTACACGTTTTTAGTACTTCATAATTTTCATTACTCAATCCACGTAGGTTTCTACACGTGTACGTTTGTACGTGTTTTAAGTACTAGATATTTTGGGATATTGAATTCGTTAGGGTTTGGGTTTGGGTTAGGGTTGAGAGTTAGGCTTTAGGGTTAGGATTAGGGTGTAGGATTCGACGCGAGAGGATTAATACAAGCTTGTTGTACAAGATACACACTAGTAGTGTATCAACATGGTACAGAGGGGGAAAGAGCTTGCGCGAAGTCCACATATAAGAACAAATAATTACTGAATTTGCGAACCGGATGTAACCCTAACCATATTGGGAAAACTTTGCCACACAGAATGCCCAAAATGTTGTGGTTTGACTCTACAAATGGCAAACATGGGGGTATTTTTGGTGCAATTCCAGGGCAGCACAAACTAACTTATTGGGTAATGACTCAAAAAGTATCTGGTCCCAGCCATGAATACATTCATCATGACTCATCAAATGCAGATTGGGAACAACATTGTCACACAAAATGCCCAAAATCTTAAGGTTTGACTCTACAAATGGAAAACATGGGGGTATTTTTGGTGCAATTCCAGGGCAGCACAAACTAACTTATTGGGTAATGACTCAAAAAATATCGGGTCCAAGCCATGAATACATTCATCATGACTCATCAAATGCATATTGGAAACAACTTTGTCACATATAATGCCCAAAATTTTGTGGTTTGACTATACAAATGGCAAACATGGGGGTATTTTTGGTGCAATTCCAGGGCAGCACAAACTAACTTATTGGGTAATGACTCAAAAAATATCGGGTCCAAGCCATGAATACATTCATCATGACTCATCAAATGCATATTGGGAACAACTTTGTCACATATAATGCCCAAAATGTTGTGGTTTGACTCTACAAATGGAAAACATGGGGGTATTTTTGGTGCAATTCTAGGGCACAAACTAACTTATTGGGTAAGGACTCAAAAAGTATCTGGTCCAAGCAATGAATACATTCATCATGACTCATCAAATGCATATTGGGAACTACTTTGTCACATACAATGCCCAAAATCTTAAGGTTTGACTCTCCAAATGGGAATCATGGGGGTATTTTGGGTGCAATTCTAGGGCACAAACTAACTTATTGGGTAATGACTCAAAAAGTATCCGGTCCAAGCCATGAATACAATCATCATGACTCATCAAAGGCATAATGGGAACAACTTTGTCACACAGAATGCCCAAAATGTTGTGGTTTGACTATCCAAATGGCAAAAATAAGGGTATTTTTGGTGCAATTCCAGGGCACAAACTAACTTATTGGGTAATGACTCAAAAAGTATCTGGTCCAAGCCATGAATACATTCATCATGACTCATCAAATTCATAATGGGAACAACTTTGTCACACAGAATGCTGGAAATGTTGTGGTTTGACTCTCCAAATGGCAAAAATGAAGGTATTTTTGGTGCAATTTCTGGGAACAAACTTACTTATTGGGTAATGGCTCCAAAAGTATCCGGTCCAAGCCATGAATACATTGATCAGGAATCATCAAATGCATATTGGGAACAACTTTGTCACACAGAATGCTGGAAATGTTGTGGTTTGACTATCCATATGGCAAACATGAGGGTATTTTTGGTGAAATTCCAGGGCACAAACAGTCTCATTTGGTAAGGACTACCAAAGTTTTTGTACCAGGCCATGAATGCATATCACATGACTTAAGAAATGCATGTTGGGAACAACTTTTAAATGCATATTGGGAACAACTTTGCCACACACAGTACAGACAATGTTGTGGTTTGTAGATACAAATGGCACACAAGACAGTACAGTATGTTAGGTGCAGTCTACGAGATTCTACGTGTGACTAGAGAATTGAAATACATAACCTTAGTGTTATCAAAAGTTTCCCTTCTGAAAAAATTATGGCGCGGGAGGGCTGGCTGGCACAGGTACGTGATCTACTTCTACAAATATAACAGCGCGCCCAAGCCAGGGCAAACAAAATAGTACAGAACCCACGGTAAAACTCTACACACAAAACATCGTACACATACTACACAAAACACCGTACACACACACACACACACGACACACACAACACAAAACACCATACACAACCCGACAAAATTATTAGTACACACACAAAACCACACAAAAAGAAACACATGATTCTTGATCGACACCGTATTCAGAAAAAAAACAAAAATTATGAATGCTATCGGAAAGACACGACGAAGCAAAAAATCCGAGGGGAAGACCCTTCGAAACAACAAAACCATCCGACCCGGTGATCATCAAAATACAGGGGACAACAACGGTAAGAAAAAGAGAGTGAAAACAAACACAACAATTACTAAAAAAGTGTGTAACAGTTATACCAAAACTATGAACGCATCAAAGGGCAACAGTAAAAAAAATGGTACCGACAACACAATTTCTACTACTACAAACACGGAAGAACAAAACACCATCAACCAGAGTAACGAACCAGCACTGAGCATTACCAACACAACCACCCCTACAGTAACGAACCAACAGAAAGAAGGAACAAAAACCAATGTGGTAGAGAAAACATCTAACGGAGAATGCTGTGATTTAGAGGATGTTGCGGAACGAATCATGAAAAAAATCCAATATGACAAATTGGCACAGGAACTGGCAAAACACTTCGAACCACATATAGGGGTGGGAAAGGTAGTAATGGTACCTAAACAAACGGAGGCAACCATGCAGGGAGAGGGAACTGATAATGCCGGCGACACAAGAGAATGAGCAGTAAGTACAATTACAGACGAATATGGGCTTATAACAGACAACGATATGCTTAATACTTTGAGTGATATGACTGAAACAGTGGACAAGCAGCTAAGGGATTACGTCAAAAAACATTGGTACCCCAACATGAAGTTCCCAATCAATGACAAGGTAACGGCGCATGTAATACAAAGGGCTGTTGGAGCAAGTGCGGTTATGAAGCCAGCAAATATTCCACTTGCATCATTCTGTTCCTTTTACAGGAAACGAGTAGGGACAGTACTGACCGCATTGAGGCACAACTCACAAACATTAGCGAGAAAAAACTGGATAGGTAAATACAGGTGGGAGAATTGGTTGTTGAAATTAGGAATTTTGGAATCTATTTTTGGTCCGACAACACTAACATGCTGCCCGTTGATACTGATGATACTTCCGTACAGACGATTACAGAAAAGGTCGAGTCCCTATCACATTCCCTGGTACTGTTGCAGTTATTCAAGACACAGAATATGAGGACACAGGTAGTATTTTAAACCCTCAATACAGAACATACAAAGACGCGGAAGATGAAGATTTTTATTATTTTGTTACAAGAATCATGTCGGCAATCAATCCAACAAATTCCAATTTCAAACAACGGAAGGAGAGGCACTTGCTGAGTGATATATTTACTATAGCAGATGAAGCATTTGCATTGGTACTGATCTACAATGAGCATCATGTATGGGTGAACCAGCAGCGGCGAAGGCTGATGCCACGATTCCGCGACAAAAAAAAATTCTGCGATTCAGACAGTGGAAGCAGAAATGGATGGATGGAGGAAGGACAAGAGTTGTTCAGTGACTTGTGCGACAAAATTGGCGAGATGCGAAAACACCCAGAAACAGGAAGGAAATTGGAAGAAATGATGAGGGACAGATTTAGGAACGAAAGTTCAACAGATTACACCAAGAAAAATAAGCATGGCGATGCAAATATTACTAGTAGCAGCTCCACTAATTGTAGTGGACCAAAAAAGAAAAAGAAAAGGAAGTTCTATATTGATCCGGCAATAACAGCATCGATGAATGAAAGTTTATCTATGGGTGAACTAATGTAGAAAATAACAGTACATACATAATACAAAACTACTACTAATCTTGAACTTAATTTTGAGAATATTAGAAATAATGGAGGATTCGTAATACGTTGCAATAGGAATAAATCAAGCATAATAGAATCTACATTTTAAAAAGGGAATATTGTAGTCGAGAAATATAATTCACAATTAGGAGAGCAGAATCGAATTGTTGTTTGGTAGATTAATATTTTGGAATTAATACTGACTCAAGGTTTCTTTTTTATTTGTGAATAGAAGTAAGTGTTGTTCGTACAGAATAATAATTCGGTTCTGCTAGAGACTGAAATAAATTATTTTTATTTGAGAGTAGAGTAATGTGCATCACGCGCACAGAAATAGTGCTGAGTTTACATATACCCTTATACGATCGTCGCGAATTTCAGGGTGTCCAGAAATATTGCCGTGTTAAAATCACGCACAAAATTTGTGCGCGAGAAGTAAATTCGAACCCCGCGAAACAGTTCTCGGACGCCTCTCTTGTTGCCATAAGTGTTTTGCCACTTCCTGTTCCACTATGTCAGTTATTTTTTCATGACACGTTCCACAACATCCTCTAAATCGCAGCATTCTCCATTGGATGTTTTCTCTACCACATTGGTTTTTGTTCCTTCTTTCTGTTTGTTCATTACTGTAGTGGTGGTTGTGGTGGTAATGCTCAGTGCTGCTTTGTTACTCTGGTTGATGGTGTTTTGTTCTTCCATGTTTGTAGTAGTAGAAATTGTGTTGTCAGTACCATTTTTTTACTGTTGCCCTTTGTTGTGTTCATAGTTGTGGTATTACTGTTACACACTTTGTTAGTAATTGCTGTGTTTGTTTTAACTCTTCTTTTTTCCTACCGTTGTTGTCCCCTGTAGATTGATGATGACCGGGCCGGATGGTTTTGTTGTTTCGAAGGGTCTTTCCCTCAGATTTTTTGCTTCGTTGTGTCTTTCCGATAGCATTCATATTTTTTTACTTTACTTTCTGAATACGGTGTCGATCAAGAATCATGTGTTTCTTTTTGTGTGGTTTTGTGTGTACTAATAATTTTTTTGGGTTCTATCTTGTGCATGTACAGTGTTTCCTGTGTTTACGGTTTTTAAATTTTCGTGTGTGTATGTGTGTGTGTGTGTGTGTGTGTGTGCGGTGTTTTGTGTTTTGTGTGTGTGTGTGTGTGTGTGTGTGTGTACCGTGTTTTGTGTAGTATGTGTACGATGTTTTGTGTGTAGAGTTTTACCGTGGGTTCTGTACTATGATGTTTGCCCTAACTTCTTCTGTGTGTTGTCTGGCTTGGTTGCGCCCTTATATATTTGTAGAAGTAGATCACGTACCTGTGCAAGCCAGCCCTCCCGCGCCATAATTTTTTCAAAAGGGAAACTTTTGATAACACTAAGGTTATGTATTTCAATCCTCTAGTCACATGTAGAATCTCGTAGACTGCACCTAACATACCATACTGTCTTGTGTGCCATTTGTATCTACAAACCACAACATTTTCTGTACTGTGTGTGGCAAAGTTGTTCCCAATATGCATTTAAAAGTTGTTCCCAACATGCATTTCTTAAGTCATGTGATATGCATTCATGGCCTGGTACAAAAACTTTGGTAGTCATTACCAAATGAGACTGTTTGTGCCCTGTATTTGCACCAAAAATACCCTCATGTTTGTCATTTCGAGAGTGAAACCCCAACATTTCCAGCATTCTGTGTGACAAAGTTGTTCCCAATATGAATTTGATCAGTCATGATAAATGTATTCATGGCTTGGACGCGATACTTTTGGAGTCATGACCCAATAACTCAGTTTGTGCCCTGAAATTCAACCCAAAATACCCTCATGTTTGCCATTTGGAGAGTCAAACCACAACATTTCCAGCATTCCAATATGCATTTGATGAGTCATGATAAAAGTATTCATGGCTTGGACCGGATACTTTTGGAGCCATTACCCAATAACTCAGTTTGTGCCCTGGAATTGCACCAAAAATACCCTCATGTTTGCCATTTGGAGAGTCAAACCACAACATTTACAGCATTCTGTGTGGCAAAGTTGTTCCCAATATGCGTTTGATGAGTCATGATAAATGTATTCATGGCTTGGACGCGATACTTTTGGAGTCATTACCTCCTAAGTAAGTTTGTGCCCTGGAATTGCACCAAAAGTACCCCCATGTTTGCCATTTGGAGAGTCTAACCACAACATTTTGGGCATTCGGTGGGGCAAAGTTGTTCCCAATATGCATTTGATGAGTCATGATAAAAGTATTCATGGCTTGGATCGGATACTTTTGGAGTCATTACCTCCTAAGTAAGTTTGTGCCCTGGAATTGCACCAAAAATACCCTCATGTTTGCCATTTGGAGAGTCAAACCACAACATTTTGGGCAATCTGTGTGACAAAGTTGTTCCCAATATGCATTTGATGAGTCATGATAAATGTATTCATGGCTTGGACTGGATACTTTGGGAGTCATTACCCAATAAGTCAGTTTGTGTCCTGGAATTGTTGCACCCAAAATACCCTCATGTTTACCATTTGGAGAGTCCAACCACAACATTTCGGGCATTCTGTGTGGCAAAGTTGTTCCCAATATGCATTTGATGGGTCATGATAAATGTATTCATGGCTTGGACCGGATAATTTGGTAGTCATTACCCAATGAGTACGTTTGTCTCCTGGAATTGCACCCAAAATACCCCCATGTTTGCCATTTGGAGAGTCCAACCACAACATTTTGGGCATTCTGTGGGGCAAAGTTGTTCCCAATATGCAATTGACGAGTCATGATAAATGTATTCCTGTCTTGGACAGGATATTTTTGGAGTCATTACCCAATAAGTCAGTTTGCGCCCAGGAATTGAACCAAAAATACCCTCATGTTTGCCATTTGGAGATTCAAACCACAACATTTCCAGCATTCTGTGTGACAAAGTTGCTATCACTCACTATGTTTGTGATAGCTTCAGTAGGTAACCTACTTGTAGTAATGGATGTGAAATGCTTGTAGTTCATTGGTGGGTTGGTGGGTTAAGCAGGGCTAGAGGGGGATCCGGAACTCTGGTGGTATTGCCCAGAGGCCGGTCTCTTAGTTTGCTTTGCCCACACACACCGGTGTACAGTCGGGCTTAACAGCTTGGGCGGTTAAGCCTCTGGCTGTTAAGCCTTTTCTGTGGGCGGGCGTGGCGGGCTATTTATTTACTTATCCTACTACTAATCGGTTTAGGAGCAAAAGAGTGAGCTGTGGGCTTGTATTCTGCTGGGGGAATCTTCTACAGGCTTGTTAGCGCTTAGCCTGTATTTGCAGAGATTTGCTTGCGCTTGGCCTGTATTTGCAGAGATTTGCTTGCAGAATTCAATGCTTGCAGAATTCGATGCTTGCAGTATTTGATGCTTACAGAATTCCCAGTAAGATTTGTACTGGTGTACCTACAGGGAATGTTCCGTACGCACCAATGTTGCTGATTGCTGATACAGTGAGATCTTTCTCGAAGTACATGCGCTGTATACTCAAGGTGGTTCCCCGGCTGGTCTGTACTTCACTACCATTCCCCTCATCCGGTTTGCTACATCAATTCCCAATATGCATTTGATGAGTCATGATAAATGTATTCATGGCTTGGACCGAATACTTTGTGAGTCATTACCCAATAAGTTAGTTTGCACCCTTGAATTGAACCAAAAATACCCTCATGTTGGCCATTTGGAGAGTCAGACCACAACATTTCCAGCATTCTGTGTGACAAAGTTGTTCCCAATATGCATTTGATGAGTCATGATAAAAGTATTCATACCTTGGATCGGATACTTTTGGAGTCATTACCCAATAATTCAGTTTGTGCCCAGGCATTGCACCAAAAATACCCCCATGTTTGCCATTTGGAGAGTCAAACCAAAACATTTTGGGCATTATTGGACGCGGTAGAAGCCATTGGCGAGGTCAATCTTGGTCATATACACTGGACCAAACCGGTTGTTGGCGAGGTGCAGTTTGGTGAGGAGTTGCGGGAGTGTCCGGCCAAACTGCATGGCGTCCGCAGGGGCAAGAGGGATGGTGTCTTGGTTGACGTCCAAGTAGGTGTAATCGGATATCATTCGTGGGTGTCGGCCTCGTTGGGGTACTAAGCCAAGGGGGCTCAGGCGGAGTCCGGGAAGATCGTGGATGAGGCTGGTGGGGAGAACAGTCCATTGTTGCTTGTCCATCATGTCGGCATACTCCTCGCGCAGGAAGTCAATGCCCTGGTGGGAGAATTGGTGAGGACCCCGTTGGAGGGCAGCTGCAATCCAAGGTTGATCCCAAGGGGGCCCGGACATGGTGGTGGGGGTGCCGTCCTTGCCATAGCAGTCAAGGAGGCTCCCCGCTGGATGGGGGATGGTGGCTACATCAGGATGGATGTCACCCCTTCCTTGGATGGTCCGGATGAAGTCCCCCCAGCTCATGCTGCTTTAGTAGGCAGTGACGGCGTGGGCGACGTGTGCGTCCAGCCAATCAGGAGGGTAGCTAAGGGAAGGAACGCGGGGCTGGGACCGAGGCCTTGACAGGGTTGGGACGGGGGGCTTGGACCGAGGCCATGGGGGAAGGGATTGGACGCGGGGCGTGGCCCGAGGCCGGACGCGGGGCTTGGACCGAGGCCGGACGCGGGGCTTGGACCGAGGCCGGACGCGGGGCTTGGACCAAGGCCGTGGGGGGGGGGGGGGGGGGGGGGGGGGGGGGGTAGAAAGGGAAGGGGAAGGAGGCCGGACGCGGGGTTTGGACCAAGGCCGCGGGGGGGGTAGAAAGGGACGGGGAAGGAACTTGGGGCGCAGACCGGGGCCTAGGCATCGACGTGGAGGGAGAGGGAAAATCGAAACGCACGCGGTTGGATGGGGGCCTGTTTGGGGTAGAGAGGGAGAAGGAAGGAACTTGGGGCTCGGACCGGGGCCTTGGCATTGGTGCGGACCTAGGGGGCAAATCGAAACGCACACGGTTGGGTTTACCTAGTTCAGGGATGATTTGTAATGGTGATGGATTAGAGGGAGGATTAGATGGTGTAGATAGTCGTCGTGAGGAAGGCAGGGGCCCCCTCGGTGATTGAGAGGGCAGGGTCAAAGCGCCAAAGGGGCGCTTGCCATTTGGTCAGACACCAAAGGCGGCTTGGCACCAAGTCCAGACTTGGTCCTGTTCACTGTTGGTGATGGCACCATGGTCATGGATGTTCCTGCAGTTGGAGTAGCAGGTTCCTCAAAGGTGATAGGAATGGCACCTGTCTCTGCCATCCGGGCAGGACAAGGGAAGGGTACCTTTGTCTTTCATGGTAGCTATGACTTCCCTCAGCCGGGAGCGTTGGACTTTGTTGGCTACCCCAGCCGTTTGTAGCCGGGGATCCAGGCTGGGGTTGGACACTCAGGCACCTCCGGCGGAGCCTTGGTTGGGGCTGGGGGTAGTCTTGCCTGGCTTGGTGGGGCCTGCAGTAGGGCTTGCAGCAGGGGCAGCCACGGCGGCGACTCGACGCAGGTGCCTCAGAGCCGGCAAATTGGTGACATTGGGGAGCCAGTAGAGGTTCTGGGTGATTCGGAAGGCTTGGAAGTCCTTCCCAAAGTCGGGGGAAGGGACGGTGAAGGTTGAGCCCCATTGTTCCTCGAGCCAACCTCGCACCCGGATCTGGAAGTAGTATACAACAATGGAGGGGGTGATGAGCTCCCCCAGATCATCGGCAATTGCTTGGCGGAGGGGCATTTGCTGGAGCTTGAGCTTGGCGAGTCCAGTCTGGTAGCCCTGCACAACTGGGTGATGCATGCCCAGAAGGGTGGCCAGGACGGCCTGATAGCTTTCCAGTTGGGTGGTAGCTTCAGTCCAGTCGATGGGTAGGTAGGCTTTGGTCTTCTGGAGCACCAGGGAGTCCTTCAAGGTGAGGGAGTTGCCATTGGTGGAGATCATGGTGTCATAGGCCGCCACTGTTGCTGCAGCTTCCTGTTCCCTCTTCAAGGAGGCTGTGGATCCACCGGGAGGTGTGAAAGCCAGCGGGAGGATGCCGTCCGCCACGTCAAAGGGGTCAGTCCTATGAAAGTTGCCATCTTGGAACTTCTTGAGTGCAGCCGTGGTGACCAAGGGTGCTTGGATGAGGAACTCGGCGGCACAGGTGGCCACTTGGCTCTGGAAGATCATGTGGGTCTTCTCGTGCTTGCCTTTCTGGGCCCAGGCTTGGTAGATGGGGGGTAGGTTGGCTTCCTCAAATTTGCCACATAGCAGCAGCAAGCGCTGGGTGTACAAGGGGCCCCAGGTGTTCTTGACAGTGGCTGGGGGGCGACGTTGGTCTAGGCCCTCACTGAGCTTGAGCTGTTGGTTGGCGAGGGCGGTGAGGGTAGCTGCCAGCGTAGGATCTACCCCTGCTGGCTGGCCGGGTGCTGGCTGCTGCCTCGGATGGGAGGGGTGCTTCAAGCCCTGGGAGGTCCCGGTATAGTACCTGATTTTGCATGTACAAGGTCAGGCCGGGCTCCTCTTGAAAGGGGGTGCCGGGTGTGGCAAAGTGGACACCTCCATTGGCGATGGTGGGATCGGTACCTGCAGCTTGGAGGGTATTCAGTAGGGGGGTGCAAGTGAGTGCCAGGTTGAGTGTGTCAAGGTAGGGGTAGATGATGTTCAAGGCTTGGATTGAACTAAGGCCCTTGCCTAGGAGTAGGGGCACCAACTGAAAGAGGATGAAGCAGGTCTTGTATGGGGTGATGACCTCCATGTGAGGGTCATTGCCTAGCACCATGGGAATCATGTGGGAATGGTGAGCATGCTTGATGACGTCAAGGTGGCGGTTGAGGGACAGCACCAGGGTCTCGGGTGCCTGCTCGAGTAGGGCATCATCCACTAGCACTAGCTCTCCGGCATCGCCTTTGATGTCATCCAGGTAGCCAAAGGTCTTGCCCTTGTTGGTGCTTGGAGCTGTTAAGGGCCCCGGGTACTTCCTGAGGCTGTGCACCAACCGGAGTCGAGCCCTCCCAAAGGTGTCGGTTAGGAACATTCCTAGGGCTCCCACAGCTTCTGGTTCAAAGAGGTCCAAGAGCCGGCCTAGGAGTATGGGGGTGGCTGTTTCCTCAGCAAAGTAGTCATAGATGGTTTGGTAGGCGAGGTCCCGGGCAGGTCCCACTCCAAGGGGACTGGTGGTGGTCTGGTAATACTCAGTGTAGGTCAGCATGTTGTGGCTGGGGCTGGTCGAAGCGGTTGCTGGGAGATGCCGGAAAGGGAAGCGACTGGCTACTTGGAGGTGCGGATTGTAGGAGTAGTTGGAGTAGTCGTTGATGTGTCACAAGGAATCGAATGGAGGTGCAGACCGGTAACCAAATTGATTCGCGGACGCTTGGAGGTGCGGACTATCGGAGTCCTCGTTGATCTGCTGGAGGTGACGCTTGGAGGTGAGGTGCGTGTCGGAGTAGACCGTATTGAAGAGGTGCGGTCACAAGAATCACTGGAGGTGCAGACCGGTAACCAAATCGATTCGCGGATGGATGCTTGGATTGAAGAGGAGGTGCGGTCACAAGGACTCACTGGAGGTGCAGCCCGGTAACCAAATCGATTCGCGGATGGAGGTGCGGTAAATCGATTCGCGGATGGATGCTGATGGGAAGTCTACTCGCTGCTGTGTGCGAGGAGATGCTTGGTGCAGGGAGACGTCGGGGTCGCCGGTATCAAGCCGGGCCTATTGTAAGGTGACAATGGGGAGCTGTTGAGGTGTGAGTGTGTTAGTAAGAGACTGACGGCTGTATGGGTACACTAGGCAATACTAGGGGACCAGGACAGGTACACTAGGCAAGGCTACTAGGGGACCAACAGATAGGCTTGTCGTACGGGTACAATAGGATAACTATTGGACCAGGACGCGTTACCTATTTATTTACTTATTCTACTACTAATCCTTTAGGAGCAAAAAGAGTGAGCTGTGGGCTTGGATTCTGCTGGGGGAATCCTCTACAGGCTTGTTAGCGCTTAGCCTGTATTTGCAGAGATTTCGCTTGCAGAATTCGCTTGCAGAATTCAATGCTTGCAGAATTCGATGCTTGCAGAATTCGATGCTTACAGAATTCCCAGTAAGATTCGTACTGTAGTACCTACAGGGAACGTTCCGGGGATATGGGACGCACCGATGTTGCTGATTGCTGATACAGTGAGATCTTTCTCGAAGTACGTGCGCTGTATACTCAAGGTGGTTCCCTGTATACTCAAGGTTGTTCCCCTGGTCTGAACTTCACTACCATTCCTCTCATCCGGTTTGCTACATCAATTCCCAATATGCATTGGATGAGTCATGATAAATGTATTCCTGGCTTGGACTGGAAACTTTTGGAGTCATTACCCAATAAGTTAGTTTGTGCCCATGAATTGAACCAAAAATACCCTTACGTTTGCCATTTGGAGAGTCAAACCACAACATTTGGGCATTCTGTGGGGCAAAGTTGTTCCCAATATGCATTTGATGAGTCATGATGAATGTATTCATGGCTTGGACCCGATACTTTTGGAGTCATTACCCAATAACTCAGTTTGTGCCCTGGAATTGCAAAAAAAATACCCCCATGTTTGCCATTTGGATAGTCAAACCACAACATTTTCGGCATTCTGTGGGGCAAAGTTGTTCCCAATATGCATTTGATGAGTCATGATGAATGTATTCATGTCTTGGACCGGATACTTTTGGACTCATGACCCAATAAGTCAGTTTGTGCCCTGGAATTGCACCAAAAATACCCTCATGTTTGCCATTTGGAGAGACAAACCACAACATTTTGGGTATTCTGTGGGGCAAAGTTGTTCCCAATATGCATTTGATGAGTCATGATAAATGTATTCCTGGTTTGGACCGGATACTTTTGGAGTTATTACCCAATAAGAAGTCAGTTTGTGTCATGGAATTGCACCCAAAATACCCCCATGTTTGCCAATTGGAGAGTCTAACCACAACATTTTGGGTATTCTGTGGGGCAAAGTTGTTCCCAATATGCATTTGATGAGTCGTGATAAATGTATTCCTGGCTTGGATTGGATACTTTTGGAGTCATTGCCCAATAAGTAAGTTTGCGCCCAGGAATTGCACCAAAAATACCCTCATGTTTGCCATTTGGAGAGACAAACAACAACATTTTGGGTATTCTGTGGGGCAAAGTTGTTCCCAATATGCATTTGATGAGTCATGTTAAATGTATTCATGGCTTGGACCGGATAATTTGGTAGTCATTACCCAATAAGTCAGTTTGTGCCCTGGATTTACACCCAAAATAGTCTCTTGTGTGCCATTTGGATAGACAAACTACGTAGAAAAACACTAGCATACATCCGGTTCGCAAATTCAGTAATTATCTTTTCTTATATGTGGACTTCTCGCAAGTTCTTTACCCCCCTGTACCATGTACCAGCAATTACATCCACCCTAGGACCTCCATATCAGTTATCCATGTGTTTAGCCTGTTGTCATTGGATCACCACGGTACCATACCGGAAAATGAGTTTTTCACATGATAATCCTTTAATACGTATTTTCTGTACCAATAGCTGTAGAATTAAGTACTGACATTCTTACTCCCAAATCCCTACTGCTATTGGTACAGAAAATACCAAAATTGACACCGTAGTACAAAATTGGCAATTCGTTACCAGAAAATATCTAGTACGAAAATGATTTAGGAAGCTACTGCTGTCGTAGATTTCTACGCAAATTCGTTACCAGAAATTATCTAGTATGAAAGTGGTGTAGAAAGCTACTGCCGTACATATCTACGCAAATTCGTTACCAGAAATTATCTAGTACGAAAGTGGTGTAGAAAGCTACTGCCGTACATATCTACGCAAATTCGTTACTAAAAATTATCTAGTACCAAAATGGTGTAGGAAGCTACTGCTGTAGATTTATACGTAAATTCGTTACCAGTAAAACCACTGTCACACATGCTGTATGTACCACCGGTACATGGAAGATCTCACTGTATCACAAGTTGAGAACATTAAATAAAAAATAAGGACTATTGCGCGCGTCGTGCGCGAATTTTCTTTATGATTCCATATTCAAAATGTACTTAACATCCTCATCTTATTTAAGAAAATCGACTTATTCTTTATTATTCTATATTCAAAACGCAAGCGCCGTGCGCGCGTGCGCAATATTGTTTACTTAACGATCTCAACTTAATTAAGAAAATCAAATCATTCTTTATTATTCTATATTCAGTGAATTAGATCTCATAGGTTAAGTATCGATTCTTTTTTTTTTTCTTTGAACACACACACACACACACACACACACACGCACAGCAAAAAGTAATTTTTTGCTCTACCGGTACGAGTACCGGTACCTCACGACAAAAAAACTCTCCCACACAAACACACAGCATAAAGTAAAAATCACACTGTAAACACTGTAAAATTACTTTTTGCTGTGTGTTTGTGTGTGAGAGTTTTTTTTTGTCGTGACCGGAAAAAAATACTCTTTCCGTTCATAATCTTCTTAAACCGACTTATTTGAGTAGAGTTGCTAATCGGCACTCCGTCTGTGAACGTGGGATTCCACTTAATCCTGTTCAATGATCCCTTGATCGTTGATCAGCATTAGGCAGGTTATCCGTGCTTGAATATTTTAGTCTGAAATAACAGCCTTGTTCTGGAAAAAGAATTAGCTCGCATTGGACAAGAGGTGGTTTGCTGGATAGATATTGTTTGGATTGGCCCACAAATATATACGTCTTGAAAGCAATAAATCTCTATCCATTGCTTCTATATCAACAGGCACGAGGTACTGTTTTTCATGACAGAGGAGTAAGAAGGCTGCAAATCAACGGCAGCAGCAACAACAACCATTTCATCGGGACGATTGTCAGAACAACAACGATTGTCGGAACAACGGAACAAGCAACAGTACGAATGAGAGAGATAGAGAATGATTATACTGCCTCCGGCATTGCTCATACTGAATGTATTTCCTCCCTTCTGTTTTTCTTCTCATTTTCATAGGACCAGATCGTAACAAAGGATCGGAACGGAACAACGGATAGGTGCGGGGAACAACAACAATCGTCGGAAGATCAAGGTGCGGGGAACAACGATTTCCAGAAGATTGAGGTGCGGGGAACAACGATTGTCGGAACAACAATTGAGTGCAGATCGAGGTGCGGCGAATTTAATATATTATTCTGTTGTTATTATTTACTCTGTGTACTACATCAATAGATACTCACCCATTTTGTTCGATTATCATATCATATATTCGAATAGGATCGTCGACACCAATCGATCCGCAACACCAATTGATCCGCAACACCAATTGATCCGCAACACCAATCGATCCAACAGCAATCGGTCTGCAACAGCAACACCAATTGATCCGCAGCACACAGATCAATCCGCAACACCAATCAATCTGCAACACCAATCGATCCAACAGCAATCGATCCAACAGCAATCAATCCAGCAGCAAACGATCCGCAACAGCAACACCAATCGATCCGCAACACACAGATCAATCCGCAACACCAATCGATCTGCAACAGCAATTGATCCAACAGCAATCGATCCAACAGCAATCAATCCAACAGCAATCAATCCGCAACAGCAACACCAATCGATCTGCAACACACAGATCTATCCGCAACACCAATCGAACTGCAACACCAATCGTCGGCAACACCAATCGATCCGCAACACCAATCGATCCGCAACAGAAATTGTCGGCAACAGCAACACCAATCGATCTGCAACACCAATCGTCGGCAAAACCAATCAATCTGCAACAACGCAACCGGGAACCATCGAACCAACCGGGAACCATCGAACCGCAACCGGGAACCATCGAACCGCAACCAGGGGACGATCAAATAGAAGCAACCGGGAACGATTGAATAGAAGCAACCGGGAACGATTGTATAGAAGCAACCGGGAACCATCAAAGCAACCAGCAACCGGGAACCATCAAAGCAACCAGCAACCAGGAACGATCGCATAGAAGCAATCAGGAAAGATCAAAGCAACCAGGAACCATTGAAGCAACCGGGAACCATCAAAGCAACCTGGAACGATCGATTGTCAGACAAGAATGGCACCCGGTGCAATGGGATTCAAAACAACAACAAAGCAATTGCCAGCAAAAGCAATCAAGCAAAAATCAATGAGGAAACGTGGGAAGACTGAGAGAAAGAGAATGACTTCAAAATTTCTCCAAAACGCAGCACCGTCATCATCAACAATCCACCAGACTTACAAACACTTGTCGGAGATAAAACCTAACAAGACAGCAAAAGGGGACAGGAATCGAGATCCAAATGCAATTTTCAAACATGTCGAGGAAATAGCATTGAAAACAGTTAACAAAAATGGGTTTAAAGGAAAATTCATGGCTACAAATTGGGGCCGGACAACAGTTGGAGAGATGAAATATTCTTTGGCACAAGCTGCTGTGTCTATTGACAGTTTCAAGACATTGGATAGTACCGACAAGAAGTTTGTTCTAGCGTTCGCCGAATCAGAACCATCATTGAGACTTTTTGCAAAAGCTTCCAGACAATTCGCAAAACAGACAATAAATGGCATCCTTAAAAGAACGGACATACACATGAGTGGGCTTATTATCAGGTAACCAATTCAGTATATGAGGATGAAATTTCATATCGAAGAGACCCAGATTGGATTGGAGATTGTCAAAAATTGCTTTCCAAGATCTAATTTTGGCATCGCAAAAATCAAAACCCGGTCTGATTGGACTTTTCTTTGCCCACTGGAAAATTGATTTGAATGTGTTCAGTGGCAATTTATGCCTGGCCATTAAATTCATGAGTTCCAATTCTCCAAGATGATGGGGCGGCGGTAGTTTTGTGTGGCTTTGAAATGCATCCTCTCTTTCATTCAGATTAATGATTTCATGCAAAGATGGTGGTGGAGGGGCTGGCTGAGCAGTAGCAACGTTAACATCAGAATCATTAGTGTGATCTTCTTTGTTGTCCCCACAATCTATGTTGTTGGTAGAATTGTTGTCGTTATTTTCATGTACGTTAACGACATCATCATCCTCGTCATCAAAATTGTTGATATCATTATTCAGCGGGAATGCATCTTCATCTTGAACAGCAGAAACAGCCATGTAATATTCAATTGCGTTCCGATCCATTGGTGGTAAAAATACATCATGTACAATCTGTCGGTTTAGAACAGAATGAAGACCCTTGGCTGATTGACTTGTGACGGTGTGGTGGGAGAGATGGGAAGGGGGAACAGATGGGCCATTTTGTGTCATAGTCATTCCAAAGTCTGACGGAGAATGTTGAACAGACGGCAAGGTAGGCTGCACTTTGATAGAGGTGGAGAAGTTATAGATCTTTCATTTAATTAGACCCTGGCTATGGTAAAGATCGCGGCACGTATCTCTATGCAAGAGATGTTATCTTAGGCCGGTGGAGACGTAATTCAAGTTACCATTTGAAATGGATTTATATCCTAAAAACTCCTTGGATTTTTTTCCTTTCTTATCCCAGCAACTACGGCAGTAGAATAGAAGAGAGGTTTTAATAACAGGAGGCATGATGTTGCTGAGTTGTTTGAAGGAAAATATCAGTAGAATGGGTCGAAAGGACGGAGGTCAAAAAGATGAATCGTTGAAAGGAAAAAGTTAAATGTATTATTTTGTGTGTGATGTGTTTTCTTGTACGGTAGATTTCCTTACTACCATACTTTGATTGCAAAAATGGTCTGTACAATAAATGCATTACTACTTAGTGATGATTGCAACATTCCTCGTACAATATGTTTAGTAGTGCACAGCCAGTACAGTCAACAGAAAAGTTGAGAAGATGAAAATAGTCGTTCGTGCATAAGTTTTACTCAAAATAGTGCTTGTCACGAAAAGAATATGATATCCTTAACCCTAAAATAGTTATTTTATTTGAGGAGTGATGAGATATTGTCGCTAAAGTAAAGGTGTGCGACGCGCGAGGTTTTTTAGTAGACACACGACCTAAAAAGATAGGAAATTTTAAAAATAGGGTCAAGAATTTTTAAAATACCGCGCGATAGCCTGCGGGGGGTAGAGAAACAGTTCTTGGACAACATTTTCTCAGCTTGGTGTAAGGTTTGTAGTCATGCAGGATATGTCGTAGGTTGGTACACGAAATTTTAGCACCGGTATCAATCTGTGCTCTGACACCCTGTTGGAAATATGCTGCAGCTGCAATAGGATCTGAAGGGACAATATGCTTGACATGCTGGTTGGTATCAACTGAGATAGGATTGTCTTTGTCGAAGTTGTTGGGGTCTCCATTGGTGACAACACTGAAGCCAAAGAGTTATTGCCTCCAGATATGCCCAAACCAAGGGGGAAGGCTGTTGTTACTACATGTTTTGTAGACACGGATCATGCGGGTTGCAAGGCTACCAGAAGATCTGATACGGGAATCATCATCTTTGTTAATAGAGCACCTATTTTGTGGTTCTCTAAGAGGCAAACGACTGTCGAGACATCTTCATTTGGCTTGGAAATAGTTGCACTTAGAATAGCAATCGAAATGGTAGAGGGGCTAATATATAAACTACAAATGATGGGCATACCTATAGAAGGCCCTACCAATATATACTGTGACAATGAGTTGGTTGTGAAGAACACTACAAGACCAGAAAGTCCTTGTAAGAAAAAGCATAATAGTGTTGCTTATCATAAGGTAAGGGAGTGCATAGCAGCAGGAAGTATCCGGATCGCAAAGGAGCCAGGCAAGTCAAATATTGCTGACTTACTCACTAAATTAATGAGTGGGACCAGGCTAATTGAGCTAGCAATGAGGTGCATGTGGCGAGATGGTGTTGATGAGAAAGAAAAACGAGATCCGCGGGATAGGTATCTTCTACTAGTATTATGGTACTATCATGAAGATAAGGGGACTCTAGAAATCACGCGGTCACGAGTACAGACAGACTGTAATGTACGGCTGACAGACTTAAATGAATCACTTGTATAACCGGTCAGAGACAATAACTGTTTATACGATTCATTTAAGAATCAACGGACATGCCAAATACAACTAATAAAGAGAGGAGGAATAGAGGTGCAAATTGAATACCACTCCTATTCTTACTGCTCACAATTTTAGAATCTAATCGAAATACAACCAATCTATCTAATACATGTACAGTGAGGTGAATGATATGAAGCAGGAATCAGAGTTTATCAGACCCAGAGGACTCACCCGAGCTGGGGTCTAGTAGTCAACAATCGGCTACCGTTTCTAATGGACGATGGGGGATTTAGCGACTCACACGACAATGGAAGGGACGGGACCAATTACATACCGACTGATCACCGGTTAATCAGAGACCCTCCGGAAGGCTATGTCCATGTTTGAGCACTTCGATGGGTAATGGCACTAGTGCAGCCGGGCTT
This sequence comes from Pseudo-nitzschia multiseries, assembly GCA_037355745.1. NCBI lineage: Eukaryota > Bacillariophyta > Bacillariophyceae > Bacillariales > Bacillariaceae > Pseudo-nitzschia > Pseudo-nitzschia multiseries. Next base: position 11,434,529 of record CM074787.1, on the reverse strand, counting down.
GAGCTAATACCTCTCGTTTCTTTCAAACGACATGTGAGGTGAATGATACGAAGTAGGAATCAGATTCGCACGGTTTTCAGTTCTTCGGTTTGGAAAAACGCCGTGTGAACTGAGGTCTGTCATGGTACGGTTCCTGGAGATGCACGCACTAACGGCACATCACGCATCCTCGTTTCGAATGAATCAATCTACGGTAGCAATCAATCAATCGATCGTCCTTCATTCTTCTAGAAAAGCGCCGGTAGCAAACGTACAGACGTACAAACATTCGGGAATACACACGAATGAGATAACACACGTATGACTAACAGGCAAATAAGCGAGCCGACTCGCTGAATCGCTAACAGTAATAGAGCACCGATAGAGGTTCGATCTCAGAGGTCATCTTACATGTAAATGCTCACAAATCTAAATACTAATACTTGAAATCACTGAATACTGCTAGTAAGAATATCCAGCGGACGACACGTGTAAATGCGTTAGTAACGGGAGAAAAAATAGAGTTTATCAGACCCAAATGGACTCATAGAGTCTGGGTAACAAAATGAAAGCTGATTGCCGACTGATCACCGGTTAATCGCCGTCTGAAGCCAAAAAGGCTGGACGTTAAAGACCCTCTCCAACAGAAGAGACTCAGGTGCTTAGAAGATTAACAACACTAGCGCAGCAGAGCACACCAGGCTAATACCCATGGCTTCTACTGAGGTTTGTAGGGGAGAGAAATGAACACCAAAAGCTTGTTATCCACCAAAGTAGACACTTGCAAGAGGTCCCCAACGATGGGAACAGCAATAGATGTGTCGGAAATACAACGGCAAAATAACGCCCGGAATAAAGCGATGTACCTGTGTTCAGTACTACGAATCGCATAACGGCTACAGAAGAACCGTTAATAAAGAGAGGCACGCGACCTCGAAAACGTGACCTCGAAAACAAAGCAAATGGGAATCAAATTCAATTCCTACAGAAAAGAGCCCAAGTATACTCACTCGTATACAAATGATATGATAACAAAACCAGCCGAGGTAATATACATACCCAGTATTGGATAAACACATACACAAAAAATAGAAATGACGAAAAATGCTGAACCAAATATTTAATAAGAGACGAACGAATATTTGATACCGTTTCGAAAAAAGGGAAACAACTGTTGAGCTTAAGTATAGAGGAACTGAAAAATTGGGGTTCCAATAGGAATCAATCCTCATACCGTGGATATGAACCTGTTTACTAGCAAAAGCACGTGGAAAGAAAAATACTCCACAAGTTGCTTCAGAACTCAGAAAATCACAATCACAGCTTCCTCATGAAAGCAAAAGCTAACAAACCCCTTATTACAAGCCTAATTCCTACAGCATACTCCGAAACAACACACCATGGCGCCACCAACCAGAGCTCAACTAGCTGCAACCGCGGCAGCAGCAGTAGCAGAAGCAGAAGCAGCGGACACGGCGGCAACAGAGGCGGCGGGCAACCTGATGGGCTTACTACCTCCATCGGTAACAACAAGGTTGGACCCAGAACAGCTTGAGCAACTCACGGTGACTCTGGTTGCAAGACTATCAAGCAGGGACATATCTCTATCAACGACAGCAAGAGAAGCCAAAGAAAGGGCAGAGGCCAATCATGGCATCCCTGGCTACGAAGGAGAACGGGCGCTGACCTCAGCCGAGGTTTGTTTCAGGAAGATCCTCGAATCCTTTGGGGTCAACAGGCCTACGGCAAATGAAATATTCAGACATGGATATTCTAACATGAAGGCCATCGCAGACCTCAATTCAGAAGGGATCAAGTCCACTCTAGGGTCGCTAACCAAGGCAAAACACCATCTATGCCCGGATCTACAGGAAGTCTTTATTGGAAGGGCATTTGGCGATCGACTGAAGCTGTTCATGGCTTGGATCAAATTCCAGCCCATGATAGGCGCAACGGCCACCGAAGTGGACTGGATCAAGGACCCAACGGCCGAGATGGATACAAGGGAACGTTTGAGATCTACAAAGGAGGACGATGAAAATACGGCCGTTAAGGATCAAACACTACCCGACAAACTGACTACGATGTCAAAGTTCAGGGAATTTGATGAGAACTTACGTGAATACCTACGGCATAAGAGGGGTGTCACCAAGACATCCCTACTTTACACGATAAGACAACAATCTGCAGTCGGAGAAACCGACAGGTGTGGAACGGTCGGATCGGGCCCAGACGACACATATCCTGACTGGACTGAGTATGCAATAAGATGCACGATTCACGCCAACTCTCATTGGTCTAAAGACAACAATACTCTCTGGGGGATATTGTTTAAGCTGGTGGGATCCGGACCCGGTTGGTCCTATATACAAAGCTTTGGGACCAAAAACGGGGTAGGGGGTGACAGCCAAAAGGCATACTTCGCCCTCTACTCTCAAGCATATGAGGCAACCAACGTAAAGCTAATTGTCGAAGCAAAAAGGCAGTTTATCCGGGAATTGGTGTACACAGGGGATTCCAAACACTACAATTTTGACAGGCACAAAAGGCTATGGCATGATGCAAAGCAAACCTTGATAAGATACGGCGCATTCCCACCTGAGGACCAGTTTGTGTACAACTTTGTACGATCCCTACAAGATGTACGACTCGAACAATCCATCCCAAATGTAATAACAGAAGAGTCGGACTATTACGAAAATTTTGAGAAAGCCTCGGCGTATCTTACTCGAATGCTCAGAGTAAAGAAACTCCAGAATCAACCACAAAAGAGGGGTAGGAATGTGTCAGCCTTCACTAACAACAAAAAGAGGAAAGGTGACAACAAACGCGGCAACTCCTCCTCCAACAAGCCACAAGGCAACAACAACAACAACAATAGTGGTGGCTCAAAGGCACAACCAGGGACCTATAAAGGGCCCGTTGAATGCAAGTTCTATCCACGAGAAGTATGGTTAAGCATGTCCCAAGAGCAGCAACAAAGAGTCCAAGCGCTAAAACAAGCACGGAATGCAAGTAATAGCGGGGGCAACCAACAATCGAAAGTAGCAGCAACCACAGCTGCATACCCCCCCAATAACACCAGTTCAGCTGGAAACCAGTTTGGCTGTCACAGCCACATTGGAAACGGGAATGGAAATTGATTCGCCGGCCGGGGCCTTAAGATAGAACCTCGGGTAGGCCGGCCGATAGTCCATATCAAAGAGATGACCCAGTCATCCAGTGTTAAGCCAGGACGATGCGAGCTGGATAGCCATGCAGACACGACTGCAGCTGGATCTAACATGGTATTACTCGATTCACTGGATTCTATCATGACATTTGCTGATGTTGCTCCATTTTCAGACGTGTACTCACCAATGAAAGATGTTCCTATTGCCCGTTGTGCTACTGCTTGGACAGACCCAACGGACGGTATCACATACATATTGGTATTCGGACAGGCCCTCTATTTCGGAGAGTCACTGCAGCACAGTCTGATATGCCCGAACCAAATCAGAGAATGCAATTTGAATGTGGTTGAAGACATACCACGAAGATACTGCAGTTCTTCCAGTCACAGTCTTATCTTTCGGGCCAACGGTTTCGAATTGGCAATACCATTGTTAGTTGATGGCGTTCTGTCATACTTTGACACGCGGAAGCCGACTCGCCGCGAACTCGATACATGTGACCAAGTCCTTGCAACCGACACTCATACCTGGGACCCATACGCCCCCCACTTCAGAGAAGATGAAGAAGCAGCAGCAAACGCGTCGTTCCCACGAGTAGTGGCCGCCCTCTCCGGAGGAGGACCGACTGGGACAACTGAATCTTGGATACGATCCACAGACAACTCTATACTCATCAATGTAAAACACAAGGATTATCGTCTCAGATACCTCCAGAAAATCTGTACAACCCGTACTCAACGGCCGGGATATACTCAACAAGAGATTGGCGACCGGTTACACTCAGCTTTTGTTAAGAGTACCGGGGACAGAGAAAGCTCGGAGATACTCCGAATTTCAGCTACTTCAACCAAAACTACGATTTCCCTAACAGAGGAAGAGCTTGCCATCCAAAAGGAAGCAAAAGCTCGGACAAAAGAAAGGAAATTTCTCCGCCGCCAACAAGATGTGATAGATAAGGAAACTTCCCTAGAGAAGAGATCATTTATCCGCCGCGGACAATGGGGACCTCCAATAAGGATTCCGGAGAAAGTGGACAGATATGATTCAGAGGCCATTGCAAAGATGTGGAACATCAGTGTTAAGAGGGCCGAAGAAACGATTAAGGTCACTACCCAGGAAGGCATAAGAAACCTTACACAACCAATCACCCGAAGGCTAAAGACCCAGAAGTGGAGAAACAGAAAAGTACTTAAGGGTCGATGGTTTGCTGATACTATGAAGTTCAAAGTACCGAGCATCATTAGAAACGATACTGACGCACAGATCTTTACCAATGGGAAAGGATATGTGGCGTTCTATCCAGTAAAAGGGGAGAAACGATGCCACGACGGACTATCTTGCTTCATAAATGAGGTAGGAATACCGGAACACCTTGTCACCGATGGGGCAAATGCCCAAGGAAATCATGAGACACACAGCACCGGATGGACTAAACTTCGATCGGAGTATCGCATACGCCAAACCTACATACAGCCCCACTGTTGGTGGCAGAATACGGCAGAACACAGTGCAGGGGACCTAAGGAGATCAATCCGATTAATGACTTCTAAGAAAGGAAGCCCGAGGAGGTGCTGGGCCTTTTGTGGAATGTTGGCGGCCGGAAGGTTAAGTAACACCGCATCTGAGGACCCATCTGCGATGGGAAGAACGGGGTTTGAGTTAGTCCATGGATATACTCCGGATATAACCCCATACATGATACACGATTGGTACGATTTCATCCGGTGGTACGACCTACAGGATAAGTTGGAGAAATACGGACGATGGCTGGGACCATGTGGAGATACTTATGGAGGTGGCGATTGTCACTATGTATTGTATAAGACCGGAAAGGTACACATAACAAACGGCACACGGCCTATATCTGAAGTGGAATGGAAACACCCAGACACTATCCTGCAGTTAGAGGAACACAACAAGCTACTTAATGAAAAGATCGGCGATGAGGCAAAGCCCTCAGATACTTATCTGGAAAACAAGTTAGGGGAACCACCCTTGGGCCTATTTGATGGCAAATATGAGGGTGAGGACGAGGTACTTATGGCTGAGCCAGAGGCGTCTTCCCCGGACATTGATGACTTAACCGACAATCTTGACGAGTACCTCGGAAGCCAAGTGCTACTGCAGATAGGGGACCAACGGATTCGCGGTACGGTTAATAACCGGTACAGGGACGCAAGCGGAATCCTAGTCGGAGAAAAGAATAACAATCCACTCCTAGATACAAGGTCCTACGAGGTTTCTATGCCGGACGGATCCATTGAGATCTACACAGCAAATGTGCTCGCGGAGAATCTCTATTCCTCCGTGGACGATGAGGGGCGCATGTATTGTCTTCTGAACGAGCTACTTGACTATGAAAAGGATAAAGAGGCTCTGACAGTATATCAGGCAACTATCACTACTAAGTCCGGACAAACTTGGACTAAGCCGACAACCAAAGGGTGGAGAATCCTGGTCAGTTGGAAAGATGGAACTTCCTCTTGGGCAAAGTTAAGTGACATGAAGGAAAGTTTCCCCTTCGAAACGGCTCTGTTTGCCAAGGATCAAGGCATAATAGATGAGCCAGCCTTCAAGTGGTGGGCCTATCGGGTAATTCGGAAGAAAGACCGGATTATCTCCAGCGCCAAGACCAAATATTGGACCAAATCCCATAAGTATGGGGTTAGACTACCGAAAACAATTGCTGAAGCAAGAAGGATAGATGAGGAATCCGGCAGTGACTATTGGGCCCGGGCTATTGCAAAAGAAATGAAGAACAATTTCATAGCTTTTGAGTTCAATGATGAGGACAAAGTACCGGTGGCACATACAAAAATCACTATGCACATGGTATTTGACGTGAAGATAGACTTAACTCGGAAGGCCCGACTCGTTGGGGATGGGCATAAAGTGCCCGAAATATCACCGGAGTATACATACTCAAGCGTGCCCAGCAGGGATTCGGTTTGGATGTTCTTCTTAGTTGCTGCACTTAATGACCTTGAGGTCTTAAGTGCTGACATCCAAAATGCATACTTAACCGCACCAATTAAGGAAAAGTACTACACAGTGGCTACACTGGAACAAGGATTTGCACCGGAGTTATGTGGAAGGCCCTGCAAAATTGTAAGAGCTCTGTTTGGATTACCAGTAGCGGGCGCATCATTTCGATCTCATCTGTCTGAGCACTTAAGGGGACTTGGATATAAGTCTTGCAAGGCGGATCCAGATGTATATATGCGGCCGGCTGTAAAGAAAGATGGCTCAGCATATTACGAATATTGCGTGGCATATGTGGATGACATCCTTGTATGTGGGATGGATCCAAAGTTCCAAATGGATGCAATCGAAAGACAGTTCAAACTGAAGGATGGGACTGTTGAACCACCCACTTTCTATCTAGGGGCGGATATTGGTAACACATCTGTTGATGGGGCTGAGTACTGGTCCATGTCTTCAACAAAGTATACCTCCAAAGCCGTTAAGTCTGTTGAAGAGGAATTGAGTAAGGGGCAATATGCCTTCAAGGTACTCCCAAAATCCGCAAAATCACCATTGGCAACTGGGTATAGGCCCGAAATTGATGCCTCACCGGAACTTGGTCTGGAGAAACAGAACTATTACCAGGGTTTAATAGGTATACTCCGTTGGATATGTGAACTCGGAAGGCTAGATATTGTAATGCCTGTTTCACTTATGTCCCGGTATCTTGCGCAGGCCCGAGAAGGACATCTAAACCAATTGTTTCATTTGTTTGCATACTTAAAGAATTACAGCAAATCAAAGTTGGTGTTTGACTGTTCCATCCCAGAACTTGATGAATCAGTTTTCCACGAATGTGACTGGGCCGAATTCTATCCGGAAGCGGGGGAACTAATTCCTCCGGATATGCCCGAGCCACGAGGAAACTCCGTAACTACCACATGTTTCGTGGACGCCGACCATGCTGGTTGCAAGGCTACTAGGAGGTCTCACACGGGAATCATCATCTTTGTTAACAGGGCACCAATCCTATGGTTCTCTAAGAGACAAACAACTGTTGAAACATCCACGTTTGGCTCAGAGATTGTGGCACTCAAGATCGCAATCGAAATGGTAGAAGGCCTACGGTATAAGCTCAGAATGATGGGCATACCTATAGAAGGACCAACCAACATGTATTGTGACAATGACTCGGTTGTTAAGAATGTAACACACCCGGAAAGCCCTTGTAAGAAGAAGCATAACAGCATTGCTTACCATAAGGCACGCGAATGCATTGCAGGAAAGATTATCCGGATTGGAAAGGAACCCGGTGAAACTAATATTGCAGATCTACTCACTAAACTTATGGGTGGGGTAAAGCTATTCTCCTTATGTAGGAGATGTATGTGGCGGTGCAAATAAGAGACCGGCCCTTAAGGTATCTTCTACAAGTACTTAACAGTACGAGTACGAAGACACGGGGACTCTAGAAAAGCGCCGTTAGCAAACGTACAGACGTACGAACATTCGGGAATACACACGAATGAGATAACACACGTATGACTAACAGGCAAATAAGCGAGCCGACTCGCTGAATCGCTAACAGTAATAGAGCACCGATAGAGGTTCGATCTCAGAGGTCATCTTACATGTAAATGCTCACAAATCTAAATACTAATACTTGAAATCACTGAATACTGCTAGTAAGAATATCCAGCGGACGACACGCGTTAGTAACGGGAGAAAAAATAGATTCTATGAAAGAAATTTCGTCCCAATCCAATATCCATACCTATGTTGACCATCATTTCCGTTGATCAGACATCGTAGAACCTGATGTACCCTGACGATCACACCGAACGCTTCGTATCCTTCCGACTAAGTCATCCGAACAAAAGATGGCAACAATTGCGAGATGTGTTGCATCGATAGCTTTCCTCGCGATAGTCTTGACCCCCCTTGCATACGCATTTCGCTGCAATTTCCACATCTGTCCACAGAAGAATGGTTTCAATTGTCCGCGAAGAAAAGAAGGTATCGAATTGAGTTGTATCGTAGAGGCATTGCACGGGATACATCGAAGAAAATACGGTGAGGTTGAAAACGCATTGTTTGCCAATAGCAACAATGAGAACGAGGTAAACGACAACGACAACACTCCCCGGAGAGAAGCGACCATCCGGTTGGCGGGAAACGGGAGAGAGGCTACCCTGATTTCTCGCACCGTTCCCATTTGGTCTAACTTTTCGGTCACCGTTTGGGAATGGAAACACACCGCCAACGTCGTGAACGAGTATTGGGAGGCGCACGCTTCGGATTTGGATTTGGATTTGGACTCGGACGATTCAGACGATTCAGACGATTCCCCCAAATCCAAGACCTTGCTGGATCCCTTTGGCTTGGTCTCCTGGCCGGGGTCGGTGCTGGCGGCCCGGGAGATGTGCGATCATTCCCGAGACGCCGTCTACAATCGAACCGTGGTCGTCTTGGGGGCGGGGGTGGGCGTCGAAGCCCAGGCGGCAGCAATGCTGGGCGCCAGAGAAGTCATAGCTACCGACATTCACCCGACCACGCTGCAACAGCTGGAGTTTGGCGTCTCCCGAAACGAGCAGCTCTCGTCGTCGTCCGACACGATCGTTCGAACCGAGATCCTCGACTTGTTCCGGACCAGGGAAGAACAGCCGATTCCGTCTCCCTGTGATTTGTTGGTGGTAGCCGACGTCTTGTACAACGAGGAACTGGCGACGCAGGTGTGCCGGCGGTGTGCCGAAGCCCTCGAGGAAAATTCGGGGATTCGCATTCTGGTCACCGACTCGCAGCGATTCGTGCCGGGGTTCTTAGACGAACTAAACCAAGCCCTGGGGCAAGTTTCGTCGTCGTCGGTCAAGTCGCTCGCGACGTGGAAGGTTGAAACCATGAAGAGTTTCGAAGGATCCGGGGTGATCATCGACGAGGACCAAACATACGATGTCACCGTGCAAAGCCTGTGGGTTGGTTTGTGACGGTCGGTTGGAGAAAAGCATGGATCACGATGCTCTCACAGGCATTTTTTAAATTTGGAACGGATATTGCTAACATTATTAGTATACTCCAGAGATCGACACTTCACTTCACTATTAGTCTAATTACTTTTTTGTCTTCATGTGGAATGAAGTTGTGCATGATTTCGTCTTCCCGGTTGATGCTTTTCGTTTTGTTATGTTTCTCTATGATTTACAGGAAGAGCCAACGCACTCGAGTCTATTTCTTACATCGTACTTTTTTACGACGATGGTGTGTTCAAATCTTCCAACAATCTTTGAATCTTCGCGTCCATGCTGGTCAAATTAGCCGCCGCGGGAATGCTCGCCTCGAAGTCTCGGCGTGTCCCAATCACCTCGAATCCAATAGATTGTAGAAGTCCCAATCCTCCCTCGACTTGTGTTACTTTATCTGCTACCTTGTTGCTGAGCTTGAACCTTCGGTATTTGGGCTCCCACGGGGATTTCATGGAGTTTCGTAGATACTTGCGCCCAGTGGACAGTGCCTCGGACACTGTTGACGCCGAATTTCGATCTAGGGCATACGCCAAGGCCCGGTTCACGTTGTCTTGCGATCTTGTCGGCCTGGATTCCCCCGCATAAATCGCCTTCCCGTCGAGCTTCCCCGGTGATATCGTTGTCACAAGGTCTTCGACTGAGAGTGTCGACACCGCTGTCAGAGCCGCAGCTGCTGCGTGATTGGGATCGTGGCCTGCAACTAACAACTTGTCAAACTCGGCCTTGTATCGGAACGAAATCCCTTGATGACCGCCTCGTTCGGAGTCTTCAACTGCCCGCCTCAGATAGGGGTGCTGATCAGGGTCGTTGTCCTTTTCATCACCCGCATTGGTTTCTGTTTCACGGGCAGACAACTCTAACATTGATAGTAATTCCTTCGTCTCACCAGATGTTCGACCAAGCCACGATTCAAACATTGCTTCTATTCGCAGGTCTCCACCACGACAGGCAGTTACTACCTCTTGTCGGCTCTCGCTTGCCGCCACGACAACTTCCCCGGATACTGCATCTAGTACTACAAGCGAAGGAATACCTCGCACCCCGTAGGTGATATTCAATACCTGCTTCACAGATTGCACTTGATCAAAGGGAATCGCTTTCCATGGCATTGTCTGATAATACTGGTTGAAACTGTGTTCGTCTTGATCCGAACTAACGAAAACAATCTCCAACCCATGCGTTGAATATTTTTCGGAAAGATGATCATACAGTTCAGCCAGCATTGGTGTAAAGCTCCGACAAGGTCCGCACCTTGAATATACCAAAGTAGTGTCGAAGATGGTATTCCAAAAAAGAATTTTGGTCAGATTTCAAATCGAAAGAAAACATGAACTGCAACTGATTTATTTTTACTTACCAATGGGCTGAAAAATACAGGGCAACCAAACGAGCATTTTCTAAAACGTCCGCTGTATCCATGCTTAGAGCGGCATTCGAAAGTAAATTCGGTCCCAACGAAGAATTAAAAAAATTGGAATCCAATGGTACGTCATAATTTGGGCGAGATGGCTTATTCGAGGGAGTACTGTCGATACCACAATCAGCGCTCGGTACGATAGGCTCTGGTAGTTCAAGAAATGTGTTCCAGAGACCATCGTTTCCCAAAGTAGCAACGGCATTCGATTCAATTCGCTGTAATGGATACGCGGTTGAATCGAGTAAATATACTGGGCTATTTTTCTTGGTTGTGTACCCACAATATCGTCCACCATGTGATTTTGCGAAGTTGAGGTAGGCCTCGCGTTTCTCTTTTTCGGTTGCTGTGTTTTGCTGCTTCGCCAATGGCATGAACGCTTCTGGTAAGCGTCCGGCTACACGCTGAGGGAAAGATCCTCTCTCCGTTCGCAATCGAACACAAGTCTTTTTTCTTTCGCCCACGTTTTGGCTATTATCTAGTTCGATCTCAAATTCGTACCCATTGACCAATTCAGTTTTGCTATCATCATATTCTAACGGTCTACAGAACGTCCAATCGGGATGTGCATCTATTTGACCTGCAAAGAGGACACCCCGCTCAGCAACTTTGTCCCCAATCCACCCGCCGAGCCTAGCGATCTTAACTTCTCTGTAGAAATCTTCTGGCTTCGTTTCATTTCCGATTTCAATCTTTCCATTCATGAGAACAATCCGTCCTACGGGAAGACCTTCCAGAAATGAGACAAGTGCGGACCACTCCATGAATGACTTCGATTGCAGAATGCACCCAAATGTTTCGTTTTTGTCATCAACAACCACCACCGATACAGAGTTCGTCACTCCCACGGCACACGGTGTATTGGATACAATTATTCCATCATGCCTACTGGAAGGACGGGCGCGAAGTCGGAAGGAAGTAGACCCGTTCTCCAATCTCGTGGGCATGAAAGCCTCTATCGGAAATCCGGCCACTTCACGGTCAAAAAATGTTGTTGAGTTTGATTCTGTCGATTGACCTTGTATAGAACCGTCTTCGTGACGAGCTCGTTTCCACGCAATCGATCCGCTTATACGTCCACTGCCGTATTTTTCCTGCTCGGTCCATTCAGTGGCCTGTTTGTACTGTTGCAGTTCGGCATGTTCGAGCTTCTGTCGTCTAATCAATTCTTCGACTCGGGATTTTGGCATAACGGATGGTTTGGTCATCATAAATTGGTTTAGCTTTTGTAGCACAGCTTCACTGACCTCTTCTGACATTGTGTGCTCTCGCCGCCGTGTCTGAAATTCGGTCGTCATAAATTGTCGGGTGTATCGAGGCGTGACATCGACCACGTGATCGCATCCAATACCGATCATGTAGCTGAGGCTGCTCTTGCCCCACCCGTGTTCGTACATACTAGGTTTGTCTATCACTCCTTCACAGCCATCTGCCATTACCCAAGTATCACCCAATCGTACCTCCGTCCATAGGTGGTCGCTCCAATCCAAAACCAGTCGCGTTTCGAATCCAACCGATCTGCAAAACAAGCCAAAAAGGTTGGCATATTCTCCACAACGACCCCGGCGTGTTTCTAGCAGCTTTCCAGCTTTGTTGTATCTTGGGAAAGTTGTCGTGTTGGCTTTGCACTGTGGACAATAATATACTGTGGCAGTTGCAGCCGTGCCGATCAACATTACGATACGGAACATCATGGATGGCCCCCAAGTTCAACCCAATTGGTTGTGAATGAGATTCGATGTAAAAAGGGCAACTGATGACGCAGCAGTGACCCGGAATCATATCAAATACATATTGCAACGCTCGTGCTTGCGGTTACAGTATGCAAAGAATCCAAACGACTCACCTTCCACTCTTTTCGCCTCTCCTTCCACCTCTTCATCAGTTTCCGGTTCTCGCACTGTCTTCATTTCGGTATCTTTGCATCCACAAACTTTGCAGGGAGGTGCATTCACCCAGGTCATATAACTTTTAAACCACCTACAAAGCTTTTGCAAGAACAAAGCGTTCGAATCGGCACCACTGACAACACTGCTGGCTCGCAAGAATCTATCCTCGTCCAAGTTGGAATATTTACGTTCTCCGTTATTCTCGCAGTCCCAGTCGTCGACAAGCTCGTTCCAAGGAATTCGCGATCGACATTTTGCCAACAATTTCTCGTCGGCGTCCCAATTCTGAACCGTTCGAACAGACGCTTGAACGCGATGAAGAAACTTTTGGTCGTCTTCGGATACTCCCGGAATGGACAACATGTCGTCTTCGTCGCTATCTCCTGGTATTTTGTTTTTGTTTTTATGTTTATTTGTGCCGTCCGTGCCGTGCTTCTGTGCACCGAATACGTTATCTGATGTTGTGTTTTTCTTTTTGTTGACACTATTATTGCGTTTGAGACTGTTCTTGTTCTTATCGCGTCTCCTTTTTTTGTTTGTAATATTTTTATTAGCTTTGTTCTTGTTCTTGTTGTACGTGTACGTGTACTCGTACTTGTTCTTATTGTTATTCTTATTCTTATTGTTGTTCTTGCTTATGTTGTTGATTGTGCTGGATCTTCGCCTGCTTTCATTGACGATCCCACTAGTAGTGCTGTCAATACTGTCGTTGCCAATTTCTGTGCTAACGGTTTTGCTCCTTGTACTGGTGCCGCCGAGAATATTCTCGATGAGATTCGTAGCTCCTATTCCCACTTTGTAGAGTCCAAGGGGAGAGAGTGACGACGTAGGAGTACAACACGTAGTCGATATCAAGACGAAAAATGGAAACAGCAACCGACGGAGATTCACCAAAAACACACCAAATCTAAATTTGTCAAAAGCCGATCGCCTTGCTTTGAATAAGCCGAAATTCTCTCCTTCTGATATTCGTATTGCTCTTTCTGACCTTGAAACAAAACGACTCTTTTGTTTCATTATCGGATGTACGACCCCTTATTCGATCAACATTAGCAAAAACAAACAACAAAACTTCTTCCCTTTTCTCTCTTAATCTTGAGAGATAACCACGTGGGAGAGTGGGTGAAGAAAGGTTGGTTACTGTACCTGTACTCGTACCGCATTCCGTTGATTTGAGATTGGAATCGCTCATCCTCAACAGAAGGATTCTTTTTTCTCCCTTTTCGGCTCCGTTTGCAATAATTCCCGAGGCATCTTCAACAGCACTTTCGTTCATTCAAACACTCTACCGTATGACCGTACGTACCCAAATTCTGTACCAAGTAAATCTTACGAGTTACGAGTACGTACGGAGTACTCGTGCTCGTACGAGTACCGGTACGTACACGAGTTGTACCGTACAATAATCTTATGTAATATTCTACGAGTTGCTCGGCCGCGCGGTGTAATAAACTAGTAATGCAAAATTGGATTACAACAGTAATCATGTAATCCATTTTATTCCAGTACTGAGTTCTACTGGAATAAAATGGATTACATGATTACTGTTGTAATCCAATTTTGCATTACTAGTTTATTACACCTGTGTTCCACCGAGGTCGAGGTCGAAGCCGAAGGCTGAGACTGAGACCGAGGTGGAACACAGTTAGTAACACTACTGAGGCCGAAGCCGAGTGCAACGAGGCTGAGACCGAAGGAGTGTTACTAATTCAGCAAAGGCAAGAGCACACTCGTAGATTATTTACGTAATCCACGAGTACGACCGATTTTCCATGTAATTTGGCCAAATGGATTACTAAATTATTACACAAAAACTCGAGGAGCTCGTACTAAGAAACATTAGTTAATTTTTAATCAATTCATTAGCACCTCACCGGATTACACCAGCAGGCCCTAAAAAAAGTAATCCAATGTTGTAATCCACCGAGCTCGGTACTAAGACAGTAGAAGTCAACGCTTCTCATCTACTTAAGAGCTCGCTAAAACAGTAATGCAATCTGTAATCCTACTTAAGAGCTCGCTAAAAAATGTAATCCAATTTTGTAATCCATGGAGCTCGGTACTAAGACAGTAGAAATGACAGTTTGCACCTTCACCGCCCTAAAAACAAAAGTAATCAAACAAAACCAAAACCGAAACCGAAAACAAAAAATGAAAACAAAAAAAAGCACGAAACAAGAAGCACACCAAACAAATCAACAACGAGACCAACAAGAACAGTGACAGTAAAAAATTGATATCTCCCTGAATATGGGGGGCTGACAATGGCAGCAACAGCAATGATAATGGCAATGACGACGGCAACGACGACGGCGACGACGACGACGACTGAAATTAATTTTCGTTGCTCCCCTAAGCTACGAACTCAAAGCCGTTTGACACAATCGATACTGCCTTGGAATTGTGGACATTTTGGTACCAGTTTGCTCCCCTAGCTCCCAATATTCAGGGAGATATCAATTTTTTACTGTCACCATTCTTGGTTTCATTGACGATGACGACAACAACAATGACAACGACGACTAAAGTTAATTTTCGTTGCTCCTCTAAGCTACAAACGTAAAGCCGTTCAACATAATCGATACCGCCTCGTCATTGCGGATATTTTGGTACCAGTTTGGTTCCCTATCTCCCAATATTCAGGGAGATATCAATTTTTTACTGTCACCGTTCTTGTTGGTCTCGTTGTTGATTTGTTTGGTGTGCTTCTTGTTTCTTGCTCTTTTTGTTTTCATTTTCGGTTTTTGGTTTCGGTTTTGGTTTTGGTTTCGTTTGATTACTTTTGTTTTTAAGGCAGTGAAGGTGCAAACTGTCATTTCTACTGTCTTAGTACCGAGCTCCATGGATTACAAAATTGGATTACATTTTTAGCGAGCTCTTAAGTAGGATTACAGATTGCATTACTGTTTTAGCGAGCTCTTAAGAAGCG
The DNA here is from genome assembly GCA_037355745.1 of Pseudo-nitzschia multiseries. Classification (NCBI taxonomy): domain Eukaryota; phylum Bacillariophyta; class Bacillariophyceae; order Bacillariales; family Bacillariaceae; genus Pseudo-nitzschia; species Pseudo-nitzschia multiseries. The sequence continues at coordinate 11,419,161 of CM074787.1, read as the reverse complement.
TTGACTTCTACTGTCTTAGTACCAAGCTTGGTGGATTACAACATTGGATTACTTTTTTTTAGGGCCTGCTGATGTAATCCGGTGAGGTGCTAATGAATTGATTAAAAATTAACTAATGTCTCTTTCGTCACATAAACGATGCTCATGCTTTCGTCAAATTCCTGCGATGTTTTAAAATATTCCAAAACATTTTGTTGCGCGCACAATAAATAATTCTCTACCTATTTTTGCACGCAACAATTTCAAGTAGGTCTATTTTCGCCACCGTTTTTTTCAGCCCTCGTACCATGCTTGCTACAGAATCTTTCTATTCTACAATTTTGTTTCATGCTTACCCCGATAATATTTATTCGCCATTCAATTTTTTTGTCCACACGAAACTCATGTTTTGTAATAATATCCTCTATGTACACTGATATTGTTGTAGCGTTGATATGAATTTCTTAACAAATATACGAGCTTCTTGATAACCAGCAATGTATTCTGTTATGTTGCTTTCACAACACTCACACTACATTTATCGAATATCAAAAGCCAATAATAAGAAAGTATTTTATCCGCATTTGCAATAATCTCCGACATTTCACAATATTCACGCTACGCATATCAAATACCAAAATACAACAAACATATTTTGTAACAAATATGAAAATATTTTATCAGCTTTTGCAAATACCTCGTTTATTGTAGTAATATTCGAACAGAAGACCCGGAACAATATTGTGCAAACCGTAAAATAATAATGAACTAGCCGTGCTAATGTTGTTATCACCAATTACTCTGGTTCATTTTTCATGTATTTGAGGTATAATTTGTATTCCTCGGTATCCTTGCCAAGAATCTGAAGCAAGCTATGTTTTCTCTTCCGTCTTTTTCCCTTTTTACTTTCTTCATCATCCTCCTTATCTTGTTGTTTATGATTTCCATTTTGTTTTTGGTACATTTTAAGTAGTTCCGTCTCTAATTCTTTCGACTGTTGTTCCTCCCTTCGTTCTTCTAATTCGCTTACTAGGTATTCGTAAAGATCTTGTCCCTCGTTACTCCATCCCTCCTTATTTCCTGACTTACCATCAGTGAATTTTTTTCTCAACCTCATGCCCTTTGTTGTGTTTAGCCACAAGTCGTAGTCGTTGTAAAGGAAAAGCAATGCAAAAGCTTCATCGCTTGGGGTGAAAATGTTACTGACTGTCATTCTGACTGATTTTCTTTTGAAGTCTGTCTGTTTTGGTGACACTGCTCCAAGAATTCTTTTCATGAAGTATTTGAATTCTGGTGAACTTTTCTGCCGATAGTCTTCGTGCAATCGGCACCTATTTTCTGAGTTCACGTCTTGGGTGTCCGTGATTAGAACCGTTCCTGGGAAACTATCTGGTATCTGGTTGTTCCTTTTATCGTCTACATGTCAGTGTTAATATGACCAAAATGTTAGAATGCATTATGAAAGAGTGCATGCCGGCAATCATTTTATTGTTGGTTGCTTACCTTTGTAGATTTTCCTGGCAAGAGTTTGAGCATTGTGTCTACACGTAGTGACTGCTCGGCAATAAATTCCACTCCACTTTTGTTCCTTTATAGCGATCGTATTTGGTATTTCATTGTTATTTGTTAGTTTTGCAATGTTGAATATCGTTGCCTTCACAAATGTATTCTCTGGCAGGAATTTAAATTTCCTGAATGCTGTTTCTTTGACGTGTTTGACAATGTTGTTTTCCAAGTTATCGTTATCAGGATTCTTTTGTTGTCTGTAGAATATTTCTGTTGCTACTGTTGGTGGTTCTATATGTTTGGCTATCGTTTGTGTTTGTTCGGTCACTTCCCGATACACTGCTGTGCGGGCTGTTTGTGTTATTGGTAACAATGGTTTTACCTGTCACCGGACTGCAACTACTAAGTTCTACCATTATTTCTCTGTTAAATTGTGCACCTCAACTTACCGTTTTTTCCTTTGATTGATTTGGCACGCTATTTTTATGATAATAATGTTGTTTGAAGGAAGAATTTGGCATGTTTTTTTCATTCATACTGTACGCGCTGTAAGTGCTTGATTTATTGCCTCCCAGGAAGTGCTGTATTACTATTAATTGTACTACCTGTGAGTGTTGTTTTACTGGCGCCTGCCTATCTTTTGTTTGCGCGTGCCGTGATATTCTGCAATGTGGTGTCCTGAGAATTTTGGCGCGGACCACAATCCGTAGGTTCCCCCAAGGGTAATCGTACGTAGCCCAAGCATTGATTCTCGTACCTATTGTCTTTTCATTTTCTGCAACGGCGTTGCAAGGAAAAGCCCTTTTTGTTGTTTTGTTATTTTCTATGGAGTACATTTTTTGAATGTACCGACGTCTTTTTGTAGTCCATCAAAAACAGACTAACTTTAAGTAGTGTAACTTTCCTCATCAGGATATGATTGGTTCTTGATATAGATGTTAACATGTCCAGTGGATCGATTCCTCCGTAGAGATGTGGTGTACAAAGGGTAGTCTCCATAATTTTTTGTTATTATTTTTTGATTTTTGTATGAACAAGTTACCAAAATAGTGTTTCTCAGTTACGTTTTGAGTGCAAAAGTGTGTTATTTTCTGAAATTTTTGGATGAATATTGCTCATACTATGGATTGGGGAGACTATGAAACAATATTGACAAGTCTCAGGCTGATACTTTAGTCATTATGAATTTTATAATAATGTTTGTCCCTGGCCATGCATGTACCAAAATAGTGATTGCTAGTCACTTTTTGAGTGCAAAAGTGTGTCATTGTCTGAAATTTCAGGATGAATATTGCTCATACTATGTATTGGGTAGACTATGAAACAATATTGACAATTCTCAGGCTGATACTTTAGTCAGTATGAATTTTTCAGTAATGTTCTTAGTCCGAACAATGCTCAATAAGTCAGTTTGTGCCCGGTAACTGCACCAAAAATAACCTCTTTTGTGCCATTTGGAGAGACAAACCACAACATTTCAAGCATTCTGTTGGGAAAAGTTGTTCCTAATACATATTTGATGAGTCCTGATAAATGTATTCATGGTTTGGATTGGATAGTTTTGGAATCATTACCCAATAAGTCAGTTTTTGCCCAGTAACTGCACCAAAATAACATCTTTTGTGCCATTTGGAGTGACAACCCACCACATTTCCAGCATTCTGTGGGGCAAAGTTGTTCCCAATATGCATTTGATGAGTCATGATAAATGTATTCATGGCTTGGACCAGATACTTTGGGAGAAGTCATTACCCAATCAGTCAGTTTGTGCCCTTGAATTGTTGTACCAAAAATACCATCATGTTTTCCATTTGGAGAGACAAACCACAACATTTTGGGCATTCTGTGGAGCAAAGTTGTTCCCAATATGCATTTGATGAGTAATGATAAATGTACTCATAGCTTGGACTGGATACTTTGTGAGTCATTACCCAATAAGTCAGTTTGTGCCCTGGAATTCTTGCACCAAAAATACCCTCATGTTTGCCATTTTGATAGACAAACCACAACATTTCCAGCATTCTGTGGGGCAAAGTTGTTCCCAATATGCATTTGATGAGTCATGATAAATGTATTCATGGCTTGGACCGGATACTTTGTGAGTCATTACCCAATAAGTCAGTTTGTGCCCTTGAATTGTTGTACCAAAAATACCATCATGTTTTCCATTTGGAGCGACAAACCACAACATTTTGGGCATTCTGTGGAGCAAAGTTGCTATCACTCACTATGTTTGTGATAGCTTCAGTAGCTAACCTACTTGTAGTACTGGATGTGAAATGCTTGTAGTTCATTGGTGTGTTGGTGGGTTAAGCAGTGCTAGAGGGGGATCCAGAACTCTGGTGGTATTGCCCAGAGGCCGCTCCCTTAGTTTGCTTTGCCCACACACACTGGCGTACAGTCAGGCTTAACAGCTTGGGCGGTTAAGCCTCTGGCTGTTAAGCCTTTTCTGCGGGCGGGCATGGCGGGCTATTTATTTACTTATTCTAATACTAATCATTTAGGAGCAAAAAGAGTGAGCTGTGGGCTTGGATTCTGCTGGGGGAATCCTCTACAGGCTTGTTAGCGCTTAGCCTGTATTTGCAGAGATTTTGCTTGCAGAATTCGATGCTTGCAGAATTCAATGCTTGCAGATTCGATGCTTGCAGAATTCGATGCTTACAGAATTCCCAGTAAGATTTGTACTGGTGTACCCACGGGGAATGTTCCGTACGCACCGATGTTGATGATTGCTGATACAGTGAGATCTTTCTCAAAGTACGTGCGCTGTATACTCAAGGTTGTTCCCCCTGGTCTGTACTTCACTACCATTCCTCTCATCCGGTTTGCTACATCAACTATCACTCACTACGTTTGTGATAGCTTCAGTAGCTAACCTACTTGTAGTACTGGATGTGAAATGCTTGTAGTTCATTGGTGTGTTGGTGGGTTAAGCAGTGCTAGAGGGGGATCCGGAACTCTGGTGGTATTGCCCAGAGGCCGCTCCCTTAGTTTGCTTTGCCCACACACACCGGCATACAGTCGGGCTTAACAACTTGGGCGGTTAAGCCTCTGGCTGTTAAGCCTTTTCTGCCATTGGGCCAGAAGCCACCAGGTGGGAACGGCGTGGAGAGCTTGAGCGAGAGCTTGAGCTTGGAGCAGAGTGAGGGAGGGAAGAGGCGCCAGGGTGCCTCAAAGAGAGCTGCCAGCAGGGGTGGGGTCCTGGGCTGGAACCCATTCCTCGGGCAGGAAGGAGTATGTTCCATTGTTGAACATGACAGAGGCAAGATTCTTGAAGATGGGGAGGGATTGCTGGTGTAAGTAGCGCATCATGCAGTCACTGTGCCATCTGGCAAGGAGCTTGATGACATTAGAGCTGCATTTGCCCTGTAGCAGGGCCATGGCCCCACCCGCGCGAAGGGAGCGAGCAGAGATTGCTGCAGGGGAGATGACGGTAGTAGGAAGGAGGGTCTGGGCATAGACTCTCATGGAGGAAGTGACAGTTGCTGCGCGAACAAGGGTGAGGACCCCATTGTGGAAGTAACTGGCAAGCTTGAGGGAGGGACCGAAGGGAGAGCTGGAAGAGCAACAGCTTCAGAGATGAAGGACTTGACGCGCACAGCCTGCAACGGGGCAGCATAGTGGGTCACCACTTCTGGCATGAGCCACCACTTCTCCTTTATCCCCATTCTTCTGTGTGGTGAAGGTGAGGGTGACAGAGGTAGCAGCTTGGAGCTCATGCACAGGGCCATCGTGGTGGACTGATTTTGGAGTCAAGATAGAAGGAGACGTCCTGTAGGTGGAAGGCTTGGTCATCCGTGGTAGTACCGGTGTACTCACCAGGGCGTAGACAGAAGAAGAAGGCTATGCAGATCATGTTTGCAATGGCCTGTCGGGTGGGGGAAGGGGACTCGTGGTATGCAAAGTGGAGGGCATGCATCACGAGGGTGATGGGAACCGGCTTGACCCGGGAGGGGGCCGGGTCCAGCTTGGCATAGGCCTTGAACTGGGCAGTCAGCCGGAAGTCAAGACTGCCTGTGGAGTCAGTTCGAGGGTCTTTGGATCCCAGGCGGGCGAGCGTCTGGCCCACTGACCGGATGGTGTCCGATACTGTGCGAGATCGGATGGGCTTGTGGCTACGTGAGAGGTGGCCATCATGGAGTCGTTTGGCAAAGACCTGGAGGATGGGGATTGGATCCTGAATGGACTGGAGGCGCGGGTCAAAACCTTGAGACAAACAGAATTGAACCCATTGGTCCCAATGGGCATCCTTGCGCTTGGCATAGAGCTCAGTGACTGAAGCTTGCATGGTCTTCTGGACATCGCCAAGGTCAGCGCGGAATGCATGGGCGGCCGAAGGTGGCATAAGGTCCAGGGCAAGTCCTGTGGATAGGTTGTGTTAAAGTGATGGAGCAAGGCAGTGTCAGAGAGGTCAGATCGAGAGAGGAGGTCAGCCAGTTGATTGGCTGGGCCCGGGATGTAATCCCTGAGGGGGACATAGTGAAAGAGGCGCTGGTGCAGAGACTGGAGTCGGAGGAGGTAGGCAGCAGGGCCTGTGGTGGTAGTGGCGCCTTTGCGTTGCCAATAGACAGCTGCTGTGTTGTCATAGCAGTTGTGGGTGGTGCAGGCGTGGACACAAGCAGCCTGGGCCAGAATATCATTGTGGGCAATGGAACTGGTCAGCTCAAGGTCACTGTTGGTGATGGAGCCCTCAGGATTGTCGAAGGAGACGAGCTGGGCTGAGACCCACTTGGGGAACGCATGCCGCCACATGACGGGCTGCATGGCGCCAGTGGGAAGGGGGACAAAATGGATGCCCCCCATGCCCAGACCAGAAGCATCGCAGGCGCCAAAGGCGGCAGGGAAGGTGTCCGGCACGAGTTCGGCAAGGGCGGTAGGTCGGTCGGAGAGATCATTGGCAAGCCATTGGAAGTCTCAAAGGAAGCTGTGGACGCGCTTGGTGAGCCGGAGGCGCTGCCTGCCTGGGTCCTGGTGGCGGAAGGCTTCTTGGAGAATGGAGAAAAGGCCAATGGAGTCAGGGATGGCAAGCACCATCGGCCGAAGTTCCCCAAGGACTTGGTGCCATTGCTTGATGGGGACATGGCGCTGGGTGGGTGAGATGGAGTGGAGAATCTCCTGTAGGCGGGCCACCCGATGGGGAGGAAGGCTGATGGTTTTGTTGACGGAATCGATGAGCCAGCCGAGGATAACTTTCTTGGTGGTCCAAGTGGCGTCCCCTTGGAGCATTTTCTTGAGGGAAGCTGGCTCCTGCCGGAAGGGGGTGTCACCAGGTTCAAGGGGCCGGAAGACTTTGTCAAGGGATTGGAAGAGAACTCTCTTGATGGCTCGGCGTGTCCATTGGTTGCCTTGGGAAAGGCCACAGAAGTCATCCACATAGACATCCCAGTAGCGCACCGGGGACTTGCTGGGAGTGGTGCTACTAGGAGGGGGCAGGGGTGGTTGGGAGGCAGTAGTGTGAGGAGGAGGCGGCGTATGGAGGGCCGGAGCGGGTGGCTCAATGGGAGGCGTGACGGGGGTGGTTTCAGAGGGGAGATCCAGCCAATGGGGGGTGAGCCAGGGCCTCGGCTAGCCCGGTGGCGAGAGTGGCAGTGGCCAAGTCTGCAATGGTTTCAGTGAAGGCACAGAAGTTGGGAGGACTGGATTTCCACCCCATAGGGTTGGTGAGGGGGATGCCAATGAGGGGAGGCTCTCCCTGCCTGGAAGGGAACAGCATGCTGAGTTTCATGGTGTCATCCGGGTGTAACCGGACACGGTAGAAGCCATCAGCTAAGTCAATCTTGGACATATACACTGGACCAAACCGGTTGTTGGCGCGGTGCAGTTTGGTGAGGAGTCGCGGGAGTGTCCGGCCAAACTGCATGGCGTCCGCTAGGGGCAAGAGGGGTGGTGTCGTGGTTGACGTCCGAGTAGGTGTAATCGGATATCATTTGTGGGCGCCGGCCTTCGTTGAGGTACTAAGCCAAGGGGGCTCAGCCGGAGTCCGGGAAGATCGTGGATGAGGCTGGCGGGGAGAACAGTCCATTGTTGCTTGTCCATCATGTCGGCATACTCCTCGCGCAGGAAGTCAATGCCCTGGTGGGAGGATTGGTGAGGACCCGTTGGAGGGCAGCTGCAATCCGAGGTTGATCCCAAGGGGGCCCGGACATGGTGGTGGGGGTGCCGTCCTTGCCATAGCAGTCAAGGAGGCTCCCCGCTGGATGGGGGATGGTGGCTACATCAGGATGGATGTCACCCCTTCCTTGGATGGTCCAGATGAAGTCCCCCCAGCTCATGCTGCTTTGGTAGGCAGTGACGGCGTGGGCGACATGTGCATCCAGCCGGTCGGGAGGGTAGCTTGAAAGGGAAGGAACGGGAGGGTAGCTTGAAAGGGAAGGGACGCAGGGCTGGGACCGAGGCCTTGATGGGATTGGGACGCGGGGCTTGGACCAAGGCCATGGGGGAGGGGATTGGACGCGGGACCGAGGCCATGGGGGAGGGGATTGGACGCGGGGCTTGGCCCGAGGCCGGACGCGGGGCTTGGACGGAGGCCGTGTGGGGGTAGAAAGGGAAGGGGAACGAACTTGGGGCTCGGACCGGGGCCTTGGCCTGGTAGGCCTGTTGGGGGTAGAGAGGGAGAAGGAAGGAACTTGGGGCGCGGATGCGGACCGGCCGGGCTCGGACATAGGGGGCAAAACGAAACGCACACGTTGGGGCTTGACCAGTTCAGGGGTGATTGGTAATGGGGATGGATTAGAGGGAGGAGTAGATGGAGGAGTAGATAGTCGTCGGGGAGTAGATAGTTGTCGTTGAGGCAGGATCCCCCTTGGTGATTGAGAGGGTAGGGTCAAGGCGCCGAAGGGGCGCTTGCCATTTGGTCAGACACCAAAGGCGGCTTGGCACCAAGTCCAGACTTGGTCCTGTTCACTGCTGGTGATGGCACCATGGTCATGGATGTTCCTGCAGTTGGAGAAGCAGTTTCCCCGAAGGTGCCAGGAATGGCACCTGTCTCTGCCACCTGAGTGGGACAAGGGAAGGGTACCTTTGTCTTTCATGCTATGACTTCCCTCAGATGGGAGCGTTGGACTTTGTTGGCTACCCCAACCGACTGTAGCCGGGGATCCAGGTTGGGGTTGGACACCCGCCCCCCCCCCGGCAGAGCCTTGGTTGGAGCTGGGGGTAGTCTTGCCTGGCTTGGTGGGGCCTGCAGTAGGGCTTGCAGCAGGGGCAGCCACGGCGGCGACGCGACGCAGGTGCCTCAGAGCCGGCACATTGGTGACATTGGGGAGCCAGTAGAGGTTTTGGGTGATTCGGAAGGCTTGGAAGTCCTTCCCAAAGTTGGGGGAAGGGACGGTGAAGGTTGATCCCCATTGTTCCTCGAGCCAACCTCGCACCCGGATCTGGAAGTAGTATACAACAATGGAGGGGGTGATGAGCTCCCCCAGATCATCGGCAATTGCTCAGGCGGAGGGGCATTTGCTGGAGCTTGAGCTTGGCGAGTCCAGTCTGGTAGCCCTGCACAACTGGGTGATGCATGCCTAGAATGGTGGCCAGGACGGCCAGATAGCTTTCCAGTTGGGGGGTAGCTTCAGTCCAGTCAATGGGTAGGTAGGCCTTGATCTTCTGGAGCTCCACGGAATCTTTCAGGGTGAGGGAGTTGCCATTGGTGGAGATCATGGTGTCATAGGCCGCCACTGTTGCTGCGGCCTCCTGTTCCCTCTTCAAGGAGGCTGCTGATCCACCGGGGGGAGTGAAAGCCAGCGGGAGGATGCCATCCGCCACGTCAAAGGGGTCAGTCCTATGAAAGTTGCCATCTTGGAACTTCTTGAGTGCCACCGTGGTGACCAAGGGTGCTTGAATGAGGAACTCGGCGGCACAGGTGACCACTTGGCTCTGGAAGATCATGTGGGTCTTCTCGTGCTTGCCTTTCTGGGCCCAGGCTTGGTAGATGGGGGGGAGGTCGGCTTCGTTGAGCTTGCCACATAGCAGCAGCAGGCGCTGGGTGTACAAGGGACCCCAGGTGTTCTGGACAGTGGCTGGGGGGCGACGTTGGTCTAGGCCCTCACTGAGCTTGAGCTGTTGGTTGGCGAGGGCGGTGAGGGTAGCTGCCAGCGTAGGATCTACCCCTGCTGGCTGGCCGGGTGCCGGCTGCTGCCCTGGATGGGAGGGGTGCTTCAAGCCCAGGAGGTCCTGGTATAGTACCTGATTTTGCATGTACAAGGTCAGGCCGGGCTCCTCTTGAAAGGGGGTGCCGGGTGTGGCGAAGTGGACACCTCCATCGGCTATGGTGGGGTTGGTGCCTGCAGCTCGGAGGGTATTCAGTAGGGGGGTGCAGGTAAGTGCCAGGTTGAGTGTGTCAAGGTAGGGGTAGATGATGTTTAAGGCTTGGATTGGACTAAGGCCCTTGCCTAGGAGTAGGGGCACCAGCTGAAAGGGGATGAAGCAGGCCTTGCATGGGGTGATGACCTCCATGTGAGGGTCATTGCCTAGAACCATGGGGATCATGTGGGAGTGGTGAGTATGCTTGATGACATCAAGGTGGCGGTCGAGGGACAGCATCAGGGTCTCGGGCGCCTGCTCAAGTAGGGCATCATCCACTAGCACTAGCTCTCCGGCATCGCCTTCGATGTCATCCAGGTAGCCAAAGGCCTTGCCCTTGTTGGTGCTTGGAGCTGTTAAGGGGCCCGGGTACTTCCTGAGGCCATGTACGAGTCGGAGTCGCGCCCTTCCAAAGGTGTCAGTCAGGAATATGCCGAGGGCTCCCACTGCTTCTGGTTCAAAGAGGTCCAGGAGCCTACCTAGGAGTAGGGGGGTGGCTGTTTCCTCAGCAAAATAGTCATCATAGATGGTTTGGTAGGCCAGGTCCCAGGCAGGTCCCACTCCAAGGGGGCTAGTGGTGGTCTGGTAATACTCAGTGTAGGTCAGCATGTTGTGGCTGGAGCTGGTCGAAGCGGGTGCTGGGAAGGATCACCGATCAGAAGGATCGAAGAGGTGCGGATCAGTCGGAGTTGGAGTCGTCCGTATCTTTGGAGCTGAAGCTAGGGAGTCCACTTGGAGGTCCGGGTCATTTGGAGTGGCTTGGGGATGGTCAGAGGTGCCGGATTGAAGAAATACGGTCACAAGGAATCAACCGGTAACCAAATCGATTCGCGGGTGCTTGGAGGTGCGGGGCTGGGTTGAAGAGGTGCGGTCACAAGGACTCACTGGAGGTGCAGACCGGTAACCAAATCAATTCGCGGAGACTTGGATAGGAGGCGCGGACTATCGGATACGGGCCTGAACCAGTACGATGTGTCACAAGGAATCAACTGGAGGTGCAGACCAGTAACCAAATCGATTCGCGGAGGCTTGGTGCGGACTATCGGAGAAGCCGGTATCTCAATCAAGGCCGGGCCTGCTGTATGACAATAGGGAGCCGATGATGTGTGAGAGGTTAAATTGACTGCTGTACGGGTACACTAGGCTAGGCTAGGGGACCAGGACAGGTAGACTGCTGTATGGGTACACTAGGCAAGGCTAGGGGACCAACAGATAGGCTTGTTGTACGGGTACAATAGGATAACTATTGGACCAGGACGCGTTACCTATTTATTTACTTATTCTACTACTAATCATTTAGGAGCAAAAAGAGTGAGCTGTGGGCTTGGATTCTGCTGGGGGAATCCTCTACAGGCTTGTTAGCGCTTAGCCTGTATTTGCAGAGATTTTGCTTGCAGAATTCGATGCTTGCAGAATTCAATGCTTGCAGATTCGATGCTTGCAGAATTCGATGCTTACAGAATTCCCAGTAAGATTTGTACTGGTGTACCTACGGGGAATGTTCCGTACGCACCGATGTTGATGATTGCTGATACAGTGAGATCTTTCTCAAAGTACGTGCGCTGTATACTCAAGGTTGTTCCCCCTGGTCTGTACTTCACTACCATTCCTCTCATCCGGTTTGCTACATCAATTCCCAATATGCATTTGATGAGTAATGATAAATGTATTCATGGCTTGGACCGGATACTTTGTGAGTCATTACCCAATAAGTCAGTTTGTGCCCTGGAATTCTTGCACCAAAAATACCCTCATGTTTGCCATTTTGATAGACAAACCACAACATTTTGGGCATTCTGTGGGGCAAAGTTGTGCCCAATATGCAGTTTGATGAGTAATGATAAATGTACTCATGGCTTGGACCGGATACTTTGTGAGTCATTGCCCAATAAGTCAGTTTGTGCCCTTGAATTGTTGCACCAAAAATACCCTCATGTTTGCCATTTTGATAGACAAACCACAACATTTCCAGCATTCTGTGGGGCAAAGTTGTGCCCTGATATGCATTTGATGAGTAATGATAAATGTACTCATGGCTTGGACCAGATACTTTGGGAGGAGTCATTACCCAATCAGTCAGTTTGTGCCCTTGAATTGTTGTACCAAAAATACCATCATGTTTTCCATTTGGAGAGACAAACCACAACATTTTGGGCATTCTGTGGAGCAAAGTTGTTTCCAATATGCATTTGATGAGTAATGATAAATGTACTCATGGCTTGGACCGGATACTTTGTGAGTCATTGCCCAATAAGTCAGTTTGTGCCCTGGAATTCTTGCACCAAAAATACCCTCATGTTTGCCATTTTGATAGACAAACCACAACATTTCCAGCATTCTGTGGGGCAAAGTTGTGCCCAATATGCATTTGATGAGTCATGATAAATGTATTCATGGCTTGGACCGGATACTTTTGTAGTCATTACCCAATAAGTCAGTTTGTGCCCTGGAATTGCACAAAAAATACCTGAATTCAATACCAGAAATTATCTAGTACAAAAAGCATGTAGTAATCTACTGTCGTAGAATGCCACGCAAATTCAATACCAGCAATTCTCTAGTACAAAAAGCATGTAGAAATCTATTGTCGTAGAATGCCACACAAATTCAATACCAGTAATTATCTGGTACAAAAATCGTGTAAAAATCTACTTGTGTAGAAACCTACTCTAATTCAATACCAGAAATTATCTAGTACGAAAAGCGTGTAGAAAGCTACTGTCGTAGAATGCTACGCAAATTCAATACCAGAAAATATCTAGTACGAAAAGCGTGTAGAAAGCTACTGTCGGAGAATGCTACGCAAATTCAATACCAGGAATTATCTAGTACTAAAAGCGTGTATAAAGCTACTGTCGTAGAATGCTACGCAAATTCCATACCAGTAATTATCTGGTACGAAAATTGTGTAGAAGTCTACTCTCATAGAAACCTACACAAATTCAATACCAGAAAATATCTACTACAAAAAGCGTGTAGAAAGCTACTGTCATAGAATGCTACGCAAATTCAATACCAGGAATTATCTAGTACAAAAAGCGTGTAGAAAGCTACTGTCATAGAATGCTACGCAAATTCCATACCAGTAATTATCTGGTACGAAAATCGTGTAGAAGTCTACTCTCGTAGAAACCTACATGAATTCAATACCAGAAAATATCTAGTACGAAAATCGTGTAGAACACTACGTCACACAAACGAGATTCAGGGTTATTTTGGAATCACGCCCACCATATTTGGGTCAAACTCCACTGGTCCCCCTTTGTAATTTCACCCTATTTATTGAAATTAATGTCGAACTCATAATATTTTGATGCACATTTCATTTTCTTACCCCACTGGCATCTGTTTCCGAATTAGTGGCATGTTACTGAATTTTATGCCTGAAACAAACAGTGCATGGTCGCAATTTTTCAATCTCAATCGTTTCCCCATTTTTATTGTTATTACTGGCTATCGTACGACTTCAGTAGTAACGATGGTCCGCACTCCCAAATATCAGGTATATTGTGTACGTTGCTACTGGGACTCTCCTTTGATCACTATAGGTAGGGGAAAGAAGAAGGTTATCAAGAAGAAGAGGCCCCCCTTGTTTACAGCGCGACTAAGAAAGAAAACGGGAGTAATTGTTTCTCCCGGTCTTCTGAACCATATTGCACATAATCCGGGTACATGTTATTCTTATTACTACTGGTGTTTGGGGGTACCGTAGATGATTTTGCATCTTCTTTATTCATTAGAAAATTGAAGAAGAAGCTTGAGGATGTTAGTCAACAATTAGGTCTAACGAACACCTGTAACGGTCCACAGAGTAGTGACGTCGCATTACCAGAGGTTCTCGACAATCAAGTTATGTATGACCCTTCTGTCAAACCGATTGGGCGTGCCTTGATTGGTCAGGAATTAACAAACATAGAGGATGACAATGATTCTGTTTCTGATGACAATTTGTTCTTTCCTAACAATGACGATGAGGAAGAAGGAAGTGAGAGCATAGAGGCCCCCCACTCTTTGATTGTCAATGATGAAGAAGGCATCAACATTGATGTTGACGATTCCCATTGTGATTCAAACACGCTAGTAATTACGACACCCAATGTAGGAAGAAACATATCTGACGAATTGAAGGTCAAGATCAAGTTAATGAAAATCATGCGGAATCATAGCATACCATTAGTTGCAGAGAAGGAATTGTATGAATGGGCTATAGAATCCGAGCGGCTTAATTTATTTTCATGGACTAAAGGCAATCTCATAAAGACCAGGGCAAGTGTCATGAAGGAGATTTCTGCAACTGTGCCTGAAATAATAAGCGATGGGTTTGAACCTCATCTTATTGACTGGTGTTCTAAGAAATCACAGAATGTTGATCTTTCCAGTCCCAAACAAATCTACGTCCGCTCGTTCCAAAAAGCACTTCATTCCCTATTAACAAACGTGACTTTGGTGAATGAAGCCAATCTGTCATTCCCCCATGCTGAAGACCCCACCTTACCAGTCCGTTATCCAGAACTTCAAGGCAATATTGATATTGATGAACTCCACCACGGTGAATGATGGATCAACACTTGGGAGAAGAGATGCAAATCTGGAATCGAATGAAATTCTGGTTCCTATTATTCTCTACATGGATGGAATTGCAATTGACAATAGTGGTCAAACCACTCTTACCCCACTGAACATGACACTTGGCATATTCAACACCCTAACTTGAAACTCCCGGCCGGATGCGTGGGAGGCTATATATTATCACCCAACAGGTTCACGTGATAAAGGTGCCGAATCAATTGACAATGTGAACAATCTTCACTCTGGCCTTCGTTTTGCTCTTTCATCTTTGAAAGATGCCTGCAACCAAACGGATGGTATTGAATGGTCTAATTTGCCGTGGAACAAGAAGAAATGGTCTGTTCGAATGAAATTTGCGGTCACTTATTTCATAGGTGATACTCCCCAGCACGACCAACTTTGTGGACATTATCAAACATCGAATTCAAAGATGAACTGTAGGCATTGCAATTGTCCCAGAGCACTTGGTATTAATGCTCGTGTGAATGTTTTGAAGGTTCCCGTTTCAGTTAAAACTGGTAACATGCAAGTGTCTAAGCACCAAAATGGGAACAAGTACCAATCCATTCGTCTCTGGAATATATCTGATTTTACTGCTCCAACAGTTGACAAAGGAGTGAATGTTGAACAGTATTTCAAAAACATCTCTCACCATGGCGTACATAATGGCAACGCTTTTTATGATCTTGATTTTGGGCAAAACCCACATAATATTCATCTAGCGTCGCCCGGAGAGAGACTCCATATGCACCAACTTGGTTGCGCAAAGCGTGCAGCAGAGACGTTCCGCAAGGACTTTTTAGGCAATAACCAGCGGTATCTTGGTGAGATGGAAAGGTTAGCCAGTTACTACGGTGGTGCTGTTCAGAGGCAATCCAATCACGACTTTCCACAAACCAATTTTTCAGAATCAATACATACAGCAAAGAAGGAGGGTAACCAGTACATTGGAATGCTTTATATTCAGATGCTGTCACTTCTGTCTGCTGGAGGTCGTCAATTGTTGTTGTCTCAAAAGACGCCATCCAATCTTGAGAACAAGAGCAGAAAGTGTGAAGACAAAATTGACAGACGTATTTACGCCATTGAGTTGTTGTTGGGTATGGAAGAGTTCCTAAAGTATGCTGGAACGTTTGACGAGGTTTTCAAACAAGACAAGAAAGGTGTTTTGAATCTTGACAAAATGGTTGTACTTTTCATCAACTGTATAAATAACAATCTTCAACAAAGTAAGGGAGAGGGTAACAATCTGGTGAAGAATCACATGTATTTTCATTTATCACAGTACATGAGATTATTTGGTCCTCCAACTGGGTGGGACTCTGCTGCGAGTGAGAGCAATCATAAAACTGAAGTGAAGGCTCCTGCTAAGAGAACTCAACAAAACAAGTCCACACTAATCAAGCAAACTTGCAACCGAGTGATGGAGTATCGAACTATTGATCGCCTTGACCGTGAATTTGATTTGTTTGAACATAGATCCATAACCGGACCAAATCATCCTAAGGAAGGTGGTTGGTCAGCTGGGTCTTTGTTTTGGATTGGTGTTATGAATGGTCTCCCTTACATGAAGTGGGATGAAAAAAAAACGCAAGTGTACCCTGGTTTCCATCGGATGTTCTCAAACTTTTGTTGCGACGTGGTCCTACCGGCTATGGGCACCAGCAAGGTTTTTGGAACCACGGAGCACAAGAGGTATGACAAATATCGTGAGATGAAATTACTATTTTGTGCCCATCCATCGTTTAAGTCTGATTCTGGACAATTGTCCAATGTATGGTACGACTGGGGTAATTTTCAACTCGACCTCCTCGATGGACGTGGACTGCAAGTTTATCCATGTCAGATTCTGTGCCTGCTTTACCTCGAAGGTCCTTTCCCCGTGGGCAGCTCCGTTAGTGGTTTTGAATTAGTGCACGATGGTTATTATGCTGTTGCTCGTTGCTTTGTTTTTGCAGACCCCATACCGAGCAAGAGGGATAAAGGAAAAAAACACCATCATGCGTTGGTAAAGCAAGGTGAGCTGCGGAACAAATTGTATTTGTTCGACTGCAACGCCATTGAGTCCGAAGCTGCCGTTGTTAGAAACCATGGTAGTCCTGACCAATATTTTGTGCTGGGAAATCGTGAACAATAGTTGTTTAATTTCTGTGAGACAATGGCTTCACTGGAAAAGAAGGATTTACAATCAATAGTACGAGATGGTGAAAACAGCACATGACTTGAATGAACAAGTTTATTATCAGATATTTGTACTTAAATAGATTTTCCGTATTTTTCATTTTTCCAGTATTCTGCAACGCCGTTGCAGAAAATTGTTAATATTCAACAACGTCGTTTCAGGAAATTCCTTTCTTTGTATGTCCGATGGTATACTACCACTGTGCAATCCTACCCACCTTTTCATGTGTATTTTGCGTTTGTCTATTTTCTGCAACGGCGTTGCACCAAATGCCCTTTTCCCGTATTTTGGATGGTATACTAGTACGGTACAGTCATACCCACCTTTTCATGTTTATTTGGCGTTTTCCTATTTTCTGCAACGGCGTTGCACCAAATTTTGGATGGTATACTAGTACGGTACAGTCATACCCACCTTTTCATGTTTATTTGGCGTTTTTCTATTTTCTGTAACGGCGTTGCACCAAATGCTCTTTTCCCATATTTTGGATGATATACTAGTATGGTACAGTCATACCCCCCTTCTCATGTGTATTTTGCGTTTTTCTATTTTCTGCAACGGCGTTGCACCAAATTTTGGATGGTATACTAGTACGGTACAGTCATACCCACCTTTTCATGTTTATTTGGCGTTTTTCTATTTTCTGCAACGGCGTTGCACCAAATGCCCTTTTCCCATATTTTGGATGGTATACTAGTATGGTACAATCATACCCCCCTTCTCATGTGTATTTTGCGTTTTTCTATTTTCTGCAACGGCGTTGCACCAAATTTTGGATGGTATACTAGTACAGTACAGTCATACCCACCTTTTCATGTTTATTTGGCGTTTTTCTATTTTCTGCAACGGCGTTGCACCAAATGCCCTTTTCCCATATTTTGGATGGTATACTAGTATGGTACAATCATACCCCCCTTTTCATGTGTATTTTGCGTTTTTCTATTTTCTGCAACGGCGTTGCACCAAATTTTGGATGGTATACTAGTACGGTACAGTCATACCCACCTTTTCATGTTTATTTGGCGTTTTTCTATTTTCTGCAACGGCGTTGCACCAAATGCCCTTTTCCCATATTTTGGATGGTATACTAGTATGGTACAGTCATACCCCCCTTCTCATGTGTATTTTGCGTTTTTCTATTTTCTGCAACGGCGTTGCACCAAATGCCCTTTTCCCGTATTTTGGATGGTATACTAGTACGGTACAGTCATACCTTCCTTTTCATGAGTATCAAGTTATTATTATAATGAATTACTTCTTAGTACAGTTTTGCGCGATACATAGGCGCTCATAATATAACACCCTTCATATTTGGGATTTGAACAGCTATGAAACACCAATGGATTAAAGAGCAGAGTATCCCCAGAACGCAACGGCACTTTGATATGGTATGTTGGGAAGACAAAATAATAAACCACTTTGTCAGCATGCACTCCCGACGGAGCTATGACTATTAAACGAGTATAATACATATCATCATCAACATGGCATCGAGAATGGTAATTTCGACCAATCGAAAAAGCTAATGCCTGCTTCCCAATGGCATTGAGCTGCGTACGAGTCAGAATCTGAGACAACACATCCATTTCATCCTCAACAAATGGTTCAATGTCTGTTAAACTATGATGCATATGCCTCACAATTCCCACTGTCGTCTGTTCGAGCTCCAGTTTCATGTTTGGTTTCACATGACTTTTGAATACGTACACACCATTGTTGGAAGATAATCTTTCTGGTCTAACTCCAATGATAGCATAATCATCGTTGATACTGCCACGCTTCTGACCTCTGGCAACTGTCGGTTTGGCTCCAACAATATCCGGAGCAAACTTTCTTAAGAGTTTGATATTATTCTTCGTAGCCAGGTGTCGCTTTGCAAATTTTCTGGAAACTTTTGCGAAAATGCGCAACGACGGATTATTATCGTCAAACGCAACAATATGTTCATCGTTTGTACTCTCCAACGTATCGAATTTATCGATCAACAAAGCCTGTTCCAGTTGTATTAAATTCCTTTCGTGACCAGAAGTACCAAAGCTACCAGAGGGTAGATTTCCTATTCGTACAAATCAATGAGTCCCGTATCAATCTAAGTAATCGATTCCCACGGCATATCGATTCCCACGGCGCATCGATTCCCATCGCGCATCGACGATGAGCAATCTCTGTTTTACAATATTGCCATTGTTCTTCGGTGAGCAAACTCTGATTTCATAAAATATCACACGAGCTACGGGAGCAATTCCTGACCTTAATGATAAACATATCATGAAGTCTTCCTAACGGAACAAGAGAAGAAAACCATTGGCGTGCGATTCTCACACAACACATATACATGCATACAGATATATATGGTCAACGACTGATACATGTACGGAAACAATCAGCGAGTAATCCCAGCACTACGCAACAGCAGTTGCAACGTATTCATCTCAATAAAAGAGATATCTTGCATATCAGCAAGATTTCACTTTATCTCATACTTTTAACATTCAACTGATTTAAATCCCAAAATTCACACTAGTTGCTACCAACTACTTGTAATCTACATACTAAGGTCTGTCTCGCTGCAATCTGAATAAGTCACAGCAAGAAGAGATCTGGCGTCTCCCTAGCTTCGCCTGTAGTCCGATTATCCGTTGCCGAAAGTATCCAAACACATTTATCACGCGTAGAGTACAATCGTTCGTCTACTAACACACTAACGCAGCGCTGCTGTTCCTCAGAAGCCTTTGAATCAGTCTCTCAACAAATCGGATTCAGAAGGAAAATAATAGATTAACAGTCGCAAGCTCTAAGAAGGCTTGCATACAAAGAGGAACAAGAACGGACCTGAATTCGATCTCTACGCTGGCATATGCGTACACGAAGTAGTTCTCATTCCGAGTCACCGCGCAATTCCCTCGGAGGATCGGAACCGTCACTGATGCCGAACATACCGACGATGGCCGGCGGCGAAGAAAAGAATGACGCAGAAGTTGCTGCGATCAATCACTTCCCCAGTTTTGATGCTGCTATGAAGAAGATACTCGTATCCCTACTCAGCATAACAAGTGAAGACGGTAGTAAACTGTGTTTAGCCCTCAAGGAAGGCGGATTGTGCAAGTGGAATGCATTCCTCGGCGCGCTCATCGAACCGGATTTTGCACGCGAGCTTACCTATACTGAAGGAGGACTACCAACGCCTATCCCTCGATCCGTTCAAAGGAACATAGAAGCACTTGCGGATTACGCTATCGATCTACAAGAAGACGATGCCGCTCTAGCAGAAGACTTGAGAACCTGGAAGGATGTGAAATCATATACATATAAGGAATTCGAGACTTTCCGCGAAGAGCGTGCCCAACGCATGCGTAATGAATCCGCTCTGAACCCCCCACCTCCTCCGGCGGGGAGTAGCAAAAAGTCCCCTCAGCAGGTAAAGTACGAATCTTGGTGCCGAAAAGCACGGGATGAAAAGTCCTTTACACCCCTCACAAATGACTCAAGATTCGAACACTGGCTCGTCGGTTTCAAGGCTAAACTCGAGGCATACGACATCGACACCGAGACATTCCTTGATGAAACTTGGCCTCCAGCCACGCTTGTGGGTTACACCCGTGATCTATACGTCAAACAATGTGCCTTCTTCTGGGTACTAATGTTGGAAGTCTTCAAAAGTGACCTTTCTGCGTCGTGTGTACACAGTCATTCTACCACTCGTGATGGACGCAAGGCCTACTTCGACTTCGTAAACCTTCATAGCCAATCAAAAGCAAAGGTATATGACAACTCGACTCAGCTACAAGCGTTGCTCAAGTTGAATCTCAACAATTGGAAGGAATCCAAAGTGAAATTCATTACACATTGGTTTGATGAATTAAATCACCTCAATAAACTTCGTCCTCCCAACAAGCCCCTTGAATACCATACCGTAAAATCGGCACTATGTCAAGCATGCTATTCCAGCTTCCAGCTAAGTGAACAGTTCGCCAAAGTCAAGGATCCAGGTGGGACGAATAGCACCGTGACGGATGCAGTCGCCGACGCAGCTGCTATCCACGATCTTAAAATCACGCTTCTACTTGAAGCAACCCGACTTGATTCCCAGTCCGCGATGTCCGCTCCTTGGTCAACCGTACGTGCACATGTTCATGATTTTTCTTCTGAACAAAGCCAAAACCATGATGACTATGCTCTTCCCATCGAATTTGAGGGAGACTATCAAGATTATGCTGTATTTAAAGCTGGACGTACCCCTGACCCTACCACAAGGTTATCTACAAACATATGGAAGGCCTTGTCACGTCAGGACATGAAGAGTTGGCTTAGCTTTTCCCTGGAAGGCAAAGAAAATCGTGGTCGCTTCATTACGACACGACTTACTTAACACGGACCAACCTGATCCCAACAGTGTCAAACCCATTACCCGGAAGGCATACCAACATGAACATTCGGTATCATTTCGAGAAGATGATACTTCGACCAAAAATGAGCATGCCAATTCCGCAGCAGACCTACATCCTACTGTAGAAAATGATCGTAGAGGTGTTTTCCATGCATCCCTAGGTGTATACAAATCAACGACCTCTTCGTCCAAGGACCAGCGACCTCTCAAGTCTTCCGTGTCACCCGCGCATCCCGCTCGATTCCTTTCCGACAACCCTGACATTCAGTACAAAAAGGACGGTGACACCCAAATACCTGTAGGAACATCATCATATTCCGCCAATTTTCACCAGTGGTATACTCCTGAAGAAGATCTCACCTTTCCTAACGACAGCCCAGTAACGTCATACACATATCACATACATAAAACTACGGTCACTAGCCCTGGTTTTGCGATGGTAGATCGCGGCGCAAATGGGTGCATCATCGGCAATGATGCATGTCTCATCTCCAAGGATATTCCACCGCGATACGTTAATGTCACCGGAATTAACAATCATCAGGTACAAAATATCCCCATTGCTACATGCGGGGCATATTCCATGTCAAACAGAGGCCCCGTCATCCTCATTTTCAACGAGTGTGCCTATACAGGACGACACCCTTCTATATTGTCCTCCGGCCAGATGGAAGCATATTTTTCCACTGTCGACGACACATCCATCAAAGCGGGCGGCGGACAGGTCATCACCACCTCCGATGGATATGCACTGCCTCTAAGCATACGACACGGTTTACCATACCTTGCGATGCGAAAGTACACGACTGTTGAGTTTGACACACTCCCACATGTTATCATGACATCCGATAAGCATTGGGACCCATCAGTTCTCGATACCACGATCAGTGCAAAGGATGAACAATTTCTCCAGAAATATCCTCCCCAGCCACAGCAACTCCCTTATGCCGATTACGACGAATATGGGAACCCACGTTGCCTTGAAGGATTAGATATCTCTGTTTCCCCCGGATCATCCACAGTCACATCCCTCAGCTCGTATTCCAGCCATTCCACTCGATCTCCCTTCCTTCCTATTGATGATCATAGGACCAACGATCACTCCTTTTGGCTTACCTCCACCAACTACGCTCATCAAGAACGTCTCGCATGTTGTGCGTTACCCGCAGCCTCTGGGACAGTTACCGCAGTTTCCGACGGATTGTACTGCCAGTGACACTACACGTATTGCAGCTACGCCCCGCGAAAGATACCCCAACGAACATGACTACTTGTCCTTGAAACCTTTCTTTTGTTGGGTTTCCACCGATTGCATCAAGGCTACGTTTGAAAACTCCGCCCAATATGGTTCATTAGCGGTTAGTCCTGATGGTAACATTTTCAAACGTTTTCACTCCCCTCAACCGGCCATGAACGTTCGACCCTTCAATGACGATGTTATGTCCGATGCTGTCTATTCAGATGTCCCAGCAATTGATGGTGGCTCCAAGATTGCCCAGATCTTCTTTGGCCGCAAATCACATATTATACACGTTGAGGAAATGCGTACCACAGGCGACTTCCTATCTTGTTTCCAGAACTTTGTTCGAAAATGGGGCAGACCCATTCGCCTCCTTTGTGACCACAGTAACTATCAATCCAGTAAGAAGGTCGTCGATTACCTCAAAATGTTATGGATTGGACTCTGGCAAAGTGAACCTTATCACCAACACCAGAATCAATTCGAACGACGATACCAAACGTTCAAGCGCATTGTCAATCGCGTCATGGATCGTACAGGCACCCCACCACACCTATGGCTACTGTGCATGACGTACGTCGCGGGTCTCCTCAATGTTGTTTCTGATCCTACGCTGTCCGATAAACAGCCGATCTTCATTGCCACCGGTACACTTGGCAACATCAGCGCATACACCAGTTTCTTCTGGTTTGAACCTGTGTATTTCAAAACCAATGACTCTCCTTTCGGTACCCAGTCTACCGAACGCCTAGGTCATTTCGTCGGCATCGCCAAACATGTTGGCAATGGACTCTGCTTCCGAATCTGGGATCCCGTTACCAACAAGTTACTTGACCGATCCGGTGTCCAATCTGCTCTTACGCCTGAGTCCCGTAACAAACGCGCGGGCCTATTTACTGATGGTTTCATCAAATGGCGTAACGCCAAAGATTCCTTGCCCCGTTTATACGCCACTGGAGAAGCTCCAGCATTCAAACATGGGGAGCATACCACTCAGAGTAAACCCATTGACGAGTCTACGAAACCTAACAACTCAGTTCCCCCTAGCGTTTCACCCGCTGATTCTGACACTGCCGATGACACCGTTCCATCTGTACCCAACAAACAACCAGATACTACGCCCCACGCATCTGGCACTCAACCAATTCTTCAACCACCCGCCCACCCCTCGTTACCGAGCTTTCTTTATAAGAAGGTCGATGACAGCCCGAGCTGGTCACCTTCTCCACTCCCTAACAACTATGGGGAGAGTCTTGATGGTCCTCCTACGACACACATCTTCAGCAAGACATCCGATGGCGTTCTCCTTACTGAAGATGATTTTGACCCACCGGAATTAGCATACTTTGATGTTAGTGACGTCACAACTCCACACACCAACCCCGCTACTCCTTCAGTAGACCCATCACAGGTAGTTGTTACCGACAAAGAAGGTAACGCACAATTTGACGATGACGGTAAACCCATTACCATTCCTACGATCCCGATTGCCGATCTACAAGGACGATCCTTCCTTGTACCCAATCCAGATGGCACCCGGAAACGTCTTACCATCGTCGATGTTGAAGATAGTCTTGAACGCAACAACGACTTCATCAAGTTCAAGTGCAAACACTCTGATGACGAACTCAATGATATCATTGCATACAATGATGTCATGAATTACATACATCGTGATTCAACACAAGAAGACGGCAAACTCTGGTCGTTTCGCCGCATCCTAGGACACCAAGGTCCACTGGATAACAAGCATCCTCAATACAAAGGTTCCAAGTATAACCTTTGGATTGAATGGGAAAATATGGAACGCACATATGAACCTCTGGCCAACATTGCGGCTGATGACCCTGTCACCGTTGCAAAATATGGGAAAGACAACAACTTGCTTGACCTCCCGGGTTGGAAACGCCTCAAGCGCATCACCAACCTAGCGCGACGAACCAAGAAACTTGATCGGCTCGTGCACCAAGCCAAACTACGTTCTTTCCGTACCACTCCGCAGTATCAATATGGATTCAAAGTGCCTCGTAACCACGAAGAAGCCCTCCAGATTTGACCAAGCCAATGGAAACACCAAATGGGAAGATGCCACCACTCTGGAAATGGCACAACTCAATGAGTACAATACATTCATTGATAAAGGCGTGTACAAGACAAGCTCCATTCCCCCCGGATTCCAACAGATCAAGGTACACATGATATACGCTGTCAAGCACGACGGTAGACACAAGGCTCGCCTCGTTGCTAACGGTAATCTCACTGAGGCCCCTATCCACAGTGTTTACGCAGGTGTCGTATCTCTCCGCGGCCTACGTATGTGCCTATTCCTAGCTGAACTCAACGACCTAGAAGCATGGGGCACCGGCATAGGTAACGCCTACTTAGAAGCAGTCACCTGCGAGAAAGTATGCATCAAGGCAGGTCCCGAATTCGGATCGCTGGAAGGTCACCTGTTGATCATTTACAAAGCCCTATACGGTCTCAGGTCTTCGGGCAAGTGCTTCGGAGACTTACTCGCGGCTTGTCTCATCGAACTCGGCTTCGAAAGATCCCGCGCAGAACCGGAAATATTCCTCAAACCCGGAACGAACAAGCATGGTGAACGTGTATATGAACTTATATGCACATATGTCGATGACCTATGTCTCTGCATGGCAGATCCCAATTCCTTCTTGAAGATATTGCAGTCGTCACCATATAACTTCAAACTGAAGGGATCCGGACCTATGAACTTTCACTTAGGTTGTGGATTTGAGCGCGACGAACATGGTGTTCTATGCATGAATCCCATAAAGTTCATCAAAAAGATGGAAGCGTCTTACAAACAAATGTTCGGATGCAAACCTAACACTAGGTTCCAATCACCCATTGCGGAGAACGATCATCCCGAATTGGACTCCTCAGCCTTTCTCGAAGAAACTGGTATACAGAAATACCAAAGTATGATCGGTTCACTACAATGGATCATCGCTATTGGCCGTTTCGATGTACAAACAGCCGTGATGACGCTCTCAAGTTTCAGAGCTCAGCCGCAAGATGGGCACCTCAAACGTGCAAAACGTATCTATGGATACATCTCCAAGTTTAGACACTTTAAAATCAGATTCCGCGTGGAACCACCCGATTTTATATTGACTAAACCCGACACCATCGACTGGTCCAACACCGTCTATGGGGAGCATTCTGAAGAGCTACCCGACGACGCTCCTGCACCGCTTGGAAAGACAGTAGTGTTGACACATTTCTATGATGCCAACCTCATGCATGATATTCTCAGTGGTAAGGCTGTAACCGGCATTCTTCATTTCGCGAACAAGACTCCCATGATGTGGTTCTCGAAGAAGCAGTCTACTACGGAAACAGCCACCTTTGGAGCTGAGTTTGTTGCAGGAAGGACTTGCATCGAACAGATTGTCGATTTACGCCACTCATTCCGATACCTAGGAACACGAGTCCATGATGTCTCATATTCTTGGGGTGACAACGAAAAGATGATCCAAACGTCAACCTTCCCTTACGCAAGGTTGCACAAGCGTCATAATATTCTGTCGTTCCACTACGTACGAAGCATGATAGCGAGAGGTTTCATTTTAATGATGCACATCCCAGGTAAGGATAACTGTGCAGACATTCTCACCAAGCATTGGAGTCACTCAGTTGTGTATCCACTGCTCAGGCCCATCTTCCACTTCTGTGGTAATACCGGCGACCTTCTTCAGGATGATGGAAGCATCATGTAGAGTGTGATGACCCTTCACAAGGAGACATGGGGAGTATTAAATTCCTTTCGTGACCAGAAGTACCAAAGCTACCAGAGGGTAGATTTCCTATTCGTACAAATCAATGAGTCCCGTATCAATCTAAGTAATCGATTCCCACGGCATATCGATTCCCACGGCGCATCGATTCCCATCGCGCATCGACGATGAGCAATCTCTGTTTTACAATATTGCCATTGTTCTTCGGTGAGCAAACTCTGATTTCATAAAATATCACACGAGCTACGGGAGCAATTCCTGACCTTAATGATAAACATATCATGAAGTCTTCCTAACAGAACAAGAGAAGAAAACCATTGGCGTGCGATTCTCACACAACACATATACATGCATACAGATATATATGGTCAACGACCGATACATGTACGGAAACAATCAGCGAGTAATCCCAGCACTACGCAACAGCAGTTGCAACGTATTCATCTCAATAAAAGAGATATCTTGCATATCAGCAAGATTTCACTTTATCTCATACTTTTAACATTCAACTGATTTAAATCCCAAAATTCACACTAGTTGCTACCAACTACTTGTAATCTACATACTAAGGTCTGTCTCGCTGCAATCTGAATAAGTCACAGCAAGAAGAGATCTGGCGTCTCCCTAGCTTCGCCTGTAGTCCGATTATCCGTTGCCGAAAGTATCCAAACACATTTATCACGCGTAGAGTACAATCGTTCGTCTACTAACACACTAACGCAGCGCTGCTGTTCCTCAGAAGCCTTTGAATCAGTCTCTCAACAAATCGGATTCAGAAGGAAAATAATAAGTTGATACTTTTTCTTTCCTCCTATCTTGCCACCCCAATTTGTCTCCAGGTATTTACCTTTGACCACAGTTGTTCTTTATTTGTTTTTCAACGCTATTGTACTGACACCATCTTTGCAAGTACTATGCCTATTCCTTTCCTTCTTTATTGGTTTTATGTCGGACAACTTTGTATAAGTTTCATGGCTCGTTGACACCGGTGCTGCAATCCTAAGAAAGTTCGAAGACATTCTCTGCTTTCTTCTTTTCTCATATTTCCTATCTCTTTTTTGCTTCATAGCTCTTTCCGAAAACTGATTTCTCATCATGGTTGGAGGAGGTGGAGCAATTCAAAGCCGATGATTCGTTGCCGTTAGTGGTTTCGCCTGTGGAGGAGGACTCGCTGCCGCTGCCGCTGCCGCTTGCCGCTTGCTGCTTGCCGCTTGCTGCTTGCCGCTATCCGCTATCCGCTTGCTGCTTTGCGCTTGCCACTTTCTGCGTGCCGCTGTTGTTGTCGCTGGCGCTTGCCGCTGTTGCTCTCGCTGCTGCTTGCCGCTGTTGCTCTCAATGGCGCTTGCCGCTGTTGTTCTCGCTGCTGCTTGCCGCTGTTGCTCTCGCTGCTGCTTGCCGCTGTTGCTCTCGCTGCCGCTTGCCGCTTGCCGCTTGCCGCTGTTGCTCTCTGCAGTTCGACGAGTTGTTGCCGTTATCGACAATCCTATTTGAATATTTGATATGATAATTGAACAAAATGGGTGAGTATCTATTGATGTACTACATACTAGAGTAAATAATAACAACAGAATAATATAGTAATGTACATGCCAATCGATTCGTAATTATCACAAACCGGGAAAATTTTCCGCACCTACAGGGTAAGATTACGATGCACCTCAAGGAAAGATTGGGCACACAAGGAAAGATTGATTCTTCCAATCCCTTGTTTCCAATCCGTTGCTCCGATACGGTCCTATGAAAATAAGAAGAAAAACAGAAGGAAGGAAATACATTATCAGGAATGCCAGATGAAGTATAATCATTGTCTATCTCCTCTCTCATTCGTACCGTTGTGATTGCCAATTTCTGATCCGTTGTTTCCAATCCGTTGTTCCAATCAGGTCCTATGAAATTAAGAAGAAAGACAGAAGGGAGGAAATACATTATCAGTAATGCCGGAGGAAGTGTTATCATTGTCTATCTCTCTCATTTGTACCGTTGTTGCCACCGATACGTTGTTGCCGCCAATACGTTGTTGCCTCCGATGATTCCTTTTGCCGGTTTGTTATTCATTGTAGTTGTTCTTTCTGCTGCCGTTGATTTGCAGACTTGTAGTAATTCCTATGTCACGAAAAACAGGGACTTGTTCCTGTTGATATATAGGCAATTGATGCAGATTTTGTGCTTTCGAGACGTTTGTGTTTGGGTAGCTAATTCAAACACTAGTACTATCTGTACGGCAACTAATCTCTAATCGAGTGCTTTCTACTTCTTTTGCAGTACAAGGCTGTTATATCGGACTGAAATATCTGAGAACGGATCGTTGTGCTCGCAACATTGTTGCATGTGGCATGTGACGAAGAGGGTCAGATCCCACGTTCTCGGACGGAGTGTTGCTTGAAAGAAACAACACTCTACTCAGATAAGTTGGAAAATGATGTTTGTCGGAAAGTGAAAAAATACAAATTTGCAAGCAGTGAAAGTGACCCAAGTTTGTGAGCAACAAACTTTGAACGTAAGCTAAGTACAAAGTACTTATATCCAATTTTGAACGTAAGAATGACATCGGTTTGATAGATTTTATGCTACTAAGTATCAAACTTTGAACGTAAGAATGACAACTGTTCGATAGATGTTATGCTAAGTATTAAACTTCAAACGTAAGAATGACATTTGTCCGTTAAGTATTATGTTCGTTCTTTGCAGCGGCGTTGCAACAGATGCTCTTTTTGTATTTAGCGTGATATGGTTCATACGACAGTACAGTTCATACCACAGTATGATGTTTCATACGGCACCAGTACCTTTCTACACAAATGCACCAACTCATCAATCGGACCATTTTCCTTTTTTTGCAACGGTGTTGCAACAAATGCCCTTTCTAGTATTTAGCGTGAGATGTTTCATACCACTGTACTACCCTTTCTACACAAAATCATTTTCCTTTTTTTGCAACGGCGTTGCAACAAATGCCCTTTTTAGTATTTAGCGTGAGATGTTTCATACGACTGTACCTTTGTACACAAATGCACCAACTCATCAATCGGACCATTTTCCTTTTTTTGCAACGGCGTTGCAACAAATGCCCTTTCTAGTATTTAGCGTGAGATGTTTCATACCACTGTACTACCCTTTCTACACAAAATCATTTTCCTTTTTTTGCAACGGCGTTGCAAAAAATGCCCTTTCTAGTATTTAGCGCTAGATGTTTCATTACGACTGTACGTTTCTACACAAATTGCACCAATTCTGCTGATCGGACCATTTTCCTTTTTTTGCAACGGCGTTTCAAAAAATGTCCTTTCTAGTATTTAGCGTGAGATGTTTCATACGACTGTACGTTTCTACACAAATTGCACCAATTCTGCAATCGGACCATTTTTTTGTGGGCAACGGGGTTCCAACCAATGCCCTTTTTCCTATTTAGCGCTAGATGTTTCATACGACAGTACCTTTCTACACAAAATGCAACAATTCAGCGATCGGGCCATTTTCCAATCCCTGGGATAGTCAAGTTGACGGTGGCAATGTTGGCAAGACGAACAATCTCAACGAGGGGAGAAATAACAATAGTGGATCAACAGTTACCGGCAAGGGTTCGAAAAATAAGCCAAACCAATCTAAAGAATCAGGAATTGACACCACTAAGGGTAATTCAAAGGATACTGGTTTGACTGACAAAACGAGTAAAACATGTGAAAAAGAGGGTTCAAATGTAAGGGAAGAAAAGGTTATAGATTTGGCAAAAAGTCCTCTTAACGCCGTTGTAACCATGCCAAAATTTCCTCTGAATATCAATGGGCATCAAACCACACAACCTCTCGAGATAAGTGTGCTGTTGAAAGATCAGGATCCAGAGATAATGTATCCTCTTTACGAAGTAGACAAACAAGTTCGTTACACTGAAAGAAGAAACGGCCCAGTTCTAATTGGAGAAGTTTATAGGTACCTTTTCAACCCCTACGAGCAATATGAAAGTCTTCCGGGTTATTATATTACTTTCCAAAAAGGTAAGGCGGGGGAGCATAAAAAATACTTTAAGGTTTCCGGTCTGAAAGAAACCAATCCTCGACGCATTAAAAAAGTATCGGAATTTAGTAAAATGTTACAGCAAGGAAGTTGGGATTTGTGACCCGACGGATGGAAATGTGGAGGTATCCGAGTCATCTTCTGACACAACCAAACCAGTGTCAGAGTACAGTTCCACCAACTCGTCAAGAATGGGAGAATGAGGCCTACTATGCTCCACCAAATGCAAGTATCTGCTTGTCACTTATCCAGTTTCATTCATAGTGTATTCCATCAATAGTATGAGAAATATTGATCCTGAAAGTGCAGCCTACTATGACACACATTCACACTCAATAACTAACTAGTATTACTAGGACTACTAGTAACTTTTACAAACTGGTTAAAGTATCACTCATAGATTTCTGGTCCATACTGTTTCATAATTAGCTAGGAACAAAACCATGATATGCGTCTTGAGCAACATTGATCATGAACTTACATAGAAAGCCACACTTTGGCACTAAAAAAGTGAGTAGCAATCACCACTTTTGTACATGATGCATCATCATGGCCAGGGACAAACATCATTATAAAATTCATACTGACTAACGTTTCAGTAAGAGAAAGGACAATATTGTTTCATACTCTCCCAAATCCCAACTATGAGCAATATTCATCCTGTAATTGCCTCTAATGACACACTTTTGCACAAACAAAATGACTCTCAGCCACTATTTTGGTACATGATGGATGGCCAGTGAGAAACATTATTATAGAATACATACTGACTAGTAAACTATCAACCTGAGATATGTCTATACTATTGTTTCATCGTATACCCACCAATCCAAAGTAGTAGCAATACTCATTCTTCAATTGCCTAAAATGACACACTTTTCCAATAAAAAGTGACCAGCACTCACTATTTTGGTACATGCATGACAAGGGACAAACATTAATATAAAATTCATAATTACTCAAGTATCATCCTGAGAAATGTCAGCATTGTTTCATAGTCTACCCAATACATAGTAGGAGCAATATTCATCTTTCAATTCCCTTGAATGACACACTTTACCAATACAAAAGTGACTACCAATCACTATTTGGGTACATGATGATGGATGGCCAGTGAGAAACATTATTATACAATACATACTAACAAGTAAACTATCAACCTGAGATATATCTATACTATTGTTTCATAGTATACCCACCGATCCAAAGTAGTAGCAATACTCATCAATCAATTGCCTGCAATGACACACTTTTCCACTAAAAAATTACTAGCAATCAATAATTTGGTACATGCATGATAAGGGACAAACATTATAAATTCATAATTACTCAAGTATCAACCTGAGAAATGTAAGCATTGTTGCATAGTAGTCTACCCAATACATAGTATGAGCAATACTACTCATCCTTCAATTCCCTTGAATGACACACTTTACCAATACAAAAGTGACTACCAATCACTATTTGGGTACATGATGATGGATGGCCAGTGAGAAACATTATTATACAATACGGAGTACATACTAACAAGTAAACTATCAACCTGAGATATATCTATACTATTGTTTCATAGTATACCCACCGATCCAAAGTAGTAGCAATACCCATCAATCAATTGCCTGTAATGACACACTTTTCCACTAAAAAATTACTAGCAATCAATAATTTGGTACATGCATGGCAAGGGACAAACATTAATATAAAATTCATAACTACTCAAGTATCAGCCTGAGAAAGGTCAGCATTGTTGCATAGTCCACCCAACAATAATTAGTATGAGCAATATTCATCCTTCAATTGCCTAAAATGACACACTTTACCAATACAAAAGTGACTAGCAATCACTATTTTGGTACATCCAAGGCAAGGGACTAACATTATTATAAAATTCATAATTACTAAAGTATAAGCCTGAGAAATGTCAGCATTGTTGCATAGTCTACCAAATACATAGTATGAGCAATATTTATCCTTCAATTGCATCGAATGACACACTCTTGTACTCAAAAAGTGACTAGGAATCACAATTTTGGGGCATGCATGACCAGGGACAACCATTATTATACAATTCATACTGACTAAAGTAATAGCCGGAGAATTGTCCTCAATATTGTTTCATTGTCTCCCCAATCATTAGTATGAGCAATATTCATCCAAAAATTGAAGAAAAGAACACACTTTTGCACTCAAAAAAGAACTGAGAAACTCTATTTTGGTTACTTCTTCATAAGAAAATTAAAAAAAATAACAAAAAATTGCTGAATCCACTACCCTTGATAAACGTATCTACGGGGGAATCAAACCACTGGACACGTTCATCTCTATATCAATAACCAATCATACACGATCGGGAAAAATTACACTACTTAAAGCTAGTCTGTTTTTGAATAGTACAATTTGTGTGCACCGTCCCAATACAATAATAAAAAAATAATACCAAAAAAACTACGGAGAGTACACCTTGGACACATACCTACGGGAGAATCGATCCAAAGGACACGTTCACATCTATATCAAGAACCAATGATATCCAATCGGGGAAAGTTACACTACTTAAAGCTAGTCTGTTTTTGAATCAGACAATTTATGTGCAGCGTACCAATACAATATTAAAAAAATAGTACCAAAAAACTACAGTGAATACACCGTGTACACGTCTCTACAGAGGAATCGATCCACCGGACACGTTCATATCTACAGTATATCAAGAACCAATTGCATGCAGACGAGGAAAGTTACACTACTTAAAGCTAGTCTGTTTTTGAATCAGACTATTTCCGTGCACCGTCGTGGCGGTGGTGCTGGTACGTAACAATAGTAAGAATTATGCGTGTTTGGGAAAAAGCAGCCACAACCAAAAACTGAAGTTACTAGTACGCCTGGAGAAAACAACATACACCAACTTTATGATTTGGCATTGGATTACAAACGTTAGGTGTATTGTGGTACAACTAGGTGCATGACTGCGTTACAACTGGTAAATAACAGGAAAATGAAAAACAAAACACCTAAACCGACACACAAAACAACAGTTGTGCCAACCCGGGGTACTGTCTTGTCCAAGGATTACAACAAACAGATGCATGAGCTGAACCACGATGACATAAACAATGACGGAAACCTGTTTCTATATCATTTCGAAACAGGATTTGATGCGTTGTGTGCCAAAAACGGACACTTGGTTAACACAATCCTTAGTGGATGCCAGAAGATAGAAGAAGTGCGACAAAGACTCAACAGCAAAAAAGGACATTTCGAGGAGGACGAAGCTTTTAACATTTGGGAGCAATGCTTCAAGTACATAACCGAGGAATTATTTCCTGGCTACGAAGAAGGGAACACTGACGGGATGGACCATGTATGGGCAATGGGAGTCATTCTTGCATACATTTCATGTGGTTATCCTGCATTGAAAACATCGGAAGACATTAAGTGCTACGACAACGTGGGTATTGGACCGGAAGTAAAATCAATAGAACGAGAGAGAATGATACAAGATGGTCGTACTTTCCCTGCAAAAAAATGGAGTAATCTGACGCCGGAGGTAAGAGAACACATAAAAGAATGTATACATTACCACCCTGGGAACCGTCCTTGTATGATGTACATTTGGTTCAACAACTGGCGCAAAAAGACGAATGAGGCAATCATCAAAAATGGCAGATTGGAATGGTATTGCAGATCAACAGACGATAACGAGTGGTACTCAACACAAGAAATATTTCCGACAATTAAGGAAGAGAAGATAAATAACAAAAACACGGAAAAAAAATGTACCAAACAGAAATGGGATTGGTTCATGAACAAAGCTAGAAAACAGTCAAAAAAGAAAAAACGGAAAGTAAAAGAATTGACAAAAAGGGGGAAAAAGAGGGAACATGACAAAAACAAGTGGAAAATTAAGAAATGGCTAAATCTTTACAAAAAATGTTGGAATTCACCGGAAGATTTAGAGGAGTATAACAGCTGTCCCGTTCCTTGTGGGGCATGGGGACGCGTGAAACACTAACTCTGCAACTCCGTAAGGATTACATTACAAAAAAAAGAGCATGACAATCTCGACGGTATCACCGGTACAAATTAAGTGCAAAAAATTGAACAGAAATGAAGTAAAAGATCACCTAAAGAAGTCCATACATTCAAAAAATGTACTCCTTAGAAAGTAACAAAACAACAAAAACGGCATTTCCTCCGTTGAACCTACAAATTGTGATCCACTCCAAAATTAATTAAGGGGTGACTGTCAACCACCCAAAAAATGAAATTTCCAGCAATGCCGTTGCAGAAAATTGAAATACAATAAATAACTAAATACGGAATGATATGGTACCGTACAGTAAGTACGGTAGGGTAGGGAACATCAAAATGTTCGGGTCCGCGCCAAAATTTTGAGGACTCCACATTGCAGAATATCACGGCACGCTCGAAAAAAGATAGGCAGGCGACAGTACAACAACACTCACAGATAGTACAATTAATTGAAATACAGCAATTCGTTGGAGACAGTAAATCAAGAGCTTACAGTGTGTACAGTATGAATTAAAAAAAATTACCAAACGATTCCTACAAACAACATTATTATCATAAAAATAGCGCGCCAAATCAACCAAAGGAAAAAACGGTAAGTTGAAGTGCACGATTTAACAAAAAAATAATGGTAGAACTGAGTAGTAGTTGCAGTCCGGTGACAGGTAGAACCATTGTTACCAATAACACAAACAGCCCGCACAGCAGTGCATCGGGAAGTGACCGAACAAACACAAACGAGAGCCAAACATATAAAACCACAGACAGTAGCAACAGAAATATTCTACAGACAACAAAAGACTCCGATAACATTAACTTGGAAAACAACATTGTCAAACATGTCAAAGAAAAAGCATTCAGGAAATTTAAATTCCCGCCAGAGATTAGATTCGTGAAGGCAACGATATTCAACACTGCAAAACAAACGAGTAACAATGAAATACCAAATACGATCGATATAAAGGACCAAAAGTGGAGTGGAATTTATTGCCGGAGCAGTGACTGCGTGTAGGCACAATGCTCAAACTCTTGCCAGGAAAAACTACAAAGGTACGCAACCAACAAGAAAACGATTGCCGGCATGCAATCTTTCATAATGCATTCTAACATTTTGGTCATATTAACACTGACACGTAGGCGATAAAAGGAACAACCAGATACCAGATAGTTTCCCAGGAACGGTTCTAATCACGGACACCCAAGACGTTAACTCAGAAAATAGGTACCAATTGCACAAAGACTATCAGCGGAAAAGTTCACCAGAATTCAAATACTTCATGAAAAGAATTCTTGGAGCGGTGTCACCAAAACAGACAGACTTCAAAAGAAAATCAGTCAGAATGACAGTCGGTAACATTTTCACCCCAAGCGATGAAGCTTTTGCATTGCTTTTCCTTTACAACGACTATGGCTCGTGGCTAATCACAACAAAGGGCACGAGGTTGAGAAAAAAATTCACTGATGGTAAGTCTGGAAATAAGGAGGGGTGGAGTGACGAGGGACAAGATCTTTACGAATACCTAGTAAGTGAATTAGAAGAACGAAGGGAGGAACAACAGTCGAAAGAATTAGAGACGGAAATACTTAAAATGTACCAAAAGCAAAATGGCAATCGTAAACAACAAGATAAGGAGGAGGACAAAGAGGGAAAACAACGGAAGCGAAAACGTACCTTGGTTGAGATTCTAGGCGAAGATGATGAGGACTACAAATTTTTCATGGAATACAATAAAAACGAACAAGAGTAATTGGTGATATCAACATCATAATAGTAGAACGGCTAGTTCATTATTATTTTATGGGTTGCACAATATTGTTCCGGGTGTGCTGTTCGAATATAATACAATAAATGAGGTAATTTCAAAGGCTGATAAAATACTTTCTTATTTGTTAAAAATATATTTGTTGCTTTTCGGTATTTGATAAGCATAGGGTGAATATTGTAAAATGCTGGAGAGTATTGCAAATGCGGATAAAATACTTTCTTATATGTACAAAAATATGGTTGTTGGCTTTTGATATTCGAAAAACGGAGTTTGAGTAATGTGAAAGCGACGTAACAGAATAGATTGATGGTTATCAAGAAGCTCAAACATTTGTGAAAACAATCGTAATAACGCTACGACAATATCATTGTACACAAAGGATATTATTACAAAACATGAGTTTCGTGTGGACAAAAACAAAAATTGAATGGCGAATAAATATTATCGGGGTAAGCATGAAACAAAATTGTAGAATAGAAAGATTCTTAAGCAAGCATGAAAAGGGGCCTGGAAAAAACGGTGGCGAAAATAGACCTACTTGAAATTGTTGCGTGCAAAAATAGGTAGAGAATTATTTATTGTGCAGCGCAACAAAATGTTTCGGATTATTTTAAAACATCGCACGGATATTACGAAAGCACGAGCATCCTTTATGTGACGTACTCTATTAGAAACCCACGCAAATTCAATACCAGTAATTATCTGGTAGGAAAGTTGTGTAGAAATCTACGCTTGTAGAAACCTACACGAATTGAATACCAGAAAATATCTAGTACAAAAAGCGTGTAGAAAGCTACTGTCATAGAATGCTACGCAAATTCAATACCAGAAATTATCTAGTACAAAAAGCGTGTAGAAAGCTACTCTCGTATAATGCTACCCAAATTCAATACCAGGAATTATCTAGTACAAAAAGCGTGTAGAAAGCTACTGTCATAGAATGCTACGCAAATTCCATACCAGTAATTATCTGGTACGAAAATTGTGTAGAAGTCTACTCTCGTAGAAACCTACATGAATTCAATACCAGAAAATATCTAGTACGCAAAGCGTGTAGAAAGCTACTGTAGTAGAATGCTACGCAAATTCCATACCAGTAATTATCTGGTACGAAAATCGTGTAGAAATCTACTCTCGTAGAAACCTACACGAATTGAATACCAGGAATTATCAAGTACGCAATGCGTGTAGAAAGCTACTGTAGTAGAAACCTACGGGAATTCAATACCATGTACTACCTAGCACAAAAATCATGTAGAAATCTACGCTCGTAGAAACCTACATGAATTCAATACCAGAAATTTCCTAGTACAAAAAGATTGTAGAAAGCTACTGTAGTAGAAACCTACGCGAATTCAATACCATGTAGTACCTAGTACGAAAATTGTGTAGAAATCTACGCTCGTAGAAATCTACACGAATTCAATACCAGAAATTTCCTTGTACAAAAAGCGTGTAGAAAGCTACTGACGTAGAATGCTACGCAAATTCAATACCAAAAATTATCTGGTACAAAAAGCGTGTAGAAAGCTACTGTCATAGAATTCTACATGAATTCAATACTAGAAATTACCTAGTACAAAAATCATGTAGAAATCTACACAAGTTGAAGTATGGATACTTTTTTTTTCCAACAGCGAACAGCGAAATTTTTGTTGAAAAGTAAAAAAACTCTCACACACACACACACAGTGTGATTTTACAGTGTGATTTTACAGTGGGATTTTACAGTGGGATTCTACAGTGGGATTCTACAGTGGGATTTTCTTTTCCCTTCATAATCTTACCCCAACTTATCAAGAGCAGAGTTGCTTTACCGTACTTGTACGATTGGCACTCCGTCCGAGAACGCGGAATCCCACCAAAGTGCTAATAGCATTAGGCCGGCTGATTCAGGCTCAAGATATTTTAGTGTGAAGTAACTGCCCTGTACTGCAGGACAATAGAGAGAATCGGACGAGTGATTAGTTGCTGCAAAGATATTCTTGTTCGGATTCGTGACCCAAACATAGACATCTTGAAAGCTCAAAATCTGCATCACTTCCTTATCTATATCAACAGGAACAAGATCCAGTTTTTTGTTACATAGGAGTAAGATTTCTTCAAATCAACGGCAGCAATGATTGTCGGAACAACGATTGTCAGAACAACGTATCGGCAACAACATAATGGCAACAACATATCAGTATCGGCAACAACATGTCGGTATTGGCAACAACAATTCGAATGGAAGGCAACACCGAATGGAAGGCAACAACGTGAGATAGATAGACATTGGTGCCCGCCTGTTGCATTGCTGATGATGCTGTATTTCCTCACTTCTATTTTTTCTTCTTATTTTCATAGGGACGGATCGTAACAATGGATTGAGGTGTGACGAATCTTTCCTGGTGTTGCTAGAGGTGCGTCGTCGTCTTCCCTGGAGGTTGCAACATTGGACCGGAACACAAATCGGAAGAATACTAGAGGTGTGGCGAATCTTTCCTTGAGGTGGAACAACGGATCGGAACAACAAATTGTCAGCATCAAATCGATCGAACGCCAACAGTGTAGGTTAGTGGCATGTAGATTATATTATTCTGTTGTTATTATTTACTCTACTAGTACTACATCAATAAATACTCACCCATTTTGTTCAATTATTATATAGTGTTATAGATCTGCAACAGCAACAACGATCAAAATGAATCCACAGGATGAATCAACAGCAACAAATCAACAACAGCAATCCACCTGCAGAGCCGCTTAAAACACCGCCTGCTGCTCGCTTCCTGCTTCTCCGCTCCAAACGCCGATGCTTGCTGCTGGCTTCCTGCTGCTCCTCCAAAACGCCACTCCGCTAGTCGCTGTTGCTGTTGCTGTTGCTCTCGCTAGTCGCTGTTGCTGTTGTTGTTGCTGTTGCTGTTGCTGTTGCTCTCCCTATTCGCTGTTATTGTTGCTCTCGCTAGACCCTATCGCCACTGGTCGCTGCTGGCTTCCTGCTACTTCAGCTCACTGCTGCTGGCTTCCTGCTGGCTTCCTGCTGGCTTCCTGCTGGTCCATAACGCCGCTGGAAACGCCGCTGCTTTCTGCTGGCTTCCTGCTGTTATTTTGAAACACAATTGCACCATTTTGAAGAAAACCTAAATTGAATGACTGTACCCTTGAAAATACGGAAAAAGGCCATTCCGTGCAACGCCGTTGCAGAAAATGGAAAAATGCAAAATACACATGAAAAGGGGGGTACATCAAAAACCATAAATACACAACTGTACAAAGAACAATTTACAAGTACTCCTCCAAAACAAAAAAAGAAAATTCTGCAACGGCGTTGTAGAATAGTGGAATAATGAATAATGCGTGAATCAATTTAAGTACAAATATCACTGATAATAAACTTGTTTGTTCAATTCATGTGCTGTCTTCACCATCTTGTACTATTGATTCTAAATTCTTCTTTTCCAATGCAGCCATTGTCTCACAGAAATGAAACAACCATTGTTCACGATTTCCCAGCACAAAGTATTGGTCAGGACTACCATGGTTTCTAACAACGGCAGCTTCAGACTCAATGGCGTTGCAGTCAAACAAATACAATTTGTTCCACAACTCACCTTGCTTTACCAACGCATGATGGTGTTTTTTTCCTTTATCCCTCTTGCTCGGTATGGGGTCTGCAGAAACAAAGCAAGGAGCAACAGCATAATAACCATCGTGCACTAATTCAAAACCACTAACGGAGCTACCCACGGGGAAAGGACCTTTGAGGTAAAGCAGGCACAGAATCTGACATGAATAAACTTGCAGTCCACGCCCATCAAGGAGGTCGAGTTGAAAATTAGCCCAGTCATACCATACATTGGACAATTGTCCAGAATCAGACTTAAACGATGGATGGGCACAAAATAGTAATTTCATCTCACGATATTTGTCATACCTCTTGTGCTCCGTGGTTCCAAAAACCTTGCTGGTGCCCATAGCCGGTAGGACCACGTCGCAACAAAATTTGAGAACATCCGATGGAAACCAGGGTACACTTGCGTATTTTTTTTCATCCCACTTCATGTAAGGGAGACCATTCATAACACCAATCCAAAATGAAGACCCAGCTGACCAACCACCCTTCCTTAGGATGATTTGGTCCGGTTATGGATCTATGTTCAAACAAATCAAATTCATGGTCAAGTCGATCAATAGTTCAATACTCCATCACTCGGTTGCAAGTTTGCTTGATTAGTGTGGACTTGTTTTGTTGAGTTCTCTTAGCAGGAGCCTTCACTTCAGTTTTATGATTGCTCTCACTCGCAGCAGAGTCCCACCCAGTTGGAGGACCAAATAATCTCATGTACTGTGATAAATGAAAATACATGTGATTCTTCACCAGATTGTTACCCTCTCCCTTACTTTGTTGCAGATTGTTATTTATACAGTTGATGAAAAGAACAACCATTTTGTCAGGATTCAAAACACCTTTCTTGTCTTGTTTGAAAACCTCGTCAAACGTTCCAGCATACTTTAGGAACTCTTCCATACCCAACAACAACTCAATGGCGTAAATACGTCTGTCAATTTTGTCTTCACACTTTCTGCTCTTGTTCTCAAGATTGGATGGCGTCTTTTGAGACAACAACAATTGACGACCTCCAGCAGACAGAAGTGACAGCATCTGAATATAAAGCATTCCAATGTACTGGTTACCCTCCTTCTTTGCTGTATGTATTGATTCTGAAAAATTGGTTTGTGGAAAGTCGTGATTGGATTGCCTCTGAACAGCACCACCGTAGTAACTGGCTAACCTTTCCATCTCAACAAGATACCGCTGGTTATTGCCTAAAAAGTCCTTGCGGAACGTCTCTGCTGCACGCTTTACACAACCAAGTTGGTGCATATGGAGTCTCTCTCCGGGCGACGCTAGATGAATATTATGTGGGTTTTGCCCAAAATCAAGATCATAAAAAGCGTTGCCGTTATGTACACCGTGGTGAGAGATGTTTTTGAAATACTGTTCAACATTCACTCCTTTGTCAACCGTTGGAGCAGTAAAATCAGATATATTCCAGAGCAAAATGGATTGATACTTGTCCCCATTTTGGTGCTTAGACACTTGCATGTTACCAGTTTTAACTGAAACGGGAACCTTCAAAACATTCACACGAGCATTAATACCAAGTGCTCTGGGACAATTGCAATGCCTACAGATCATCTTTGAATTCGATGTTTGATAATGTCCACAAAGTTGGTCGTGCTGGGGAGTATCACCTATGAAATAAGTGACCGCAAATTTCATTCGAACAGACCATTTCTTCTTGTTCCACGGCAAATTAGACCATTCAATACCATCCGTTTGGTTGCAGGCATCTTTCAAAGAAGAAAGAGCCAAACGAAGGCCAGAGTGAAGATTGTTCACATTGTCAATTGATTCGGCACCTTTATCACGTGAACCTGTTGGATGAAAATATATAGCCTCCTAGGCATCCCGCCAGGAGTTTCAAGTTATGGTGTTGAATATGCCAAGTGTCATGTTCAGTGGGGTAAGAGTGGTTTGACCACTATTGTCAATTGCAATTCCATCCATGTAGAGAATAATAGGAAACAGAATTTCATTCGATTTGGATTTGCATCTCTTCTCCCAAGTGTTGATCCACCATTCACCATGATGGAGTTTGTCAATATCAATATTGCCTTGAAGTTCTGGATAACGGACTGGTAAGGTTGGGTCTTCAGCATGGGGGAATGACAGATTGGCTTCCTTCACCAAAGTCACATTCGTTAATAGGGAATGAAGCTGCTTTTTGGAACGAGCGGACGTAGATTTGTTTGGGACTGGAAACGTCAGCACTCTGTGATTTCTTAGAACACCAGTCAATAAGATGAGGTTCAAACCCATCACCTTTTATTTCAGGCACAGTTGCGGAAATCTCCTTCATGACACTTGCCCTGGTCTTTATGAGATTGCCTTTAGTCCATGAAAATAAATTAAGCCGCTCGGATTCTATAGCCCATTCATACAATTCCTTCTCTGCAACTAATGGTATGCTATGATTCCGCATGATTTTCATTAACTTGATCTTGACCTTCAGTTCATCAGATATGTTTCTTCCTACATTGGGTGTTGTAATTGTCGTGTTTGAATCACGATGGGAATCATCAACATCAACGTTGTTGCCTTCTTCTTCATCATTGACACTCAAAGAGTGGGGGGCCTCTATGCTCTCACTTCCTTCTTCCTCATCGTCATCGTTAGGAAAGAACAAATTGTTGTCAGGAAACAGAATCATTGTCATCCTCTATGTTTGTTAATTCCTGACCAATCAAGGCACGCCCAATCGGTTTGACAGAAGGGTCATACATAACTTGATTGTTGAGCACCTCTGGTAATGCAACGCCACTACTCTGTGGACTGTTACGGGTGTTCGTTAGACCTAATTGTTGAGTAGCATCCTCAAGCTTCTTCAATTTTCTAATGAATATGCAAGATGCAAAAATCTACTAGCCCCGAAGATTGCTTGAAATAAGAATAGCATGATGTGTCATTCAAAATATGGTTCCGAAGACCGGGAGAAACAACTACTCCCGTTTTCTTTCTTAGTCGCGCTGTAAACAAGGGGGGTTTCTGCTTCTTGGTAACCTTCTTCTTTCCCCTACCTATAGTGATCAAAGGAGAGTCCCGGTAGCAACGTACACAATAAACCTGATATTTAGGTGTCATCACCATCGTTAGTACGATAGCCAGTAATAACAATAAAAATGAGGAAACAATTGAGATTGAAAAATTGCAACCATGCACTGTTTGTTTCAGGCATAAAATTCAGTAACATGCCACTAATTCGGAAACAGATGCCAGTGGGGTAGGAAAATGCAATATTATGAGTTCGACATTAATTTCAATAAATAGGGTGAAATTACAAAGGGGGACCAGTGGAGTTCGACCCAAATATGGTGGGTGTGATTCCAAAATAACCCTGAATCTCGTTTGTGTGACGTACCGGTAGTACGAGCTCCTCGAGTTTTTGTGTAATAATTTAGTAATCCATTTGGCCAAATTACATGGAAAATCGGTCGTACGGTACTCGTGGATTACAACTTACAATACCATACCGTACCGTACGTACGAGTAATTGTGCGGTACTCTTACGATACAGTAGTGATTTACGAGTACGTACGAGTAGAATGCAGTTCTATTCTACGTCAAAGTAATCCTGGATGCTTCTTATTTTTAACATGTCTTTAACATCAAAATAACAATAATGAATTACGAAGTATGATTTCAGTCAGAAAGATCGAAAATTCTTACTCCTAATTGTTTGCGCACGCGTGCAAACTCACGATTGTGGCGCAGCGGTAACTGTCCGACTATTCAAAACATACCCACTTAACTTCCGATGATTCGTGCGAAAGCGTGACAATGAGATCATGATGATGCGTGACTCACGCTAAATTTTCTTCTTTAACGGTACAAAAAAGAATGTGCATGCATCCTCTACCCGCGAATCACCGTAATTACCGTACGAACTGTAATTACAAAAAGATAATTAAGGGTAATTTACTCGTACTCGTAAGATTTCATCCTTCATCCCTCGAACCGGTACCTTTTACGTAGTTTACTGAAAGAAACCATCGGCATCGCGGTGCAACGCATTGTTTTTAATTCACTCAAAGGGCCTCTCTGCTTTCCCATTCCTAGAAGCAATTAGAAGAGAACAACATACATTAGTACCGAAATAGATCCGACAAACCATGACCCGACCATTCCCGTGCATCTTCTCACTCGCCGTTTTGGCATTGGCGCAATTGGCTACCATTGCCAACGCCCAAGAGGTAATCAACGTCTTTCGTTGGGTAGTCCCCTACAACGGCCCTAAAGTATTCGAGG
This sequence comes from Pseudo-nitzschia multiseries, assembly GCA_037355745.1. NCBI lineage: Eukaryota > Bacillariophyta > Bacillariophyceae > Bacillariales > Bacillariaceae > Pseudo-nitzschia > Pseudo-nitzschia multiseries. Next base: position 11,375,590 of record CM074787.1, on the reverse strand, counting down.
CCAATGTTGGAGACACCATTATTTTCCGATGGGCGCAGGGTTCCCACAACGTCTTCATTCATCCCACGATGAGTTGCGATCTAGCCGGCGCCATTGAGGTGGGACAATCGCCGGGAACCCAGTACACCTTCACGCAAGCAGATGCTGGAACAGAGATGTTTTTTGCGTGCGACATTGGTATGGGAGCGCACTGCTTCGCCGGTGAGTACAATACAAAAGTAATGGATACTGTATCCAACAACGATGGGAGGCGAGAACAGCGATCACATTCCATTCCATTCCATTCCATTCCATTCCACCCAACTCAATCAACCATTCATACTTTTGACTCGAAACGCTTACACAACAACAAACAGGACAAAGCATCACCGTGTCAGTTTCCGATGCTGACATTACCACCGACACTGTCACCCCTACTACCGATGTCCCTACTACCGAAAGCCCTACTGATGCCCCTACTGGAGGCTCCTCTAGTACTGAATCCACTGTAATTCCTGCCGCAAATGCATCGCCTTCACCCGCGCCTGATTCTACGGAAGCATCCGTCGTCGATCCCGTTCCTGCTCCCACGGACACACCCACCGTCACTTCCGTTCCTGCTCCCACGGACGCACCCACCGTCGCTCCCGTTCCTGCTCCAACGGACGCACCCACCGTCGCTCCCGTCGCTTCCCCTACCGATGCACCCATTGAGACAGCTGTTTCTGCTTCTGAATCTTCATCTGCCAGTCAAACAAGTGTCACTGGACTGGCTATGATCGTCGCATGTGCTTCTTTTGGACTTGTGGTTGCCTAAGAATGGAATGGTTGATCACGTGCGCAACAAACGAGGTGTTATCGGTCTCCGGTACGGGAGAATTCCTCGTAATACTGTTGCTATACTCAGTTATCGGGTTTTGAAGAAGTATAGCTACGTACCTACTCAAAAGGAAAACGAAGTAAACTTTCGATATTCATTATTATTTGGATCCCACGATCTCTCTGTTGCACGTCTTTATAGATGACAAGTACATGCCTTACTGTTTCTCAACAGTTTGTGAAGGGGTGGGAGAGTTTTGGTCTAGTCTAATTCTTAGAACAGGAAAAAAATTAAAAGGTAGTTACAACCTGTAGGCATAGTAGCAATTCAAATATTGTGCTTACAAGGCATTCATTATTTCATCACAAGAAGGTTTATTTTGTCTGAATACGATGCGGAGTGTGGGCTGTTTCTGAAGATTCGATATTCAATACAATATTACCACTTACCATACCCCGAACTTCAGGTCTTTGCATTATCATCGAGGCATATGACAAGTTTTAATCTATCGTGCAGGGATTTCATCAGTGTGTAGTAGTACCGTAGTACCCTGACAGACAGACAAACCGCCATCAACCACCAGCCCACCTTATCTTTCTACTAATCTAGCACAAATGCATTGTTTCCAACCTCGTACCTTGCTTCCGCCAGCCACTAGCTAACTGACACCCAGAGCCGTGACGCAATCCCTACCTGACACCCTCATCCAATCCCCTCCACCTTTTACCGTCCCACCATTATCACATAGTAGTAGCCCTACTTTCCGCGCCTTGCCCATCCAACCAACCACTATTTCCGTTTCCGTCGCCCACACTCCACCACCTCCTGAGGCGCGCAACAGCCTTTCAGAATCTGTCAACTAGATCCAATTAAACAATATGCCAATCACCACCACGAGCCTTATCCACCTCCAATCCACCAAGGGCATGCCCTCTGGACACTTGGCCTACTCATGTGTCACCCTCTTGGCATGTTGGCCCTTGCCCCTGCCTGCTGCAGTACTTTCCTCTGCACCTTAGGGACACTGCACAATGAAGCCATCCACATCATACTCAAGACATCCAACAAAATCTGTTTTGTCTTTGTTGATCCCTATGGTACCGCCAACCCAGACTGTCTATCCCATTACCCCCGCTCCCACTGCTGGAGCATTGCCCTCAACCGCGAACACCTTGACAAGATGAGTGGAGAACCCACTGTTACCCCAGCCACCTTGTCTCCTTACATACTATCTGAGGTTTTGAGAGCACTTCTCTTCAGACAGAACTGCTCAACAACAAGCTTGGCAGCACCTCCAATTAGTACTATCACTCCCTTAAACCTCCTCCTGTTTGCTAACATTGCCTGCAGCAAATTCAATCACATTCATCAAAGTTGTCATCAGTTTTGTCATCATGTGCACACCCCTCATACAAAATGCAGATATCCTCAACTCCTCCCCATCCATTTTCAATTTCCTATGGGTACCCTGCAGAAATGAAGCTTTCCGCCACTCCATGCGGTTTACCCAGTCCAAAGAAATAGAAGCCCTTCACAAAGACGATTCCAGTCGGTGTACCTGTAATGTAGCCACCAGTCTCCTTGCTGATGACTTGCAGCTTGCGCATTCTGACAGAGCCTCACCTTGGCATCAACCCTGAGGACATCCCAGCCATCCTCCACAGGCTCAGAGTCAGCTGTGACCCAACCACCATTTGAGAGGTATGATGGGTCTTCACAACCGGTCTACCCACCATCTGCCATGGTTTCACCAATGGCTCCAATTTCTGGAGATGGTACAGCTATGACAATCACTTGTCAGCCTTATAGGATCCGACCGGACTCCCAAAAATCCTTGAGAAGGACATCCACTGAAGTAACGCCATTGTGGTGGATTCCTGCCTCTACCACTTCATAAGAACCTGCACTTACCCCTTTAGGCATTGCTGACAACAACAACCTGTGGAAGAAGTCCAGACAGATCTATAGTGCATCTTTCTATGTTACCCCAGAGTCTTTCTGCACAAACGACTGGACCAACAAATGCAATGAGCCGCCACTTCATTCTTGTATACCTCTGGAGCCTTCAACTTTCAATACCCCAAAGAGCCCTCCTACTCCCTGACAACAATGTCTGCAACACCTACCAATTGTGCAAACTCAACCTGAAGGTAGTCCCCATGCATGCCTATCAGACATGCAGACACATCTGCTTTGCCATGGGTCAATCATTTGGCAGTTGCCCCCCCCCCCCCCCCCCCCCCCACACACACACACACAACTGGGACCCTGAGGTCATGGTCCACATCCAAATGACACACTACAACTGATGCCATGAGCCTGGTGTGACCCTTTGGCAGGTGGCAGAATGCATAACCTACATGAAGCTGAGCCTAAAGGTCCCATTGATGGTATATGCCAACTTTTCCCAGGCCAATTTAAGCTTCTTCAACCCAGGCATTTTTTTAAGACCATGAGTACCTGGCCCCTGGTGCCCCCCATGTATGCATCACCCCAGTCATGCCCATGCAGGTTGAAGACCTTCTCACTGTGGATATCAATGACACAATCCACCTTACATCTGTAGCTAGTAGCACCATGTCACTTGAGGATGTGTTTGACCCTGACCATCTATACCAGGAGCACATTCTGACCCAGGACAAACTTTATCTGGCCTACATTAAAGAAAGCCTCCTAGTAGGTTTTGTGGACAACTCCCATAGCATGACATAAATCCTTCCCCATGTCAAGTCCAAAGGCTGACTATGCACCCAAAAGACTGCCGCTAGCCGTGGCTTGGCTTCCTTCCTTGGCCTCCTTGGCAATCTTTCCAACAATACCCCTGGGGATTCTGTCACCTCCTTGTGTTCAGAGACCTCCTGTGAAGCTTTATTGGTACATGATACCATCTCACCCACCAGGACGTTGTCCACTGCCCACTGCTGCCACATTATAGTGTGCTCTCAGCTGACACCGGGGCCACCACTTCATGTGACTTCATCTCCAGCAAGGACCAGGCTGCTTTCATCTGACATCACTTGGGCACCATCCTGGTTCCCCTGACTGCACAGGACCCCCTCAGTGCCCTGCATGCATATCTCTTGGGTTCAGGCCAGTGCTCTAGGCTTATTGGGCACGTGACTCCTTGGGATTTATGTTTTGTTTTGACCACAATGTCACAGATGATTTGCAGAGAAGGATGAGGATCAGCGCCTTCCTTCCTTGTGTCCACATCTTCTGCTTCCATCCATACTTAGCTACGATCCAGCATGCACACACTAAAGTTGCCTGATCTTACCCTTCCTATGAGTACTACTAGTAGTTATATGCAACACATCATCAACACATTGGTGGAGTTCCTTGGTGTCCTTTTTGTCTCCTGTTACTACTACATCATCATTGTAGGTGGTGGTCTCTGGTACTAGTAGTATTCACAACATCCTCCATCCGCCTACAGTGATGTCGTGCATGTTGCCCCCCCCCCCCCCCCCTGTGGTCCCCCACCACCCATTACTAGTCCTACACCCGCCCATCCTGCGACAACAACAAGAAGGCAGCCATCGTCACTTGGTGGATGAAATCATTTATCCGCCCCGGCGGGTTGCCAGGCCCTTCTCTCGTCCGCGTCCTTCCACGAGGACTCCCGGCTCGGCTCAGGGCCAACTATTGGTCAAGAAGTTCCTGCCATCCACGAAGCCACGGAGTGGCACGGAGGAGTGGCTAGTCGTCTCTGTACACAGCCCAACCCTACTACTAATCCACAAAGCGGTACGGAGTATTTTTTTCTTTTTCTACTGTAATTATTTGATTTTTTAATGAGTTTTTACTTAAAAATCTTGTTTTGCTCTCGTGAGCTTACTACTTCACTAACACGTTTACATGTGTAGTCTACTAGGTAAGTCTAGTAGTATTCAGTGATTTCAAGTATTAGTATTTAGATTTGTGAGTGTTTTTCATGTAAGATGATTACTCATATTGAACCTCTATTGGTGCACTGTTAGCACACCCTTACGGTTAGCGATTCAGCGAGCCGGCTCGCTTATTTGCCTGTTAGTCATACGTGTGTTATCTCATTCGCGTGTATCTCCGAATGTCCGTACGTCTGTACGTTTGCTACCGGCGCTTTTCTAGAGTCCCCGTGTCTTCATACTCATAGTGTTAAGTACTTGTAGAAGATACCTTAAGGGTCGGTCCTTTTATTTGCATCTCCACATGCATCTCCTACATAAGGAGAATAGCTTTACTCCACCCATAAGCTTAGTGAGTAGATCTACAATATTAGTTTCACCGGGTTCCTTGCCAATCCGGATAATCTTTCCCGCAATGCATTCGCGCGCTTTGTGGTAAGCAATACTGTTGTGCTTCTTCTTACAAGGGCTTTCCGGGTGTGTCACATTCTTAACCACCGAGTCATTGTCACAGTACATGTTGGTCGGTCCTTCTATAGGTATGCCCATCATTCTGAGCTTATACCGTAGACCTTCTACCATTTCAATCACAATTTCTGAGCCAAATGTGGATGTTTCAATGGTTGTTTGCCGCTTAGAGAACCATAGGATTGGTGCCCTGTTAACAAAGATGATGATTCCCGTATGAGATCTCCTAGTAGCCTTGCAACCGGCGTGGTCGACGTCCACAAAGCATGTTGTAGTTACAGCCTTTCCTCGTGGCTTGGGCATATCTGGAGGAATTAGTTCCCCCGCTTCCAGATAAAATTCAGCCCAGTCACATCCGTGGAATATTGATTCATCAAGTTCTGGGATGGAGCAATCAAACACCAACTTTGATTTGCTATAATTCTTTAAGTATGCAAACAAATGAAACAATTGGTTTAGATGCCCTTCTCGGGCCTGTGCAAGATACCGGGACATAAGTGAAACAGGCATGACAATATCTAGCCTTTCAAGTTCACATATCCAACGGAGTATACCTATTCAATCCTGGTAATAGTTTTGTTTCTCTGGACCAAGTTCCGGTGAGGCGTCAATTTCAGGCCTATATCCAGTTACCAATGGTGATTTTGCAGATTTCGGAAGTATCTTGAAGGCATATTGCCCTTTACTCAATTCCTCTTCAACAGATTTAACAGCTTTGGACGTATACTTAGTTGAAGACGTGGACCAGTACTCTATTCAGCCCCATCAACGGACGTGTTGCCAATGTCTGCCCCTAGATAGAAAGTGGGTGGTTCAACGGTCCCATCCTTCAATTTGAATTGCCTTTCGATTGCATCCATTTGGAACTTCGGATCCATTCCACATACAAGGATATCATCCACATATGCCACACAGTATTTGTAATATGCCGAGCCATCTTTCTTTATAGCTGGCCGCATATATACATCCGGATCTGCTTTGCAAGACTTATATCCAAGTCCCCTTAAGTGCTCGGACAGATGAGATCGAACTGATGCGCCTGCGACTGGTAATTCATATAGGGCCCTTACAATTTTGCAGGGCCTTCCACATAACTCCGGTGCAAACCCTTGTTCCAACGTAGCCACTGTATAGTATTTTTCCTTTATCGGTGCGGTTAAGTATGCGTTTTGGATGTCGGCACTTAAGACCTCAAGGTCATTAAGTGCAGCGACTAGGAAGAGCATCCGGACCAAATCCCTGCTTGGCACGCTTAAGTAAGTATACTCCCGTGATATTTCCGGCACTTTATGCCCGTCCCCAACAAGTCAGGCCTTTCGGGTTAGATCTATTTTTACATCAAATACCATGTGCATGGTGATTTTTGTATGTGCCACCGGTACTTTGTCCTTGTCGTTGAACTCAAAGGCTATGAAATTGTACTTCATTTCTTTTGCAATAGCCCGGGCCCAATAGTCACTGCCGGATTCTTCATCTATCCTTCTTGCTTCAGGAATTGTTTTCGGTAGTTTAACCCCATACTTATGGGATTTGGTCCAATATTTGGTCTTGGCGCTGGAGATAATCCGATCTTTCTTTCGGATTACCCGATAGGCCCACCACTTGAACGCTGGTTCATCTATTATGCCTTGTTCTTTGGCAAACAGAGCCGTTTTGATGGGGAAACTTTCCTTCATGTCACTTAACTTTGCCCAAGAAGAAGTTCCATCTTTCCAACTGACCAAGATTCTCCACCCTTTGGTTGTTGGCTTAGCCCGTGTTTGTCCGGACTTAGTATTGATAGTTGCCTGCTGTATTGTCAGAGCCTCCTTACCCTTTTCATAGTCAAGGAGCTCGTTCAGGAGACAGTACATGCGCCCCTCGTCATCCACGGAGGAATAGAGATTCTCCGCAAGCACATTTGCCTTGTAGATCTCGATGGATCCATCTGGCATAGAAACCTCGTAGGATCTTGTGTCTAGGAGTGGATTGTTATTCTTTTCTCCAACTAAGATCCCACTTGCGTCCCTGTACCAGTTATTAATCATACCACAAATCCGTTGGTCCCCTATCTGCAGTAACACTTGGCTTCCAAGGTACTTGTCAAGATTGTTGGTTAAATCATCGATGTCCAGGGAAGACGCCTCTGGCTCAGCCGTAAGTACCTCGTCCTCACCCTCATATTTGCCATCGAATAGGCCCAAGGGTGGTTCTCCTAACTCGTTTTCCATGTAAGAATCCAAGGGCTTTGCCTCATCACCAATCCTTTCATTAAGTAGTTTGTTGTGTTCCTCCAACTGCAGGATAGTGTCTGGGTGCTTCCACTCCACTTCAGATATAGGCCGCGTGCCGTTTGTTATGTGTACATTTCCTGTCTTATACAATACATAATGACAATTGCCACCTCCATAAGTATCCCCACATGGGCCCAGCCATCATCCGTATTTCTCCAACTTATCCTGTAGGTCGTACCACCGGATGAAATCATACCAATCGTGTATCATGTATGGGGTTATGTCCGGAGTGTATCCATGGACTAACTCAAATCCGGTCCTTCCCATAGCAGATGGATCCCTAGATGTAGTGTTACTTAACCTTCCGGCTGCCAACATTCCACAAAAGGCCCAGCACCTCCTCGGGCTTCCTTTCTTAGAAGTCATCAATTGGATTGATCTCTTTAGGTCCCCTGCACTGTGTTCTGTCGTATTCTGCCACCAACAATGGGGCTGTATATAGGTTTGGCGGATGAGATACTCCAATCGAAGCCTTGTCCATCCAGTGCTGTGTGTCTCATGATTTCCTTGGGCCTTTGCCCCATCAGTGACAAGATGTTCTGGTATTCCTACCTCATTTATGAAGCAAGATAGTCCATTGTGGCATCGCTTCTCCCCTCTTACTGGATAGAACGCCACGTATCCTTTCCCATTGGTTCGAAGTGGTGGGCATATGGATCCCACGTATGTGTATCAGTTGCAAGGACTTGGTCACATGTATCGAGTTCACGGCGTGTCGGCTTGTGAGTGTCAAAGTATGATAGAGCGCCATCAGCTCGCAATGGTATTGTCAATTCAAAACCTTCAGACTGAAAGATGAGGCTGTGGCTGGAAGAATTGCAGTATCTTCTTGGTGTGTCTTCAACCACATTCAAACCGCATTTTCGGATTTGGTTTGGGCATATCAGACTGTGCTGCAGTGATTCTCTGAAATAGAGGGCCTGTCCAAATACCAATATGTATGTGATACTGTCCGTTGGATCTGTCCAAGCAGTTGCACAACGGGCAATAAGAACATCTTTCATTGGTGAGTACACGTCAGAAAATGGGGCAACATCAGCAAATGTCATTATAGAATCCAGTGGATCAAGTAATACCATATTAGATCCTGCTGCAGTCGTGTCCGCATGGCTATCCAGTTCACACCGGCCTGGCTTAACACTGGATGACTGGGTCATCTCTTTGAGATGGACTATCGGCCGGCCTACCCGAGGTTCTATCTTAAGGCCCCGGCCGGCAAATCAATTTCCATTCCCGTTTCCAATATGGCTGTGACAGCCAAACTGGTTTCCCGCTGAACTGGAGTTATTGGGAGGGTTTGCAGCAGTGGCTGCTGCCCCTTTCGATTGTTGGTTGCCCCCGCTATTGCTTGCATTCTTTGCTTGTTTTAGCGCTTGGACTCTTTGTTGCTGCTCTTGAGACATGCTTAACCATACTTCTCGTGGATAGAACTTGCATTCAACGGGCCCTTTATAGGTCCCTGGTTGTGCTTTCGAACCACCACTAGTACTATTGTTGTTGTTGCCTTGTGGCTTGTTGGAAGAGAAGTTGCCGCGTTTGTTGTCACCTTTTCTCTTTTTGTTGTTAGTGAAGGCTGACACGTTCCTACCCCTCTTGTTTGGTTGATTCTGGAGTTTCTTTACTCCGAGCATTCGAGTAAGATACGCCGAAGCTTTCTCAAAATTTGCATAATAGTCAGATCCTTCTGTAATTATGATTGGGATGGATTGCTTGAGTCGTACATCCTGTAGGGATCGTATGAAGTCATACACAAACTGATCCTCGGGTGGGAATGCCTTGTATCTTATCAAGGTTTGCTTTGCATCGTGCCATAGCCTCTTGTGCCTGTCAAAATTGTAGTGTTTGGAATCTCCTGTGTATACTGATTCCTGGATAAATTGTCGTTTGGTTTCAACAATCAGCTTTATGTTGGTCTCCTCATATGCCTGAGAGTAGAGGGAAAAATACGCCTTACGTCCATTGCCTCCTACCCTGTTTTTGGTCCCAAAGCTTTGTATATAGGACCAACCGGGACTGGATCCTACCAACTTAAATAATATCCCCCAAAGAGTATTGTTGTCTTTGGACCAATGAGAGTTGGCGTGGATCGTGCACCTAATTGCATACTCAGTCCAGTCGGAGTATGCGTTGTCTGGGCCCGGACCAACAGTTCTACACCTGTCGGTTTCTCCGACTGTAGATTGTTGTTTTATCGTGTAGAGTAGGGATGTTTTGGTGACACCCCTTCTATGCCGGAGGTATTTGCGTAAGTTCTCATCAAATTCCCTGAACTTTGACATTGTAGTCAGTTTGTGGGGTAGTGTAAGATCCTTTACTGCTGTATTTCCATCGTCCTCCTTTGTAGATCTCAAGCGTTCTTGTGTATCTATCTCGGCCGTTGGGTCCTTTATCCAGTCCACTTTGGTGGCCGTTGCGCCTATTATAGGCTGGAACCTAATCCAAGCCACAAATAGCTTCAGCCGGTCTCCAAATGCTCTACCAATAAAGACCTCTTGTGGATCTGGGCATAGATGGTGTTTTGCCTTGCTTAACGACCCTAGGAAAGACTTGGTCCCTTCGGAGTCAAGATCTGCAATAGCCTTGGTGTTGGAGTATCCATGTCTGAATATCTCATTGGCTGTAGGCCTGTTGACTCCAAAGGACTCGAGGATCTTCCTGAAACAAACTTCAGCTGCTGTTAGCGCCCTCTCCCCTGCGTAGCCAGGGATGCCAAGATTGGCGTCTGCTCTTTCCTTGGCCTCTCTTGCTGCGGATGATAGAGATAAGTTCCTGTTTGATAGCCTTGCGACCAAAGATCTTGTAAGTTGCTCAAGCTGTTCCGGGTCCAACCTTGTTGTTACCAATGGAGGTAGTAGGCCCTCCAGGATACCGCCTGCCTCTGTTGCCGCCGCGTCCGCTGCTGCCGCTTCTGTTGCTGCCGCTGCTGCGATTGCGGCCAGTTGAGCTCTGGTTGGTGGCGCCATGGTGTTGTTTTCGGAGTATGTTGTAGGAACTCGTAGGCTTGTAATAGGAACGTGGTTAGCTTTTGCTTTCGTGAGGAAGCTGTAATTGTGATTTTCTGAGTTTCAAAGCAACTTGTGGAGTATTTTCTTTTCCACACACTTTTGCTAGTAAACAGGATCATTTCCACGGTGTGAGGAATGATTCCTATCCGAACTCGAATTTTCAAAAGTTCCCCTATACTTAAGCTCAATCGTTGTTTCTCTTTTTATCAAAACAGTATCAAATATTTGTTTGTCTCTTATTAAATATTTGGTTTGGCATTTTTTGTCATTTCTATTTTTTGTGTATGTGTTTATCCAATACTGGGTATGTAGATTACCTCGGCTGGTTTTGTCATCATATCATTTGTATACGTGTGAGTATACTTGAGCTCTTTTCTTTTAGGAATTAAATTTGATTCCCATTTTATTTGTTTTCAAGTTCACGTTCTCTAGGTCGCGTGTCTTTCTTTACTAACGGTTCTTTTGTAGCCGTTATGTGATTCCTAGTACTGAACACACGTACATCACATTATTTCCAGCCAGTGATTGGCTGTGGTAGCTTTGTCACGTCCCTTTGCTATCCCCGTTGATGGGGATCTCTTGCAAGTGTCTTCATAGGTGAATAACAATATTTTGATGTTCTTTCTCCCTTACAAACCTCAGTAGAAGCCATGGGTATTAGCCTGGTGTGCTCTGCTGGGCTAGTGTTGTTAACCTTCTAAGCGCCTGAGTCTCTTCTGTTGGGGAGGGTCTTTAACATCTGGCCTTTGGCTTCAGATGGTGATTAACCGATGATCAGTCGGCAATCAGCTTTCATTTGTTACCCAGACTCTTTGAGTCCATTTGGGTCTGATAAACTCTTGTTTTGCTCTCGTGAGCTTACTACTTCACTAACATGTTTACACGTGTAGTCTACTAGGTAAGTCTAGTAGTATTCAGTGATTTCAAGTATTAGTATTTAGATTTGTGAGTGTTTTTCATGTAAGATGATTACTCGTCTCAAGCCTCTATTGGTGCACTGTTAGCGCACCCTTCTTACGGTTAGCGATTCAGCGAGTCGGCTCGCTTATTTGCCTGTTAGTCGTACCTGTGTTATCTCATTCGTGTGTAGCTCCAAATGTCCGTACGTCTGTACGTTTGCTACCGGCGCTTTTCTAGAAAAATAGAACATTTCTCAAACAATCTTCGACTTTTTCGAAAATTGGTGGAGTTGTTAGTTGAACGTTTAACACTAACCCTAAGAGTTGACAACGTAACCTTGTAGACGGAGTTTATGTGGGGGGGGTTTGGGGGGGGGAAAATACGTAGAAATATTAAAAAAATCTGTTTTTAACAAGTAGACTTGGTACAAACGCTACGACTAAAAATCGTAAAAAACAGGACCCAAATAATTATTTATGGAAATGAGATGCTTCTTCTAAAAGCAATAGTAATGTCTAGTGGCGCGCGTTCATTTTTATGGTAGCAAACTCTCATTTTTTTGGTTGCAAGTAACCATAAGATTTAACCTGAATACAGATAAAAATCATACAATTCTCATCGTCGTCATCATCGGCCCGTCGTCAATTGTTGTCGGCATCAAATTCGATCGAAACGAAAGGGACCGAGGTGCGAAATTCGATTGAGGTGCGAGAAATTGGTGGAGTTGTTAGTTGAACGTTTAACACTAACAAATACGGACTGTTGCCGGCATCAAATTCGATCGAACGAAAGGGACCGAGGTGCGAAATTCGATTGAGGTGCGAGAAATTGGTGGAGTTGTTAGTTGAACGTTTAACACTAACCCTAAGAGTTGACAACGTAACCTTCTATAAGGAGTTTATGGGGGGGTTTGGGGGGGGGGAATATGTAGAAATATTAAAAAAATCTGTTTTTAACAAGTAGACTTGGTACAAACGCTACAACTAAAAACTTTAAAAAACAGAATTGAAACAATTATTTACGGAAATGAGATGCTTCTTCTAAAAGCAATAGTAATATCTAGTGGTTTCGTACCTCTACCAACCTCTACCAACCTAGACACGAAAGGAATTTAATATTTTATAGTAGCAAACTCTCATTTTTATGGTTGTAAGTAACCATAAGAGTTAACCTGAATACAGATAAAAATCATACCATTCTCCTCGTCGTCATACGAGTAGAATTCAATCATAGAATCCAACCAATTGAATTGTAGAATTCAATCATTGAATTCAATTATAGATTGATAGAATTTAATCGTAGAATTTGATCGAAAAAATGCGACCTAGAATTCAGTCATAGAATTCAATCATAGAATCCGACCAATTGAATCGTAGAATTTTGCAACCAACTGAATCAAAGAATCATAGAATTCAATCATACAACCCAACCCATTCAATCGTACAATTAAGTGGAATTCCAATGCTAGCGATTGATATTATTCAACTGAATCGTTTTGGTCAATCAAAGAATTTGATCGTAGAATCCAACTGAATCCTAGAATTTATTCATAGAATTGAATCATGGCAGGATTTGCACTGTCTTCAAATCTGGTGAGTTTTTGATTTTAGGTCGGGGATGGGCAGGATTTGCACTGTCTTCAAATCTGGTGAGTTTGTGGATTGATGACTGACTTATATTTTGGTCCCGGATTGGCAAGATTTGCACTGTCTTCAAATCTGGTGAGTTTTTTGGTTGATGACTGAGTTATATTTTGGTCGGGGATTGGCAGGATTTGCACTGTCTTCAAGTTTGGTGGGTTTTGGGGTTGATGATTGAGTTAACTTTAGGTTGGGGATGGGCAGGATTTGCACTGTCTTCAAATCTGATGAGTTTTTGGGTTGATGACTGAGATAGTTTGGTCGAGGATTGGCAGAATTTGCACTGTCTTCAAATCTGGTGGGTTTTTGGGTTGATGAGTGAGTTATAGTTTGGTCGGGGATTGGCAAGATTTGCACCATCTTCAAATCTGTTGGGTTTTTTGGTCAATGATTGAGTTCATTTTATGTTGGGGATGGGCAAGATTTGCACTGTCTTCAAATATGGTGGGTTTTTGGATTGATGACTGACTTATATTTTGGTCAGGAATTGGCAAGATTTGCACTGTCTTCAAATCTGGTGAGTTTTTGGATAGTTGGTCGGGGATTGGAAGGATTTGCACTGTCTTCAAATCAAGTGAGTTTTTGGGTTGACGATTGAGTTATAGTTTGGTCGGGGATGGGCAGGATTTGCACTGTCTTCAAATCTGGTGGGTTTTTGGATTGATGATTGAGTTAATTTTAGGTTGGGGAAAGGGCAGGATTTGCACTGTCTTCTGTTCAAATCTGGTGGGTTTATGGTTGATCATTGAGTTATAGGTTGTTGGGGGATTGGCAGGATTAGCACTGCCTTCAAATCTGGAAGGTTTTTGGGTTGATGATTGAGTTATAGTTTGGTCGGGGATTGGCAGGATTTGCACTGTCTTCAAATCTGGTAGGTTTTTGGACTGATGACTGAGTTAAATTTTGGTCGGGGATAGGCAGGATTAGCACTACCTTGAAATCTGGTGGGTTTTTGGGTTGATGAATGAGTTATAGTTTGGTCAGGTATTGGCAGGATTTGCACTGTCTTCAAATATGGTGGGTTTTTGGGTTGATGAACGAGTTATAGTTTGGTCGGGGAAAGTGCAGGATTTGCACTGTCTTCAAATCTGGTTAGTTTTTGGGATTGATGACTGAGTTATAGTTTGGTCAGGGATTGGCAGGATTTGCACTGTCTTCAAATCTGGAAGGTTTTTGGATTGATGATTGAGCTAATTTAAGGTTGGGGAAAGGGTAGGATTTGCACTGTCTTCAAATCTGGTGTGTTTATGGGTTGATTACTGAGTTATAGTTTGGTCGGGAATTGGCTGGATTTGCACTGTCTTCAAATCTGGTGGGTTTTTAGATTGATGATTGAGTAAAATTTTGGTCGGGGATTGGCAGGATTTGCACTGTCTTCAAATCTGGTGGGTTTTTGGGTTGATGGATAAGTTATAGTTTGGTAAGGGAAAGGGCAGGAATTGCACTGTCTTCAAATCTGGTGGGCTTATGGGTTGATTACAGAGTTATAGTTTGGTCGGAAATTGGCAGGATCTGTACTGTCTTCAAATCTGGTTCGTTTTTTGGTTGATGATTGAGTTAATTTTAGGTTGGAGATGGGCAGGATTTGCACTGTCTTCAAATCTGGTGGGTTTTTGGATTGATGACTGAGTTATAGGTTGTTGGGGGATTGGCAGGATTAGCACTACCTTCAAATCTGGTGGGTTTTTGGGTTGATGACTGAGTTATAGTTTGGTAAGGGAAAGGGCAGGATTTGCACTGTCTTCAAATCTGGTGGGTTTATGGGTTGATTACTGACTTATAGGTTGTTGGGGGATTGGCAGGATTAGCACTACCTTCAAATCTGATGGGTTTTTGGGTTGATGACTGAGTTATAGTTTTGTCATGGATTGGCAAGATTGGCACTGTCTTCAAATCTGATGGGATTTTTGGTGATGGATAAGTTATAGTTTGGTCAGGGATTGGCAGGATTTGCACTGTCTTAAAATTTGGTGAATTTTTGGAAAGATGACTGAGTTATATTTTGGTCGGAAATTGGCAGGATCTGCACTGTCTTCAAATCTGGTTAGTTTTTCGGTTGATGATTGAGTTATAGTTTGGTCGGGGGTTGGCAGGATTTGCACTCTCTTCAAATTTGTTGGGTTTTTGGATTGATGACTGAGTTCATTTTATGTTAGGGAAAGGGCAGGTTTTGCACTTTCTTCAAATCTTCTCGGTTTATGGGTTGATGAATGAGTTATAGTTTAGTCTGGGGTTGGCAGGATTTGCACTGTCTTCAAATCTGGTTAGTTTTTTGGTTGATGATTGAGTTAGTTTTAGGTTGGGGATGGGCAGGATTTGCACTGTCTTCAAATCTGGTGGGTGTTTGGATTGATGACTGAGTTAAAGGTTGTTGGGGGATTGGCAGGATTTGCACTGTCTTCAAATCTGGAAGGTTTTTGGATTGATGACTGAGTTATAGTATGGTCGGGGATATGCAGGATTTGCACTGTCTTCAAATCTGGTGGGTGTTTGGATTGATGACTGAGTTATAGTTTGATCGGGGATAGGCAGGATTTGCACTGTTTTCAAATCTGGTTAGTTTTTTGGTTGGTGACTGAGTTATAGTTTGGTCGGGGATTGGCAGGATTTGCACTGTCTTCAAATCTGGTGGGTTTTGGATTGATGACTGAGTTATAGTTTGATTGGGGATTGGCAGGATTTGCACTGTCTTCAAATCTGGTTAGTTTTTTGGTTGATGATTGAGTTAATTTTAGGTTGGAGATAGGCAGGATTTGCACTGTCTTCAAATCTGGTGGGTTTTTGGATTGATGACTGAGTTATAGGTTGTTGGGGGATTGGCAGGATTAGCACTACCTTCAAATTTGGTGGGTCTTTGCGTTGATGACTGAGTTATAGTTTTGTCATGGATTGGCAAGATTGGCACTGTCTTCAAATCTGGCGGGTTTTTGGGTTGATGGATAAGTTATAGTTTGGTCAGGGATTGGCAGGATTTGCACTGTCTTCAAATCTGGTGAATTTTTGGAAAGATGACTGAGTTATATTTTGGTTGGAAATTGGCAGGATTTGCACTGTCTTCAAATCTGGTTAGTTTTTTGGTTGATGATTGAGTTATAGTTTGGTCGGGGGTTGGCAGGATTTGAACTGTCTTCAAATCTGTTGGGTTTTTGGATTGATGACTGAGTTCATTTTATGTTAGGGAAAGGGCAGGTTTTGCACTTTCTTCAAATCTTCTCGGTTTATGGGTTGATGAATGAGTTATAGTTTAGTCTGGGGTTGGCAGGATTTGCACTGTCTTCAAATCTGGTTAGTTTTTTGGTTGATGATTGAGTTAATTTTAGGTTGGAGATGGGCAGGATTTGCACTGTCTTCAAATCTGGTGGGTGTTTGGATTGATGACTGAGTTATAGTTTGTTCGGGGATTGGCAGGATTTGCCCTTTCTTCAAATCTGGTTAGTTTTTTGGTTGATGATTGAGTTAATTTTAGGTTGGAGATGGGCAGGATTTGCACTGTCTTCAAATCGGGTGGGTTTTTGGATTGATGACTGAGTTATAGGTTGTTGGGGGATTGGCAGGATAAGCACTACCTTCAAATCTGGTGGGTTTTGGGTTGATGATTGAGTTAATTTTAGGTTGGAGATGGGCAGGGTTTGCACTGTCTTCAAATCTGGTGGGTTTTTGGATTGATGACTGAGTTATAGGTTGTTGGGGGATTGGCAGGATTAGCACTACCTTCAAATCTGGTGGGTCTTTGGGTTGATGACTGAGTTATAGTTTTGTCATGGATTGGCAAGATTGGCACTGTCTTCAAATCTGGTGTGATTTTTTGTTGATGACTGAGTTATAGTTTCGTCAGGGATTGGCAGGATTTGCACTGTCTTCAAATCTGGTGAATTTTTGGAAAGATGACTGAGTTATAGTTTGGTCGGAAATTGGCAGGATTTGCACTGTCTTCAAATCTGGTTAGTTTTTTGGTTGATGATTGAGTTAATTTTAGGTTGGAGATGGGCAGGATTTGCACTCTCTTCAAATCTGGTGGGTTTTTGGATTGATGACTGAGTTATAGTTTATTGGGGGATTGGCAGGATTAGCACTACCTTCAAATCTGGTTAGTCTTTTGGTTGATGATTGAGTTAATTTTAGATTGGAGATTGGCAGGGTTTGCACTGTCTTCAAATCTGGTGGGTTTTTGGATTGATGACTGAGTTATAGGTTGTTGGGGGATTGGCAGGATTAGCACTACCTTCAAATCTGGTGGGTCTTTGGGTTGATGACTGAGTTATAGTTTTGTCATGGATTGGCAAGATTGGCACTGTCTTCAAATCTGGTGTGATTTTTTGTTGATGACTGAGTTATAGTTTCGTCAGGGATTGGCAGGATTTGCACTGTCTTCAAATCTGGTGAATTTTTGGAAAGATGACTGAGTTATATTTTGGTCGGAAATTGGCAGGATTTGCACTGTCTTCAAATCTGGTTAGTTTTTTGGTTGATGATTGAGTTAATTTTAGGTTGGAGATGGGCAGGATTTGCACTGTCTTCAAATCTGGTGGGTTTTTGGATTGATGATTGAGTTAATTTTAGGTTGGGGAAAGGGCAGGATTTGCACTTTCTTCAAATCTTCTCGGTTTATGGGTTGATGAATGAGTTATAGTTTGGTCTGGGGTTGGCAGGATTTGCACTGTCTTCAAATCTGGTTAGTTTTTTGGTTGATGATTGAGTTAGTTTTAGGTTGGGGATGGGCAGGATTTGCACTGTCTTCAAATCTGGTAGGTTTTTGGACTGATGACTGAGTTATAGGTTGTTTGGGGATTGGCAGGATTAGCACTACCTTGAAATCTGGTGGGTTTTTGGGTTGATGACTGAGTTATAGTTTTGTCATGGATTGGCAAGATTGGCACTGTCTTCAAATCTGGTGTGATTTTTTGTTGATGACTGAGTTATAGTTTTGTCATGGATTGGCAAGATTGGCACTGTCTTCAAATCTGGTGTGATTTTTTGTTGATGACTGAGTTATAGTTTGGTCGGGGATTGGCAGGGTTTGCACTGTCTTCAAATCTGGTGAGTTTTTTTGATTGATGATTGAGTTCATTTTAGGTTGGGGATGGGCAGGGTTTGCACTGTCTTCAAATCTGGTGAGTTTTTGGATTGATGATTGAGTTCATTTTAGGTTGGGGATGGGCAGGGTTTGCACTGTCTTCAAATCTGGTGAGTTTTTGGATTGATGATTGAGTTCATTTTAGGTTGGGGATGGGCAGGGTTTGCACTGGCTTCAAATCTGGTGAATTTTTGGATTGATGACTGAGTTATAGGTTTGTCGGGGATTGCCAAGATTTGCACTGTCTTCAAATCTGGTTAGTTTTTTGGTTGATGAATGAGTTTTATTTTGGTCGGGGATTGGCAGGGTTCAAACTGTCTTCAAATCTGGTTGGTTTTTGGGTTGATGAGTGAGTTATATTTGGGTAGGGACTGGAAAGTTTTGCACTGTCTTCAAATCTGGTTGGTTTCTGGGATGACAATTGAATTATATTTTGGTCGGGGACTGGCAGCATTTGCACTGTGCTCAAATCTGGTGGGTTTTTGGGTTGATGACTGAGTTATAGGTTGTTGGGGGATTGGCAGGATTAGCACTACCTTCAAATCTGGTGAGTTTTTGGATTGATGACTGAGTTATAGTTTGGTCGGGAATTGGCAGGATTTGCACTGTCTTCAAATCTGGTGGGTTTTTGGGTTGATGACTGAGTTATAGTTTGGACAGGGATTGGCAAGATTTGCACTGTCTTCAAATCTGGTGGTTTTTTTGTTGATGGTTGATTTAATTTTAAAAAAGAGCTTGCGCAAATGACGTCACTTGAATAGTAATATAAATTGATTGGTATGATCGGTATGAACGTAGATAGCTTGCTTGTAGATCTGGTAGCTCGCAATTACCGTTAACTTGTACCGCTTGCTTGCTCCAATTTAAAAAAGAGCTTGTGTGAATGACGTCACTTGAATAATTATAAATCAATTGGTATGATTGGTAAGAACATAGACAGCTTGCTAATAAGACCAAGGTCGTAAACGTCGTTAGGTTATGTAGTTAGTTATTTCGGTTTTATTTTACGGTGTTGGAAAGAGTTATCGATAAGATTATGATTGGATTGTTTCTGGACCATATTGTTCTCTCAATTACTAATTTGTCTTTCCTTTGTGTGGGGATGTGTGGATACTCATATCGTGAGTTCGATCCTCATATCGCATACCTCTATTCAGTGCTTTAAGTATCCCTTGATTCTCACGTGCGCTTATGTATAATTTACTTATTGCGCTCATCTTGTGATAGATCTTGGAATCCGTACGTCTCGCTGTATTTACGTATCACGTATACGTAAATTCGCACGTATACGTATCACGTATACGTAAATTCGCACGTATACGTATCACGTATACGTAAATTTTCACGTATACGTAAATTGTACGTTTGCGTATCACGTATCTTTTAGTAATTCAACACACCCTTGGATGGTCCTCGGACTATCCGGCTCATAGAGATATATCGGTCGTACCTTTTTATGGTGGCTGCCTGGATGGTGCTTAGTGGGGTAGTCAGCCAGATTATGCTTTCCCGGTTCCCAGAAAATGTCGAATTGGCCTTGTTGCGCTCTGTCTTTTAACCAATAGAATCGCATATCAATGGCCTTGGACTGCTTTTGCTTGATCGTGCCGTTGAGAATACCCTCTGCTGTATTATTGTCGGTCTTCATTGGTGTGGCCGGTTGGGGGTGGCCTAATTCGATCAGACATTGTCGGATGGGCAAAGCTTCCCGTGCATTCAGGAACAATGATGCAACTTCGGCTTCTGCCACGGACGCCATCACATTTTTGATGATCTTGGCTGACACTAGGATCGGTCCATTGAAGGTGTCGGCCTTGGTGTCGCCTAGGAAATGGTATCCGCCCGCACGGCTCTTGGCGCCCGGGCATACTAGGTAGGCTGCATCACTGTCAACACGGAGAATCATATCACTGGCACGGTAAATGATGGTGGCGTTAGGGTTACATGCTGCGTAGTTGAGGAAGTACTTCGTGGTAGCTAACGCGGTTTGGTTGTTCTTGGCTGACGCTATATCGTTGAGTGCATGTAACATTGTGCTGTCGATTGCCCGTGCTTAGAATAGGAATTTTCCGGTAACTTGTTGTATGAATTTGATCTCTTCGTCTGATAAATTAGTCGTGTCCTCTATTTTCGCGTATTGGATCTTCGCGCCGTACGCAGGTACGTCTGCGCGTGATGGTCCTGCGTATGTGCGTGAGGGCCGTACGTGTTCGAATTCCTTCAATGCTTGTTCCACGTAACCCTCCATGGACAATTTGACCTCTCGTTTGTCGTAGTCCCAACATAGGTGGACCCCCACGTATTGTTTTCCTGCCCAGTCAACCTTAAAGGTGTATTTGGCCCCGACTGCTTTGACTAGATGATCCACGTCATCTTGATTGATGTATTTGATCCCAAAGTCATCCACGACTAGGGTGAAGCTTATGTCCCCTCTCCTCGTGTAGGAAGAGTCCCTCTGGTGTGGGGTGCCTTTCGGTATCCATGTGAACGTAGGTGCGCCACTAAGTCATCATGCGCAATTTTCCCGCTTTGTTTGAGCCCGTACCATGCCTTTTTGATTCTGGCATAAACGTATTCGCCCCTCTTGAGGCCATCTATGCTGTAGGCCGTTCTAATACGGGGGGGAATCATGTCCCATCGAAATTTTACGTATTCGGGTTCATCTAGCGAGGAGCATAAGTACATGTTAGAAATGTCGCCGGTACAATACCTGGCCCCTGGGGTGGACACTACACTGTTCCAATGGGTCTTAATGGTTTCCATGCTTGCTGTTCTGGTGGATACGTCACCGAGGTACTCCAGCTGGTCACCTCCTGCCGTGATGCGTGTTCTGTACGGATCGGATTTCTCGGGGCGTATGGCTACTGTGTATCGTGGATAAGTGACCTTCTTATGTACTGGCACTGCGTGTCCTATCGATCCAATCCAATACATCCATCCCCTCCACTCCGTTGGGTTGGAACCCTTGGAATAAGCGGCCAAACTCATCTTCACCTGATCTGAGCCATAATTCTTGTACCTGTGTCTTGGGGTGTTTGATTAGATCGCGGTATGCCGCCCACTTGTTCAACTCATCATCCCATATGGAACCCCCACATGCTAACTGGGGCCTGTGCGTTAACTGGTTGATCTGTAGGGCCTGTTTCGGTACGGGGAGACGAATTGGGTCGCGCGGGTAAATTCCCATTAGTGCCTTGGGCTTAATCTTGGGTTTGGAGTAGTATTGGTCGGATTTGTAATATCGCGACACTTCACCATGTGTGTAGTCGGCAATGTCCCCATCAGTGAATCTTACTCGGTAGTATTGGTTGGTCTGATCATAGCTTACAATTTCGCCTTCATACCACCCTGAGTTGAACTTCTTTCTAATGATTGTGCCCGTGGCCCAGAGGTGTCCCCGCCGGGCGCTGCGTTGTTGAGTAGGCTGCACCCTTGGAGGTTCGCGTGCATTCCCTGGTTCGTTAATTGATTTTGCATTGGGCCCGTGCGCCACCCTTGGAGGTACGCGCGCGTCTTTGGTTGCATTATTACGCTTGGCATTGGGCCCATCTTGTTTTTATCGAGTACTTATATGCAAAAGTTCCCGTATACTACGAAGGGCCTCGTTCACTTGGGTTCCCTGTTCTATATAAGGGATAGGTGGATGGAGTTTACTAGTAACCTCCTTTAGGTCTTGGAGGATCATGAGCAGCCGGTCGGTAGAAGAGGTACGTGGCATCTCAGTCTTGGGGAAAAAGGCCACTGTGTTGCTGATTCTGTTCGCGCGGCTGGTAGCACCAACGCAGGTGTAATTCCTGTAGTGCTTTAAGGCCGGCCCAATGTAATAACCCCTTGTCCCATGGTCCTGCCATGCGCCTCGTTCCTGTGCACGGTCATGAATGATCACCCGGCAGCCCATCGGGGCGAGGGGGTGTTTGTTGTAGTCATAGATCCCGCGTCTGATTTCATACGCTGATAGTTTGGGCTGGGTACGCGCAGCACGTAACAAGTTGAGGGTAATGAGGGCTTGTGGAATCAGTAGGTCCCAATCGTCCACCGGGAATTCGTCATCCACCCCATTCAACCCAGCTATAAAACGGTTCTTGAAGGTCTGTATTGCCCTTTCTGCATGGTTGAGTCGATGGTCCCCTGGTGATGCTAGTTGGTAATCGAGGTTGTTCTTTGTGATGTACGCTATTAGTTTCTTGGAGGTTTCGTTGTCCATTCGTACTATTTTTGCCCTCACGTTGTCCTCTTTCATCCTTGCGTAGCACGCCGTGAACCCACGTAGGAGGTCTTTGCTCTTGCGTGACTGGATGGGCTCCACGTCAATATAGTTGGAATCGTAGTCGTACATGAGGAATACATACTGGTGTCCACGGCGTGACGTGACTGGGTATCTCCCTGGTAGGTCCCACGCAATGAGTTCCCGTGGTTCGTCTTTGGCACGTGGCCCTGCGTGATTGGTTGGTTGCATTTCATTCGTGGATACTACGTCCATGCAGATGTTATGTATCTTATTTCGGCCGACGCGGGGTGGCTCAGTATTGTCGGTCAGTTTGTTCTTTCGGCCGACGCGGGGTGGCTCTGCGTTGGCAGTTGGTTTGTTCTTTGCCTTCTTTGGCTTGTGTGTGCTTTGTATACCTTGTCGAACCATTTGTAGGTGTCCCATTGTAGTTTCTTCTGTGAGAGGGAGGTGTCGGTTGACACGTTGTACAGTGAGTCCCAGCCACGTGGCGAATGACCCACGTTCGATGGCGCGGACCCATGTCTCTTTCGTGGGGTACCCTGCTGCTGTGTGGTAGAATCGTATTAGCTTGGGGATGGCTTGAATCTAGTATGCCCCTGCCCCCGTGTGTATTGGATATTCGGTTGGGTTGTTGTTTTGGATGGCGCTGGTCGCGCTGCTTTTGTTTTGGATGGCGCTGGTTGCGCTGCTTTCGTTTTCGTTTTGCGGTTCGTTTTGCGGGGGGGGGGGGACTTTCACCCTTGGAGATTTAGCCGTCTCCGGTTTGGCGGGCTGATGTAGGGGAACCATATATAGATTCCTTAGGGGACCACGTTGGCCTGTGAGTATGATTTGTTTGGTGGGGCCTAATACGGCCACGTTGTCCTTAGAGAACGCCACTTCGCACCCATTATTGCATAGTTTAGGCACCGAGACCAATTGCAGCTCCACTTCATCAAATTTGTGACAACCGCGTGCCTCGAGGGGGAGTTGGGGTAGGTCTAACAGGTCGGTTGCTGTGGAGAGCATAGTGCTCCCATTCGCACAACCTACGGTCAGCGCCCCCGGTGTGTCTTGATGTGCCCCCCCTTGGTACGTCGCTGGGACAAAATGGTCTGTTGCTGCTGAATCCAGGGCCCCAAATCCGGGTGGGGCCCCGATATGGAACGCAACGTCTTGTGCAAAGGTCACGGAACGCGGCGGCCGAGGTAGTTTATCACTCGAGGGGTCACGTAGGATACTGAGTAATTGTGAATCGTGATTACTAGATTTATGTATACTACTACTGTGGTCCCTCCCACGCCGTCAGGACCGGAGGGGGGCCTCAAACACCCCACGTCCGTCGCCATTGGGATTGGGTCCATTCCACTTCATCCACCTGTCGTTGTTCCTGGTGGATCCTCCCATTTGGTTGTCGTATGTGGCTCCCTCCTGGTGGGTGGACTTGTTCCTCCGGTGGAAGCAATCTCGCTCGTTATGCGAAAGGTTGACACCGCAGGAGTGGCAGTAATATTCGTACTGTTTCCACTCGTGGGCTAGCGGGCGACCTGTCCCGGGCTGCCTGTGGCGACTGGCGTCAGCCGCCTTAAGTCGATTGACGTCGGCCTGTAGCGAGGCCATGGCTGTTTCCCATTGGTGTGACATTGTCATCGTAGAAGCTGCTGTCGCGGTTGACGCCGTGGTTTTGGATACTTGCGAGTAGATCTCACGGCACGTGTTGGCCAGCTCAAGTTGTTGGGCTTTGAGGTCTGTGAAACGCCGGTCGTTATGAATGTCCACCATGTTAGCCTTTGCTGATTTGCTGTGGTACGCGCTGTACAACTCCTTCAGTCGTTGTCCCCAGAACTTTTTGTAGTGTAAGAACTCCTCCCTCGGGGCTATCGTTGTCCTGTGCTGTTTCCAGTCCTCATTAACCCTGTGGAGGGTAATCGGGTCATGTCCGCTGCGCATGAATGCGTCCCGGGCATAATCAATCATTTGTGCTGAGGATACTTCTGCAGTTTCCGGAAGTAGGTTGATCTGCCATTGATACTTAGTTAATTGCCTAAAGTACTCCTTGGGCCCGATTGGGCTCGGTGAATACGATAGGGCATTCATTTTCTTCGAGAGCTCGCGGGTAAGTTGGTGCTGGGCATCAGTTGTACAGAGGTCAGCTTCCATGGCCTGGAATGCAGCCAGTACTGTGGTTCCTCTGGGGAATGCCTCAGAGCCCGGGTCTTTTAGATCATCCAGCATGGTGGGAAATTTTTTGTCAGTAATGAGTAGGGCCTCTCTATCATATTTGTTCCATTCCACGTATAGGGCGCGTCTGCGTTTCCATAGTTTATATGCGTCCGAGGTGAGCTCTATAGTGCTATCGAGTTCTTGAGGCTCTGTCGGTGCCGTGGGATATTCGGCTCCGGCGTCTCTTGCCTTGTATTGTTCCTTACTCTCCAATAGGAATGCATACCCACTTCCTTGTAGGAATTTGATGGATACTACTTCGGCCAATGCGTTGGCTAGGGTCTTTTTGAACTCGTACACGTCCACACTCGTCGGGATCGCTATGGGCTTCAATTGGATCTCATCCAGATGGTCCTTAACCCCAGTGTAATCCTTCTTCTTGACCATCTCGTCGTCGGTATCACTATCCTCACTGTCTTCGGTATAGTCGTATAGCAACCTGTTCTGTGTTTGTAACTGTGTGTTTTGTTCTTCTGTGTATTCGAGTATATCCCTGTTGTAATGTTCGAGCTCTACCAGTTGGTCTCTCAGATCCCGGATTTGGGTGGAGCCTACGTTTCTGGAATCGTTGATGCTGGTGTCAGGGGTAACTCCTCTCGTTGTAGGGCCGGGGACTCCTTCGGTTTGTGTTCCCTCTGGCATTGGGGTGTGGTAATCTTATCGATAACTAATAAGACCAAGGTCGTAAACGTCGTTAGGTTATGTAGTTAGTTATTTTGGTTTTATTTTACGGTGTTGGAAAGAGTTATCGATAAGATTATGATTGGATTGTTTCTGGACCATATTGTTCTCTCAATTACTAATTTGTCTTTCCTTTGTGTGGGGATGTGTGGATACTCATATCGTGAGTTCGATCCTCATATCGCATACCTCTATTCAGTGCTTTAAGTATCCCTTGATTCTCACGTGCGCTTATGTATAATTTACTTATTGCGCTCATCTTGTGATAGATCTTGGAATCGTACGTCTCGCTGTATTTACGTATCACGTATACGTAAATTCGCACGTATACGTATCACGTATACGTAAATTCGCACGTATACTACGTATCACGTATACGTAAATTTTCACGTATACGTAAATTGTACGTTTGCGTATCACGTATCTTTTAGTAATTCAACACTTGCTTGTAGATCTAAGCTCGTAATTACCGGCAGCTCCTACAGCTTTCTTGTTCGAATCTAACCCCATCCCTATGAATGTAGATACCTTGCTGATAGCTTACACGTAAATTTGGTTGGTTGGCTAATTGTAGAATTGGTACTGGTAAGAATTGGTACAGATCAGAACACCTTTGGTAATTCTGATCTCACTTGATGCACACTACTAGTAGAAATTGTACGCATTATTGTATGAGTACTTCTTACCATAACTTTACTAACACATACTTACAATACATACAATACATACAATAACTACGTATTCAACAACTCCACAGGGCCCCTGCAAAGCACTAATTCATACGTCTATCGTATTAAGATTACACGTGTGGATACAGTACTTGTACGTACCTGTACATCGTATCATTATTATTTTTGTTGAATTTTGAAAAGTAGAGTTATTGGTATGAAAACCGAAAACTGTTTGTTTCCTCTAGAAATCACGCGGTTAGGGACATACAGACAGACTAAACCAGTTACTCGTATTAGTCGCCAAAGCAAATAACTGTTTATACGATTCATCTCAACGCATATACGACCTGTAAAGAGAGACCGACTGAGGTGCAGTTCGATCCGAATATAACTTAATCCTAATGCTCACAATTTTAGAATCTAATCAATATTACTGCAATCTTCCTACTGTAATCTAACGACACGGAGTAGGAATCAGAGTTTATCAGACCCAGACTCTAACCACATAAGGAGTGTCCACACGACAATGGACGAAGCGAGAAAGATTACCGACTGATCACCGGCTAATCAAAGACCCCTGAAGGCTATGTCCATGTTTGAGCACTTAGACGGGTAATGGCACTAGTGCAGCCGGGCATGAGCTAATACCTCTTGCTTCCCTCAAACGACATAATGGCCATAGGGGAACAAACAAATGCCATCAGTACAACACATCGAACTCCGGGGGGGCCAGAACAACCGCAGTCTCTACATTCAAACGTAAACGTGTCCCAATTCAAACAATGGAAGAGACCCACATGGGGTCTTGAAATGACACGATAAAGACGAGTAAGAAGACCCCACCACCACCACCAACAACAACAACAGTAACACCAACAGTTAGGAGCTTAAAGCTCACAGATAGCAGTAGGTGCGAGTACAGTTAGGAGGGATCGATTCCTCTATACGAGTCAATATGATACTCACATGAGGTGGGACAGCGTACAGACGTGTGCACTAAGCTGTTCTGAGCCTACGAACTATACGGAGATGGCAGTTGAATTATTCTACAATAATTTCAACTCCCGCTGAATAGGGGGACCCGATGGACTTGTAACCGTAAAATAACGGGAAAACAAACCAACGGTCCCAATCCCTGTGAAAACAATTCAACGGCCCCAGAATCCCACGGGAACATGCAGCGGGCCGGATCTAACGGTCAATATATTCCCGCACGAATAAACTCAACGGCCATGATTCGAAACCGGAACCCGAACAGTTTGCTTAAGTAAGGGGCAACGGGGTGATTTTCATTCGGAATAGAAACGTTTGCAAATTCTACAGGGAGAAATATCCACTACTAGTGATATCGCGAGGGAAGTGATTGCTTGGGAAATACAGAATTCCCTCAGAAAATCATTCATATATCACTTACAGATCAAGTAAACAGCTATTCCGGACCAAATACCAACCATGGTGAGAGGAAGAACAGCCCGACAGAACCAACGCAACGACAATGCGGCCGCTAATCCAGCGGCTGCAGCAGCTAACGCAGTAGCTGGTGAACCTGCTAACAATGGACCAGCCATTCCTGCCAATCTTGGCTTTACAGCAGCGCAAATGGAATTCATTAGGACCATGATGGATACCAACCGGGCCCCGTCGCTCACACAGGAGGTTCAAGACGCAATCGAACGCGCTAATCAACTTGAGGGAATCCCTGGGTACGCAGGGGAAAGGACTCTAACCCCAACAGAGGTAGTCTTCAGAGAAATCTTGGAATCCTTCGGGCTGAACCGGATCACGGCGGATGAGCTCTTCCGGACCGGCCACAGCAGTACCGACTCCCTGCGGGACATGGATGAATCTGCTATCAAATCCCTGGTGAATGGTGTCAACAAGACCAAACACAACTACTGCCCGGACCCAAAGCAAGTGTATGTGGGGAGGGTTTTTGGGGATCGACTCAAGTTGTTTGTGGCGTGGATCGATTTTCAGCCCCTCATTGGAGCCACAGCTACCCCAGTTGACTGGGTAGCTGATCCGGATGCTGAATCCAAGACTCGGGAGCGCCTTAAGTCTCTCAAGGAGGATGACAGCAACACGGCGGCCGGGGACCTGACTCTCCCAGAACCACTCACTGCAATGTCGAAATTCAAGGAATTCGATGAACGATTTAGGGAGTATCTTAGACACAAAAGGGGTGTCACCAAAACATCTCTACTATACACAATTCGAAAGGACTCAATGGTCGGTGATGCTGAGAGGGGGGGGACCGTTGGGTCTGCTCCAACAGATACGTATGCCAACTGGAACGAATATTCTATACGTTGCACCGTTCACTCAGGATCCCACTGGACAAAAGACAACAATACACTATGGGGAATCCTCTTCAAATTGGTGGGAGCGGGTCCCGGTTGGTCCTACATCCAAGGACTTGGAACGGACGGGGATGGGAGGAAGGCATATTTCACCCTCTATTCTCAGGCATATGAATCAACGAACGTAAGACTTCTCATAGAAGAAAAGAGGGCCTTCCTACAGAGCTCCACCTACTCCGGGGACACCAAGAACTACAGCTTTGACAAGCACAAGAGGCGTTGGTACGATGCAAAGGAGTTCCTATTGCGGCATAAGGCCTTCCCACCAGAAGATCAGTTTGTTACTGACTTCTGTCACTCTATCTCGGATCCAAGACTCGAGATGGCGGTGCAATTGGTCCTAAATGAAGCAGGCGGCATGTATGACAGCTTTGACAAGGCTTCCGCCCACTTCACTCAAACGCTTGGTATCAAGAAGTTACAAACCAGCCGCAAAGGCAATCGCAGAAATATCTCCTCTTTCAAAGGAAAAGGCGGCAACAAACGCAACAACGATAGCAACTCCTCCTCCAACAAGAGACACGGCAACAAGAAACAGAAAACTTCAGGGACCTACGACGGACCTCTGGAGGGAAAGATCTACCCAAAGGAAATCTGGGTCACTATGTCCGCTGCCCAGAAGAACCAAGTCCGGTCCCCACGCCCAGCTCTTAACTCCAATTCAAAGTCCCCACAGGTTTCTCTTGTCGAAGCCAAAGGGGACAACACAGCAAAAGGGTCGGCTGGCGATCAGTTTGGTAGTCATACTCACAAGAAAAAGAACCAAGACTGATTTGCCGGCCGGGGCCTGTCGATTGTATCCCGGGTAGGCCGGCCGATAGTCCATATCAAGAGTTTTGGCACACCGTCTCAAGGTAACGGTCGATGCGAGTTGGACAGCCATGCTGATACAACAGCCGCGGGATCAAATATGGTATTACTGGATCCATTGGATTCTATCTTGACATATGTGGATGTTGCACCATTCTCAGATACATACTCACCGCTTAAGAATGTCCCTATTGCCCGTTGCGCCACAGCTTGGACTGACCCAACCGATGGGATTACTTACATCTTGGTCTTTGGGCAGGCTTTGTTTTTTGGCACCAAGTTGCAACACAGCTTGGTATGTCCCAATCAAGTCCGGGACTGCAACTTCAACAAGGTTGAGGATACCCCAAGGCGATACGACTCCAATTCTACACATGGGATCACATTTCAATCGGACGACACAGAACTCTTCATCCCTCTCCACGTTGAAGGAGTCATATCCTCTTTTGATTCCCGGAAGCCTACAAAGAAGGAACTGGCGAACTGTGAACACATACTGGCTACAGATACCCACACCTGGGACCCCTATTCCTCTCACTTTGCAGAGGAGGAAGAAGCCACCAATGCTTCTTTCCCGCGGGTTGTCGCTACTCTTTCAGGATGCCTGCCGGCTTGTGGGACTCCAGTCAAATATTCATCCACGATTCATCCAGAACCACTCGGCACAGGGTACGACACAAACCGGCTGCTTCATTTGGCTTCTGTCTGTACCAATAGAGTTCCTTCCCAACGCACCGGATATACCCCAACGGATGTCTCCACACGATTCATTTCAGCCCTTGCTGGAACCAACGGGGAGGACCAAGAAAATCTTCCAAATTCAGCAAATTCTATGATTTCTGATGTTTCCACCAAGACTTCATTATCTGAAGCTGAGCTTGCCATTCAACAGGAAGCCAAGGCACGAACCAAGGAGAGGAAGCTACTAAGGCGGCAACAAGATGTCCTAGACCAAGAAATATCCCTTGACAAGAAGTCTTTCATACGACGGGGACAATGGGGACCTCCAATACGAATCCCCGACAAAGTTGACAGGTATGATGCCAAGGCCATTGCTAAGATGTGGAACATCAGTGAGAAGCGAGCCAAGGCTACCATTGAAGTCACTACCCAATATGGCATTCGACAACTGTCCCAGCCTATTACAAAGAGACTGAAGACACAGAAGTGGAGGAATAGGAGGATGCTCAAGGGCCGATGGTATGCTGACACTATGAAGTTCAAGGTTCCCAGTATCATTCGAAATGATACAGCAGCCCAGATCTTTGCGAATGGAAAGGGCTATGTGGCTTTCTATCCTGTCAGGGGAGAGGTCCGATGTCATGATGGCTTATCTTGCTTTATAAATGAAGTGGGAATCCCAGAACACCTTGTTACAGATGGGGCAAAGGCCCAGGGGAGTCATGAGACACACAACACCGATTGGAATAAGCTCCGGTCGGAGTATCGCATTCGACAAACATACATACAGCCTCACTGCTCTTGGCAGAATACAGCCGAACACAGTGCCGGGGACCTAAGAAGGTCGATCCGTTGGATGACTTCTAAGAAGGGCAGTCCCAGGAGGTGTTGGGCCTTCTGTGGAATGTTAGCAGCCGGCCGGATGAACCTCATGGCATCAAGTGATCCTTCCTCAATGGGGAGGACTAACTTCGAACTGGTGCATGGGTATACCCCAGATATCACCCTGTATATGATCCACGACTGGTATGATTTTATTTGGTGGTATGACTTAAATGGGAAAACAAATAGGCTTGGCCGGTGGCTGGGCCCATGTGGAGACACTTTTGGTGGTGGAGATTGTCACTATGTCTTATTTAAGTCTGGAAAGGTTCACATAACAAACAGCACACGGGCTATATCTGAGGAAGAATGGAGACATCCAGATATTCTAACACAGTTGGAAGCACACAACAAAGAGATCAACGCAAAAATAGGTGACGAGGTTAAACCTTCCGATACTTATCTTGAAAACGAACTTGGCGAACCACCTCTGGGCCTATTTGATGGCAAATATGAAGGGGAAGATGAAGTGCTCATGGCAGAAGCTGAGGCTTCTTCCCCGGATGTTGACGACCTATCTGATAAAGACCTTGATGAGTATCTTGGAACTGAAGTCTTACTACAGATAGGGGACCAACATATCCGGGGGTTAGTTAAGAATCGTTGCAGGGATAAGGATGGTGTGCTGATTGGTGAAAAGAACAACAATCCACTCTTAGACACGAGGTCTTACGAGGTCGCCATGCTGGATGGATCTATCGAAATCTATACAGCCAATACACTTTCAGAGAGTATCTATTCTTCTGTTGACGATGAAGGGCGCATGTATTGCCTGATGGATGAGATAATCCATTCCGAAAGGGATTCGGAGGCCTTAACTATCGAACAGGCTACTTATACAACAAAGTCCGGACAAACTAGAACAAAGCCAACAACCAAAGGATGGAGGTTCCTTGTTAGGTGGAAGGATGGCACTACATCCTGGGCAAAGTTAAGCGATATGAAGGAAAGCTTCCCGGTTGAAACAGCAATATACGCCCGTGAAGAAGGCGTCATAAATGAGCCAGCGTTTAAGTGGTGGGCTTATAAAGTACTTCGGAGAAAGGACTGGATCTTATCTGGCGCTAAAACCAAGTACTGGACCAAGTCCCATAAGTACGGGGTCCGGCTCCCTAAGTCTATTTCAGAAGCAAAAGCAATTGATAGAGAAACGGGGACCGATCATTGGGCTCGGGCTATTGCAAAAGAAATGAGGAACAGCTCTATTGCCTTTGAATTCAATGAAGAGGACAAGGTACCAGTGGGGCATACTAAAATAACCATGCACATGGTCTTTGACGTCAAGATCGACTTAACACGGAAAGCCCGGTTAGTTGGAGATGGCCACAAAGTCCCAGAAATCTCCAAGGAATATACTTATTCCAGTGTACCCAGTAGGGATTCAGTTCGATTGTTCTTCCTAGTGGCAGCACTCAACAACCTCGATGTACTCAGCGCGGATATACAGAACGCCTACTTAACAGCACCCATCAAGGAGAAGTACTTCACAATAGCTACAGAGGCCCAAGGGTTCGCGTCGGAACTATGTGGAAGGCCCTGCAAGATTGTAAGGGCTTTATATGGACTCCCGGTTGCTGGGGCATCTTTTCGGTCACACTTGGCTAGTCGCTTAAGGGAACTTGGTTACGAATCTTGCAAAGCAGATCCAGACGTGCATCTCCGATCTGCATTCAAACCAGATGGCTCAGCTTACTACGAGTACTGTGTGGCTTATGTCGATGATATCCTTGTATGTGGAATGGACCCAAAGTTCCAGATGGATGCGATAGAAAGGCAGTTCAAGTTGAAGAATGGAACAGTTGAAGAACCTTCTTTCTACTTGGGCGCTGATATAGGAAAGACCTACATAGACAGTAACCCGTACTGGTCCATGGCTTCATCTAAGTATACTGCGAAAGCCATCAAATGAGTTGAAGAGGAACTACTAACTGGAAGATACGCGTTTAAGGTACTACCCAAGACAGCAAGGTCACCATTGAGCTCTGAATATAGGCCTGAGATAGACGCGTCACCAGAACTTGATCCGGAGAAACAAAACTACTATCAAGGTTTAGTTGGGATACTCCGGTGGATATGTGAACTCGGTCGATTGGATATAATTATGCCCGTATCACTTATGTCTCGATATCTCGCGCAAGCCAGGGAAGGTCATCTCAACCAGTTGTTTCACCTGTTTGCATACTTGAAGAATTACAGCAAGTCTAAGTTGGTGTTCGATGCATCTATGCCTGAGGTAGATGAGTCAAATTTTCAGTCTTGCGACTGGAGTGAATTCTATCCAGAGGCCAAAGAGCTATTGCCTCCAGGTATGCCTGAACCAAAAGGAAAGGCAGTTATTACCACATGTTTTGTGGATGCGGATCATGCAGGTTGCAAAGCTACCAGGAGATCCCATACAGGAGTCATTATTTTTGTTAACAGAGCACCTATTTTGTGGTTCTCCAAGAGGCAAACAACTGTTGAAACATCTACATTTGGCTCAGAAATAGTCGCGCTTAGGATAGCAATCGAAATGGTAGAGGGGCTAAGATATAAGCTACGGATGATGGGCGTACCTATAGAAGGACCTACCAATATCTACTGTGACAATGAGTCAGTCGTGAAGAACACTACACGACCAGAAAGCCCTTGTAAGAAGAAGCATAATAGTGTTGCTTATCATAAGGCAAGGGAGTGCATAGCAGCAGGAATTATCCGGATTGCAAAGGAGCCAGGCGAGTCGAATATTGCGGACTTACTCACAAAGTTAATGAGTGGATCCAGGCTAATTGAGCTAGCAATGAGGTGTATGTGGCGAGATGGGGTTGATGAAAAAAAAAAATGATGAGATCCGCGGGATAGGTATCTTCTACTAGTACTCTCACTACCACGAAGACACGGGGACTCTAGAAATCACGCGGTTAGGGACATACAGACAGACTAAACCAGTTACTCGTATTAGTCGC
Organism: Pseudo-nitzschia multiseries; assembly: GCA_037355745.1. NCBI lineage: Eukaryota > Bacillariophyta > Bacillariophyceae > Bacillariales > Bacillariaceae > Pseudo-nitzschia > Pseudo-nitzschia multiseries. The sequence goes on along the minus strand of CM074787.1, from coordinate 11,342,084 downwards.
CAAAGCAAATAACTGTTTATACGATTCATCTCAACGCATATACGACCTGTAAAGAGAGACCGACTGAGGTGCAGTTCGATCCGAATATAACTTAATCCTAATGCTCACAATTTTAGAATCTAATCAATATTACTGCAATCTTCCTACTGTAATCTAACGACACGGAGTAGGAATCAGATTCCACGATACAGCTCACTGGCACTCGTTCTCAGTACGGTACCGGTGGACTGGCATGGTAAATTATTGGATACAGAATTTCAAAACAGAAAATTGAAAAATAAATCTAGACAAGGCAAACATGAAATAAATAATAAGAGATTACTCCGTATTATTTATACGAAGTCAGAGAAAAGTCAGACCTCGGTCTGGACCCTTCCGAATCAGCTTTTTTACCCCGCGCGCGCGTGATTTTTGGTGAATAGTTAGTACAATGAAACACGACTGACTGAATGAAAAGTTCTCAGTCAGCAACCCTGCTGGCGAGCTCCGATCGATTCAATATGCGGTTCTGTATGATATTCTATTATTCAATTGTCATTGTTACACGCATGCCACTTCTCAACGGTCGCGAAATTGAATCGTGTTCCTGGACAGGTTTTTAATGGACCTCGTACTCACCAGCAAGCTACCAGAAAGTTACCAGAAAGCTACCAGAAAATTACCAAAATTGCTACCAGAATTCTGGTAGCTTTCTAGTAGCTTTCTAGTAGCTTTCTGGTAGCCGGCCACGAGCTCTTTTCAAATGATTATTCTGGCTGCGGAACCATCTGGGATTAAATTTTTGATGTCTTTGGTTTACGTGTGAGCTCTGCTGCAACTAGCTCCCTGTTCACTCCCCACATTTTGGAATTAATCACAGCCGGCAAGAAATCATTTCTTCTTCTTTCTTTCCGACGATGGCAAGCAATGCTGGAAAGAGAGGAGGATCAAAGCAATTAGACCAAGACAAGCATCCAGAGATTGTATACAACCGTCTAGAACTTTCGAAGTGCCTTGCTTGTTTTAACTTCTGGCTCCATTTAAATACTGAGGGAGAAGAGGGTTGGTCGCCAACTGAGAAGCCAGGCTCAATCTGGCAGTATAGGAGCTCTAACTACATCAGGCAAAACATCAAAGAATCAAGCTGGGCAAAGATTGGAAAGGTAAGAATCCCCCTTCTGCTGTTTGGTATTGTTTGGGCTGTTCGGAATCACCTCTCACGTTTCGATTAGGCTATGGCCACCCTCGCACAGGATCTGCAAAAGAGAGGAATCAAGCTAGTTGACCCTTTACAACAGCACCGAGACCGTTGCTCATCAATCTTAGGCAACAAGCCTTCACCAGAGGATTCAGACGCAGAATCATCTTCAGACGCTTCATTGTATCAAGAAGAAGAAGAAGACATGCCAAAGAAGAAGCCGGTTTGAATATCGGAACCTCTGAGCCCTTTGAGCCCGGATATCAGTTCCAATCTCAAGAGGCTCTCCATCAGTGGACCTGTTCAAATGATTTCAGGATCCTTGCCGTATCCAATGTTCTCTGGTCGATGGGAGGTATGGGATCACAACCTCAAGATCTTGAATGGATTCTGTTTGATGAGGATGCTTCTTCATAGTGGAACCAAGGAAACCGGCTATTTTTTGAATTGGGTAGATCCTCGGACATTGAAAATCAAGCTCAAGTGGCCTGTTTTCATGCAAAATGCTCTGTTTATGACTGGATTGGATATTAGTACCGACCAAAATGGCAACACGATTGAAAATTATCCAGGTCACCAAGTGTACACCGCTATGGGGGAAAACTCAAAGATTTTGGAAGACAATGATGGCTATGTTTATTCGAAAGGCTTGTTTTGATTCATAAAGCCAATGGACCAATCTCAAGACAAGTACAAGGCAGAGTGTCTTTGAATGTCCAGTGGATGCAAATGGTGACAGAGGCACTATCCTCCAGATCTTATTCCTAGAAAAGAATGAAGAAAAAAAGCCATTTACATCTCCTGTTGCAATCAAGCAATCTACCATTCGATTTAGTAAGTTTCACCAGCAAGTGCAGCAGCAGCTCCAAGCGCAGCTCGCGCAACAGCAGAGGCTTCAAGCACAGCTCGCGCAACAGCAGAGGCTTCAAGCACAGCTTGCGCAACAGCAGCGGCTTCAGGAGCTACTCCGACAGCAGCAGCAGCAGCAGCAGCAGTGGACGAGACCTCTGGCAGATAGTAATGTCACTATTAGTAGCAAGAGGGCAAAAACCAACACTTCTGCTGCCGCTGCTGTCACTTCTCCTCAGCCTAATCCTAGTACTAGGACTCGCGATGAATGACTAGTAGTAGTAGTAGTAATAACAAGTAGTAGTAGGTGCCAGCGATGCCAGCACCACCAGTTTATCCTCCTTCGATTCAACTGATTCCTCAATAGCTTCTTCTGGAATTGATCCAAGACAACACCACACAGGAACCCCCAGGACAGCACGACGTGGAAGATAACACTGAGGAGATCCCAGATGAGAGTATCAAGACCTTCCTTGAAGCAAAATCCCATCTAGACGATCTTCAAAAGTATTTGTTTCAGTGGGAACACGAGCAAGAAGAATAAACATTCGATCCTTCACAAAATAGCAGACATTCTCTCTAGCAAGAAGTAAAACTACCGTAGTAGCTACCTATTTCTATTAACGCTAGTAGTACTAATAGAGGACGATGAGTGTTCGGTTTTGGTGTTCGCTTTTTTCTTAAGAGGGGTCCAACTCGTCGTACGATTCAAAGCAATCTCCTGAGCCGCCCGCGCAGGGCAGGCAACTTCTTGTTCCGTTGGAAGAGTTCGAGAGATAGGTGTGTTAGTAACGTTAATAGAAATTGGTGCAGTAGTAGTTTTTTTCTTGCTAGAGAGGAAGCATACCATTTTATTGAGGCTTAGAAGTAGTTTACATCGTATTCGAGTCCATCGTCGAAGGTGGTCTCCCCACTTGCAAACTTGAGCTGTGTAATTACAGCAATAGCATTGAAACACATTCCATGCTTTTGCATCATTCCTTGCCTATTTGGTTTCATGTGTCTGAAGTGAGTGGTAAGAACATTGAATATCTTCAATCTACCATTTATGGTTTCATGTTGTGCTCTGACAACTTTGCGTCCCGCAACTTCGTCCGACGTTCCAAATTTCCAGTACCTACAACACGTAGAATTCTACACAGACTCCCTTTCCACTATCTTCCCCCCTTCCACTCTATCCCTACCAACCCCAGGCTCAACATCTCCCCTCTAAGCCCCGCTCTTCCTGTTTTTGCTCTCAGTTTGGCGGCTTGCTGCTTCACTTGGGTGCTTTGTCAGCTCTACTTTCGGCGTTATCACCGTCGTCAACAGTCCGGACACTTAATTTTCTACGCGGTCTCCAGTACAGTTTCTACGTAGAAGGAGAAGGCTCTGTTATGATCCGCCATATTATTTTCTACACTGTCTCCAGTACATTTTCTACGTAGCCGCCGACACGCTTCCCCATATCCGTAACTCCTTTGCTTCCCATTGCATCTCTTCCATCGACGCTAGCTCCCCTCCTGCAACTACGTTCTGGCGCCGCCCTCAATCACACCCTCCCCCACGTCTTACTATTGCAATCGGCGTTACTTTGCTATTGCCCACAAGCTACCTCCCTTTCTTCCCAGCGATCTATTTCGAGATCTCTTCCCTTCCTCTGCCCCTCCAACTGCACCTCCATCGCATCGACCATACCCTCTCCCCCCCCCCCCCACCCCCCCACCCCCTCCATCGCTCGATTAACCGCTCCTCCGATCGCATCACCCTCCACCACACCGTACACCTTTGGTTGCTGCGACCACAGCCCCCATTCCACCTGCAGCTCACAGCACCGCCCGACGCCGCTGCTATTGCCTGCTTCATCGAATTGCTTGCCCCTTCTACTAGCGATTGTACAGCCGCAGCACCAACCGACGCCGCTGCTCTCGACTGCTTCATCGAATCGCTTGCACCTTCTACCAGCAATCGAACAGCTGCTTCATTGCTGGCTCGATTGGTTTCACTCCAATTTTGGTCTGCCCTGTAGCACACACAGCATGCCTACACCAACTTCTCCTGCATCTCCTGCGGGCCGCTCTTCTGCTTCCTCCCCTAAGAAAAGACTTCAGTCTACGCCCTCTCTATCTTCTTCGTCTGCCCGCTCTGCATCTGGCTCTCGTTACCCCAAGCGCGCCCATCTGAAGAAGTCCCCCCCCCCCCTACCCCCGCTCCTACCCGGGCTACTCCTTCTCCTTCCTCTCTTCGCCCCTGGAAAGATGCATCTCTGTCTGCTTGTTCCTCTTCCTCGGCCAGCCAATCCTCTGTTATCTCCATGTCTGTCTCTTCCTCTGATTCCTCTGTGGCCTCCTCTACTCAGTCTGCTACAAAGTCTGCTCCTCGTCAGGATTCTAAGAAGCCAGCCTTTAAGTCTCCCCCCCTTCAGCCCCCTGCTCTCAAGCAGCTTGTCCTTACTCCCTCAGCTCTTCAGCAGCCAGTACCATTTGCCCCTCTTCCCGCCCCTGCCCCAGCTCTTAAGCAGTCTCTCCTCCAGCAGTCCCCCTCCCTGACCCCATCCCCCGGCTTGGATCGTCAAGCACTTCGGAAACAGGCTCTGGCCGCTGCAAACCAGGCCCACTCTGCTTCCTTCCTTTGGCGCTTTTATGGTGATGACCGTTTCCCTACCCCATCTTCCATCCAACCCCTCCGGAAATCTCCAGCTCAGACCTGGGTTTGGAACGCCTCTCCTAGTCCTACCCACTTCTTCAGCAAGAAGGATGGCCGCGATAAGAAATCCATTCATGATGTGTGCCGCCTCTCAGTTGCCCCGGTGTATGCCTTGGTCAATCCAGATGATTCTGATTGGAGGACCGCTACTGTGGCGTCTCTGGTTTCCCTGGCTTCGGCGTGCTTCCAAGGCTCTGCCGAGTGGACCAAATCCCCTCCCGGCCAAGCCCTCCGGAAATGTCTCATTGGTCTTGCCAAGATATCTCCTGAATGCTTTGATGACCTGTACTGTGAAGGCAACCTTATACCTAGCACTGAAGGGCAGGTTTGGCTGTCTGCCAACAGGATCCTTGGCTCTCACTGGTTCTTTAAGACCAAGCCTCCTGCTCCAGCTCCTACAGCCGCCTCTGACTCTTCCACCCAGGTGCCAGGCTCTCGGTCTGTATCTTTTTTTCCTTCTGTTGGTGCTGCTTCAATTATTTCCTCTTCTGTCGGTCACTTTCTTCAACGGCGTGGGGTTTGCTCCAGTGATTCCAGGGCTCCGGTTGATGTCACTGAAGGTACCAAGTGCTCCTACAGCTCCTACTTCACTCTGTCTCTCCCCAGGCTGATGTCACCTTGCCCTAGTGACTTGTACGATGAAATGCTGGAGTCCCTGACTGATGCACTCAGCTTGCTCTGGTCTGTAGACCAAAAGCTGGTCCTCTATGTTTTTCCTTCCTGCGCCAGCATTAACCCCAAGGCTAAACCCGTCCCCAAGCTCTGGTCTACCCTGCCTGACCGGCAAACTCTTGAACTTTACGTTGCTTCACTCTGGCTCAGGGTTAGAGCTGCACCCCACCTTTGGTTCTACATCAGCCACAGTGTCCCCGTGGATACTCTGCTGTCTGACACTCTCCTTCAGCGCCTCCAGGACCGTGAAATGGACTTCAAGTATGATCATATTCAAGTCTCTACTACTGTCACCTATGGCTTCCTGCTAGGGTCCTATATGCAGAGTTTTGATCTTGATCATTACAATGCACTGCTCCAGACCCATCCTCGGTTTCAAGCCTTCCCTATTGCTGTCATACGGAAGAACATTCGGCTAGACAATTCACAAACTCCCGATCCCTCCCCTGTCCCAGCTGCACATATTTTGTGTGATTCTACCAAGCGTTCTCAGACTGTCAAGCTTTTGAAGACCCAGTTCAATTGCTGCTCTGCATCTGATATAGTCTCCCTTCCTGATGGTAAATTCTACAAGTTTATTGAGACTGCTACCAATCACTCTGACCGCTGTCTTCCCCCTTCCAAGCTGAAGACCCTTCGTCAAGCCAAGCACCGTCAAGCCAAGTTCATCAAGACCCATGACACTGCTTCTGTTCTAGGCGTTGTTGACTTGGATCTTCCTGTAGACTTGGGCCACGGCCTGGGTGTCACCACCTTGCGCCGTGTTCTTCTGGGAATCCGTACTAGGGACAACTGGTCGTGGCCACTTTTTCTCTCTGTTGACACCAGCTCTTATCATGGTGAAATCCTGGCCCTGTACAGCACTACTACCTGGGCTGAAGCTCAAACCATGCTGTCATTTCTCCCCATCTTCCTGGAGGCCCGGTATGGCTCTTGTGTTTGCCAATGGTTTTCTACTGAGTGTCTCACTGAGCTGGAGGATTTTCATTGGGATCCCACTAAAGGATGGGTTGTTGAAAATGCCCCTGCGCCAGACCAGGAGCCAGAGGATGCTCTTCCCTTCTTTGGTAGTGGTGACGTCTGTGATTGGGAACTTGTGGATGATGATCTGTCCATTGACTCCCTTTCCAATGCTGTTACTTTTGACCTGGATATGCACTTCTCTTTTGAGGTTCGTGAGGACAGTGGTGGGTGTGGTTTTGATGATGGCCAGTCCATGTCTACTCTTGCTACCGGTACTTCCAACATCACTTCTGTTCTGGGTGCCACTCCGACTGCTGCCCTCCCCGATGGCACTGCCATGGCTGAAATTTTGCCTCCTGCTGCCACACGCCCCACAGCCCTCCACTCTCCTCTACGCTCTGGTCTCACCTCCATAGCTTTTTCTCCCGGCACCGATGCTAGTGTCAGCAAACTGAGCCATACCAATGCCTCCACCAGCTCTGCTCTGGCTTCTCTCCTCTCCCTGCGGCAGACACGGTATGCATCTGATCATGGTTAGGAATCCTTGCTTCTGGCCTGGTGGAATGCCTACCTCTCCGAATTCCACCTTTGCATCCCTCAGTTTCCCTTCCTCTTCTTCAGCTCCTCCTGTTTCCCGACTTGTCCCCTCCACCGTGTTTATCCTAACCCTGCACCAGGTGTCACTTCAGGTGCTTTCCCCAGCAACACATTTGGAGTGCTTCCCAGTGCTTCACCCAGGGTTGCATCCAGTGTTACACCCAGCGCAGCTCCAACTTTGGATCCCAAAACTTCACCATGATCTGCACACAGTGTTTCCCCTAGCACTGCACCAGGCATCACTCCAAGTGCTTCCCCCAGCATCACGTTTGGTGTGCTTCCAAGTGCTTCACTCAGGGTTGCATCCCATGTCACCACCAGCGCGGCTCCCCCTGGGAATCCCAGTGTTTCACCATGATCTGCACACAGTGTTTCTCCTAGCACTGCACCAGGCGTCACTCCACGTGCTTCTTCCAGCAATGCATTTGGCCTGCTTCCCAGTGCTTCAGCCAGGGTTGCATCCAGTGTTACACCTAGTGCTGCATCAACTGGTGATCCCAGTGTTTCACCATGATCTGCATACAGTGTTTCTCCTTGCACTGCACCAGGCTTCACTCCAAGGGTTTCTCTCAGTATCACATTTGACGTGCTTCACAATGTGTCACCCAGATTTGCCTCCAGTGCCACACCCAGCAAGGCTCCACATGGGGCTCCCAGTGTTTCACCGTGATCTATCCACAGTGTTTCTCTTTGCACTGCACCAGGCGTCACTCCAAGTGCTTCCCCCAGCACTGCATTTGGCCTGCTTCCCAGTGCTTCACCCAGGGTTGCATCCAGTGTAACACCTAGTGCTGCATCAACTGGTGATCCAAGTGTTTCACCATGATCTGCATACAGTGTTTCTCCTTGCACTGCACCAGGCGTCACTCCAAGTGCTTCCCCCAGCAGTGCATTTGGCCTGCTTCCCAGTGCTTCACCCAGGGTTGTATCCAGTGTTACACCCAGTGCTGCATCAACTGGTGATCCCAGTGTTTCACCATGATCTGCACACAGTGTTTCTCTTTGCACTGCACCAGGCGTCACTCCAAGTGCTTCCCCCAGCAATGCATTTGGCCTGCTTCCCAGTGCTTCACCCAGGGTTGCATCCAGTGTCACACCAAGTGCTGCATCAACTGGGGCACCCAGTGGTTCACCATGATCTACCCACAGTGTTTCTCTTAGCACTGCACCAGGCGTCACTCCAAGTGCTTCCCCCAGCAATGCATTTGGCCTGCTTCCCAGTGCTTCACCCAGGGTTGCCTCCAGTGTCACACCAAGTGCTGCCTCAACTGAGGCTCCCAGTGTTTCACCATGATCTTCCCACAGTGTTTCTCTTAGCACTGCACCAGGCGTCACTCCAAGTGCTTCCCCCAGCAATGCATTTGGCCTGCTTCCCAGTGCTTCACCCAGGGTTGCATCTAATTCTTCACCTAGTGTTGCATCCAGTGCTGCCACCCTTGGCGCAGCACCTGCTGTGGCCTTCAGCGTTTCACACCTATGCCTCACCAGCTTCCTCTTCCGTGCGACAGACACGGTATGCTTCTGATCATGGTTAGGGTATCTCATACAGGGCCGGGTGGGATGCCCTCCAACCCTGATCCCCCCCTGGATTCCTCCAGTCCTTCTTCCTCTTCCTTGCCTCCTTCTGTTTCCCGCCTTGTACAATCTGACCTTCATTGGGACATCCTTGTTGCTAAAGATGCGGATGATTTTGGCCATCCCTTTCCCCAGGCTCCTTCCTCCAACTCTACCCTCATTACCTTCCAAAATATTGGTCCCCAGCAGAAGTCAGCCTTCATGTCGCGCTCTCGTCACAACTCTCGGTGAGTTGCTCACAGTAAGGCTGGGGTTGCCCTCTATGCTGAGCATTGTCTGAATGAACCTCAGCTTCCCCTCTGTGACCTCTTCCACTCTCACATCAAACAGGCCTACCCTTCCAGTTTCACCTCCCTTGCTAGCAACAAGCATGATGCCTCCACCGGTACTTGGCGCCTCCCTGGTGGTACGGGGTTTACCATTGACCGGCTCTTTCATTCTCACAAGCTTGTCCATGGGGCTGATCCCTCTGGGCTTGGCCGGTGGACCTTTGTCCGGTTTCAGGGCAGGGCTCAAGCTACGGTTACCATCTTTTCCGCCTACTGCCCTGTAGAAAATGACAGGGACCTTGGCTCTGTTTGGAACCAACACTGTCATTACTTCCAGGCTGAGGAGGATCTTCCCTGTCCCAACCCACGCATCCTCTTTCGACGTGACCTCACAGCTGCCCTTCAGGCGTGTTTGGAGGCTGGTGACTCCGTTGTTTTAGGGATTGACCATAATTCTGATGTCCGGTCTGACAGTCTTTCCTCTGAGCTCCAAGCCCTTGGCTTCAAGGATGCCATCTTGACTACACACCCTTCAACTTCCCCACCTGCCACCCACAATAGGAATACCACCAGGACTCCCATTGATGCCATCTGGACTACTGAGCATGTTGATGTCTTCCGCGCCGGTTACTGTGCTTTTGATGGTGCGCAAGGCATGGCCTCTGACCATCGCTTGCTCTGGATTGAAGTTTGTAATGGCAGCATCTTGGGCAAATACCTTCCACCTCCTGTGCGATCCTCTCTTCCTCGCCTGAAATCTTCCCATCCTCATCTTCAGCAGCGCTATCTCAAGCGGGTAAAACATGCTTTTTGCTACTGCTGGTGTGTTCACCCTTTGGACTAAGCTTGAGCATCTGGTGGCGCTGTATTTATCTGGTGATACCACTGTGCGCGGCACTCTCATCACTACCTATGATGTCCTCCATGCTACCTCTGCTTCCATCCGGCTGTCTGTTGAACAACATCTTTGCCGGCTTCGCACCGGCATGATCCCTTGGTCTCCCAAGCTCCAGGTCTACCGTGACACCATTGATTTCTGGAGGCAGATCGTGCAGCTTTGGCAAGGTGTCTCCACCAGTCACACCATTGTGAAGCGCTTGGCATGTAAGCTTTCCTTATACAAAGGTGAACACTGTGATCTTGCCACTGCTGTCTTCCATTTGAAGCAAGCCTACAAGCAATACCGCGCCGTCAAAGTCCTGGCTCCTTCGTGGCGTTACTCCTTCAACCAAGGCTTGGTGGATGCCCTTCTTACTGAAGGCAAGCCCCACAACCAGAGTGCCTCCCAGATTCGGGCACGCATGCGCCGTGAACGGCTCCAACGGGATCTCGGGCTCACTGCCCGCTCTATCCGTGGTCGTCTTCATAAGACTGCTGTTCTGAAGGCTGTTGCAGTTGGATCTGATGGCACTGACCAAGTCTTGGAGTCTCAGTCAGCTATGGTGCCAGCCATGGCTGCCTCCAATATTTGCCGTCAGCAACAATGCCTAGACACTCCTTCCATGTCTCCCTCTTTCATCCAGGCCTTCGGTTACTTGGGAACTGGACCTTCCTCTGCTGAGGTACTGGCTGGCACCTATGTTCCTCCTCCTGGCACTGACCAGTACCTGACTGAATTCCTTACTTGCCTTCAAGTGCCTGCTGCTATTCAGTCTTTGGCTCCCTTTGACTATTCCGTCAGCCCTGCTGACAATGCTGCTGCCTGGAAATGTCAGAAGGAACACACTGCTGGCAAGCCTTCTTGCCTCAGTTTTGCCCACCATAAATCCTTTGCTTTGGACACACAACTGAATTCCTTTGATACCTTGATGCGGACTGCTCCTCTGCTTGCTGGCTTCTCGCCTTCTGCTTGGCAGGTTATCACCGATGTTGAAATCTTCAAGAAACCTGGTGAATACCGTGGTGACAAGATGAGACTCATCCAACTGATGTCTCCTGAGTTTCAGATCAACAACAAGATGATTGGTAAGCGCATTCTCGCTCATGCGGAACAAGCCAATTTGGTGGCAGTTGACCAGCATGGCAGCTGGAAGCATCACAAAGCCATCAACACCTGTCTCAACAAGAAGCTCATCTGTGATGTCCTCCGTCAGAAGCGCCGCTCCGGAGCGGTTGCCATGAATGATGCCAAGGGCTGCTATGATCAAATCTCCCTTCCCATTGCCAGTCTCACCCTTCAGAGCTTTGGGATTCCGGCTCATGTTTGCGAGGTTCTACTCTCCACTCTCCAACGTGCCACCCATCACATTAAAACTGGCTTTGGCCGGTCCGGTCCTGTGTATGGTGATGAATCTGTTCCTCTCAGTGGGATTGGACAAGGCAACGGTCTTGGCCCTACTCTGTGGGCTCTGGTTTCTACCATCCTTTTCCGGATGATGCAGAATGCAGGACATGGGGTCCATCTCCTCACCTCCCTATCCCTTCAGCTGGTTTCTTTGGTTGGTTTTGCTTTTGTGGATGATACTGATCTTTTCTGTGCTGGGGCCGCCTCTACTACTTCTGGAGAGGCTCTGGCTGTTGATTTCCAGGCAGCTTTAGATCGCTGGGCTGGCGGTCTCATTGCTACTGGTGGCGCTATTGAACCTTCTAAGTCCTTCTGCTACTTGATTGATTTCAAGTGGACTGGTTCTGGTTGGGACTATCGCTCTGTCAATGAAACGCCAGGTGTTTTCACCATCACTGACAAATCTGGTGTACAGTCCCCCCTTGATTGGTTTGAGGTTGATCACGCTGACAAGACTCTGGGTGTCTACATTTCTATGGATGCAATGAGGAAGCTCAAGTTGCTCACCTGTAAACCCAGTCCCAGTCCTTTGGATCTCAAATGAGGTCCTCCAAGTGTGAGAAGAACACCTCCATCTACACCTTCCAGTACTCATTTATGAAGTCTTTTGAATACCCCATGCCCGTCACTCAGCTGAGCGCTTCTACCTCGACCCGAATTCTCCACCCCACTCTGGTCCCAGTGCTCAACAAGGCAGGCATGTCTCACAACTTTCCTCGCAAGGTCGTCTATGGTCCATCTTTGTATCAAGGCTTTGGTTTCATTCACCCTTTTCTTCTAAGAATTCAGTCACATTGCTACTCTGTTTCAGGAATCTGCCCATGTTTCCCAGATGGGCCTTATTCTCAGGCTTACCGCTGAAGCCTTTTGGCTTGAACTGGGCATCCCTTTTCATCTTGGCATTACCCCCTACCAGCCTTATGCCTCTTATATCACTCCTTGCTGGTATACACATGTGTGGCATTTCTTTTCTTTGCACCCAGTGAGTTTGGTGGAAGACTTTCCTACACTTCCTCTGCTTCGATTGAATGACTGCTACCTCATGCAAGCTTTTGTCACTGCTGGCTTTTGGGGCGCCGAACTGTCTCTTCTGAATCTCATCCGGATGTCTCTCCAGGCCATCTCCCTTGCTGATATCTGCACTGCGGATGGCACAAGGCTTTCTCCCATGGCCTTCCAGTTGCAGTCCTCCAACCATCTTCGCACCCATCTTGACTGGCCTTGGTGCCCCCCTCCATGGCTTCTCCCAGCCCTTCATCTTTGGCAACGCGCCCTTCAGAAATCATTCTTACCCCCGTTGGCCTTGCCCTCTGACAGAGCCCTCCACCCCTCCTTCCACCTGGGGCATTGGCAGTCCTCAGAATCTTCCTCTGTGTGGCCTTGGTTTTTGTGTCATTCTACTGACCGGCTCTTCTTCAAATGTCCCACTGGCTGGGAGGTTGGTTCTTTGCAAGGCCGAGGCCGTTACAGCTTCACCACTACTATCCTTTGCGCCAAACCTACCAGTGCAGACACTCTTGTCTCCCTCCTTTCCAGTGGGAATGTGTTCCGGATTGTCAGTCCATCTACCTTTGTCTCCCATCCACCAGATGAGGATCCCTTGACATATGATCCTTTTGAGTGTCTTCCTGCCACCCCAGAGGATGCATTTGATGCTCTCTGCGCTTCTCCCCGAGTCCTTCTCCATAAATACTCCCTTCCCCAGGATGGATGCCAGGCTCTTGCTGATGCCATTCTGAGTGGCTCTGCCAGTGCTGTCTGTGACGGCTCTTATGACCCCATTTTTCTCTGAGGTACATCTGCCTTTATCCTCTCCCCCAACACCTCCACCAAATCTCCCACGGTGTTCCTCACTCCTGAATCTAACCTTGTCAGTGGCTCCCCCGAAGATCAGTCTTCCTACCGGAGCGAATTGGCTGGCATCATTGGTGTCCTCACCTGCTGTATGGCTCTGGTGGACCTCTATGATTTAGCCTCTGGCTCACTCACCATTGCCCTTGATGGGGAAACGGCTCTTCAACAGGCTCAGGGAACCTGGCCCTTGTCTATTTCTCAGAAATCTTTTGACTATGTCCATGTCATTTGCAATATGCTCTCTGCTCTTCCAATCACTGTCACTTTCAAGTGAGTTCAGGGTCATCAAGAGGGTCTTTCTCTTGACTGGTGGGCGCTTCGCAATCATCAAGTTGATGGCATGGCCAAGGCATTTCTCTCCATGAATCGTTCTTCTCCCTACCACTATCCCCGGCTTGTGTTTGAGCCCTGGGCTCTCTCACAGAAGGGTCTCAAATGCTCTCGCTTTGACAGAGATGCCTTGCACATTCTTATTTTGGGTCCTCCCCTTCTTCACTATTGGCACACTCACCACGACATCTCCATTCCACCACAAGTCTCCAATTCCATCCATTGGTGTGCTCATCACTTTGCTTTCAAGCGCCTCCCTCCTGGTATGCAACGGTGGTTTGTCAAGTTTGCTTCGGGTTGCATTGGTGTTGGCAATCAGTTACTCCATTACCAACACCAGGATCACTCCCGATGCCCTCTGTGTGCCCAAGAAGAGGAAACGGTTTTCCATGTGCTTTCATGTGCAGACCCCGGGGCTGTCCAGCACTGCTTGTCTTCCTTTTGGGGCCCTTTGCAACAGCGTCTTACCTCTGAGCTAACAGAACCTTCTCTGGCTCTCGCTATTGTGGATGTTACCACTAGGGTTCGTCAAGGTAGGCGTATCCACCCTTCCTCATACTCCCCTGCTATTGCCTCTGCTGTAAGGGCTCAGCGTCACATTGGATGACACAACTAGTTCCTTGGGAGGTGGACCCCCCTCTGGCATCAGATTCAAGCTGATTACTACTCTTTGATTGGTAGTAAGCGTTCTCCTTGTCAATGGGCCACTGCAGTGATTCACCAATTTTTCCTCACTTGTTGGGATCTCTGGACGTAGTGGAACCAACGGCTCCATGGCACTGGGGGGTTGCTTGAGGCTGAACAACACCAATCTCTCAATGCTTCCATTTCATCTGAATTGGCCATTGGCTTAGCTGGTGCTCTGCCTCAATCTCACTCCCTCCTCCAGATTCCCCTCCAAGTGCTCCATGGTTACACTCTTACTGCCAAGCGTCAATGGCTTGCGACCATCCAGCTTGCCAGGAGACACTATGCAGTCCCTCTCCAGTCCCAGCAGCCGTATCGCCAGGAGGCTGCCTTGATGCGGGCTTGGCTGACTGGATCCTAAGGGATGGGCCACACATTTCACCCAGCGCTCTCCCCTGTGTTCCTGGCGCTGCACCCAGCGCTGCTCCCATTATATCACCATCTTCTGCACCTAGCGCTGCTCCCAGTGTTTCACCCAGCTCCGCCCCCAGTGCTGCCGTGTGGCTCTTAGCGTTCCACCAAGTGCTGCTCCCAGTATCTCACCAGGTTCTGCACCCAGTGCTGATCCCAGCCTCTCACCAAGTTCTGCACCCAGTGATGCTCCTAGAGCTGCACCAAGTTTGGCTCCTGGCGCTGCACCCAGTGCTGCTTCCAGTATATCACCACCTTCTGCACTCCATGCTGCTCCTTGTGTTTCACCAAGCGCGGACCCCAGTGCCCTTTCTGATCCTTCACCCAGTGCTGCTTCCAATACATCACCAACCTTTGCACACAGTGCTGCTCCCAGTGATTCACCAAGTTCTGCACCCAGTGCTACTCCTAGAGCTTCACCAAGCACGACACCTGGTGATGCACCCAGTGCTGCTTCCTATATGTCACCATCCTTTGCACACAGTGCTGCTCCCAGTGTTTCACCAAGTTTTGCATCCAGTGTTGCTCCTAGAGCTGCACCTCATGTGGCTCCTGGCGCTGCACCCAGTGCTGCTCCCAATGTATCACCACCTTCTGCACCCAGGGTTGCCCCCAGTGTCTCACCACGTCCTGCACCCAGTGCCCTTCCTAGTTCTTCACCGAGTGCTGCTCTCAGTGTCTCACCAACCTTTGTCCACAGTGCTGCTCCCAGTATTTTACCCTCCCTACTGTCTGATTGTTGGTTGTTGCTCCCATTTTGGCTTATGCTACCGGTATCCTTCAACAGTTTTTCCTTGTACCCTCCTTGCTTGCTTTCAGGATTTGTTTGACAAATTTGTTGTTCTACAACTTGGGGCTTAAACTCTCTTTGATTGAGGCGACGTTAAAGTCTGGATACAGACCGAGTAGTTTAGATCCACCTTTGGTGGTTAAAGTTACTTAAATACGTATATTAATTAATTTCATGTTGTGCTCTGGCGTTTGCTTTCATCTTCCTTTGTTTACTTGTCATCCCCATATCTGGAAGCTTCATTGTATCATCCCCCTTGTAGCCCCGATCAACCTCTACACCTTCATCATCGTGCAGTAGTGTACTCAATCCTTCTTTGAATATTGTTGCATCATTTGCACTTCCAACAAATGGTGCATTGATCCAAACAATCCATCCTGTCTTCAAGCAGACTCCAACTTCGTACTTAATACCGGGTCCATTCAGTTTGTGCAAATACATCTGCCGGGAGAAAGGCAATGGCTCATAGGCAGGACAGTCAGTCCCATCAACACTTATAAAACAGTTTGTTGTTGCGATTCCATTCAGACCATCAAATCTGTTGCCAAGACAGATCACGTCATCCTTCGATCGGCAATCCACTCAATAAAGTACCAAGCCCACTTGGAAAAGGTCTTGGCAGAGGGCCATCCGGAAATAGAACAGTGGATCTCCACAGTCAAATACACCTTCAGGTGAATAAGAGCCCACAACAAATGCTTTGGTTCTCCACCGGATTCTATAGGTCCTCGATCTACAATCCTATTCCAAACATCTGCCACTATGGTACCGGATGCTCCGAAACACGCTTTTTATCTCCTAACGACATCTCTGGAATTCCATTTGCGCCTTTCTGACCATCGAAGGACTTCTCTTGCCACGGGCTCAATCGTCTCTTCTGTTATCATCCTTTGCTGGGAGCTGAGTGTCTTGTTTTGTTGAGGATGCGAGGGTTTTGAGTTTGCTAGTACTAGGGCTACGTACTGTTAGGAGCTCCTCGTAGAACACTACCAGGAAGCTACCAGAAAGCTACCAGGAAGCTACCAGAAAGCTACCAGAAAGCTACCATGATCCTGGTAGCTTTCTGGTAGCTTTCTGGTAAGTTCATGGTTACTTGGTGGTTCTCATAACACGCGATGGGGTATCATACTACGACTTAGCGGTTATCTGTCCGTTGAGTCAGTTTGACCCTGTCCGTTGAGAATGGGTTAGTCCGTTTAGTAATATTCTGGCGAAACACGATTAAATCTACTAAGTACTTTGTACTTATTCAGTAACCAGTGTGTAGCAAGCAAGAGTGGTACTTAAACAAAAACTGCTTGGTTGCCAGCTGGTTGCGCGTGCGCGCAGTAAAAAAGCTGATTCGGAAGGGTCCTGTAGGATTGTGTGCAGTTTAACGGTTAACTGTAATTTCCTCTGACTTGGTCGAATAACCACTTTTCGCAATTCTAACCAATCAAATTCAACCATTTCAGAAATTCCAACCAATGAAATTCAACCATGTACGTGCATGCCGGCCTGGCCTGGGTTTGGTTTGAATTTTGAACCAATGAAATGCAACTGTAGATAAAGGAAGCCAGATACATGGCCGGGATTGAGTAATTGCAGTACAAAACCTACGCTGACTCCTGTAAAATAATAAGAGATTATTTATACTAAGTCAGAGATCAGTCAGACCTCGGTCTGTAGGATTGTGCGCAGTTTAACGGTTGACGGCAATTTCCTCTGATTTGGTCAAATAACCACTTTTCGCAATTCTAACCAATCAAATTCAACCATGTCAGAAATTTCAACCAATCAAATTCAATCATTTCAGAAATTCCAACCAATGAGATGAACACATACTAATAGGAAAGCGAACACATGAAAGCGAACATGTGACATGAACATAGAACAAGGCTATGGCGCCAGCCGGCACCAATCCACAAGTAACATCAGAAGGCTAAGTCGTCGACAAACACAACAAACACATACACTTCGATTCCAACAGACAATATAAAGACACAAAAAACGACGAAAACGACGAAACGACGAAACAACGAAACAACGAAAACAAGAACAAAACAGCCAAAACGCTTACAATATCCACCCAAAATAACACCACTATCCTCAACAAAACACCCCCCTCGGTCTCCAGCAAGAAAAATGTCTTACACAAGTGGAATATTTGCCAGAGCAGCACGGCAAGTCCAACATGATGACAATGATGGTATTCCAATGAATACTCAACTTGCCTACGGTCGAAAAGGGGAGGAATTCCTTCAGTATTGCACCAGCGTATTTTCTTCCTTTGGTTACTCCACTCAAATAGTGACTGAAGAAAAAGTCTTTGGCTTCCTCTTCTATTAGGCCTACCGGACACGGAGGACAAGAGGGCGCCGTAAGAAGGGGCAATCGCGAACGCAAATTTTCGACCCAGTCGACTACCACGCCGTGATGGCCAAATACAACAACACCAATCATGCCGGCGCTTCTTGCGAGTCGATGCTGGAGACAGAGACAGACCCTGTAGGTTATGATACAGTGAATCAGTACTTTTGTTCCATCCTCAAAATATTGCGGCATCAGAGAAGTCAGAATGCCGACACTCTTACAAAGGAACACCTTTGAAGTGACAGGGTTACACAGTTGCTCCGCGTTGTCCACGTAAGAAAGAAACGGATCAAGCTGATTCGACACGACGAGAAAATCGATCACGCGTTGTCCCCCTACATGACCGTGTCAAGCATCGAGCGAATCGAGGCCTTCTTGTTCTACAAGCATTGTACCAAACACAACTACCCCATCGCTTCTTTGAGGGACCGGTTCTGTTTCCTTATGACCCATTGTGGTGTTCTCCGCGGGGAGTCCTTCTTCAAATGCACGTTGTCGGATCTGTGCAGCATCATCAAAGCTGACGAAGGCGTACACTCCTGCCTGATCTTTATCATGCAAATCATTACAGGGAAAACAAACGGTCAGCGAACTTTGTACGGTCGTGTCATCAGGCACCGCAACGTCAAGATGTGTCCCATTGGCGCTTTGGGCTTCTACTTAATGGCGCGATTCCATGCAACCGGAGAACTTGCGTGGTACGACTTTGTAGAGAATGCGTCATGGTTCGAAGTCAAATTACTCACCGATTGTAATCACTTGCAGAACCACCATCCAATAACAGACCAAGCGTATGCAAAAACGATGCGGAAAGCATGCACAGCGTTGGGCGTCGCATCGAAGCATTTTGTTCACTTTGGCCGCGGATCAGGTGCAGTTGCGTTGGAGATGCAAGAAGTGGATCCCCAATACATCAAGATGATCGGAAATTGGAACCTTGATGTCCGAGAAGATCGGTATTCCTCAAAACTCCCACTGAAGGCGATGCGGGTCTTGGCTGGGCACGCACAAGAGAGAGGCAGCTTCTTCTTACCCCGTGGTACCATCGACCCACCTCCAGAGCTCCGTCGGCAAGTATTCCCGTTCCTTGACAAGGCAATGGACACAATTGCGAATCGTGCCACCCCCGACAAGCCGACTGCTCAAGCATTCTTTGAGCTCCTCTTGAATTTGCAATGTGTCGTACTGCAGGATGCCGCGGTCTTGATACACAACGGGAGACCGAATTGCCTCTTCTCCTTGCCTGTTTTCAACTCGGAATTGTTCCAGGCTTATCAAGCACAAGTCATTGAAAAGGTTATGGGAGCAGGACTCGACGAGGAGAGAGGAGGTAGTACTACCGCAATCCAACGAAGTTCACAATATTCATACCGAAGTCCATAATGTTTCAAAGGATGTTACACGGATAGACGATAAGGTTAGCAAATTTGAACAGAAACATGATGCGATCAACAGACAAATACACCATTACCTGCAGCACATGGCGGCCTTTTGTCTCCCAACAGAAGCAGACGGAACAACAACAACCGCCGGGGCACGAGGTACTAACCTTATTCCCCAAAAAAACTTGATTCGACAGCATTCCGCGGTGTCGTCGATGTGGAAGGAGTGGTTCGGACTTGAGGACTTCAAAGAAGATGACTTCCCTGGAGGGATTGAAGAGCTTGAAAAGACATTCGGCAATCGTTGGAGGAAGCATTATAGCGCGGCCGAGCAGAAGCAGTTCTCGCGACTCAAGTGTATTATAGAGTTCATCAAGGATAGAGTTCATTCTGGTGAATCCTTAGAGGTACTTCTGGAGGAAGGTGATGCCTTAATGAAGGTAAAGACCACGCTGACGTCACTCCACAACCATGTCTGGAAGGCTAAGTCGTTTCGACTTGTTATTCCAGCATCCCAATCCCAATCGATAATCGATCCCGCTTTGCGAACGGTTTGATAGATCGACTTGTAGATTGTTGATTGATTGGACTCGATCGATTGATTCGATTGGAGAGAGGGAGAGCCGATTCGATTGGAGAGGAGGAGACTCGATCAATTCGATTGGAGAGGAGGAGACTCAATCGATTCGATTGGGGGAGAGCCGCGGATTGGAGAGGGGGAGGAGAGCCGCGGATTGGAGAGGAGGAGACTCGATTGATTCGATTGGAGAGGAGGAGACTCGACCGATTCGATTGGGGGAGAGCCGCGGATTGGAGAGGGGGAGAGCCGCGGATTGGAGAGAGCCGCAGATTGGAGAGGAGGAGACTCGATCGATTCGATTGGGGGAGAGCCGCGGATTGGAGAGGGGGAGGAGAGCCGCGGATTGGAGAGGAGGAGACTCGATCGATTCGATTGGAGAGGAGAGGAGAGGAGAGGAGAGGAGGAGACTCGATCAATTCGATTGGGGGAGAGCCGCGGATTGGAGAGGGGGAGAGCCGCGGATTGGAGAGGGGGAGAGCCGCGGATTGGAGAGAGCCGCGGATTGGAGAGGAGGAGACTCGGTCGATTCGATTGGGGGAGAGCCGCGGATTGGAGAGGGGGAGAGCCGCGGATTGGAGAGGAGAGGAGAGTCGATTGGAGAGGAGGAGACTCGATTGTTGATTGGTGGAGAGGGAGAGAGCCGCGGATTGGAGAGGAGAGTTGATTGTTGATTGGAGAGGAGAGGAGAGTCGATTGTTGATTGGAGATGGGGAGAGGTCGCGGATTGGAGAGGGGGAGAGCCGTGGATTGGAGAGGGGGAGAGCCGCGGATTGGAGAGGAGGAGGAGAGGAGGAGTCAATTCTATTGGAGAGGAGGAGGAGGAGAGCCGAATCGATTGTTGATTGGAGAGAAGAGCAAGCCGATTGTTGATTGGAGAGGAGAGTTGATTGTTGATTGGAGAGAAGAGCGAGTCGATTGTTGATTGGTGGAGGAGGAATCCCATGGTCGATTCGATTTGGAGGTTCGGAGGTTGTCTTCCTTAGCATCAGTTTAGGATGAATCCCATGGTCGATTCCTTTCAAAGATGATTCCGCTTAGCCAAGTTTAGCAGAGCCAAAAAAGATGCAGAGTTTAGTTCCAAATTTGAAATTATGAGCTCTTTGTTGCAAAAGTAGAAATTATGAAGTGGAATCACTTGTTATCTAGTAATATCACGTGTACGTAGTAGAATCACGTGCAAATTGCAAGAAATTAGAATTTCTTCCTTTTGCAAATCACTCCAACCAATCTCAACCGATCGTGGAATCGTTCCCATTTCCTTGAGTATTGAACAACGCGGTGAGTATCGAAGAACTGAAATAATTTGCGATAATGTTTTGGAATTCACCTCGGCCGGTGAGTTAAAAACTAAAGTGGAGAACTAAAGTGGAGAACACTCTTCCCTTTCGAGTTCGGGTTTCGTCCGTTGGATAGAAGAGGTGCAGTACTAGTCTACTAAAATAAGTGGTGTCTCGCGGTACTAAAATAAGAGTCCAGTACTAAACCTACGCTGACTTCTGTAAAATAACTCGTGTTATTAATTCGGTACAGTATTAATAAGTCAGTTAATATACTCAAGTCAAAAATTGCGCGCGCAAGTCAGTCAGGGAGTCTGACTTGGAGTCGATTCTGGTAAAAATAATTTTCCTTATTAATTCATTCCAGTAATAATAACTGCGTTATTATTCAAGTCAAGAATTTTCATGTGCCCGCAAGTCACAAGCTCAGTCAGCGAGTCTGACTTCGACCCTTTTTTGGTATTGACCAAGAATAACAATCAAGATACGGTCTCTATTGTCGATCAAGGATCGATTGTTTATCCCGATTGTTTATCCCCTTTCAATGTATTTTGTTGTATCCGACGCTTCTAGAGAACATAGATAGCACCTGTGACCACTCTGCTCCAGAAACAACACAACCGCGCATCATGTCGACTTACTTAAAGTCAGCGGCGATGTCGCTGCTGTCAAAAACGCTCCAGACCTTCCTCACCAAGTATTTGAGTGATGTTGACGTCGAAGGAGTGACGCTCCCTTCTTATGATGGATCGGGTTGGGGGGTTCGGCTTTCGAATGTTCAGTTGAGAGAGGGTGTACAACTCATGGAAAATATGCCCGGAGGCGTCAAAAAGAAACGAATAGTCAAACGACGGCACAAGCGAAGACGCAGAATTCCACGACAGAACACAACAACAGAATCGGGATCATCTCCACGCAATGTTCTGAGCGACAACTCCGGTTCGAGTGACTTTATAGATGGAAATGCAAATGCAAAAGAAAAAACAGGACCGCAACACGAGAAGAATACACGAGAGATCCAAAACGGTGAAGGTCGAAAACCGAGAGACGAGACGGGCGATTATGGAGCGCGACGTACTCGAACAAACAGTGCACTTACCACTCAAGATTTAGAGATAACCGCAACATCTGCAGCGGACTACTATACAGACGAGGAACTAGAATTCGACGGTGACGGAAATCCGGGGCCTTCAACTCCTGTTCAAAAATCAAATAGCATGTTTGCGTGTTTTTACAACCGGAACGCCACTAGAAACGACGCTGATGCTGAGAGTAACAAACTGAATAGTGATTCAATGCACAAAGGGCAGGAACAGCAAAAAGAGAATTTGGACGAGGAAGCAAAGGGGGTTGCTTCTGGTGGGAATATAGACGATAAATCAGGCGCTACTATCTTATTGTCGTCAATTCCTTCGGGTGAGGCATCGCTAGTAAGAAAGTCTGCCATGGGAAATGGAGATTTCACTGAGAACTCCGACAAATCGAAGGAGGACGAAGAATATGACTACGAATATTATGAAGAAGAAGAAGATTGTGAAGAAGAATATGAACTTCCTCTGAGACTTTGTTTGGGAGAAGATGGACGAATTGGTACGATTGACGTTCGATTAATCGGAAAAGAGCTTCATATCATGCTGGAAGACGCCGTGATTACAATCGAAGCAATCCCGATAATACCAAAAGACAATGGTTCAGAAAAGAATAAAGCACAAGAGAAAACCAATGGAGTCATATTCGATGAGAGCCAGCCTTCTGACAGTGGGAATGATAACACGACGATTTCGAACAATAGTACTGAAGCCAATATCAATGGGGATGCGAATAATACTGTTTCTGCGAACGCTAAGAAAGAAGCCTCCAAACCCAAGCCAGAACCGAAACGCGACACAGTGTATGATAGAGTTTTGGCCGATAATGGACTTGCTAGAATAATATCTGCAATTCCTCATCTATTCTTACGGGACATACGCGTTCGAATGATTGTAAGAAACGAACCTATGAGGACAACATTCGACGAGGAGGAGAAGAATAGCGGAGATTCTACAAATACAAGTTCCAATGCTACTAGTAATCACTTCGATGGATATACCAAGCCAAATCCAAGTTCGAAAGATACCATGGTAGAGGTAGGAATTGACTTCTTGTCCGTTACAAGTGGAGAAGACATACTTTCACACTTCCAACAAGAGCATACAGCATCCGAAGAAGAGTTGATGATTTTAAATAACAGCAATCTTGACGGAACAAACCATAGTAAGAGATCTATCTCCACCACAGACTCAACCTCGACAAAACCACCTACCCTTCTCAAAATTCCTTCGAACATCGTTGATGCAAATGGAGAAGAAAAGAATGAGTATTTAGTACGGCATGTTCGAACAGGCAGGGGACCATCAGCAGGGATTTATGTGCAGATTTTTGCGCCGAATTCCAATCTGTCGAAAATTGTGACGAGAAGTACCGCATCGTCAGGAATTATCTGGGCCCGTCAGCATTGGATCTCTGCCACGAAGAATTACCTATTGAAATGTTCAGGAGTTGATATCCAGTCGAGGATTCACATGGGGACGAAGCGTGTGGATGCGGGCTACTCGTGGTTTTATGGAGAATATGTGGACGATTACGACGAAAACTCAGAAATCGACTCTTTGATACTGTTTGGGGGGGGGTTGGATACCATTGCCCCAGGTCCACAATTGCCACTTCCACGCATCGAACCCAGTGCACCTTCTCAACCCCGTATGAGTCGAGGAAGTACACCGGGCAGGAACAGGATAGGAGATGCATCCGATAATCACGGTGTTGCTGAAAGGACTGAACCTTACGACAGAAAAATGAACGAATCATCGATAGACCCGGGAGTTGACGTATACAGTGTTGATGCAAATGGGATACAAAGTTGCAAAGTTCCAAGTATATTCCACAGAGTTTCGAGAGGGATGGAACTGAAGTCTTGTAAGGATTGTAAGCATCTACCCTCTGAAGTATGTGATTTGTGTTGGGAGGTACCACTAGACTCCGATGTAACGAAGGACTCTCCTCTCGATTCGTCCATTCCTATGCCCGGATTGGTCTTACAAATAAGCGTTCGAGATCCATTGGAGATCAATGTTGACCGAAACAACATCGAATCGATAGGACTGATAAAATCTTTATTCACAAAACCATCCAACCCAGACACAATCAAGGATAACGATCAAAATAAGGATAGTACCGAGGGAACGAGTAACACCGAGACTACAGCCGCAACTTCCCACTCGGAAGATACCACCCAAGCTACCACTGCCTCGACCGGATTCTTCTCCGGTTTACTCTATGGAAAACAAGAAGAAAAAATTCCTGAAGAAGACATACAAATGGATAGCTTCGAAAACTACATGCAACCTGAAAGTATATCCGTAATGGGAATTTATTTTGCTGAGGCCATTGTTCGGGTCCATGTTATGGGGGAAGACCAAAATGATACCAACCTTTCGTTTTGCTATTGGCAGATCGACGTGAATTGCTTAACATTCGATCGTCAGGCTTTGTCTACGCCCCAGAAAAGCTTCTCTGACCTTGAACTTGATATTGGACAGCTTGTGTGGGACGAATATCAAGGAACGTGTAGGAAAAATGTGGCATCCCTTGGTGCACATCAATTCTTTAAGGACATTCGACGAAGCGATTCACAAGCTTCGTTCTCGTCGATGATTGATGATCAAGCGCGGAACAAAGTGCCATGGCCATCAACTGCGTGCGCTCTTCTTGACATCACTCCTCCTCTTGAGAGTCTAGTCTACAAGAGTCGTGAGGGCCACGGTCTACAACTTCGTTTCGTATCTACTCCATCAAGCACGGCATCAAACATAGACGTAGCGTCTAGATCGCTCATGCACTTGAGACTCGGTTTGACTACGGTTGATGCTTCATGGGATATTAAAAACGACATAACGCAAATTGTTCGTGAAATGGTAAGAAATGTATCTGGACCAAGGGAAAATTCATCCGAAAAGGCGGAAAACGATGGAGAAGAAGTGGGTAATGCTCAGAAGGATGGAAATGGTGAGGTTGAATCAAATGAGACAGTCGAACAAGTAGAACCAAAATTTCTGATGACGTACACTATTCAAGTTGACAGTGGCAATATCTCGCTTCCACCGCTCATTCAAAGCAAAATGCCATTGACTCGCGTCTTCGGTGAACGGTCTTCGCTTGCCGGATTTTCTATTGGATCGGTGTTAGGGAAAGTTGATTTTGCCTACGGATCAAAAGAGCCACCGAAAAGGTTTAGAAGGTGCCTTTCTTTGCCTCAGATCGCTTCACTACCAGAACATGTGCGCATGCATATCTTGCTCTGCCTAGAAGACACTTCGGCCCTTGAAAAAGCCTTAAACATTAAGAAAGAAAGCAATTCATTTCGCCGTCTCAAAGCTGTTGACAAGGTCATTTTGAAGATGGCCAAAAAGATATCGAAACGTTCGTTGAAAATCACGAGTAAGAAGAAGTTGAGTGACCGCCCTCACTCGGTTTCGTCGCGCGAAGATTCCTTAGTAGACTCAGCAAACCGCCGACAGAATATCTTGACGGAAATAATGAAACTTGACGATAGCGAACTTTCAAGTTTATGGTCGGTCCACCAACGTTACCAGAAAAAGTTAGCGAAAAAACTTCAGGAAGAACGAAACCAAGGGAAATTGAGAAGCACTCTTTCTACGACCAAAGAAAAATAATATCCAATGCCCAAATCGAATCTTGCGTTTACTTCAAACGGAAGATGATTCTTTAGAAATTGTAAAAAAAGAGAATTGTTACAGTAGTTACATCCATTCTGAAATGTTTTGCTGAAACAGTAGACGAAGCCACGAAACATTAAAGAATAAAATGAGACCCTATTTGAAAAGAATTCACCGTGTAAGTACGTATTCGTATGTACCAAGCTGGCGTATGCACGAAGAGTCATAAAGGCAATAACCTTATTCGTAAGGTTATTAGTGCTTTGCAGGGGCCCTGTGGAGTTGTTGAGTACGTAGTTATTGTATGTATTGTAAGTATGTGTCAGTAAAGTTATGGTAAGAAGTACTCATACAATAATGCGTACAATTTCTACTAGTACTAGTGTGCATCAAGTCAGATCAGAATTACGAAAGGTGTTCTGATCTGTTCCAATTCTTACCAGTTCCAATTCTACCATTAGCCAACCAACCAAATTCATGTGTAAGCTATCAGCAAGGTATCTACACTCATAGGGTTGGGGTTAGATTTGAACAAGCAAGCTGTACGAGCTACCGGTAATTACTACGAGCTGGCAATCCCCAACCTAACTATAACTTAGTCATCAACCCAAAAACCCACCATATCTGAACACTTTGCAAATTTCCCAGTCCCCGACCAAAATATAACTCAGTCATCAGCCCAAAAAACCCACCAGATTTGAACACTGTGCAAATCCTAACACTCCCCGACCAACAAATATAACTCAGTCATCAACCAAAAACAACAACCAGATTTGAACACTGTGCAAATCCTGCCAGTCCCCGACCAAAATATAACTCAGTCATCAACCAAAAAAACCCACCAGATTTGAACACATTGCAAGTCCTGCTAGTCCCCGACCAAAATATAACTCAGTCATCAACCCAAAAACACACCAGATTTGAAAATAGTGCAAATCCTGCCAGTCCCCGACCAAAATATAACTCAGTCGACAACCCAAAAACCCACCAGATTTGAACACAGTGCAAATCTTTCCAGTCCCTAACCAAAATATAATTCAGTCATCAACCCAAAAACCCACCAGATTTGAGCACAGTGCAAATCCTGCCAATCACGGACCAAAATATAACTCAGTCATCAACCCCAAAACCCACCATATTTGAACACAGTGCAAATCCTGCCAGTCCCCGACCAAAATATAACTCAGTCATCAATCCAAAAACCCACCAGATTTTGGCACAGTGCAAATCCTGCCAATCCCCCACCAAAATATAACTCAGTAATCAACCCAAAAACCCACCTAATTTGAAGACAGTGCAAATCCTGCCGATCCCCGACCAAAATATAACTCATTCAACAACCCATAAACCCACCTGATTTGAGCACAGTGCAAATCCTGCCAATCCCAGACCAAAATATAACTCATTCATCAACCCCAAAACCCACCAGATTTGAACACAGTGCAAATCTTTCCAGTCCCTAACCAAAATATAATTCAGTCATCAACCCAAAAACACACCAGATTTTAGCACATTGCAAATCCTGCCGATCCCCAACCAAACTATAACTCAGTCATCAACCCAAAAACCCACCACATTTTAGCACAGTGCAAATCCTGCCAATCCCCGACCAAAATATAACTCAGTCTTCAACCCAAAAACCCACCAGATTTGAACACATTGCAAATCTTTCCAGTCCCTAACCAAAATATAATTCAGTCATCAACCCAAAAACCCACCAGATTTTAGCACAGTGCAATTCCTGCCAGTCCCCAACCAAAATATAAATCACTCATCAACCCAAAAATCCACCTGATTTGAAGACAGTACAAATCCTGCCTATCCCCAACCAAAATATAACTCAGTCATCAACCCAAAAATCAACCAGATTTGAGCACAGTGCAAATCCTGCCAGTCCCCGACCAAAATATAACTCAGTCATCAACCCAAAAACCCACCTGATTTTAACACAGTGCAAATCCTGCCGATCCCGGACCAAAATATAACTCAGTCATCAACCCAAAAACCCACCAGATTTGAACACAGTGCAAATCCTGCCGATCCCCGACCAAAATATAACTCATTCATCAACCCAAAAACCCACCAGATTTGAACACAGTGCAAATCCTGCAGTCCCCGACCAAAATATAACTCAGTCATCAACCCCAAAACCCACCAGATTGGAGCACAGTGCAAATCCTGCCAATCCCCGACCAAAATATGACTCAGTCATCAACCCAAAAACCCACCATATTTGAACACTGTGCAAATCCTGCCAGTCCCCGACCAAAATATATCTCATTAATCAACCCAAAAACCCACCAGATTTGAACACAGTGCAAATCATTCCAGTCCCTATCCAAAATATAATTCAATCGTCAACCCAAAAACCCACCAGATTTGAACACAGTGCAAATCCTGCGGATCCCCGACCAAAATATAACTCATTCATCAACCCAAAAACCCACCAGATTTGAACACTGTGCAAATCCTGCAGTCCCCGACCAAAATATAACTCAGTCATCAACCCAAAAACCCACCAGATTTTATCACAGTGCAAATCTTGCCGATCCCCAACCAAAATATAACTCAGTCATCTACCCAAAAACCCACCAGATTTGAACACTGTGCAAATCCTGCCAGTCCCCGACCAAAATAAAACTCAGTCATCAACCCAAAAATCAACCAGATTTGAACACAGTGCAAATCCTGCCATTCCCCGACCAAAATATAACTCAGTCATCAACCCAAAAACCCACCTGATTTGAACACAGTGCAAATCCTGCCGATCCCCAACCAAAATATAACTCAGTCATCAACCCAAAAATTCACCAGATTTGAACACAGTACAAATCTTTCCAGTCCCTAACCAAAATATAATTCAATCGTCAACCCTAAAACCCACCATATTTGAACACAGTGCAAATCTTTCCAGTCCCTAATATTATTTTCCTTCTGAATCCGATTCGTTGAGAGTCTGATTCAAAGGCTTCTGAAGAACAGCAATGCTGCGTTAGTGTGTTAGTAGACGAACGATTGTACTCTACGCGTGACAATTGTGTTTGGATACTTTCGGCAACGGATAATCGGACTACAGGCGAAGCTAGAGAAACGCCAGATCTCTTCTTGCTGTGACTTATACAGATTGCATCGAGACAGACCTTAGTATGTAGATTACAAGTAGTTGGTAGCAACTAGTGTGAATTTTGGGATATAAATCAGTTGAATGTTAAAAGTATGAGATAAAGAGAGTAATCTTGCTGGAGAGCATGATATAGCTTTTAGTGCAGTGATGAATACAGTACACCACTAATCGTACAGCACTGTAGAATCACATGCTATCGAACTGCTATGATATTAATATCATGAGAAGCTTCCTTCTAATCGTGATCATCGAAACAGCTGTTACAAGAAGCTTCTTCGCACCTCCCTTTTATCATGAGTATCGAAACACATGATTGGGAGTATCAAAATGGCTTTACCGGAACCAGGCAATTCACCTTGTTTTGGTCATGAAAACAAAAGAACCTTGCTTCCGATCTTAAGTATCGAACTTTGATCGTGAAAGAACCTTGCTTCCGATCTTAAGTATCGAACTTCGGTCGTGAAAACAGAAAGAATGGGCCTTCCCGGTCATTTACCATAGATAGAAGAATATTCTAATCCTGTTTACAGAAAGTACGGGCCTTCCTGGTCATTCGGTCTTCGAGAAGAATATTCCAATCCTGCTTACAGAGGTGCATATGACTCGATCCTTCTTACCGAGATGCTCCAATCTTGCTTACAGAGGTGCATATGACTCGAACAGTATTATCGTACCACTCCAGCTGTAGTACTGTAAATTACGTAGAAATCTACGTAAGTTCAAGTAGTTGGCCTGTGGTTCCCTTTACATGCGTACGGAAGGAATTTAATACCTAACCAAAATATAATTCAGTCATCAACTCAAAAACCCACCAGATTTTTGCACAGTGCAAAGGTACCGGGTCAATCTCACACTTTTTTTGGTAAATTCATACACTTTTACCATACACTTTTCAACTACAACAATATCTACGAAAGGTATGATCATAGTCTTCTGTTCTCCAGATTCTTCGCTACCAAAAAAATGAACCATTGTTCTTTTTTAAAATTCAGTACTACCTTTACGTACAAGTACGGCACACAAAATGACAATGCACACACTTGTTACAGCCAAATGCACACAGCCAAATGCACACACACACACTACGAGGTACACCCCATTTTCATTTGGATTTTCACGTGATACTCCTTTAATATGTATTTTCTGTACCAATAGCTGTAGAATTAAGTACTGACAATTTTACTCCCAAATCCCTACTGCTATTGGTACAGGAAATACCAAAATCAACACCACACCTACTACGGGTATTCATTATCTCGTCCTCCACCATCGACCATGGTGGTAGCAACAACAGCGCAATCCACAGGAGTCACAGCCACAGCCACAGCCACAGCAGTGCAGTACCGGCGCGCAGCAAGTGACGCAAGTGATTGCAATAGTAACAGAGACTTTTTGCAGCGCGAGTCCATTGACCGACTGTCGCAAGTTTTTCTTTTCCGACGTCACTGTGTACAAATCCTACCATTAACGAGAAGTTGGATTGGAAATACTATCCAACTTCGGTCGATGGAAACTATCCACGAGCCATCGAAATAGGATCGATCGATCTGACCGACTGTCGCAAGTTTTTCTTTTCTGACGTCACTGTGTACAAATCCTACCATTAACAAGAAGTTGGATTGGAAATACTATCGAACTTTGGTCAAGGGAATTTTAATCAATCAAGCACTAGCAACAGAGACTTCTTGCAGCGCGAGTCCATTGACCGACTGTCGCAAGTTTTTCTTTTCCGACGTCGCTGTGTACAAATCCTACCATTAACAAGAAGTTGGATTGGAAATACTATCGAACTTCGGTCAAGGGAGCAATCGGTAGGGTTCTACGCGAGTAGATTTCTACACGTTTTTAGTACTAGATAATTTACGGTATTGAATCCGTGTAGGTTTCTACACGAGTAGATTATTACACGTTTTTTCTTATAGATATTGTCTGGTATTTAATCCGTGTATGTTTCTGGTGGGTTTTTGTGTTGATGATTGAGTAATGCTGCCTTCATACTGATCCAATCAAGTGACGTCATTCGTGCGAGCTCTATTTTAAATTCAAACTCTCTCATCTGGCAACGACGACAAAAAAATTCGATTCGTACCGGTACTGTACGGTACCGTACGGTACACTTGATATGACGACGACAAAAAAGTTGTTCTTATGAGAGTAGATGGCTGTAAGTACATCAAGTCCGACTCATTCATGTACAAATTGTACCAATTCTCACAAGTCCGATTGTATTTCTCACCAACTCTCTCATCTGGCAAAGTCAACTTGATCTAAGATAGATCGTATGATTTTTTCTTTATTCAGGTTTAATCTTATGGTTATGTGCAACCATAAAAATGAGAGTTCGCTACCATAAAAATGAACGCGCGCCACTAGATATTACTATTGCTTTTAGAAGAAGCATCTCATTTCCGTAAATTAATGCTTTGCAGGGGCCCTGTGGAGTTGTTGCGTACGTAGTTATTGTATGTATTGTAAGTATGTGTCAGTAAAGTTATGGTAAGAAGTTCTACAACCAAAATATAACTCAGTCATGAACCCAAAAACCCGCTAGGTTTGAGCACTGTGCAAATCCTGCAAGTCCCCGACCAAAATAAAACTCAGTCATCAACCCAAAAACACACCAGATTTTCGCACAGTGCAAATCCTGCCAATTCCTGACCAAAATATAACTCAGTCATTAACCCAAAAACCGACCAGATTTGAGCACAGTGCAAATCCTGCCAATCCCAAACCAAAATATAACTCAGTCATCAACCCAAAAACTCACCAGATTTGAACACAGTGTAAATCTTTCCAGTCCCTAACCAAAATATAATTCAGTCATCAACCCAAAAACCCACCAGATTTGAACACTGTGCAAATCCTGCCAATTCCCGACTAAAATATAACTCAGTCATGAACCCAAAAACCCACCAGATTCTATCACTGTGCAAATCCTGCCAGTCCGCGACCAAAATATCATTCAGTCATCAACCCAAAAACACACCAGATTTTAGCACAGTGCAAATCCTGCCAATTCCCGACTAAAATATAACTCAGTCATCAACCCAAAAACCCACCAGATTTTAGCACAGTGCAAATCCTGCCAATTCCCGACTAGAATATAACTCAGTCATCAACCCAAAAACCCACCTGATTTGAAGACACTGCAAATCCTGCCGATCCCCGACCAAAATATAACTCATTCATCAACCCAAAAACCCACCAGATTTGAACACAGAGCAAATCTTTCCAGTCCCTAACCAAAATATAATTCAGTTATCAACTCAAAAACCCACCAGATTTGAACACAGAGCAAATCTTTCCAGTCCCTAACCAAAATATAATTCAGTCATCAACCCAAAAACCCACCAGATTTGAACACAGTGCAAATCCTGCCAGTCCCCGACTAAAATATAACTCATTCATCAACCCCAAAACCCACCAGATTTGAACACTGTGCAAATTCTATCTATCCCCGAGCAAAAAATAACTCATTCATCAACCCAAAAACCCACCAGCTTTGAGCACAATGCAAATCCTGCCAATTCCTGACTAAAATATAACTCAGTCATGAACCCAAAAACCCACCAGATTCTATCACTGTGCAACTCCTGCCAGTCCCCGACCAAAATATAATTCAGTCATCAACCCAAAAACACACCAGATTTTAGCACAGTGCAAATCCTGCCAATTCCCGACTAGAATATAACTCAGTCATCAACCCAAAAACCCACCTGATTTGAAGACACTGCAAATCCTGCCGATCCCCGACCAAAATATAACTCATTCATCAACCCAAAAACCCACCAGATTTGACCACAGAGCAAATCTTTCCAGTCCCTAACCAAAATATAATTCAGTTATCAACTCAAAAACCCACCAGATTTGAACACAGAGCAAATCTTTCCAGTCCCTAACCAAAATATAATTCAGTCATCAACCCAAAAACCCACCAGATTTGAACACAGTGCAAATCCTGCCAGTCCCCGACTAAAATATAACTCATTCATCAACCCCAAAACCCACCAGATTTGAACACTGTGCAAATTCTATCTATCCCCGAGCAAAAAATAACTCATTCATCAACCCAAAAACCCACCAGCTTTGAGCACAATGCAAATCCTGCCAGTCCGCGACCAAAATATCACTCAGTCATCAACTCAAAAACCCACCAGATTTGAACACAGTGCAAATTCTGTCTATCCCCGACCAAAATATAACTCATTCATCAACCCAAAAACCCACCAGATTTGAGCACAATGCAAATCCTGCCAGTCCGCGACCAAAATATCACTCAGTCATCAACTCAAAAACCCACCAGATTTGAACACAGTGCAAATCCTGCCAATTCCTGACTAAAATATAACTCAGTCATGAACCCAAAAACCCACCAGATTCTATCACTGTGCAAATCCTGCCAGTCCGCGACCAAAATATCACTCAGTCATCAACTCAAAAACCCACCAGATTTGAACACAGTGCAAATCCTGCCAATTCCTGACTAAAATATAACTCAGTCATGAACCCAAAAACCCACCAGATTCTATCACTGTGCAAATCCTGCCAGTCCGCGACCAAAATATAATTCAGTCATCAACCCAAAAACACACCAGATTTTAGCACAGTGCAAATCCTGCCAATTCCCGACTATAATATAACTCAGTCATCAACCCAAAAACCCACCTGATTTGAAGACACTGCAAATCCTGCCGATCCCCGACTAAAATATAACTCATTCATCAACCCAAAAACACACCAGATTTGACCACAGAGCAAATCTTTCCAGTCCCTAACCAAAATATAATTCAGTCATCAACTCAAAAACCCACCAGATTTGAACACAGAGCAAATCTTTCCAGTCCCTAACCAAAATATAATTCAGTCATCAACTCAAAAACACACCATATTTGAACACAGTGCAAATCTTTCAAGTCCCTAACCAAAATATAATTCAGTCATCAACCCAAAAACCCACCAGATTTGAACACAGTGCAAATCCTGCCAGTCCCCGAATAAAATATAACTCAGTCATGAACCCAAAAACCCACCAGATTTAAACACAGTGCATACTTTTCAGTCCGTAACCAAAATATAATTAAATCGTCAACCCTAAAACCCACCAGATTTGAACATAATGCAAATCTTTCCAGTCCCTAAGCAAAATATAACTCAGTCACCAACCCAAAACCCACCAGATTTTAGCACAGTGCAAATCCTGCCAATTCCCGACTAAAATATAACTCAGTCATCAACCCAAAAACCCACCAGATTTTAGCACTGTGCAAATCCTGCCACTCCCCGACCAAAATATAACGCAGTCATCAACCTAAAAACCCACCAGATTTTAGCACAGTCCAAATCCTGCCAATTCCCAACTAAAATATAACTCAGTCATCAACCCAAAAACCCACCTGATTTGAAGACACTCCAAATCCTGCCGGTCCCCGACCAAAATAAAACTCAGTCATCAACCCAAAAAACCACCAGATTTGAGCACAGTGCAAATCCTGCCAATCCCCGACCAAAATATAACTAAGTCATAAACCCAAAAAACCACCAAATTTGAACACAGTGCAAATCTTTCCATTCCCTAACCAAAATATAATTCAGTCATCAACCCAAAAACACACCAGATTTTAGCACAGTGCAAATCCTGCCAATCCGCGACTAAAATATAACTCAGTCATCAACTCAAAAACCCACCAGATTTGAGCACACTGCAAATCCTGCCGATCCCCGACCAAAATATAACTCATTCGTCAACCCAAAAACCCACCATATCTGAACACAGTGCAAATCCTTCCACCCCCTGTTCAAAATATAACTCAGTAATCAACCCAAAAACCCACAAGATTTGAACACTGTGCAAATCCTGCCAGTCCCCGACCAAAATATAACTCAGTCATCAACCCATAAACCCACCAGATTTCAGCACAGTGCAAATGCTGCCAATCCCTAACCAAAATATAACTCAGTCATCAACCAAAAAACCCACCAGCATATTTGAACACTGTGCAAATCCTGCCAGTCCCTGACCAAAATATAACTCAGATATCAACAAAAAAAACCCACCAGATTTGATCACAGTGCAAATCTTTCCAGTCCCTAATCAAAATATAATTCAATCGTCAACCCAAAAACAAACCAGATTTGAACACAGTGCAAATCTTTCCAGTCCCTAACCAAAATATAATTCAGTCATCAACCCCAAAACCCACCAGATTTAAGCACAGTGCAAATACTGCCGGTCCCCAACCAAAATATAACTCTGTCATCAAACCAAAAACCCACCAGATTGGAACACAGTGCAAATCTTTCCAGTCCCTAACCAAAATAAAATTCAATCATCAACCCCAAACCCACCAGATTGGACAATAAGTGCAAATCTTTCCAGTCCCTAACCAAAATATAATTCAATCAGCAAACCCAAAAACCCACCAGATTTGAAAACACAGTGCAATCTTTCCAGTCCCTAACCAAAAATATAATTCAATCGTCAACCTCAAAACCCACCAGATTTGCAACACACGGGCA
Source organism: Pseudo-nitzschia multiseries (assembly GCA_037355745.1). Lineage (NCBI taxonomy): Eukaryota > Bacillariophyta > Bacillariophyceae > Bacillariales > Bacillariaceae > Pseudo-nitzschia > Pseudo-nitzschia multiseries. The sequence goes on along the minus strand of CM074787.1, from coordinate 11,306,995 downwards.
ATCTTTCCAGTCCCTAACCAAAATATAATTCCCCCCCCCCCCCCCCCCCAGTCATCAACACAAAAAAACCCACCAGTTTGACACACAATGCAATCCTGCCAGTCACCGACTGGCAAAACATAACTCAGTCATCAACCCAAAACCCCACCCGATTTGAGCACAGTGCAAATGCTGCCAATCCCCTAACCAAAATATAACTCAGTCATCAACCCAAAAACCCACCAGATCCGAACACAGTGCAAATCCTGCCAGTCCCCGACCAAAATATAACTTTGTCATCAACCCAAAAAAAACCCACCATATTTGAACAC